>CM054058.1:46924281-47636029 GCA_028641055.1 Alopecurus myosuroides
GAATCTAGGATGATAACACACTATACAATTATTTCAACATTAGATATGAAGTTGCAGTTGTAATTATTACATGATGAGATATAAAATGGCATTTGAACTAATGTAAATAACAGTTGAGAAATAACAGAATAATATTTGAAAGCAAAATCGATCTACTCTCTCTTTCGTTGAATACAAGGCCACTATCAAAAATACAATTTCTATGTATGCTAGACCGCTAACTCTTGCAATGAGGAATTTTTTTCGATTCTACCACATAGAATGGTGCTCATTGATGTCAATGTGCCATGCAACCATAGAGTAATATGCCCCAGTATTTCATAACAAAAACAGATACTCCCTCCGATCCATACTAATAGTCGCTAAATCGGATGTATCTAGCACTAAAATATGTCTAGATACATCCGATTTAGCGACCATTAATATGGATCAGAGGGAGTAACTAAAATCTTGCGCATCAAATTACCCAAGCTATATTAATTGAATTTTATTAAAACATAGTACAGAGTGTACAATTATTAGAAAATGAGATATGAAATTGAAGTTGAAATAATGTGAAGATTATTGCAACCCAAAATAGGTTGTAACATCATAAATAGGAGAATCTAGGATGATAAAACACTGTACAATTATTTGAACATTACATATGAAGTTGCAGTTGTAATTATTACATGATGAGATATACAATGGCATTTGAACTAATGTAAATAACAGGTGAGAAATAAAATTGCCTAGGCACACACGTGCATATATACCAGGTTGTGCTCCAATCCATCAAAAAGTAAAAGAAATTTCCTAGGCACACACGTGCATGCAATACCATCAGGTTGTGCTCCAATCCACCATAGAACAAAATAAATTTCCTAGGCACACACACGGTACCATCAGGTTGTGCTCCAATCCACCATAGAACATAATAAATTTCCTAGGCACACACACGGTACCATCAGGTTGTGCTCCAATCCACCATAGAACAAAATAAATTTCCTAGGCACACACATAGAGGTTTCTATCTTAGTTCTCTCAACACTCACAGAAGTCACAACCAAAATAAGTGGCAAACATGAACAACCACATAGTGTAAAGCAAAATCGATCTACTACCAGTCTGTGAATACAAGGGCATTATCAAAAATACATGGCAAGTTCACTAAAAATAGATCTACTACCTCAGTCGGCGCGGCAGTCGGCGCAGCGGGCGGCGCGGCGTTCGGAGCGTTGGTCAGCTTAGCGGAGATGGCCCCCCACATGGCGTATTCAGCTGATTGGTCGTAGCTTTCGTCAATCTCCTTGTACGCAGCCTCGAGGTCAGATGGCCCGGCGACGTGGGATGGGCCATCTTCGCCCGAAGCAGCAGCCACTGTACCAGAGCTGGCCGAGGCTGGGACGACAGCAGAAGATGGCTCGCCGACAACGGACGCCACCTCATTACCTTCCTCGGCGTCGAAGCTTTCGCGTGATCTCTTCATGGCGGATGGGAAGGGCAGGGGAACCGTCGAGGGTTTTGCGGTGGAAGTGGAGGGGAGGATGCGTTTTTTGGGGAAAAGTTGATGCAGAGACGGAGGAAGGAAGGAAGTGGATATGCGTCAAACCGTGTATTTATGGAGTTTCCCTTTTGCTCTCCCTCTGACGCAATGTGCACGCGTGAATCTAGGGTTTCTTTTTATATAGTTGTTTTTCCATATTTTTTGCACAAAAATGGTTAAAATTGAAGACTAAAATTGAAGACAAAAATGGCTTACATTCTCATCTCTGCTGTTTTTCAGGCATCTTAGGTGGAAGGGAACACTGTTCTGGACCGAAAGTGCCCGGAAACGGCTACGACATAAGATTGGTAGGCAACTTGAGAATGGAAGCGGCTTTTTGAGATCCCACACGTGCAATGTTGCTGAAATGAAGCGAGGTTCTTGGAATGCATCATGATTTCGACTTTGGGCATGGGAAACAACAAGTTGGCCAAGGAAATCCCCGTTTTCGGCCGTTCCTTCCAATATAAAACCAGATCACGCATCGCCCACTCATGGGCAGGGGTAACAAGGTGCAGTGTTGCATGTGGAGTGAGTTGCTTGGAGTGGGTTGTAAGGATGCCCCAGGTGTCGAGGCTGGCATGCAAGAGCGAGAAGCGGCGAGAATCGTCCGGGTTAACGTCCGGTGCTTCGACGCCACCCAGCGCAACGGCGGCACCATACAAGTCCTGCAATGGGGTTCAAGCATTTTGTGTGGGCCCACATTGCCAAGTGTGGCTTACATTCTCATCTCTGCTGTATTCCAGGCATCCTAGGTGGAAGGGAACAATGTTCTGGACCGAAAGTGCCCGGAAACGGCTACGACATAAGATTGGTAGGCAACTTGAGAATGGAAGCAGCTTTTTGAGATCCCACACGTGCAATGTTGCTGAAATGAAGCGAGGTTCTTGGAATGCATCATGATTTCGACTTTGGGCATGGGAAACAACAAGTTGGCCAAGGAAATCCCCGTTTTCGGCCGTTCCTTCCGCTTTCTAAGGCAATATAAAACCAGATCACGCATCGCCCACTCATGGGCAGGGGTAACAAGGTGCAGTGTTGCATGTGGAGTGAGTTGCTTGGAGTGGGTTGTAAGGATGCCCCAGGTGTCGAGGCTGGCATGCAAGAGCGAGAAGCCGCGAGAATCGTCCGGGTTAACGTCCGGTGCTTCGACGCCACCCAGCGCAACGGCGGCACCATACAAGTCCTGCAATGGGGTTCAAGCATTTTGTGTGGGCCCACATTGCCAAGTGTGGCTTACATTCTCATCTCTGCTGTATTCCAGGCATCCTAGGTGGAAGGGAACAATGTTCTGGACCGAAAGTGCCCGGAAACGGCTACGACATAAGATTGGTAGGCAACTTGAGAATGGAAGCGGCTTTTTGAGATCCCACACGTGCAATGTTGCTGAAATGAAGCGAGGTTCTTGGCATGCATCATGATTTCGACTTTGGGCATGGGAAACAACAAGTTGGCCAAGGAAATCCCCGTTTTCGGCCGTTCCTTCCGCTTACGAAGGCAATATAAAACCAGATCACGCATCGCCCACTCATGGGCAGGGGTAACAAGGTGCAGTGTTGCATGTGGAGTGAGTTGCTTGGAGTGGGTTGTAAGGATGCCCCAGGTGTCGAGGCTGGCATGCAAGAGCGAGAAGCGGCGAGAATCGTCCGGGTTAACGTCCGGTGCTTCGACGCCACCCAGCGCAACGGCGGCACCATACAAGTCCTGCAATGGGGTTCAAGCATTTTGTGTGGGCCCACATTGCCAAGTGTGGCTTACATTCTCATCTCTGCTGTATTCCAGGCATCCTAGGTGGAAGGGAACAATGTTCTGGACCGAAAGTGCCCGGAAACGGCTTCGACATAAGATTGGTAGGCAACTTGAGAATGTCAGCGGCTTTTTGAGATCCCACACGTGCAATGTTGCTGAAATGAAGCGAGGTTCTTGGAATGCATCATGATTTCGACTTTGGGCATGGGAAACAACAAGTTGGCCAAGGAAATCCCCGTTTTCGGCCGTTCCTTCCGCTTTCGAAGGCAATATAAAACCAGATCACGCATCGCCCACTCATGGGCAGGGGTAACAAGGTGCAGTGTTGCATGTGGAGTGAGTTGCTTGGAGTGGGTTGTAAGGATGCCCCAGGTGTCGAGGCTGGCATGCAAGAGCGAGAAGCGGCGAGAATCGTCCGGGTTAACGTCCGGTGCTTCGACGCCACCCAGCGCAACGGCGGCACCATACAAGTCCTGCAATGGGGTTCAAGCATTTTGTGTGGGCCCACATTGCCAAGTGTGGCTTACATTCTCATCTCTGCTGTATTCCAGGCATCCTAGGTGGAAGGGAACAATGTTCTGGACCGAAAGTGCCCGGAAACGGCTTCGACATAAGATTGGTAGGCAACTTGAGAATGGAAGCGGCTTTTTGAGATCCCACACGTGCAATGTTGCTGAAATGAAGCGAGGTTCTTGGAATGCATCATGATTTCGACTTTGGGCATGGGAAACAACAAGTTGGCCAAGGAAAAACCCGTTTTCGGCCGTTCCTTCCGCTTTCGAAGGCAATATAAAACCAGATCACGCATCGCCCACTCATGGGCAGGGGTAACAAGGTACAGTGTTGCATGTGGAGTGAGTTGCTTCGAGTGGGTTGTAAGCATGCCCGAGGTGTCGAGGCTGGCATGCAAGAGCGAGAAGCGGCGAGAATCGTCCCGGTTAACGTCCGGTGCTTCGACGCCACCCAGCGCAACGACGACACCTTACATGTCCTGCAATGGGGTTCAAGCATTTTGTGTGGGCCCACATTGCCAAGTGTGGATTACATTCTCATCTCTGCTGTATTCCAGGCATCCTACGTGGAAGGGAACACTGTTCTGGACCGAAAGTGCCCGGAAACGGCTACGACATAAGATTGGTAGGAAACTTGAGAATGGAAGCGGCTTTTTGAGATCCCACACGTGCAATGTTGCTGAAATGAAGCGAGGTTCTTGGCATGCATCATGATTTCGACTTTGGGCATGGGAAACAACAAGTTGGCCAAGGAAATCCCCGTTTTCGGCCGTTCCTTCCGCTTACGAAGGCAATATAAAACCAGATCACGCATCGCCCACTCATGGGCAGGGGTAACAAGGTGCAGTGTTGCATGTGGAGTGAGTTGCTTGGAGTGGGTTGTAAGGATGCCCCAGGTGTCGAGGCTGGCATGCAAGAGCGAGAAGCGGCGAGAATCGTCCCGGTTAACGTCCGGTGCTTCGACGCCACCCAGCGCAACGACGACACCTTACAAGTCCTGCAATGGGGTTCAAGCATTTTGTGTGGGCCCACATTGCCAAGTGTGGCTTACATTCTCATCTCTGCTGTATTCCAGGCATCCTAGGTGGAAGGGAACAATGTTCTGGACCGAAAGTGCCCGGAAACGGCTACGACATAAGATTGGTAGGCAACTTGAGAATGGAAGCGGCTTTTTGAGATCCCACACGTGCAATGTTGCTGAAATGAAGCGAGGTTCTTGGCATGCATCATGATTTCGACTTTGGGCATGGGAAACAACAAGTTGGCCAAGGAAATCCCCGTTTTCGGCCGTTCCTTCCGCTTACGAAGGCAATATAAAACCAGATCACGCATCGCCCACTCATGGGCAGGGGTAACAAGGTGCAGTGTTGCATGTGGAGTGAGTTGCTTGGAGTGGGTTGTAAGGATGCCCCAGGTGTCGAGGCTGGCATGCAAGAGCGAGAAGCGGCGAGAATCGTCCGGGTTAACGTCCGGTGCTTCGACGCCACCCAGCGCAACGGCGGCACCATACAAGTCCTGCAATGGGGTTCAAGCATTTTGTGTGGGCCCACATTGCCAAGTGTGGCTTACATTCTCATCTCTGCTGTATTCCAGGCATCCTAGGTGGAAGGGAACAATGTTCTGGACCGAAAGTGCCCGGAAACGGCTTCGACATAAGATTGGTAGGCAACTTGAGAATGTCAGCGGCTTTTTGAGATCCCACACGTGCAATGTTGCTGAAATGAAGCGAGGTTCTTGGAATGCATCATGATTTCGACTTTGGGCATGGGAAACAACAAGTTGGCCAAGGAAATCCCCGTTTTCGGCCGTTCCTTCCGCTTTCGAAGGCAATATAAAACCAGATCACGCATCGCCCACTCATGGGCAGGGGTAACAAGGTGCAGTGTTGCATTTGGAGTGAGTTGCTTGGAGTGGGTTGTAAGGATGCCCCAGGTGTCGAGGCTGGCATGCAAGAGCGAGAAGCGGCGAGAATCGTCCGGGTTAACGTCCGGTGCTTCGACGCCACCCAGCGCAACGGCGGCACCATACAAGTCCTGCAATGGGGTTCAAGCATTTTGTGTGGGCCCACATTGCCAAGTGTGGCTTACATTCTCATCTCTGCTGTATTCCAGGCATCCTAGGTGGAAGGGAACAATGTTCTGGACCGAAAGTGCCCGGAAACGGCTTCGACATAAGATTGGTAGGCAACTTGAGAATGGAAGCGGCTTTTTGAGATCCCACACGTGCAATGTTGCTGAAATGAAGCGAGGTTCTTGGAATGCATCATGATTTCGACTTTGGGCATGGGAAACAACAAGTTGGCCAAGGAAAAACCCGTTTTCGGCCGTTCCTTCCGCTTTCGAAGGCAATATAAAACCAGATCACGCATCGCCCACTCATGGGCAGGGGTAACAAGGTGCAGTGTTGCATGTGGAGTGAGTTGCTTCGAGTGGGTTGTAAGCATGCCCGAGGTGTCGAGGCTGGCATGCAAGAGCGAGAAGCGGCGAGAATCGTCCCGGTTAACGTCCGGTGCTTCGACGCCACCCAGCGCAACGACGACACCTTACAAGTCCTGCAATGGGGTTCAAGCATTTTGTGTGGGCCCACATTGCCAAGTGTGGATTACATTCTCATCTCTGCTGTATTCCAGGCATCCTACGTGGAAGGGAACACTGTTCTGGACCGAAAGTGCCCGGAAACGGCTACGACATAAGATTGGTAGGAAACTTGAGAATGGAAGCGGCTTTTTGAGATCCCACACGTGCAATGTTGCTGAAATGAAGCGAGGTTCTTGGAATGCATCATGATTTCGACTTTGGGCATGGGAAACAACAAGTTGGCCAAGGAAATCCCCGTTTTCGGCCGTTCCTTCCGCTTTCGAAGGCAATATAAAACCAGATCACGCATCGCCCACTCATGGGCAGGGGTAACAAGGTGCAGTGTTGCATGTGGAGTGAGTTGCTTGGAGTGGGTTGTAAGGATGCCCCAGGTGTCGAGGCTGGCATGCAAGAGCGAGAAGCGGCGAGAATCGTCCGGGTTAACGTCCGGTGCTTCGACGCCACCCAGCGCAACGGCGGCACCATACAAGTCCTGCAATGGGGTTCAAGCATTTTGTGTGGGCCCACATTGCCAAGTGTGGCTTACATTCTCATCTCTGATGTATTCCAGGCATCCTAGGTGGAAGGGAACACTGTTCTGGACCGAAAGTGCCCGGAAACGGCTACGACATAAGATTGGTAGGCAACTTGAGAATGGAAGCGGCTTTTTGAGATCCCATACGTGCAATGTTGCTGAAATGAAGCGAGGTTCTTGGAATGCATCATGATTTCGACTTTGGGCATGGGAAACAACAAGTTGGCCAAGTAAATCCCCGTTTTCGGCCGTTCCTTCCGCTTTCGAAGGCAATATAAAACCAGATCACGCATCGCCCACTCATGGGCAGGGGTAACAAGGTGCAGTGTTGCATGTGGAGTGAGTTGCTTGGAGTGGGTTGTAAGGATGCCCCAGGTGTCGAGGCTGGAATGCATCGTGCCGTCTAGCTTTCTGTAAAACTATCATCGAATCTATGAATTTGAGCATATTTCAACGAGTTCGCATTTTTTAATTAATTTTGAGTATTTCTGAACGCAATCACGAGCCAGAATGTAGATTAAAAGCGAAAAGAATGTTTGAATAATGTTGTATGATGCATGTTGAACTAAGTCATTCCAAAATTTTGGGGAAATGTGCTTCAAATGAGGTCATAAGCTAGGGCAAATCACATATAACAGCATTGTGCGTTGGATTCATGTCAATTTGATATTTTTTTTTGAATTATTAAAGCTCATTTGAAACCATCGCTCTATTCTCATGAGAAATGTGCTCCAAATGAGGTCTGAAGCTAGGGTAGACACCCCCGTTTGAAATTTCATGAAAAAATCGACTATATCACATATAACAACATTGTGCGTTGGATTCATGTCATTTTGAATTTTTTTGAATTATTTATGCTCATTTGCAACCATCGCTCAATTCTCGTGAGAAATGTGCTTCAAATGAGGTCCGAAGCTAGGGTAAATACCCCCATTTGTGCTTCAACATTTTTTGGCATATTTTCTAAATCAACCAAATGAATTTCCTAGACATCTATTCTACATGTATAGTGTAAATCTGAAGTTTCATTATGTTTTGAATAATTCTTCTATTTTTTATTTTTTATTTAAATAACATGGTTTAATAGAAAAATCATATGTAAAACTGATAAAAATCATCGCTGTAGTAAATCTGAAGTTTCATTATATTTTTTATTTAAATAACATGGTTTATAATACTTAACAGCAAAGAAATCATATGTAGAACCATCGATCCCTGTGGCCAACGTACCAACCAGTCAGAGCGCAGAACGAACGTCTAGCGGATCGCTGTGGCTGCGAGCGCATCCGTCCGATGCAGAAGAAGAAAATAGTTAACGTCGCGTCGCATTTGCAGCAGCCCTGCACGCCTTGTTTCAGAAACACGAGTCGCGTCGCATTTGCAGCGACGCAGCCCTCCACGCCTGGTTTCAGAAACAAGTACGAGTCGCGTCGCATTTGCAGCGACGCAGCCCTCCACGCCTAGTTTTCACAAGATACGCATCAATGCATATGCAGCTAGCGAGGAGACTTTGGACTTTCTTCTCTTCTTTAATACAAGCATGCAACGTCGAATCACATCGACTGACGAATGCACACGCGCTCGTACTCCGTGTCACTAGCTGTCCGGCCTACGCCTACGCCTATGCCTGTTCTACACCGCTTTGACCATGCACGACTCTTCTACACTTCATTATCCAATGTGTTCACACAGTTTGCTTCATCTACCCAAATAAATTCACGCGTCTAATCGTGTCTTTAAATAGTCCTTCACTCGTCCTCCATATTCTCAACCCTCTCCAGCCCTTTGCCTCTCTCTCCCTTCAAGCCCTAACAATGTCTTCCTACTCACTCCCTTCAAGCCCGGAGTCGGTCTCCGACGAGGACAACCACCCCAAGGCTCGGCCTTGGTACGAGGCCGAGTGGCAGCCGGAGGACGTCCTGCCCATCGTGCTTCCCGTCGACGACTCTCCCCAACGGGAGCGATCGCCGACGCCGCCCTTCGTCCACCGCCCCGTCCCTTCCCTCACCACCAACACGTCGGACATCTCCCCCAGGACGAACCTCCGCCTCAAGAGACTGGAGCGGCTGGAGGCGAAGGAGTTGAAGGCGCAGGAGAAGAAGGAGGCGAAGGAGGAGGCGAAGGCCCTCCGGGCCAGGATCAAGCGGTCCCGTGAGAGGCAGGAGGAGAGGATGCGGGCGGAGAACCACCGCGCCCGCGTCAACAAGGAGATGGAGATCCGGGCGGCGGAGTGGCCGCGGAAGTAGGGCGGCGCCGGAGGGCGGGAAGGGCTCCCGCATGCAGAGCGGGAGCAGTTAGGGCTAGCATTTTTTTTTTAGTTAAATGTAATGTTTCTCGGGCCCCACTGAATATATGTAAAGTGGGGCCAGTTATCCTCTCTTAAGTATGTTTAATTATATATAAGCCCTATATATAAGCCCTATATATAAAGTTATGTTCTTATATTTGTCGAAATGTACCCACTGTTTAAAAGTTTTTTCCTTTCTAATCATCGCTTTAAAATCTGCACATTGTAAACAAAATTTATATATAAGAGATGTGCTGCATTATGTTTTCTAAGATAACATAAAAATTTGAGTTGAGCACAATATATATTTTATATTATTAATACGAATAATTTGATGGTTTAATAAATGGATAATGCGTAGTCTGCATGTAGTGATTAATAAATATAAATGGATAATGTCTACATGTTGACATTGGGCCTCATGTGACATTCGGCCGCAAGGAACGGTCAACAGGTGGGGCCCACATGCAGCGCCAACCGTCAACAGGTGGGGCCCACATGCAGCGCCAAGGCTCAACAGCTGGGGCCCATAGGCCGCGCCAACGGTTCTATGATGGGTCCCACAGGTCAGGATCCTAACGGGGGCCAAAAGTAACGGTGGGAGCAGCGAAAGGAGTCCTTGCGCACTGACTAGGGGCAAAACTGAGGTCGATTCGGCGCTAGGGGTAAAACTGAGGTCGTGGTGCCAACTAGGGCTGGAATTAAAACTCAAAACTCGCGAGTTAAACGAGTAGCTCGCAACTCGACTCGGCTCGGCTCGAACTCGTTGTCCAACGAGCCGAGTCGAGTTTTCATTTTCGACAGTAAACGAGTTCAAGCTAAACGAGCCGAGTTTACGAGTACTCGTTTAGCTCGTTTAACTCGGTAAAAAGAGTTTCTAATGATATTTTTATATATGTGAATTTTTTTTACTGATTATTGTAGTTTATTTACTACAAATTATTTTATGGTGACATATTTTCATCGATCATTGTGATGATTTTATTATACATGCCCCAAATAATAAAAATAATTATAGATATAATATATAATGTCGACTTTTATAATTTTACTAAATAAAAAAAAAGTTAAACGAGTAGCTCGCGAGCTACTCGCGAGTTCACCGAGCCGAGCCGAGTTTTGATTTTGGACTCGTTTGTTGAACGAGTCGATCCGAGCTCGACTCGTCACTTGACCGAGCTTGAGCGCGGCTCGAATTTCAGCCCTAGTGCCAACTGAGGGCACCTTGTTAATTATCCCTTTCGACTTTGGGCATGGGAAACAACAAGTTGGCCAAGGAAATCCCCGTTTTCGGCCGTTCCTTCCGCTTTCGAAGGCAATATAAAACCAGATCACGCATCGCCCACTCATGGGCAGGGGTAACAAGGTGCAATGTTGCATGTGGAGTGAGTTGCTTGGAGTGGGTTGTAAGGATGCCCCAGGTGTCGAGGCTGGCATGCAAGAGCGAGAAGCGGCGAGAATCGTCCGGGTTAACGTCCGGTGCTTCGACGCCACCCAGCGCAACGGCGGCACCATACAAGTCCTGCAATGGGGTTCAAGCATTTTGTGTGGGCCCACATTGCCAAGTGTGGCTTACATTCTCATCTCTGCTGTATTCCAGGCATCCTAGGTGGAAGGGAACATTGTTCTGGACCGAAAGTGCCCGGAAACGGCTACGACATAAGATTGGTAGGCAACTTGAGAATGGAAGCGGCTTTTTGAGATCCCACACGTGCAATGTTGCTGAAATGAAGCGAGGTTCTTGCCATGCATCATGATTTCGACTTTGGGCATGGGAAACAACAAGTTGGCCAAGGAAATCCCCGTTTTCGGCCGTTCCTTCCGCTTTCGAAGGCAATATAAAACCAGATCACGCATCGCCCACTCATGGGCAGGGGTAACAAGGTGCAGTGTTGCATGTGGAGTGAGTTGCTTGGAGTGGGTTGTAAGGATGCCCCAGGTGTCGAGGCTGGCATGCAAGAGCGAGAAGCGGCGAGAATCGTCCGGGTTAACGTCCGGTGCTTCGACGCCACCCAGCGCAACGGCGGCACCATACAAGTCCTGCAATGGGGTTCAAGCATTTTGTGTGGGCCCACATTGCCAAGTGTGGCTTACATTCTCATCTCTGCTGTATTCCAGGCATCCTAGGTGGAAGGGAACAATGTTCTGGACCGAAAGTGCCCGGAAACGGCTACGACATAAGATTGGTAGGCAACTTGAGAATGGAATCGGCTTTTTGAGATCCCACACGTGCAATGTTGCTGAAATGAAGCGAGGTTCTTGGAATGCATCATGATTTCGACTTTGGGCATGGGAAACAACAAGTTGGCCAAGGAAATCCCCGTTTTCGGCCGTTCCTTCCGCTTTCTAAGGCAATATAAAACCAGATCACGCATCGCCCACTCATGGGCAGGGGTAACAAGGTGCAGTGTTGCATGTGGAGTGAGTTGCTTGGAGTGGGTTGTAAGGATGCCCAAGGTGTCGAGGCTGGCATGCAAGAGCGAGAAGCGGCGAGAATCGTCCGGGTTAACGTCCGGTGCTTCGACGCCACCCAGCGCAACGGCGGCACCATACAAGTCCTGCAATGGGGTTCAAGCATTTTGTGTGGGCCCACATTGCCAAGTGTGGCTTACATTCTCATCTCTGCTGTATTCCAGGCATCCTAGGTGGAAGGGAACAATGTTCTGGACCGAAAGTGCCCGGAAACGGCTACGACATAAGATTGGTAGGCAACTTGAGAATGGAAGCGGCTTTTTGAGATCCCACACGTGCAATGTTGCTGAAATGAAGCGAGGTTCTTGGCATGCATCATGATTTCGACTTTGGGCATGGGAAACAACAAGTTGGCCAAGGAAATCCCCGTTTTCGGCCGTTCCTTCCGCTTTCTAAGGCAATATAAAACCAGATCACGCATCACCCACTCATGGGCAGGGGTAACAAGGTGCAGTGTTGCATGTGGAGTGAGTTGCTTGGAGTGGGTTGTAAGGATGCCCCAGGTGTCGAGGCTGGCATGCAAGAGCGAGAAGCGGCGAGAATCGTCCGGGTTAACGTCCGGTGCTTCGACGCCACCCAGCGCAACGGCGGCACCATACAAGTCCTGCAATGGGGTTCAAGCATTTTGTGTGGGCCCACATTGCCAAGTGTGGCTTACATTCTCATCTCTGCTGTATTTCAGGCATCCTAGGTGGAAGGGAACAATGTTCTGGACCGAAAGTGCCCGGAAACGGCTACGACATAAGATTGGTAGGCAACTTGAGAATGGAAGCGGCTTTTTGAGATCCCACACGTGCAATGTTGCTGAAATGAAGCGAGGTTCTTGGCATGCATCATGATTTCGACTTTGGGCATGGGAAACAACAAGTTGGCCAAGGAAATCCCCGTTTTCGGCCGTTCCTTCCGCTTTCGAAGGCAATATAAAACCAGATCACGCATCACCCACTCATGGGCAGGGGTAACAAGGTGCAGTGTTGCATGTGGAGTGAGTTGCTTGGAGTGGGTTGTAAGGATGCCCCAGGTGTCGAGGCTGGCATGCAAGAGCGAGAAGCGGCGAGAATCGTCCGGGTTAACGTCCGGTGCTTCGACGCCACCCAGCGCAACGGCGGCACCATACAAGTCCTGCAATGGGGTTCAAGCATTTTGTGTGGGCCCACATTGCCAAGTGTGGCTTACATTCTCATCTCTGCTGTATTCCAGGCATCCTAGGTGGAAGGGAACAATGTTCTGGACCGAAAGTGCCCGGAAACGGCTTCGACATAAGATTGGTAGGCAACTTGAGAATGTCAGCGGCTTTTTGAGATCCCACACGTGCAATGTTGCTGAAATGAAGCGAGGTTCTTGGAATGCATCATGATTTCGACTTTGGGCATGGGAAACAACAAGTTGGCCAAGGAAATCCCCGTTTTCGGGCCGTTCCTTCCGCTTTCGAAGGCAATATAAAACCAGATCACGCATCGCCCACTCATGGGCAGGGGTAACAAGGTGCAGTGTTGCATGTGGAGTGAGTTGCTTGGAGTGGGTTGTAAGGATGCCCCAGGTGTCGAGGCTGGCATGCAAGAGCGAGAAGCGGCGAGAATCGTCCGGGTTAACGTCCGGTGCTTCGATGCCACCCAGCGCAACGGCGACACCATACAAGTCCTGCAATGGGGTTCAAGCATTTTGTGTGGGCCCACATTGCCAAGTGTGGCTTACATTCTCATCTCTGCTGTATTCCAGGCATCCTAGGTGGAAGGGAACAATGTTCTGGACCGAAAGTGCCCGGAAACGGCTTCGACATAAGATTGGTAGGCAACTTGAGAATGGAAGCGGCTTTTTGAGATCCCACACGTGCAATGTTGCTGAAATGAAGCGAGGTTCTTGGAATGCATCATGATTTCGACTTTGGGCATGGGAAACAACAAGTTGGCCAAGGAAAAACCCGTTTTCGGCCGTTCCTTCCGCTTTCGAAGGCAATATAAAACCAGATCACGCATCGCCCACTCATGGGCAGGGGTAACAAGGTGCAGTGTTGCATGTGGAGTGAGTTGCTTCGAGTGGGTTGTAAGCATGCCCGAGGTGTCGAGGCTGGCATGCAAGAGCGAGAAGCGGCGAGAATCGTCCCGGTTAACGTCTGGTGCTTCGACGCCACCCAGCGCAACGACGACACCTTACAAGTCCTGCAATGGGGTTCAAGCATTTTGTGTGGGCCCACATTGCCAAGTGTGGCTTACATTCTCATCTCTGCTGTATTCCAGGCATCCTACGTGGAAGGGAACACTGTTCTGGACCGAAAGTGCCCGGAAACGGCTACGACATAAGATTGGTAGGAAACTTGAGAATGGAAGCGGCTTTTTGAGATCCCACACGTGCAATGTTGCTGAAATGAAGCGAGGTTCTTGGAATGCATCATGATTTCGACTTTGGGCATGGGAAACAACAAGTTGGCCAAGGAAATCCCCGTTTTCGGCCGTTCCTTCCGCTTTCGAAGGCAATATAAAACCAGATCACGCATCGCCCACTCATGGGCAGGGGTAACAAGGTGCAGTGTTGCATGTGGAGTGAGTTGCTTGGAGTGGGTTGTAAGGATGCCCCAGGTGTCGAGGCTGGCATGCAAGAGCGAGAAGCGGCGAGAATCGTCCGGGTTAACGTCCGGTGCTTCGACGCCACCCAGCGCAACGGCGGCACCATACAAGTCCTGCAATGGGGTTCAAGCATTTTGTGTGGGCCCACATTGCCAAGTGTGGCTTACATTCTCATCTCTGCTGTATTCCAGGCATCCTAGGTGGAAGGGAACACTGTTCTGGACCGAAAGTGCCCGGAAACGGCTACGACATAAGATTGGTAGGCAACTTGAGAATGGAAGCGGCTTTTTGAGATCCCACACGTGCAATGTTGCTGAAATGAAGCGAGGTTCTTGGAATGCATCATGATTTCGACTTTGGGCATGGGAAACAACAAGTTGGCCAAGGAAATCCCCGTTTTCGGCCGTTCCTTCCGCTTTCGAAGGCAATATAAAACCAGATCACGCATCGCCCACTCATGGGCAGGGGTAACAAGGTGCAGTGTTGCATGTGGAGTGAGTTGCTTGGAGTGGGTTGTAAGGATGCCCCAGGTGTCGAGGCTGGCATGCATCATGGCCGTCTAGCTTTCTGTAAAACTATCGTCGAATCTATGAATTTGAGCATATTTCAACGAGTTCGCGTTTTTTAATTAATTTTGAGTATTTCTGAACGCAATCACGAGCCAGAATGTAGATTAAAAGCGAAAAGAATGTTTGAATAATGTTGTATGATGCATGTTGAACTAAGTCATTCCAAAATTTTGGGCAAATGTGCTTCAAATGAGGTCATAAGCTAGGGCAAATCACATATAACAGCATTGTGCGTTGGATTCATGTCAATTTGATATTTTTTTTTGAATTATTAAAGCTCATTTGAAACCATCGCTCTATTCTCATGAGAAATGTGCTCCAAATGAGGTCTGAAGCTAGGGTAGACACCCCCGTTTGAAATTTCATGAAAAAATCGACTATATCACATATAACAACATTGTGCGTTGGATTCATGTCATTTTGAATTTTTTTGAATTATTTATGCTCATTTGCAACCATCGCTCAATTCTCGTGAGAAATGTGCTTCAAATGAGGTCCGAAGCTAGGGTAAATACCCCCATTTGTGCTTCAACATTTTTTGGCATATTTTCTAAATCAACCAAATGAATTTCCTAGACATCTATTCTACATGTATAGTGTAAATCTGAAGTTTCATTATGTTTTGAATAATTCTTCTATTTTTTATTTTTTATTTAAATAACATGGTTTAATAGAAAAATCATATGTAAAACTGATAAAAATCATCGCTGTAGTAAATCTGAAGTTTCATTATATTTTTTATTTAAATAACATGGTTTATAATACTTAACAGCAAAGAAATCATATGTAGAACCATCGATCCCTGTGGCCAACGTACCAACCAGTCAGAGCGCAGAACGAACGTCTAGCGGATCGCTGTGGCTGCGAGCGCATCCGTCCGATGCAGAAGAAGAAAATAGTTAACGTCGCGTCGCATTTGCAGCAGCCCTGCACGCCTTGTTTCAGAAACACGAGTCGCGTCGCATTTGCAGCGACGCAGCCCTCCACGCCTGGTTTCAGAAACAAGTACGAGTCGCGTCGCATTTGCAGCGACGCAGCCCTCCACGCCTAGTTTTCACAAGATACGCATCAATGCATATGCAGCTAGCGAGGAGACTTTGGACTTTCTTCTCTTCTTTAATACAAGCATGCAACGTCGAATCACATCGACTGACGAATGCACACGCGCTCGTACTCCGTGTCACTAGCTGTCCGGCCTACGCCTACGCCTATGCCTGTTCTACACCGCTTTGACCATGCACGACTCTTCTACACTTCATTATCCAATGTGTTCACACAGTTTGCTTCATCTACCCAAATAAATTCACGCGTCTAATCGTGTCTTTAAATAGTCCTTCACTCGTCCTCCATATTCTCATCCCTCTCCAGCCCTTTGCCTCTCTCTCCCTTCAAGCCCTAACAATGTCTTCGTACTCACTCCCTTCAAGCCCGGAGTCGGTCTCCGACGAGGACAACCACCCCAAGGCTCGGCCTTGGTACGAGGCCGAGTGGCAGCCGGAGGACGTCCTGCCCATCGTGCTTCCCGTCGACGACTCTCCCCAACGGGAGCGATCGCCGACGCCGCCCTTCGTCCACCGCCCCGTCCCTTCCCTCACCACCAAGACGTCGGACATCTCCCCCAGGACGAACCTCCGCCTCAAGAGACTGGAGCGGCTGGAGGCGAAGGAGTTGAAGGCGCAGGAGAAGAAGGAGGCGAAGGAGGAGGCGAAGGCCCTCCGGGCCAGGATCAAGCGGTCCCGTGAGAGGCAGGAGGAGAGGATGCGGGCGGAGAACCACCGCGCCCGCGTCAACAAGGAGATGGAGATCCGGGCGGCGGAGTGGCCGCGGAAGTAGGGCGGCGCCGGAGGGCGGGAAGGGCTCCCGCATGCAGAGCGGGAGCAGTTAGGGCTAGCATTTTTTTTTAGTTAAATGTAATGTTTCTCGGGCCCCACTGAATATATGTAAAGTGGGGCCAGTTATCCTCTCTTAAGTATGTTTAATTATATATAAGCCCTATATATAAAGTTATGTTCTTATATTTGTCCAAATGTACCCACTGTTTAAAAGTTTTTTCCTTTCTAATCATCGCTTTAAAATCTGCACATTGTAAACAAAATTTATATATAAGAGATGTGCTGCATTATGTTTTCTAAGATAACATAAAAATTTGAGTTGAGCACAGTATATATTTTATATTATTAATACGAATAATTTGATGGTTTAATAAATGGATAATGCGTAGTCTGCATGTAGTGATTAATAAATATAAATGGATAATGTCTACATGTTGACATTGGGCCTCATGTGACATTCGGCCGCAAGGAACGGTCAACAGGTGGGGCCCACATGCAGCGCCAACCGTCAACAGGTGGGGCCCACATGCAGCGCCAAGGCTCAACAGCTGGGGCCCATAGGCCGCGCCAACGGTTCTATGATGGGTCCCACAGGTCAGGATCCTAACGGGGGCCGAAAGTAACGGTGGGAGCAGCGAAAGGAGTCCTTGCGCACTGACTAGGGGCAAAACTGAGGTCGATTCGGCGCTAGGGGTAAAACTGAGGTCGTGGTGCCAACTAGGGCTGGAATTAAAACTCAAAACTCGCGAGTTAAACGAGTAGCTCGCAACTCGACTCGGCTCGGCTCGAACTCGTTGTCCAACGAGCCGAGTCGAGTTTTCATTTTCGACAGTAAACGAGTTCAAGCTAAACGAGCCGAGTTTACGAGTACTCGTTTAGCTCGTTTAACTCGGTAAAAAGAGTTTCTAATGATATTTTTATATATGTGAATTTTTTTTACTGATTATTGTAGTTTATTTACTACAAATTATTTTATGGTGACATATTTTCATCGATCATTGTGATGATTTTATTATACATGCCCCAAATAATAAAAATAATTATATATATAATATATAATGTCGACTTTTATAATTTTACTAAATAAAAAAAAAGTTAAACGAGTAGCTCGCGAGCTACTCGCGAGTTCACCGAGCCGAGCCGAGTTTTGATTTTGGACTCGTTTGTTGAACGAGTCGATCCGAGCTCGACTCGTCACTTGACCGAGCTTGAGCGAGTCGAGCCGAGCTGACTCGGCTCGGCTCGAATTCAGCCCTAGTGCCAACTGAGGGCACCTTGTTAATTATCCCTTTCGACTTTGGGCATGGGAAACAACAAGTTGGCCAAGGAAATCCCCGTTTTCGGCCGTTCCTTCCGCTTTCGAAGGCAATATAAAACCAGATCACGCATCGCCCACTCATGGGCAGGGGTAACAAGGTGCAGTGTTGCATGTGGAGTGAGTTGCTTGGAGTGGGTTGTAAGGATGCCCCAGGTGTCGAGGCTGGCATGCAAGAGCGAGAAGCGGCGAGAATCGTCCGGGTTAACGTCCGGTGCTTCGACGCCACCCAGCGCAACGGCGGCACCATACAAGTCCTGCAATGGGGTTCAAGCATTTTGTGTGGGCCCACATTGCCAAGTGTGGCTTACATTCTCATCTCTGCTGTATTCCAGGCATCCTAGGTGGAAGGGAACAATGTTCTGGACCGAAAGTGCCCGGAAACGGCTTCGACATAAGATTGGTAGGCAACTTGAGAATGGAAGCGGCTTTTTGAGATCCCACACGTGCAATGTTGCTGAAATGAAGCGAGGTTCTTGGCATGCATCATGATTTCGACTTTGGGCATGGGAAACAACAAGTTGGCCAAGGAAAAACCCGTTTTCGGCCGTTCCTTCCGCTTTCGAAGGCAATATAAAACCAGATCACGCATCGCCCACTCATGGGCAGGGGTAACAAGGTGCAGTGTTGCATGTGGAGTGAGTTGCTTGGAGTGGGTTGTAAGGATGCCCCAGGTGTCGAGGCTGGCATGCAAGAGCGAGAAGCGGCGAGAATCGTCCGGGTTAACGTCCGGTGCTTCGACGCCACCCAGCGCAACGGCGGCACCATACAAGTCCTGCAATGGGGTTCAAGCATTTTGTGTGGGCCCACATTGCCAAGTGTGGCTTACATTCTCATCTCTGCTGTATTCGAGGCATCCTAGGTGGAAGGGAACAATGTTCTGGACCGAAAGTGCCCGGAAACGGCTTCGACATAAGATTGGTAGGCAACTTGAGAATGGAAGCGGCTTTTTGAGATCCCACACGTGCAATGTTGCTGAAATGAAGCGAGGTTCTTGGAATGCATCATGATTTCGACTTTGGGCATGGGAAACAACAAGTTGGCCAAGGAAAAACCCGTTTTCGGCCGTTCCTTCCGCTTTCGAAGGCAATATAAAACCAGATCACGCATCGCCCACTCATGGGCAGGGGTAACAAGGTGCAGTGTTGCATGTGGAGTGAGTTGCTTGGAGTGGGTTGTAAGGATGCCCCAGGTGTCGAGGCTGGCATGCAAGAGCGAGAAGCGGCGAGAATCGTCCGGGTTAACGTCCGGTGCTTCGACGCCACCCAGCGCAACGGCGGCACCATACAAGTCCTGCAATGGGGTTCAAGCATTTTGTGTGGGCCCACATTGCCAAGTGTGGCTTACATTCTCATCTCTGCTGTATTCCAGGCATCCTAGGTGGAAGGGAACAATGTTCTGGACCGAAAGTGCCCGGAAACGGCTTCGACATAAGATTGGTAGGCAACTTGAGAATGGAAGCGGCTTTTTGAGATCCCACACGTGCAATGTTGCTGAAATGAAGCGAGGTTCTTGGAATGCATCATGATTTCGACTTTGGGCATGGGAAACAACAAGTTGGCCAAGGAAATCCCCGTTTTCGGCCGTTCCTTCCGCTTTCGAAGGCAATATAAAACCAGATCACGCATCGCCCACTCATGGGCAGGGGTAACAAGGTGCAGTGTTGCATGTGGAGTGAGTTGCTTGGAGTGGGTTGTAAGGATGCCCCAGGTGTCGAGGCTGGCATGCAAGAGCGAGAAGCGGCGAGAATCGTCCGGGTTAACGTCCGGTGCTTCGACGCCACCCAGCGCAACGGCGGCACCATACAAGTCCTGCAATGGGGTTCAAGCATTTTGTGTGGGCCCACATTGCCAAGTGTGGCTTACATTCTCATCTCTGCTGTATTCCAGGCATCCTAGGTGGAAGGGAACAATGTTCTGGACCGAAAGTGCCCGGAAACGGCTTCGACATAAGATTGGTAGGCAACTTGAGAATGGAAGCGGCTTTTTGAGATCCCACACGTGCAATGTTGCTGAAATGAAGCGAGGTTCTTGGAATGCATCATGATTTCGACTTTGGGCATGGGAAACAACAAGTTGGCCAAGGAAAAACCCGTTTTCGGCCGTTCCTTCCGCTTTCGAAGGCAATATAAAACCAGATCACGCATCGCCCACTCATGGGCAGGGGTAACAAGGTGCAGTGTTGCATGTGGAGTGAGTTGCTTGGAGTGGGTTGTAAGGATGCCACAGGTGTCGAGGCTGGCATGCAAGAGCGAGAAGCGGCGAGAATCGTCCGGGTTAACGTCCGGTGCTTCGACGCCACCCAGCGCAACGGCGGCACCATACAAGTCCTGCAATGGGGTTCAAGCATTTTGTGTGGGCCCACATTGCCAAGTGTGGCTTACATTCTCATCTCTGCTGTATTCCAGGCATCCTAGGTGGAAGGGAACAATGTTCTGGACCGAAAGTGCCCGGAAACGGCTTCGACATAAGATTGGTAGGCAACTTGAGAATGGAAGCGGCTTTTTGAGATCCCACACGTGCAATGTTGCTGAAATGAAGCGAGGTTCTTGGAATGCATCATGATTTCGACTTTGGGCATGGGAAACAACAAGTTGGCCAAGGAAATCCCCGTTTTCGGCCGTTCCTTCCGCTTTCGAAGGCAATATAAAACCAGATCACGCATCGCCCACTCATGGGCAGGGGTAACAAGGTGCAGTGTTGCATGTGGAGTGAGTTGCTTCGAGTGGGTTGTAAGGATGCCCGAGGTGTCGAGGCTGGCATGCAAGAGCGAGAAGCGGCGAGAATCGTCCCGGTTAACGTCCGGTGCTTCGACGCCACCCAGCGCAACGACGGCACCATACAAGTCCTGCAATGGGGTTCAAGCATTTTGTGTGGGCCCACATTGCCAAGTGTGGCTTACATTCTCATCTCTGCTGTATTCCAGGCATCCTAGGTGGAAGGGAACAATGTTCTGGACCGAAAGTGCCCGAAACGGCTACGACATAAGATTGGTAGGCAACTTGAGAATGGAAGCGGCTTTTTGAGATCCCACACGTGCAATGTTGCTGAAATGAAGCGAGGTTCTTGGAATGCATCATGATTTCGACTTTGGGCATGGGAAACAACAAGTTGGCCAAGGAAATCCCCGTTTTCGGCCGTTCCTTCCGCTTTCGAAGGCAATATAAAACCAGATCACGCATCGCCCACTCATGGGCAGGGGTTACAGGGTGCAGTGTTGCATGTGGAGTGAGTTGCTTGGAGTGGGTTGTAAGGATGCCCCAGGTGTCGAGGCTGGCATGCAAGAGCGAGAAGCAGCGAGAATCGTCCGGGTTAACGTCCGGTGCTTCGACGCCACCCAGCGCAACGGCGGCACCATACAAGTCCTGCAATGGGGTTCAAGCATTTTGTGTGGGCCCACATTGCCAAGTGTGGCTTACATTCTCATCTCTGCTGTATTCCAGGCATCCTAGGTGGAAGGGAACAATGTTCTGGACCGAAAGTGCCCGGAAACGGCTACGACATAAGATTGGTAGGCAACTTGAGAATGGAAGCGGCTTTTTGAGATCCCACACGTGCAATGTTGCTGAAATGAAGCGAGGTTCTTGGAATGCATCATGATTTCGACTTTGGGCATGGGAAACAACAAGTTGGCCAAGGAAATCCCCGTTTTCGGCCGTTCCTTCCGCTTTCGAAGGCAATATAAAACCAGATCACGCATCGCCCACTCATGGGCAGGGGTTACAAGGTGCAGTGTTGCATGTGGAGTGAGTTGCTTGGAGTGGGTTGTAAGGATGCCCCAGGTGTCGAGGCTGGCATGCAAGAGCGAGAAGCGGCGAGAATCGTCCGGGTTAACGTCCGGTGCTTCGACGCCACCGAGCGCAACGGCGGCACCATACAAGTCCTGCAATGGGGTTCAAGCATTTTGTGTGGGCCCACATTGCCAAGTGTGGCTTACATTCTCATCTCTGCTGTATTCCAGGCATCGTAGGTGGAAGGGAACAATGTTCTGGACCGAAAGTCCCCGGAAACGGCTACGACATAAGATTGGTAGGCAACTTGAGAATGGAAGCGGCTTTTTGAGATCCCACACGTGCAATGTTGCTGAAATGAAGCGAGGGGAGGGGAGACGCTCGGTGGCACTTCAGATAGGAACCATAAAAATGGCAACTGCCCCGCGGAAATGTACCCACCATTTGTGGTAACAGACTTACAGGTGGGCCCAAGTATCATCTTCCTCTCGTATTGTCACGTCAAGTTCGCACTCCTCCTCTTTGTGTACCTACAGTTATTTGCTCCGAGAAAACCCTTATTCCGCAGTTCACCGACACCGTCGCCGCCGCCGCCGCTGCCATCCATCTCTCGACCTCGCCGCCCCTCGATCAGCATCCCTCTCTGGGCCGCCGCATTCTCGCGACCGCCGTCGTCGCCAGTCTCTTCATCGCGCTGTAGATTGACCCACGCGCGTCGATTCACCACTGATCCATCGCGGGCGACACTCAGGTTAGAACTTCACCTCTTGTGGATGCATTGCAGAACGATTTAAGTTCAAACACTCATTTTCTATAAGGTAACTAGTGTCCTACTTGTCTAGACAGGAAAGAAATGTGAAATCTTGTGCTACATATAGATGGTAGCACGTATTTATGTTCGATGTCATTCATGATTGATTTGTCTTTTACACGTTTATGACTAAAGTAAATGGTACTTACATGCATCTGATTGAGATGTTGCACTATACCTTCATGTTAATTTTGATAGTTCCAGGTGCCCAATTGATGTTGGTAGCTGTTGTTGTGTGTGTGCCTTTTTCTAGGTAGGTAATTAGTGATGTTGAAAGTAAGACCTCTGGTACTCACACTGGCATATCTAGGACCAGTACCTACTTTTAGTAATTTCCCTTTTTACTATTCACAAGTACAGTTGACTTTACCCCTTTTTAGGTTCACTAGCTATTTTTAGTAATTTCCATTTTTAATCTTCAGCAGGACAATAGATGTGAGCCATTTTTTAGGACCAGTAGCTATTTCAATTAATTTGCTAAAGCAGTACAATTGATTGTCGACACACCATTTCCTTGACATACTAGTAGATTTTCTTTTCTGAAGTTCCGTACTTCCATGAAATTCTTGAATGCATGTCAAATTTAAATTGCACCTGTGTATGAATGTCTCTGAACCATGATGCTGCTAGACTGCATTTACTCCTAAATTTGTAGTGAACCTTCATGTTTCTTAACCTCTACTGTTTTGGCACGTCTGCTAAATGTAACTGAAGTCATACTTTTTAGTACGATCTACAGGCGGGTTTGCATACAATGGACTACGAGTTCCTCGCTTACGTAGATGATGCTTCATCGGACAAACAGGTATTGTACTCATTTTACTTGTCATTTTAGTCAGATAGGTGGAATGATGTTCATGGTTTGCTCTATCCTCTGCTGCAGTCACTGCCTAAGAAGTTCGCAGAGTTGCTAGGGGACCGTAAACCCCGTGCACTGAAGCTGCTTGAGGTCGGCCATCGGCGTAGCACCACGTGGGACGTTGATGTGTGGTTCGACAGCACTGGCCGCATGTTCCTCAAGCGCGGCTGGGAGTGTTTCGCCCGGACCTACAAACTGCAGAGAGGCTTTATTCTGATCTGCAATTACGACGGCCGCAATGTCATCACAGTAAAGATGTTCGACCTAAGCAGTTGCCGCTTGCAATACAACGCGGCATTCAGTACGTGGACTGTATCACCAAAATGTTAATTCCCGATTATATATGTAGCCGGAAATTGATTTGCATTTCTATTATATGATGAACAGAGGGATCTGTTAAGATGGAGTTGGCACACTTTGAGTTCTACTCCCTCGTAGTAGACGCTACATCGGACAAACTGGTACGCTTCATCGACCCACACCACCACTTCAGTTATTTAGTCTGACATAGTGTCTGAGCTATGATCCTGTAGCTAGTTAAATTTGTGAATCAAATTAAGGTCTAGTAGATGGGTTGTAGTAGCTCAATTTCTCTACGTGAATATGTTCACTCGATATGGTACATTTCAGCTCCCACTGAAAGTTCATCTTTTTGAATTAATGTGGCAAACACCCTCATTGCTCAACTAAGATTTAGTATAACTGATTACTAGGTACTACTTGTTTACATTTTTATAGTACTCATCCATCATCAAACAGTAAATTTATTTCTAGTAAGCACTCTTTTCTATCCATTTAACTTTCATATTGCTGCAGGTGCTGCCTAAGAAGTTTGTGGAGTTGCTGAAGGGCCGTGAACCACGTGAACTTAAGCTGCGTGAGGCGGACGATCCGAGTAGCAAGAACTGGGACATGGATGTGCTTTTCGATGAAGCTGGCCGCATTTTCCTCGGGCACGGCTGGGACAAGTTCGCCCAATATTACTTCCTGCAGCGCGGCATGTTCCTCCTCTTCAGTTACGACGGCGACGCCTTGCTCACCGTCAAGGTGTTCAAGTTCGACATGTGCCGCAGGCACTACTTGTACGACCACGACGCTACTACAAGCAATGAAACTGACCCAGATCCCAGGACTGTTGAGGAGTCCACGGATGAGGAGTCCACGGATCAGTAGTCCATGGATGAGGATGACCCATTCGACTCTTCCATCATCTTCTCCCAGAGAGCTGATCTTGATGACGATGAGAAGGACCACGTTCGTGAGCTTCTACCCACAATAGATGAATACATTGGAGTGCCATACGTGACTCGTTTGACGTGGACAAATGTGGCCAGATATGAGATGGTACGTAAGGTGCCAATGCTATTTATGTTTTTCAACACAATTTATGCTTACAACGTGTGCCTTACTATGACCTACTTCTTTTTGTATGTCATCCACATGCTCGAAATCCAGAAACTACCTCAGTCCATAGCGGACAGTGCTGGCATTCCTTCTTCAGGCCATGTTGGGCTATGCCTCGGATCATCAGAGCCGTTCACCACCGTTCCATACAACACGGACAGGGACGGCCGCATTATGTTTGGCAGGAATGCATGGCGGGAATTCCTTGAAGGCAAGCATTTATATGAAAAGCAAGCTATTCTCATTACACTTAGGAGCACCCGTAACCGCCACTTGGACGTGAAGATCGTGATGCGGGCGGTGTCGCCCTGGTTGTAGTACGTAGTCTGCCAACTTGGACATTCTCATCGGATCATGAACGTATGGATGTATGTAATTATCGTACTGCCATCAGCGATGTGCTTCAGTGGTTTGATCACCCAAACCTTCATCTGCAGTGAAGATTACTTGTCCTGTTTATATTTTCAGTGGCAATTTCAAGTTTGCAGAAATAAACAAGGCGGCGGCAGCTAATAAGTTGCATGAAATAATTGTTCAGTGACATTACATGACTCATGCGAGACTTCCACATGTTTTCAATCCTACGTTGTAAGCGCTAGGAAATAAATCCGAGTTTTCCCTTGATAGTTAAGAGCCTGACGCCTTGAAACTCAATGCAAAATATGCCTTCTAGGCAGCCTGCGATTGCATGCATTGTTTAACTGCTCTATTAGCGCCTATATTGTCGACAAGGCGTTGTGGTTGCTCGAATACGATGTCCCACCAAAAAAAAATTAAATGCTCCCGCTAAAACGCCAAGTGTAGCGAAATTTTGTGTTCCCACCAAAAAATAAAAGCAGTCACTTTAAATTTCCCGCTAAAGTGTATGTAGAAGTGCACGATGCCCCCTCCTGTTTTGCCATAGAATAATCTGCGGGCCACCTCTTTCGCCATTGCAGATTAGATCTCATCTCGCCCTCATCACGTTCAGAGCTCTACACATGTCGATGTCGCGATCGGACTCCATGGAACGCGAATCCTCTCAGGTTTTCCTGTCTAATCTGCTTCTCTCGTCCATCTCCGTGATCTCGCCGTCTCTTATATGGTCTCGATATTGGTTGTTATTCTCTGTTCTTCCTCTGGTTGAAGCGTTAATCCGTGTATGAACACCTAGTCGATCATATGTGTATCTGGTTTTCTATGTGAATAATGCCATGTAACTATTTTTTTTATTTCAGATCTGCTAACTCACTGCATATTTGGGTTCTCATTTTTTCCTTCTATCTAATTGTAGACGACCGAACCCATTTGGAAAGTTAGACTTTTCTATGAGGAAGGTGATAAAAACAAAAAAGTTGTGGAAGCAGCCATGGAACCGGAGGAAATCTGCTATATGGAGTTCATCAATTTGATTGAAAAAGTTGGCTTCAGTGGCGCAAGTGATTACCTGTACTGCAGGCTTAATAATGGCCCTGGCAAAGGAAAACTTGTTCCAATAGACCATGGTAGTGATTTTGAGCAATTGAAACGCATACACTCTAATGATAAGAAGATCTCCCTGTGTGTGTTTACGGAGAAGGCCAGGGCGGTTGATATTGCAACCAAAGAGTCTCTGCTTGATGATGCAACTGGATCCACCAGAAAAAAGCGACAGATCACTCTCACAGGTTATACTTTCATGCCAAATCTCCAACTCGCAACTCCTTCAGTACAGACTTTAATAAATATTTTCCCCGGTAACTATTTTATGCATTCCTTACCTAATCCACAATTTTCATAAACATGCAGTTAGGGATGCAACCGAAGAGGAACAAGCTTCAAACGAAGAAGAAGATACAGATTACTCCTTTGGGAATGGTACACAAGTTCATTAATTCTTAATCAGCTTCCTGAATTATGCACAATGCAAATGCTTTGTCCATTTATTGTTAACATTTTCAGTAATAAAGAAAGGATCTGTCTGCATGACAAGGGTTGAAAGTATACTACAATATAAAAAAAGTCAGGGAAAACGTAGACGTGGTAATTTATTTTTGACATTTAAGCTCTGTCTAATATTTGTTTTAATGGATAAAATCTACGATTGCTGATTCAGTACAAATGTTAACCCTGAAACAGGAACTGAACCTAACACTGATGTGTCTGAAACTGACATGTGTTCCGTTGATGATTGGCCTTCCCATGCACGCTGCTATCGCCCGAAGCTACAACTACAAGAAGGTACTAGCTATTTTTTTTACCGCTGTGTCCTAATTTCTTTCAATCAACTACAAAATAAATTGTTTCTTTGTGTGTGTTTTGGGATGTAGGTGATGACATACCGAAGAAGAAAGGGCGAGGTGTTGTGAAAGGTTTGAAAGCCAATAAGAAGCGTCATGCCAATGGAGCTGGAAAGCTAGGTGTTGATTTCTCTGAAACATTGGGTGGTCCAGTAGGAATGAACAACCGTTCATTCAAGGATGACTTGGTAATCACAATGAAAAGAAGGTTACCAATTATTGGAGTGAGGAGGTGGACAGACATTCACCCTAACATCCATCGCATGATCATCACAGATATGTTGGTGCGTACAACCTTTCTCACATGTGTTGTCTGCTTTTTTCGTCCATAATTAATGTACTAAACTGCAGCAAAAGAACTACTACTAAACTAAGTCTATCTGTTTGTTCTACGCATTACAGGACAGATATGATATGCCAGATACAGAAGAAACACACGAAAAAATTCTTAAAATTGCAAAAGAACGCTACAGAGGCTGGCGAGGAAACCTAAGCAGCACTTACAAGGCATACAGAACATATGATGCCAGAAGGGCAGTTGTCCCAGAAGATTTACAAAAAGAAGAGTGGGAATGGTTGATCGAGTACTTTGGCACTGATCCGAAATTCCTGGTTATTTCTATACTACCTGTTTGTGAATTTTGTACTATCATCAAATGGCTTGTCTGACAAGTTTTTTTTTTGTAATTGAATGAGCAGGAACTCAGCCAAAAGAACAAGGATAACCGTTCGCAGATGAAGACAAAACACAGAGTAGGATCAAAATCCTACTCTCAACTCAGTTTTGAGAATGTATGGGCCTACTCACTATGCATGCGTCGGTGTTCACTTTGCTTTAATGTTTATAGTATCTAATTGTTGCACTACTTGCAGAGGGATTCGGAAACTGGAGAAGAGCCAGACTGTGTTGCTCTCTGGAGACTGACCCACACAAAGGATGGAACATGGACTACAGAAGAGTCCAAGGATGTTTACGTGAGTTAACCGACTTAGAAGCTACTCTAAACATATTTACTGTTCTCCATCTTGGATGTTTCTTCATCTGATTTGAGATTTTTTTTCGTAATCAGGAAACAACATGTAAAGAGATTGAAAACAGATTAGAGCAAACTGGTGTTCCATTGTCAGCTGAACAAAGAATCAATATTTTCCAGAAAGCATATAAATCTAAAGTTCAATGCAAGTCATCGCAGCCTCGTGGGTTCGGATACATGGCCCAGGTGCAAACTAGTTCTCAGCGGTCTAAGTTGCTGTTAGAGGAGCAAGCTCGGGCTACGGCAGAGACCCAAAAAGTTAACTCCCAGCTCACCACGAAGGTCACTACTTTAGAACAGAAGTTACAAGATGAACGTGCAAGCATGGAAGAGAAGATTAATGTAGAGCGGGCTGAGAGAGAAAATCTTGAGAAGAGATTAATGGAAGAGCTTGCTCAAAGGGAAAAACTGATGGAGGCGGAGAGAAACTCAAGAAAAGAATTTGAAAATAACTTGGTTGCACAGTTTAAGTCACAGTTCCAGGCAAAGTTTGACGAGCTCTCCGCACAGATGGAAAAGCAGAAGACGACTACACCTCAGGTGATGATAGTCATACAATTGCAAACTAGTAAGATTTAGTTGTTTACTTGCGTTGCTAACAGTGCACTTTGTTTTTGCAGACGTCTAAGAAGTCGAACCAGCAACCATCACTTACCAACAGTCCTGCTAAGAAAATAGTTCCTCCGCACAGCACGATACAGAAAAGTCGAATGTTTAAGTCATATGTAAGTCACAATCTTGTACAATTCGGTACTAGTACATTCTGTTTTTGCTTCACCCACACTATAGCGTTGCTGCACCCACCCTATACTTGTTGCAGTTTATGTTTCACTATGGGTTGTGGCTTCGTTGAGAAACAACAACTGTTTTTGCTTCATCCATACACTATAGTCTGCTGGTTCTTATGTTTCAGCATGTGCTATTGCTGACTAGACTCACACCTTTTTTTTTACAATTGATTGCAGGACGGCAATCAAACTTCTGATGGAAACAAATAGCTGCACTGGATATTTCAGTTTGATTTTATCTTGATTTGATCCATGTTGTACGAGAATTTCATTTGTATATATTAAAAATATCTACGAGAACTATTATTTTGTGTAAATAAACATATTTTACGTACCCTTTTGAACATTTTAATTCAATGCCCGTATTTTTTGTTTCCTTATTTTTTTTTATTTTTTTTCTATAACGTGACAATAGGTAGTTTACCACGATAATTGTAGTGTTGCGTGAAGCCTCAATCGCCACAACAAAGTGTTTTGTTGAAATAGACTCTCACCACCATGAGGGAGACATCGTCGCAATATTTTTTCTCCACCAAACTAACTTTGTTGCGATATTTCATTCACGCCACCAAACTATGTTCGTTGCAATACAGAATTCCCATACTTCTCGCCACGAAATTAAATTTTGTAGAAATAGAAAGGCGCAACGAATAGTTGAAGTTGTCGCAGTTGTTTCTAGCTACTAAAATTTGTACGTTGCGAATAGTACTACATCTCGCCACGAAACTAAAATTTGTAGAAATAGAAAGGCGCAACGAATAGTTGAAGTTGTCGCAGTTGTTTCTAGCTACTAAAATTTGTACGTTGCGAATTGTATATGTCGCCACGAAAATAAAATTTGTCGAAATACAATGGCGCCACGAAAAGTTGTTATTGTCGCAGTTGCTTCTAGCAACATAAAATGTGGATGTTGCGAATACTACATCTCGCCACGAAAATAAAATTTGTCGAAATACAATGGCGCCACGAAAAGTTGTTATTGTCGCAGTTGCTTGTAGCAACATAAAATGTGGATGTTGCGAATACTACATCTCGCCACGAAACTAAAATTTGTAGAAATTGAATGGCGCCACGAATAGTTGAAATTGTCGCGATTGCTTATGGCTACTAATATGAAGGCCGTAGCGATTACTATTTCAAAATCATCTTACCACGATTGATTGTGTGTGGCAAAACGTTGTTCCCACGCGTATAATGTTTGTTGCCATAGTTTTTTGCCACACAATTGGACGTGGCAAATAAACTCGACTTTTGCAACGAAAGAACAAGCGCAACGGAACACTCGCCGTTGCCACATTGGTCACTCGCCACGTTTGGGTATTTGTTGCACTAGAGGTGTACCAACGAAATATGTACGTTGCGTTATGTGCGAGACGCGACGGAAACGTGCGTGGCAATTGGCCTAGGAAATGGTTGCAACTGGATTATTTTTTAGCGACGATTCTAAGTGCGCGGAGACAGCCTTCTACCACGGAGGTTTTCGCGACGCCTCCCAACGAACCCTATTTCGGTGCAACAGAACCCTATTGCGACGATAAGTCACTTTTTACAACGACTAGTTTCGTTGCAATAGAGTGATTCCGTTGTAGTGGAAGTGTGCATAACTTTATAGCAACCTTTTGAATTTTACAAAACTCTCAGACTATGTGAAGTACACATCCTTGATCAAACTTCCTCGAGAGGAGAGTTGGTTTTGTTATTCAACATCCATATCATAATATGTAACTCTGCTAGAACTATCCGCAAAGACAAAGCATCACTACGGAAGATCAAAATCTTGTAGTAGTCAACTCTTCGAACTTCGTCAAAAACAACTTTTCGATAAGTACAACTTTCAAAGGATGTAAAAATCCATGTCTTTGTCGCTATATAGACCCTTTTGCTATCGTTAGGCATCAAGCCTACCGAAAGGACTACCAAGTCACATACTTGATATTCATACAAGGATACTATGGCGGATATAATGACACATAGTCAATTTTTATAAGTCAGGGCCCATCATTTGCTTCCTTTATAAGGTCTAGGTCCTTTTGTTGTCAAAACAAAACTTTACACTTAAACCACAAGTTGGTCTAAGTACAAAGTTTTAGGACTTTTGTGGTTCAGTACGCAAACTCATCCAAAGTATTTACAACACATGTAGTGTCTTCTACTTTGTCAATATAGCAAACCCCAGAACTACTTCCAGTGATGCGCTACTCTTGACATGATAACGAAGATTTTCTAATCTCGTTGAGTTTGTACTGTGCTCCCACTCACTTGTTTCGCAATAACTACATTCTCGAGAAATCAACCCTTTCTGACAAACAACATTTGTCTTTTGGTTCGGTGATAGGAGAAATACCCAATGTTTTATTTGGGATAACCTTATAAACATATATTTATCCTATTTTGGTTGTAAACATTTTACACATGCTATGCATACCAAAACTTAAGAAAATGACAATTAGGGTCACTACCCAAACCATATCTTATATGTTGTCAATTTCAACGGATCATGATGGTGCTCTTTTCAGTAGAAAAACGGTTGTCACTAATGTATAAACTACAAAATTATAATGGCATTTTTATTTATCTTACCATGTCAAACAAGGTTTGATTTTGTCTCTCGAACACTCCAAACTAATGTGGGGTAAGTCGAGTAATATAAGTTGTAGAACAATTCTGCAACTTCTCAGATGTTTTGCGAAACTTGTAACTCAAACTTTATCCTTTATGATCCAATCATAAATACTTGATTATCCTGTTACAATGATTTTTACTTCATATTAACAACCATTTGAACCAATTCGAAATGTCAAACTCCGTTCTCTTTAAATAGATATACTCACATATCTACTCAAATCATCGACATAATTTTATGAAGGAAAAATTAATCCACCATACATGACTACACATAATGGACTATATACATAAATATGTATAATCTCCACTAAATTAGTCGTCCATTCTACTTTGGCCTAAGAACGGAATTCTAGTCATCTTTTGGAAGAGGTCTCACAAGCGTCAATTTATTAAAAACAAAATGACTCCGGAAGTCCATTAATATGGAGTTCCTTCATGTTTTCCTTTCCGATATGAACTAAAATGGTGGTGTCACAATTTAAGTGAAACTCTTTTACGTCTTGCAGCGTTTAGCATTTAGTCTTATAGATGTTTACTTTACCAACATGATTTATATTAACATATCCATCAATTATGGAATATGGTCATAGTTTGAACAATCTCATTTGTTCTCACAAAAAACCAGAACAAAATAACAACTTATTAAATTCTTAAAATAAATATTGAATGTTTGGTTCGATACGACAATGAACACAATAACACTTTATTACTGTTCTTGTCATAGTCGATTCCACATCTATTATTAGTTCCTTTTAGGCACTTGTATTTCTTGCATTGTGTTGCTTTGTATGAGAACTCATACCAACCAATGTGGTATCAAAATACCCAAAAATACTTTGTTAACTAGTAATACATCTATAACTTGTATATCAAGAATATACTCCTGAGCTGGACTTTTCCAGTTATCTTCTTTTTCTGCCATATATCTTTTTTGTAATTCTATTTTCAATATTCCCTTTCCTTTACAGAAGAATCATTCAACATCAAACAATGCTAGTCGTACTAGCTCATTTTCTTTGGCGTGTTAGTCATATACTATCACCCATTAAGTCATACTTTGATTTTGATTGTTCTACTAATATCACCATATTAATAGTATTCTTCTAGATTCCACTCTTAGCAATCTCCAAGTAAGGTAAACGACTTTACCCATACTTTTAATCCATCCTATCATAACAATTTTATGATTAAGCTACTATAGCTCGATGGAAGAAATTTAGAGGATAATTTTTAGCGCCCAACTTCTTGAAATATTCAAACGCCTAGAGTCTTCAATCGTTGCATATATTCAGATAATATAATCAAACATTGTCACGCTAAATTATACTCAGTCATGTTGCCACAAATAAGTTTCCAGATACCAATATATCTTTCACTTGATTGTTTCTGAAAACAAGTCTTTTTCAGTTCCTAAACCACCTTGATCAACAAAACATTCTTTTGAAGATAAACTAATGCGGAAGCAACCATCACTCTGGATTCTAATTAGGAATTAGTTGCTCTCTAAATCAATCAATCATTAACCATATGGAGCTAGGTAGGAAATACCAAAAATCTACAATAGGAGTCAATTTTAAATTTCACAAATACGGTACCAATCTTAAATTACCAGATCATAACAGTTATATCTCAAGTAACAATCTACGTGTAAGGTAGTTATGTGGATCCCAATGAATAATACAATTTGTGCAAATTCACTTTGATTGGTTGTTCATGATAAATAAGTTAAAGTTAATTCAAAATTATGCCATGAACTCCCACTCAAAAACAACATCCCTTTTAGTCGTTTTTAGTGATTACATGAACCAAATTTACTACACCAAAACCGCTCATCACGTGAGATGATGTAGCTTCAAAGGTGAACATCGACATGTTCATCATATCATCCATATGACTCATGCTTTACCTTTCGGTTACGTGTTCCGAGGCCATGTCTATATATGCTAGGCTTGTCAAGTAGAACCATAGTATTGCGTGTGTTTCAAGGCCATGTTGTACATGCTAGGCTTGAAAACACCCGTTGTATGCGAACGTTGAGTCTGTCACACCCGATCATCACGTGGTGTCTCGAAACGACGAACTTTCTTAACGGTGAATACTTAAGGAAGAACACATTATTATCTTGATATTAAGTGAGAGGGATCAACTTATAATGCTACCGTCGCTATCTAAGCATAACAATATGCATAAAAAAGATTAACATCATAGACATCACATGTAAGGATAACGTGATATGATATGGTCGTTCTTGCACTTGATCTCCATCATGTGCATCATGGTATGATCTCCATCATTCCACCGACGTGGTACCAAGTACCTTGGCACCCCAATCTTTATTGTCCATCAATAATAAGAAAATCATATGGATACCTTCCGGTATAACAATAATTTACAAAAGAGATCATCTCATAATCAAATTTGTAACATTGACCATATCAATTCACATGCCCATCAAAAACTATTTAGACGCTTCTAATTTATTTTTTGCATATTTTATGTGGCTTAGGGCTTTCGAGGATAGAACCGTTCATACCTACGAACATCAACCACAACGTTGATAAACACATTTTTAACAACCCTTCGTAGATTAGATCTTAAATACAGTAGGAGAAACAGACACCCGCAAGCCACTTATGCAATACAAGTTGCATGTCGGTTGTGGAACAAGTCCCATGTACGTGGACATGTAAGGTTAGTCCAGGCCGCTTCATCCCACTATGACACTAAGATCATGAAATAATCAAGGAGGTAATAACATGATCATCAACACCCACATACACCTATGTGTTCTACTCGTACAAAACATCTACGCATAGATCCGGCTCTGATACCACTGAAGGGGTCGTTGCATAGAATACAAAAAAAATCCTACGCGAGAGACACCCGAAAGGCCAAGATCTAATCTAGGAGACGAAGTGCAACGGGCAAATAGAGGGTTAAGGAGAACACATACCCTCGAAGACACACATCGTTATGAGCTCAAATATCGTTGTTGGCGATAGCGAGAAGATGTGCACTGCAATCTGGCGGTGTCTCCGTGATCGGTCACACGTACGGCTGATGACGACATGCTATGCATACCAAAACTTAAGAAAATGACAATTAGGGTCACTACCCAAACCATATCTTATATGTTGTCAATTTCAACGGATCATGATGGTGCTCTTTTCAGTAGAAAAACGGTTGTCACTAATGTATAAACTACAAAATTATAATGGCATTTTTATTTATCTTACCATGTCAAACAAGGTTTGATTTTGTCTCTCGAACACTCCAAACTAATGTGGGGTAAGTCGAGTAATATAAGCTGTAGAACAATTCTGCAACTTCTCAGATGTTTTGCTAAACTTGTAACTCAAACTTTATCCTTTATGATCCAATCATAAATACTTGATTATCCTGTTACAATGATTTTTACTTCATATTAACAACCATTTGAACCAATTCGAAATGTCAAACTCCGTTCTCTTTAAATAGATATACTCACATATCTACTCAAATCATCGACATAATTTTATGAAGGAAAAATTAATCCACCATACATGACTACACATAATGGACTATATACATAAATATGTATAATCTCCACTAAATTAGTCGTCCATTCTACTTTGGCCTAAGAACGGAATTCTAGTCATCTTTTGGAAGAGGTCTCACAAGCGTCAATTTATTAAAAACAAAATGACTCCGGAAGTCCATTAATATGGAGTTCCTTCATGTTTTCCTTTCCGATATGAACTAAAATGGTGGTGTCACAATTTAAGTGAAACTCTTTTACGTCTTGCAGCGTTTAGCATTTAGTCTTATAGATGTTTACTTTATCAACATGATTAATATTAACATATCCATCAATTATGGAATATGGTCATAGTTTGAACAATCTCATTTGTTCTCACAAAAAACCAGAACAAAATAACAACTTATTAAATTCTTAAAATAAATATTGAATGTTTGGTTCGATACGACAATGAACACAATAACACTTTATTACTGTTCTTGTCATAGTCGATTCCACATCTATTATTAGTTCCTTTTAGGCACTTGTATTTCTTGCATTGCGTTGCTTTGTATGAGAACTCATACCAACCAATGTGGTATCAAAATACCCAAAAATACTTTGTTAACTAGTAATACATCTATAACTTGTATATCAAGAATATACTCCTGAGCTGGACTTTTCCAGTTATCTTCTTTTTCTGCCATATATCTTTTTTGTAATTCTATTTTCAATATTCCCTTTCCTTTACAGAAGAATCATTCAACATCAAACAATGCTAGTCGTACTAGCTCATTTTCTTTGGCGTGTTAGTCATATACTATCACCCATTAAGTCATACTTTGATTTTGATTGTTCTACTAATATCACCATATTAATAGTATTATTCTAGATTCCACTCTTAGCAATCTCCAAGTAAGGTAAACGACATTACCCATACTTTTAATCCATCCTATCATAACAATTTTATGATTAAGCTACTATAGCTCGATGGAAGAAATTTAGAGGATAATTTTTAGCGCCCAACTTCTTGAAATATTCAAACGCCTAGAGTCTTCAATCGTTGCATATATTCAGATAATATAATCAAACATTGTCACGCTAAATTATACTCAGTCATGTTGCCACAAATAAGTTTCCAGATACCAATATATCTTTCACTTGATTGTTTCTGAAAACAAGTCTTTTTCAGTTCCTAAACCACCTTGATCAACAAAACATTCTTTTGAAGATAAACTAATGCGGAAGCAACCATCACTCTGGATTCTAATTAGGAATTAGTTGCTCTCTAGATCAATCAATCATTAACCATATGGAGCTAGGTAGGAAATACCAAAAATCTACAATAGGAGTCAATTTTAAATTTCACAAATACGGTACCAATCTTAAATTACCAGATCATAACAGTTATATCTCAAGTAACAATCTACGTGTAAGGTAGTTATGTGGATCCCAATGAATACTACAATTTGTGCAAATTCACTTTGATTGGTTGTTCATGATAAATAAGTTAAAGTTAATTCAAAATTATGCCATGAACTCCCACTCAAAAACAACATCCCTTTTAGTCGTCTTTAGTGATTACATGAACCAAATTTACTACACCAAAACCGCTCATCACGTGAGATGATGTAGCTTCAAAGGTGAACATCGACATGTTCATCATATCATCCATATGACTCATGCTTTACCTTTCGGTTACGAGTTCCGAGGCCATGTCTATACATGCTAGGCTTGTCAAGTAGAACCATAGTATTGCGTGTGTTTCAAGGCCATGTTGTACATGCTAGGCTTGAAAACACCCGTTGTATGCGAACGTTGAGTCTGTCACACCCGATCATCACGTGGTGTCTCGAAACGACGAACTTTCTTAACGGTGAATACTTAAGGAAGAACACATTATTATCTTGATATTAAGTGAGAGGGATCATCTTATAATGCTACCGTCGCTATCTAAGCATAACAATATGCATAAAAAAGATTAACATCATAGACATCACATGTAAGGATAACGTGATATGATATGGTCGTTCTTGCACTTGATCTCCATCATGTGCATCATGGTATGATCTCCATCATTCCACCGACGTGGTACCAAGTACCTTGGCACCCCAATCTTTATTGTCCATCAATAATAAGAAAATCATATGGATACCTTCCGGTATAACAATAATTTACAAAAGAGATCATCTCATAATCAAATTTGTAACATTGACCATATCAATTCACATGCCCATCAAAAACTATTTAGACGCTTCTAATTTATTTTTTGCATATTTTATGTGGCTTAGGGCTTTCGAGGATAGAACCGTTCATACCTACGAACATCAACCACAACGTTGATAAACACATTTTTAACAACCCTTCGTAGATTAGATCTTAAATACAGTAGGAGAAACAGACACCCGCAAGCCACTTATGCAATACAAGTTGCATGTCGGTTGTGGAACAAGTCCCATGTACGTGGACATGTAAGGTTAGTCCAGGCCGCTTCATCCCACTATGACACTAAGATCATGAAATAATCAAGGAGGTAATAACATGATCATCAACACCCACATACACCTATGTGTTCTACTCGTACAAAACATCTACGCATAGATCCGGCTCTGATACCACTGAAGGGGTCGTTGCATAGAATACAAAAAAAATCCTACGCGAGAGACACCCGAAAGGCCAAGATCTAATCTAGGAGACGAAGTGCAACGGGCAAATAGAGGGTTAAGGAGAACACATACCCTCGAAGACACACATCGTTATGAGCTCAAATATCGTTGTTGGCGATAGCGAGAAGATGTGCACTGCAATCTGGCGGTGTCTCCGTGATCGGTCACACGTACGGCTGATGACGACATGCTATGCATACCAAAACTTAAGAAAATGACAATTAGGGTCACTACCCAAACCATATCTTATATGTTGTCAATTTCAACGGATCATGATGGTGCTCTTTTCAGTAGAAAAACGGTTGTCACTAATGTATAAACTACAAAATTATAATGGCATTTTTATTTATCTTACCATGTCAAACAAGGTTTGATTTTGTCTCTCGAACACTCCAAACTAATGTGGGGTAAGTCGAGTAATATAAGTTGTAGAACAATTCTGCAACTTCTCAGATGTTTTGCTAAACTTGTAACTCAAACTTTATCCTTTATGATCCAATCATAAATACTTGATTATCCTGTTACAATAATTTTTACTTCATATTAACAACCATTTGAACCAATTCGAAATGTCAAACTCCGTTCTCTTTAAATAGATATACTCACATATCTACTCAAATCATCGACATAATTTTATGAAGGAAAAATTAATCCACCATACATGACTACACATAATGGACTATATACATAAATATGTATAATCTCCACTAAATTAGTCGTCCATTCTACTTTGGCCTAAGAACGGAATTCTAGTCATCTTTTGGAAGAGGTCTCACAAGCGTCAATTTATTAAAAACAAAATGACTCCGGAAGTCCATTAATATGGAGTTCCTTCATGTTTTCCTTTCCGATATGAACTAAAATGGTGGTGTCACAATTTAAGTGAAACTCTTTTACGTCTTGCAGCGTTTAGCATTTAGTCTTATAGATGTTTACTTTATCAACATGATTAATATTAACATATCCATCAATTATGGAATATGGTCATAGTTTGAACAATCTCATTTGTTCTCACAAAAAACCAGAACAAAATAACAACTTATTAAATTCTTAAAATAAATATTGAATGTTTGGTTCGATACGACAATGAACACAATAACACTTTATTACTGTTCTTGTCATAGTCGATTCCACATCTATTATTAGTTCCTTTTAGGCACTTGTATTTCTTGCATTGCGTTGCTTTGTATGAGAACTCATACCAACCAATGTGGTATCAAAATACCCAAAAATACTTTGTTAACTAGTAATACATCTATAACTTGTATATCAAGAATATACTCCTGAGCTGGACTTTTCCAGTTATCTTCTTTTTCTGCCATATATCTTTTTTGTAATTCTATTTTCAATATTCCCTTTCCTTTACAGAAGAATCATTCAACATCAAACAATGCTAGTCGTACTAGCTCATTTTCTTTGGCGTGTTAGTCATATACTATCACCCATTAAGTCATACTTTGATTTTGATTGTTCTACTAATATCACCATATTAATAGTATTCTTCTAGATTCCACTCTTAGCAATCTCCAAGTAAGGTAAACGACTTTACCCATACTTTTAATCCATCCTATCATAACAATTTTATGATTAAGCTACTATAGCTCGATGGAAGAAATTTAGAGGATAATTTTTAGCGCCCAACTTCTTGAAATATTCAAACGCCTAGAGTCTTCAATCGTTGCATATATTCAGATAATATAATCAAACATTGTCACGCTAAATTATACTCAGTCATGTTGCCACAAATAAGTTTCCAGATACCAATATATCTTTCACTTGATTGTTTCTGAAAACAAGTCTTTTTCAGTTCCTAAACCACCTTGATCAACAAAACATTCTTTTGAAGATAAACTAATGCGGAAGCAACCATCACTCTGGATTCTAATTAGGAATTAGTTGCTCTCTAGATCAATCAATCATTAACCATATGGAGCTAGGTAGGAAATACCAAAAATCTACAATAGGAGTCAATTTTAAATTTCACAAATACGGTACCAATCTTAAATTACCAGATCATAACAGTTATATCTCAAGTAACAATCTACGTGTAAGGTAGTTATGTGGATCCCAATGAATACTACAATTTGTGCAAATTCACTTTGATTGGTTGTTCATGATAAATAAGTTAAAGTTAATTCAAAATTATGCCATGAACTCCCACTCAAAAACAACATCCCTTTTAGTCGTCTTTAGTGATTACATGAACCAAATTTACTACACCAAAACCGCTCATCACGTGAGATGATGTAGCTTCAAAGGTGAACATCGACATGTTCATCATATCATCCATATGACTCATGCTTTACCTTTCGGTTACGAGTTCCGAGGCCATGTCTATACATGCTAGGCTTGTCAAGTAGAACCATAGTATTGCGTGTGTTTCAAGGCCATGTTGTACATGCTAGGCTTGAAAACACCCGTTGTATGCGAACGTTGAGTCTGTCACACCCGATCATCACGTGGTGTCTCGAAACGACGAACTTTCTTAACGGTGAATACTTAAGGAAGAACGCATTATTATCTTGATATTAAGTGAGAGGGATCATCTTATAATGCTACCGTTGCTATCTAAGCATAACAAGATGCATAAAAAGGATTAACATCATAGACATCACATGTAAGGATAACGTGATATGATATGGTCGTTCTTGCACTTGATCTCCATCATGTGCATCATGGTATGATCTCCATCATTCCACCGACGTGGTACCAAGTACCTTGGCACCCCAATCTTTATTGACCATCAATAATAAGAAAATCATATGGATACCTTCCGGTATAACAATAATTTACAAAAGAGATCATCTCACAATCAAATTTGTAACATTGACCATATCAATTCACATGCCCATCAAAAACTATTTAGACGCTTCTAATTTATTTTTTGCTTATTTTATGTGGCTTAGGGCTTTCGAGGATAGAACCGTTCATACCTACGAACATCAACCACAACGTTGATAAACACATTTTTAACAACCCTTCGTAGATTAGATCTTAAATACAGTAGGAGAAACAGACACCCGCAAGCCACTTATGCAATACAAGTTGCATGTCGGTTGTGGAACAAGTCCCATGTACGTGGACATGTAAGGTTAGTCCAGGCGGCTTCATCCCACTATGACACTAAGATCATGAAATAATCAAGGAGGTAATAACATGATCATCAACACCCACATACACCTATGTGTTCTACCCGTACAAAACATCTACGCATAGATCCGGCTCTGATACCACTGAAGGGGTCGTTGCATAGAATACAAAAAAATTCCTACGCGAGAGACACCCGAAAGGCCAAGATCTAATCTAGGAGACGAAGTGCAACGGGCAAATAGAGGGTTAAGGAGAACACATACCCTCGAAGACACACATCGTTATGAGCTCAAATATCGTTGTTGGCGATAGCGAGAAGATGTGCACTGCAATCTGGCGGTGTCTCCGTGATCGGTCACACGTACGGCTGATGACGACATTCGTTCCCTCGATCCAGCGGGGCGTGGAAGTAGAGGATCCCTCGGAACTCCAGCAGCACGACGGCGTGGTGGTGGTGAAGAATCCCACGGTCAGGGCTTCGCCAAGGAGACCATGCAATAGAGCAGCGGGTGGAGAGGAAATGAGGTGGGGAAGTGTGTGTGAGAAGAGGAGCTCTCACCCTCCTTTTATAGGGGAGGGGGAGGCATCCCAAGAGTGGGTGCGGCCAGCCATGGTGGTGCCCCCACCTCTTCCCTCTTCATGTGAGTGGAAGCCCCACTCACATCCACTCATTTTCCCTTAAAACTCCACTTAGAAAATTCAAGAGTTTTTCTTTAATAAATAAATAAAACATTGTTTTCTTTATTTCAACATTTGTTAATTCTGTTAACAAAATTTTGCATATAGCACCTCGAATCATTTGTTAATTCTATTAACAACCATTCGACGAAACACCCCTTGAACTATTTCAATTTTCCCCAAAACAATTTCGGTGCTGCCCAAAATATTCTTCGATATTCCGTATCCTCTCAAACGCGTCATCTAACCTTAAGTGTGTCACCCTACGGTTCTTGAATAAGATAGACATGATCGAGACTCCTCTTCGATCAATAATCAACAGAGGGATCTGGAGATCTGTGATGACTCCTATATATTCAACGATGACTCTCGTGATCGTGTGAACCAACAACGTCGTGAACTATTCCCTTTGTCTCGCGATATTTTACTTGTCCGAGATTCGATCATTGGTATCAACCGTACCTTGTTCAATCTCGTTACCGACAAGTACTCTTTACTCGTTTCCGTGATATGACATCCTTGTGACCTAGTCACGTGCTTGCAAGCGGTGTCGATGTGATATCACCGGGAGGGCCCAGAGTATATCTCTCCGTCATTTGGATGGAAAAATCCCACTCTTGATCCATGATCCTGAACTATAACTTTCCGAATACCTAATGGCACCTTTATAGTCACCCTGTTACGGTGTGACGTTTGATGACATAAAAGCACCCTTCCGGTAACAGTGATTGACATGATCTCATGGTCTAAGGAATAAGTTACTTCATATGTTTGATATAACAATGTAAACTTAATGACTTGATCACATTGCTATATTCACTATGGGTATATGTTCATCACATCATTCTTCTAATGACATGACCCCGTTATTAACAACATCCAATGTTCATGATGAGGAAACCTTGATCATCTATTAATCAACGAGCTAGTTAAAAAAAGAGGCTTTACTAGGAACCATTGTTTGTTTATTAAACACACATGTATCAACGTTTCCAGTTAATACAATTCTAGCATGAGAAATAAACATTCATCATAAACAAGGAATAAGATAATAACCATTTTATTATTGCCTCTCGGGCATATTCCCTTCACTATGACGTCACGCACATTTAATGTATGAATCAAAACAATTATTTAAATAACTAGAAAGAATCATTAATAATATTTTGAATTAAAATATTCTTTAATGGAAATAATAATTAACTTATTTGTCCTTTTCCATTTAATATTGAATAATTCATATATGCAATTCCGTAAATTTAAATATCACAAATAATATGTCTAAATCGATTAGAAAAATGAAAGAAATCCAAATATGAGACATCCATAAGCTAACTCTTATCTGATCTAGTAAATTTAAGCTCTAAGTCATGAAACTACCTAGAGATAAGTTGATACCGGTGAAATAGGTCACACCCCGAAGTGCAGTGTCTGTCATGAAACTCCCTAGAGAGAAGTTGATACTGTGGTTCTCTATTGAAATAGGTAGTTCAGTACCTAAAAATGATTTTTGCCAAAATTTATGAGCAAATTACGAGGCACCTGTAGTCCAAAGTTGTCCCGTTTCCATCTTAATCAGCATAAACTTGTGATTTTCAAAAGAGCTAGATGGAAATCTTTTCTTAGAAAACAGATTGATTATTTGGTTATATCACATGTCCTAGCATGTTAAAAAAATTAAGCCCCCATGTTTTGCAACATGTTTGCGGTAGGTCCTTCACAAAAAAACCATTTCTAACACTCCGAAAATGGTTATTTTTATTCAGTTAAAAAAATAAATTCCTTCGTCAACATTGTCCGAGCTTCCAGACTGCATGTTTGTGTGCAATATGGGCTCATTATAACAAACTATGCCATGTATTTGGCCATAACACCCGTCATTTGAACCGAAACCATAGAATGTAATGACACCAGGCAAAGGTCTCGCGTTATTTAGGGTTTTTCTGAATTTACTGGAATTTTCTCAGCCCGTTTTAGGAGAAAGTCAAGACGACGAGCATGACCGTTCTTAGGTAGGGGTTGTATATTCATTAACTCACTATGGATCTCTACTGAAATAATAGTTGAGTACCTAAAAATGACTTTTGCCAAAATTTATGAGCAAATTACGAGGCGCCTGATACGTCTCCAACGTATCTATAATTTCGGATGCTCCATGATCATATTATGTCAACTGCTACTTGTTTTCTCCCTTATTTATAGCATTTTTATACGTTTTCCGGGACTAACCTGTTAACTAGATGCCAAGTGCCAGTTCCGTGTTTCCTGTTGTTTCTGGTTTCAGAAAAGTTGTTCTAGAAACATTCTCGAAATTGGACTCCACAAAGCCCGAAGTGCCTATTTTCCCCGGAAGCATCCACGAGACCGAAGGAGAGTCGAAGACGGGCACCATGGGGGCCACACTATAGGGTGGCGAGCCCCCTGGTCGCGCCAGCTATGGGTGTGGGGCCTCTGGAGCTCCACCGCCTTTTCCCTTTCGCCTATTTAATTCCCCCGGATGGAAAACCCTAGATACCTGATCAAAAATCGCCGAAAAGTTCTGTAGCCACCGTCACCGTCAACCCTAGATCAGGGGATTCTGAAGCTATCTCCGGCACCCTGCTGGAGAGGAAGTCATCACTGGAGGCTTATACATCACAATGCCTGCCTCCGGAGTGATGTGTGAGTAGTTCATCCTTGGACTACGGGTTCGTAGCTGTAGCTAGATGGTTGTCTTCTCCTCATATGCCTCCATGTTTAGATCTCGTGAGCTTCCTATCATGATCGAGATTGATCTTATGTAATTCTATATGCTGTGTTTGCTGGGATCCGATGAATATTGAACTTATGCCAAGTTGATTATAGTCTTTATTGCTTATGTTCTTTGGGATCTTGCATGATTTCCGTTGCTAGTGGTTGCTCTGGCCAAGTAGTTGCTTGTGACTCCAAGAGGGAGTATTTATGCTTGATAGTGGGTTCATGCCTCCTCACCACCTTGCTCGAGTGACGGAAACGTGAAGGGGGAGGATGTGCTGTTGCCATTAGGGAGAAAACAATGGTGAGAGTGGCCGCGTGCATAATCATTGCTTACATTACACACTTTGTTTAATGCAGTTATCTGTTGCTTGCAACTTAATACCTAAGGGGGTTCATATGATAACCCGAGGGTGGATTATTAGTCATAGATGCAGATGGATTTAGGTCTATGTATATTGTTGTAATGCTCGCACTAAATAGCATAGTAATCATCATGTTATATTGTGCAGTACGGTGCAACCTCTATTTCTCAATTGCCCAGCTGTAATTTGTTCACCCAGCATGTTATATTTATGGAGAGACACCACTAGTGAATCTATGAACCCTGGTCCATTTTCCACACTGTTAAACAAACCACAACAATTTCCTGCTTTCTTTACTTTCTGCAAGCATACATCACTTTCCACACTATACGTCTAATCTTTGTTTTCCGCAAGACCGGTGAGATTGACAACCTCACTGTGCCGTTGGGACAAAGTATTTTGGTTGTGTTGTGTGCAGGTTCCACGTTTTTGCTGACACCGGTGAAGCGCCATCACCACCGTCAGTGGCATCAACGTTCCGAAGATCCTCTTCCTGCTACTGGATTGATAACCTTGGTTCTTAACTGAGGGAAATAATTCCTAGCACCATCGAGGCGTAGCAAAAGAATTTATGGCGCCGTTGCCGGGGAGGAAGAAGTCTTCTGGAAAGGGGAGTCTCTCACTCTCAACCTCTTTATTTTTTTTTATTGTCCTTTTTTAATTTTTGTCTTGTTTTTCTTTTCTATATCAAAAACACAAAAAAAAATAGTTCTCATTCTAGTTGTTATTTTTGTCTCTACGTTGTTATTTATCATCATGTTGTTCCCTAAGTTTACCTTGAAAGATTTGCCGGTAGGAAGTGGTTCTATACTTGGAAAGGACACTATCAACGAATTCTTTGATCATGTTAGTAAGCATGATAACTTTGAGGAAAAATCCAAAGTAGAACTTGCTCCCAATTACGAGACTTCTGCAACTTCTTTAGTTCACATGCTGGAAGCCAGGTTTCTTAACCTCCATCCCATAATACAACATATGTTCCTCAACTTGAATAACATTGAAGATGTTGAGAAAAGAAACTTCGCCTTAGAAACTATGCTTAAACAATTTGGAGATGTTGCTATAGAAGCTAGAAAAGTTTTTGATCATTTTAATATGCTTGGCTCATGTGTAGACATTGTTGGTGCTCTAGAAAAAAACTGAATCTAATATTGAAAACAATGATAAAATACCAATACTTTTAAATTAATGGCACTGCACGAAGCCCAAGAAAAGAATTTTGATTGGATTGTTCCTAAGAATTTATTTGATGAAGATAGTAAGCCTAAAAGTACTAAGAGCGGAACCTCTAAAACTCACTTATACAAAATACAATGCATTATTAAATAATTGCCAAATCTTGATTTCAAATTTTCACTTGAAAATACTTGAGTTGCCCTTTTATGCCTAGCTGTAGGCGTTAAAGAAAAGCGCTACCGGGAGACAGCCCGTTTTATTTCGCTGTTTTCAACCTGTTTTATTTGGTGTGCTTTGCACCTGGGTGTTGTCTATTTCCTTAGCAACCCCACTATATATTTTCTTTTGTGTTTTTATTGAGCCAAGTAAAGCTTCTAGTGGAAAGTTGAGGCTATATTTCGGATTTCTGCGCAGGAAAGAGATTTCTGCTGTCCACTGTTTATTCCGTAAAACATCACTGAAAATTCAAAATGACCTGAGTTTTTTATGCGTAATCCTGAGCTATATACGCAACTTTTATTGGTTGACCACTTTTTTATTTGAGCAACAGAATATTTTTGAAAAAATCGATCTTTACCTGCTGTTCTATTTTGACAGATTTCTGCCATTTATTGCATTTGCATCTTAATCTCTTTCTTTTGTTGTTCTTTTGGGAAAAGAGTTTTAAAATAAGTTGTGACAGTAGCTAATGTGTTTTTGAGTGTTAGACTTGTGTTGAAACTGAACCATGTGAATTTATTATTTCGATTGCACTAACATTGCTAATGAAGATTGTGAGAAGTTTGGTGTGAAGGAAGTTTTCAAGGGTCAAGAGAAGAGGATGATACGATGTGATCAAGAAGAGTGAAAAGCCTAAGCTTGGGGATGCCCCAGTGGTACATCCCGGCAAATTCCAAGAAGACTCAAGCGTCTAAGCTTGGGGATGCCCAAGGCATCCCCTTCTTCAGCAACAAATTATCAGGTCACTTCTAGTGAAAGTATATTCTTATTCGGTCACATCTTATGTGATTTATTTTTGTTTTCGGTTTGTTTTTGTTTTTGCTTTCAGTTTGTTTTTACTTTTTCAATAAGATGGTTTGTACCCCAGCATTCTTTTAGTGGAGAGTGACACGCTCCGCTTTTTCATGAAAATACTTTGTATTCTTAATCTATGCCTAGCTGCTGCACTTATTTAGCTCATGTTCTGCATGCATCTCTTATTAGAGCTATTAGTTTTAGTAGTGTTATGTGAGTACTCTCATGTTTTCTTGCTGTATCATAAAGATTATTTTTGTTAAAGCATGTTTTGTATGGTGCTTGTTTGGAGAAGAAAACTGTTGCTTGAAGTAGAATTTATAACAATACTAGTAGAAGCTTGTATAGATTGTGGCTAGAACTTTTTCAAGCCATGCTAAATGTTATTTTAGTTTTCAAGCCTTGTGTTTATCGAGTAGCATGAATAGCCTCAAATAGCTGAGAGTGTTTAATATGTCTTGAAAGATTCATGAGTTGTTCTTGTCATAGTAAATCATCAATATATGGTATTCTCTTTCGAATGTCTTATTTGGTTGACTTGGCGCATGCTGATACGTCGAAAACGTATCTCCTTTTCCGAACACTTTTCTTATTGTTTTCCTCTAAACTTGTGTGTTTTGAGTACAACTAACATGGACTAACGCTGTTTTCAGCAGAATTACCTTGGTGTCTTGTTTTTCTGCAGAAAAATCAACTTTCGGGAAATTGCCCAGAAAAGACCCCATTGGTGTTTTCACACCAGAAGACCCCGGGAGCCAGAAGGGGGCCAGGAGAAGAGCCACAGGGTGGCCACACCCCCTGGCGCCCCCCTAGGCCGCGCCAGCCTTTGGTGTGGGCCACCCAGAGCCCCCCTTAGACTCCCTTTCGACTACAAATAGTCTTCAACCCTAAAATGCGAGGGGGTTCATCATATTCCACAGAAACACAACAGAGCGCCGCCGCCATCCCGAACCTCGATTTGGGGATCAGAAACTCCGTTCTGGCACCCTGCTGGGACGGGGAATTGGAGGAGATCATCGCCATCGTCATCACCAACGCCTCTCCATCGACCATCCATGTTTCCCCATACATGTGTGTGTAATTCCCCGCTGTAGGCTGAAGGGGATGGTAGGGATCGTTCATGTAATAATGTCGTGATTGTTAGGGCATAGTGCCTAGTATCTTCTACTAGTGCTATTGACATTGTTGCAACTTCTTATGCTTACTTCTTGCCATTGTGGGCCCGAGTGCCATGATCTCAGATCTGAACATGTTATTAAATCGCGATGATAATTATTGTTTCTTGATAATACCTGCAAGTTCTTTACACATATTTTTGTCTGGAACCAGAGGCCCCGAAGTGCAGAAATTGGGACAACCGGAGGGGATGGCTGTGATCTGAGGATCACATGTTTTCACGGAGTGTTAATGCTTTGCTCTGGTGTACTATTAAAAGGAACATCTTAATTACCAGCAGTTCTCTTGAGGCCCCGCTGAAAATGGGCTGGTAGGACAAAAGATGTTGTGCAAGTTCTCATTGCGAGCACGCATGACTATTTACGGAACACATGCGTATGGTGACTTAGTGTTTGGATGCTTTATCTTATTTATCTGCAATGCCCATGTCTTGATTATTATATGAACTATCTTATCCATGCAACGCCCGTTCATCCATCCCTATGACTACCGTATTTAATCCTGATGTTTACTTCAAACACTACTGCTGCTATTTTCATCTCACTGCTGCTATTATTTCACTACTGTTGCTACTATAAAACTGTTACGACTGATAAACCACTTCGAACAAAAGTTCTTTTAGGTGCAGGTGAATTGACAACTCACTTGTTAAGGCTCACAAATATTCTTTGTCTCCCCTTGTGTCGAATCAATAAATTTGGGTTTTACTTCCCTCAAAGACTGTTGCGATCCCCTATACTTGTGGGTCATCAAGACTATTTTCTGGCATCGTTGGCGGAGAGCACAAATTTATTTGCGAGCTCACCGGAGAGTACTATTATCTACTTCCATCATTCATCATGGGTAAGACTCGTGATGGAATATTTCGTATATTACCATCCACTACAAGAAGAGGTACAACTCTGAACACCTCTGTTGCTCTTGATTCACGGTCTGTTATGAGTAAGCTGCTTACACCACCACATGCTACACATGCTATTTCTGCTGAATCTAAAAATACTTCTGATACTTTTGATGATGCTTCTATTGTGCTTGATGAGAGTGGTTCTGTCGGTCGTTTCTTAGATGCTACTATTGCTAAACCTAAAAATATTGCAAACACTGAAACTCCTGATAAAAATCCTGTTACTTATGCTGTTTCACCTGAGATTGTAGAGAATCCTAGTGATGATTTTGATGATTCCTATATTGATCTTAATGATGATATTATTGATGAAATATATGCTATGAAGGAAAAAGATGTTGTTATGAGTCTTATTGAGATTCGTGCTTTTAAATATAAATTATTTCCTGATGCTAAGTTTGCCACTTCTCCTATTAATATTAGGGATAAGGATTATGATTTATCTCTTGATTTATCTTATATATCTATTGTTCAGAAATAACCTTTCTGTGGTACTGAAAATGAAAATGCTATGAAACATATGAATGAGCTCTCCTCTTTGAGTAGTTTATTCTCTAATGATCTTAAGAAACGTAAATACTTTGTTGCTAAAATATTCCCTTTCTCATTAAAAGATGGAGCTAAAACTTGGTTTAATAATTTGTCTCCTGGCTCTATTGATAGTCCTATTGGTTTGGTTAATGTTTTCTTTTAGAAATATTCTCCTGCTAGTGCTCAACATGCTGCTTTACAGAATATATTTAATTTCAAGCAATTGGAAGGAGAGAAATTGCCTATATCTTGGGCAAGGTTCTGTTCTTTAGTTAGGGCTACACCTGGGCATAAGCTAGAAAATAATAAACTTCTTTATATATTCTATAATGAACTAACTATTGAATCTAGGACATACCTAGATACTTGTGCTGGTTGTATTTTCAGGCAAAGAACTCCAGAAGAAGCTGAGGAATTAATGGCTTAAATAAGCCAAAATCATGAAGATTGGACTATGGTTGAGCCCGAGCCGACCCCTACTCCGGTACCAATACCAACACCCAAGAAGAGGGGAATGATTAAATTAAATGATGAAGTGATGAGAGAATCCACGAAATCTCTTAAAGGGAGGGGTATTAAATCTGAAGATGTGAAGAATCTTCCACCTATAGAAGAATTATGTAAGCCAATCCCTCACTCATCCACCATTGAGGTACACTCTCTCCAATATTTTGATAGTAGAGATATTCCCTATAATAAACCTCCAGATCAATGTTTAGATGAATTTGATAATTATGTTATTAAGCAAGATAATTTTAATATGAGAGTGCAAAATCACCTTATGGAAACTCTAGAGCTATTGATAATTTCATGATATTATAGAAAGAACCTCTAATGATGTTAAAATGCTTGTTAGACATTTTCAAATGGTTCAAAATCAAATTGATAAACTTGCTAAAGTGCAAAAAGATTTGCTAGTTAATGCTTCTAAAGAAAAACATGCTTATGAAATAAGAACTAGAAGTGGTATTGCTACACAAGATCCTTTATATCCAGATGGACATCCTAAAAGAATTGAACAAGATTCTCAGCAAACTAATGATAATGTTATTCATATTAAGAAGAAAGAGAAGAAGAAACATAAAACTGCTGTGGAATCCTATGAACTTGCTAAAGATCCTAATAGTATATCTATCTCTGATGCTGAAACTGGAAGCGGTAATGAAAAGATTGATGCTCTTGATAAACAAGAACATGTAGCTGAACCTGAAGATCAAACTAAAACTGCAAAGTACCCTAAGGAAGATTTCATTGCTAATAAATATGGTAATGAGAGAGAACGTTGGGTAAAAAAAAACAATGCCTTTTCCTAATAAGAAACACAAATCTAAGGAAGAAGAACATTATAACAAGTTTTATGAGTGGATGAAACCTTTGTTATTGCAAATTCCTTTGTTATCCTTATGCAAAATATATGAAAGATATTGTCTCTAACAAAAGGAAGATTCCTAATGAGGAAATCTCCACTATGCTTGCTAACTACTCTTTTAATGGCAAGGTTCCTGAGAAGCTTGGAGATCCTGGTATACCAACTATTCCATGTTCTATTAAAAATAATTATGTTAGAACTGTTTTGTGTGATTTAGGAGCTGGGAGTTAGTGTCATTCCTTTTACTCTCTATAAAAGACTCCTCCTAGAAAAATTGATACCAACTGATATATCTTTGCAAATGGTTGATAAGTCTACTGCTATTCCTTTGGGTATATGTGAGGATGTTCCTGTTCAAGTTGCTAATAATTGTTTGATATTAACTGTCTTTGTTCTGTTGGAAATGCCTGAAGATGATAATATGTCTATTATTCTTGGAAGACCTTTTCTTAATACTGCAGGGGCTGTTATTGATTGCAATCAAGGAAAAGTTACTTTCAATGTTAATGATAAAGAGCACACTGTTTATTTTCCCAAGAAGATTGCTAGAAAATATGGTCTAAATTCCATTGAAAATATTGAGACCATCAAGATTGGAGAATTTTATTGTCCCATTCCAGCTACACCAAAAGAATATGAAATTATTATGATTGGAACTACGTATACCAAGGTTGAGGTAACATGAGTATTTAGTGAGAAACAAAGTTTTGTTTCATAGAAAATTATTTTCGTAGCAAGACTTGATCACCCTTGTTAAGAAAATGATTTTAAATGAAATGGGAAATTTTTTCACTCTGTTTTCACCTTCCCCATTATGTTTTCACCATGTTTACTTCTGTTATCACATTGCTACTTGAGTACAATCATGTTTTCCACCATCTTTATGCATGTTTTCCTGATGTTTTCACCCTGATTACTGAAGTTATGCATGTTTTCACCACCCATACTTTTGTTTTCACCACTACCACCTTTGTTTTCTTTAGACATTCTTCCATTAGAGTGACATAGAACCTCGGTAGTGCTGGTTTTGGTTTTGTTTTCCATGTTTTCACTTTTGTTTTCCCGGTTTTTATTAATTATTAAAATTTTGGAAATACCTCAAAAATAAAGTTTCTCGAAAATTCCAGAAAAATTATAATAAATTTTTATGTCAAAAATGAGGCAGAAAGCCACCTGGGAGGCCCCAGGGGGGCCAACCAGTCAGGCACACCACAGGGTGGCGCGGCCAGCCCCCTGGTGGCGCCAGCATATGGAGTGGGGCCCCCTGGCCCTCCACTTACTCTCTCCGCTGCCCAAGTCTTCTCTCTCACCTCCCACACTGAAAACATGTCCTGGATCCCGTGTTCCTGGTGTTCTTCCTCTGGATTTTCGATCTCCTTTTTAAGCCATCATTTGTGCTGATTTTTGGTGTGTTTGATCTCCGGTATGTGACTCTTCCGATGATCCAAGTAGAGTTTTGTTTAGTGAAGTATTTCTTGAGTATTTTGGCACAGTAGGTGACAGCTTATGTGATTTTGCATGCTTGATTTGAGTAGAAATAATATAGTTTTGATGTATGTTTAGCTCTCATATAAGTCCCTATGGTAGTCTCCACCTTATAGTTGCTTGAAATTAATTTTTATGATGCTTGTTGAAAAATTTCAGAGATGGACCACAATGCTTATCAACTAACCCTGCATGAGTTGGAGGTGCATGAGGTCATGCTCGTGCACCGCGAAGAGAGGGTGTTTCCATCAATCTATCCGTGTCAGGAATTCATGAGGATTACAGAAATTTCGCAGGATTTTAACACTTTAGTGCGTAATGCAGGCTTGGACCGTTACATTGAGGATGAGCCCATCCAATATGTGAAACTAACTTTGTCTGCGGTGCAGGATTTTTGTTTTAAATGGTCCCCAACTAACCTAATGGTCCATTATAAAATCTACAATAAAGTTGTGAGCATGCCTTTTAGTGTTTTTTGTGCAGCTATTAAGCTACCCGAGTGGGAGTTTTGTTTGAAGATAAGTGGGAAGCCCAAACCACTACTGGATTTATATGGAGAGATTTGCCAAGCCAGAAGCTTCACAGGGGAGAGTGGTAAAATTCCTGAAATTCAACTCCCTAGCATTCGATACTTTGCCCACATTATATCTAAATGTGTGTTAGCTAGAAAAACTGCCAGCAAACTATATGTCTATGATTTCGCGTTTATTGCAGCCGCCTTAAGATGTGATAGGTCTTATAATTTTGGCGCTTTGATTGCTTACCATCTCTCACATAACCGTGAGAAGGGCGGAGTTTATGTAGGTCTTATTGCCTCGCGCTTGCTACCTTTGCATGGTTTGGAGCCACACCCTCTAGACTTGCAATTTCCTATAGAGAGGCTTACTCTTGTTTCCATGGTTCAACATAAGTTTCTTTCTACCCATGCTCACTTACATAATTTATCTTTTGAAATAACTTTCTCCAAACGATCCGGGTGGAGAGTTGTTAAAACTGTTAGGGAAGTACTTTTGCCTGCACCTCTTTTGTTTAATCTTAATAACAGGCAAGGATGGGAGCTTTCTGAGAGTGAGATGGACACATACCTTGAGCATCACCCCCAGCAAGGGGAGGATGCTGACGAGGGGGACGATGGTGATTTCGTCCAACCCTACGACACCACGGGGATTCCATACCAGCACCCCGGTTATGACTATGCGCGAGCTGCTTCATCTTCTTCTTGGGCACCCAAGTATGACCACGCGAGGGACGACCCACCGCAGTGGGGATATTTCCCGCGCTTTTATTGATCTCCATTTAGGCCAAAAGCCTAAGCTTGGGGGGAGGTATACCGACATCAGACTCACTTATATATCATGATTCTTTCGGTTCTTTGTATATCCATCTTTTCATTTCTTTCTCTTCTTTCGTTTCTTTTTGTTTCTTTCGTTTGTTTTCGTTTCTCTTATTTCTCTTTGTTTTGATTGTTTTGTTTTTGTTTTCCAAAACACAAAAATACCAAAAATATTTCTTTTGTTTACTTCTTTAGTTTCTCTATTTGGTTTGCTTTATTCTTTAAGTTTTAGTTTAATATTCGAAAATCCAAAAATAATTTCCTTTGTTTGCTTGTTCTATTTCTGTTCGTGTCTTAATTGAAAAAACCCAAAAATATTTGTTGTTGTTCTTTGGTTTTGTAAAGTTGTTCTTCATTATATATTATTCGAGCCACAAGTGAAGAGCAATATTGACTATCTACGACAATTCAAGTTGTGGTGAGAGGATGGTATGAAGTCCATTTGCTTTCATTTTTGTACATATATCCATCTATGTGAGCATGCTTAGTTTATTCGTATAAGATATATGTGACTTAATGGCCGCTTAATAGTTCATTCTCTCTCATGTTTTGTTTCAATTTATTAATAGTAAATGACCTGTCATATAAATATTAGTTCGCATTGTTCTATTCGTAGAAGGACATGATATTGTGGTAGCCTCCTCTGACTATTTCATTTGAATCGACTTGGAACATGCTCACGCATGCTAAGACTGAAAACAAGAAGTCAATAAGCCTCGATGATTTATTTTTCCTCAGAGTTATAGTATCAATTTTATGCCTCAGTTAATTTTACTTTGTCGTAAACATGATTATGATAGTTGTTGCTCTCTTGATTGTCGCTCCCTGTCTATTGCTAGCCTTCACCTGTACTGAGTATGAGCTCTACTCGTGCATCCAAGTTCCTAAAACCAAAGTTTGCCAATTGTGTCCACCATACCTACATATATGTGGTATTTAACCTCCACTCCAAGTAAATTGCTCATGTGCTACTTTTAAAACCTGCTAAAATTTATTCCTGTTTTGTGCCCATGTTTTAGCTCATGAGGACGTAAATCGAGAATCTTTATCTCACTTGTTGATTGGATTTCACACCCTGGACTAGTGGTTTCATCCTCTTATCCAAATGATAGAAGAGCTGGCAGTGGGGTGCCCAGCCCCAAATTAATACACACAAATTCTCTTCACTCTTTTTGCCACTGATTTATCTGTCAAAGCATACTTGTGTAAACAAAAGAGAAAAAGGGACGACCTTCTACCCAGATGCGTCCTTCACATGGGAGCCACTCTTGTGAATCCAGTTGGCTTGTGACTTATTGTATTGTTTGTTTACTATTCGTTGACATAAGAATAAACCTCTCTCAAAATGTTTTCAATACCACTGTTTAATAAAATAAAAAGCTCTAGCACATGAGTGATCCATGCTTCCCTCTGCGAAGGGCCTTTCATTTACTCTTACGTAGAGTCTATGCCATATTCTTTGAGCACTTTCTTGAGAGCACAATGGTCATTCTTAGTGTGATGTGTTTGTCCTAAAGTACGGTTGATTGGGGTATAACTTTGATACTTGTATCTTTGATATCTTTACTTCTAGTCTTCCCTTGAACTTCAGAGGTGCCCTGGCATTTATGTTTTGCCCCACACTTAAGGGCAAGCGAGATACCACTTTATTAGATCCTTTTTATGAATATTACAATCTTGCAAATAGTTATGCTTCATGTTGTTTATTATTAATATGTTGTTATCTCTTCATGGTTTGGATAGCTATTAAGTGACAGTATCTTGCATGTATCTTATCATGAGCATAATTAAGTATTTGATCATATAGTGATTATATTTACATCATATGAAAGATATGTGTTCGTAAAAGTCTTTTATCGCACTCAGTTGTCACTGAATTGCTTGAGGACAAGCAATAAGCTAAGCTTGGGGAGTTGATACGTCGAAAACGTATCTCCTTTTCCGAACACTTTTCTTATTGTTTTCCTCTAAACTTGTGTGTTTTGAATACAACCAACACGGACTAACGCTGTTTTCATCAGAATTTCCATGGTGTCTTGTTTTTGTGTGCAGAAAAACCAACTTTCGGGAAATTGCCCAGAAAAGACCCCATTGGTGTTTTCACACCACAAGACCCCGGGAGCTAGAAGGGGGCTAGGAGAAGAGCCACAGGGTGGCCACACCCCCTGGCGCCCCCCTAGGCCGCGCCAGCCTATGGTGTGGGCCACCCAGATGCCCCCTCGGATTCCCCTTTCGAGTACAAATAGTATTCAACCCAAAAACGCGAGGGGGTTCGTCATATTCCACAGAAACACAAGAGAGCGCCGCCGCCATCCCGAACCTCGATTCGGGGATATGAAACTCCGTTCTGGCACCTTGCCGGGACGGGGAATTGGAGGAGATCATCACCATTGTGATCACCAACCTATCTCCATCGACCATCCATGTTTCCCCCATCCATGTGTGAGTAATTCCCCGTTGTAGGCTACAGGGGATGGTAGGGATTGGATGAGATCGTTCATGCAATAATGCCGTGATTGTTAGGGCATAGTACCTAGTATCTTCTATTAGTGCTATTGACATTGTTGCAACTTGTTATGCTTAATGCTTTCAACTTTGAGCCTGTGTGCCATGATCTCAGATCTGAACATGTAATTGAATCACGATGATAATTATTGTTTCTTGATCATACCTGCAAGTTGTTTAGACATATTGTTGTCCGGAACCCGAGGCACCATAGTGACAGAAATTGGGACAACCGGAGGGGATGGCTGTGATGTGAGGATCACATGTGTTCACGGAGTGTTAATTCTTTGCTCCGGTGTTCTATTAAAAGGAACAACTTAACTACCAGTAGTTCCCTTGAGGCCCCGCTGAAAATGGGCTGGTAGGACAAAAGATGTTGTGCAAGTTCTCATTGCAAGCACATATGACTATTTACGGAACACATTCCTATGGTTACTTAGTGCTGGGATGCTTTATCTTATTTATCTACAATGCCCATGTCGTGATTATTATTATCTTATCCATGCAACGCCCGTTCATCCATCCCTATGACTACAATATTTAATCCCGCTATTTACTTCAAACACTACTGCTGTTGTTTTCATCTCACTGCTGCTATTATTTCACTACTTCTGCTACTATAAAATTGTTACTACTGATAAACCACTGCGAACAAAAGTACTTTCAGGTGGAGGTGAATTCACAACTCTCTTGTTAAGGCTCACAGATATTCTTTGGCTCCCCTTGTGTCGAATCAATAAATTTGGATTTTACTTCCCTCGAAAACTGTTGCGATCCCCTATACTTGTGAGTCATCACATGCTCACACCATGTTTGTGACTACGAACCAGTCACAAATAGCCTCCATGACCACTTAGTTTTTGAACTTGTGATACTCCTTATGTTTTAATTAATGATGCTTATGTTTCTATGCATAATTACGGCTCTTATGCTCTCTTGATTCGTCGCTCCCAATCTTTTGCCAGCCTCTACCTGTACTTAGTATGAGCTCTACTCGTGCATCCAAACTCCCTTAAACAAAAAAATTTCCCATTGTGTCGACCATACCTACCTACATGTGGTATTTAACTGCCACTCCAAGTAAATTGCTCAAAATTAGTCCTGCTTTATGTTCATGTTTTTGCTCATGAGGACGTCAATAGAGAATCTTTATCTCACTTGTTGATTGGATTTCACGCCCTGGACTAGTGGCTTCATCCGCTTATCCAAATGATAGAAGAGCTGGCAGCGGGGTGCCCGGCCCCAAATTAATACAAACAAATTCTCTTCACTATTTTTTCCCCTGTTTTATCAGTCAAAGCATAATTATGTAAACAAAAGAGAAAGAGGGATGACCTTCTACACCAGTTGCGTCCTTCACCATGGGAGACGCTCTTGTGAATCCAGTTGGCCTGTGACGTACTGTATTTGCTGTTTACCATTCGTTGACATTAGCATACATCTCCCAAAATATAGACACTCCTCCATGATATGTGATTGTTGGCAGGCACCCGAGGATTCGGTTAGCCATGGTTTGTGAAAGATGGGTGGGAGGAGTTTCAAACTTTTAATACCTATGTTTAATAAAATAAAATCTCTAGCACATGAGTGATCCCTGCTTCCCTTTGCGAAGGGCCTTTCTTTTACTTTTATGTTGAGTCTCCATCTTCTAACTTTATGCACAGTTGAGAGAGCATTTTTTCCATTCTGAGTTCTATGTGCATTTGTGATATTATTTGTTCTTAAATTATTTTCTCTAGTCTTCCTCATGAACTTTGAAGGTGTCCTGGCATTTATGTTTTGCCCCACTCTTAAGGACTAGACTAATATCACTTGGCCATGCTTTCTCTGTACCCGAAACAAACGTCTACCTTTCTTTGAATAATTATTCACGATCCTTTATTTGAGGTGCAAAGTAATTACTATGCTTTATTATTTAAGTTCTATTTATCATGTTTGTGTTTGAAGTTCTATGATCTCAGCATGCATATGCTTTTACATTAGATTGATCAAGTTTATTTTAGTAGCATGTCACCTCAGAAATTATTGTGTTTTATCGTTTACCTACTCGGGGACGAGTAGGAACTAAGTTTGGGGATGCTTGATACGTCTCCATCGTATCTATAATTTCTGATGCTCCGTGATCATATTATGTCAATTGCTACTTGTTTTCTCCCTTATTTATAGCATTTTTATACGTTTTCCGGGACTAACCTATTAACAAGATGCCAAGTGACAGTTCCCTTTTTTCTGCTGTTTTTTGTTTCAGATAAGGTGTGCTGGAAACATTCTCGGAATTGGACCCCACAAATCCCGAAGTGCCTATTATCCCCAGAAGCATCCAGAGGACCAAAGGAGAGTCGAAGCTGGGCTCCAGGGGGCTACACCATAGGGTGGCGCGCCAACTGGCCGCGCAAGCTATGGGTGTGGGGCCCCTGGAGCTCCACCGCCTTTGCCCTTTCCCCTATTTAATCCCCCGGATGGAAAACCCTAGATACCTGATCAAAAATCCCCGAAAAGTTCCGCAGCTGCCGTCACCGTCAACCCTAGATCAGGGGGTTCTGAAGCTGTCTCCAGCACCCTGCCTTAGAGGAAATCATCACCGGAGGGTTCTACATCACCATGCGTGCCTCCGGAGTGATGTGTAAGTCGTTCATCCTTGAACTACAGGTTCGTAGCTGTTGCTAGATGGTTGTCTTCTCCTCATATGCCTCCATGTTTAGATCTCGTGAGCTGCCTATCATGATCGAGATTGATCTTGTGTAATTCTATATGTTTTGTTTGTTGGGATCCGATGAATATTTAACTTATGCCAAGTTGATTATAGTCTTTATTGCTTATGTTATTTGTGATCTTGCATGCTTTCCATTGCTAGTGGTTGCTCTGGACAAGTAGTTGCTAGTGACTCCAAGATGGAGTATTTATGCTTGATAGTGGGTTCATGTATCCTCACCACCTTGCTCGAGTGACAGAAACGTGAAGGGGGAGGATATGTTGTTGCCATTAGGGAGAAAACAACGGTGAGAGTGCCCGCGTGCATAATCATTGCTTACATTACACACTCTGTTTAATGAAGTTATTTGTTGCTTGCAACTAAATACCTAAGGGGATTCAGCTAATAACCTGAGGGTGGATTATTAGTCATATATGCAGATGGATTTTTGTCTATTTATATTGTTGTTATGCCCACACTAAATATCATAGTAATCATCATGTTATATTGTGCACTACGGTGTAACCTACATTTGTCAATTGCCCAGCTGTAATTTGTTCACCCAGCATATTATCTTTATGGAGAGACAACAATAGTGAACCTATGAACCCGGGTCCATTTTCCACATTGTTAAACAAACCACAACAATTTCCTGCTTTCTTTACTTACTGCAAGCATACATCACTTTCCACAATATACGTCTAATGTTTGTTTTCAGCAAAACCGGTGAGATTGAAAACCTCACTGTACCGTTGGGACAAAGTATTTTGGTTGTGTTGTGTGTAGGTTCCACGTTGTTGATGACACCGGTGAAGCGACATGACCACCGTCAGTGGCATCAACCTTCCGAAGATCCTCTTCCTCCTACTGGATTGATAACCTTAGTTCTTAACTGGGGGAAGTTCTTACCGCTACACTCATCACACCCTTCGCTTTGGGTTCCCAACACTCCATCACAAGAATCAAGAATTCCTAGCACCATCGAGGCGGAGCACACTTGTAGTTCAAATTTGTCCAGTTTCCAACTGAATAGGCGTAAACTTGTGATTTTCAAAAGAGCTGGATTGAAATCTTTTCTTAGAAAACAGATTGTTTATTTGGTTATATCACATGTCCTAGCATGTTAAAAAAAAATAAGCCCCCAAGTTTTGCAACATGTTTGTGGTAGGTCCTGCACAAAAAAAACCATTTCTGACACTCCGAAAATGGAAAATGGTTTTTTTTATTCAGTTAAAAAAATAAATTCCTTCGTCCACATTGTCCGTGCTTCCAAGATGCATGTTTGTGTGCAATATGGGCTCATTATAACAAACTATGCCATGTATTTGGCCATAGCACCGATCATTTGAACTGAAACCCTAGAATGTTAGGAGGAGATAGCTCTTTTTTGTAAACACTTTTTCAATAGAATTGTCGTATTCCAAGTTTACTATTTTGGTGTATACTAGTACAAATGTAATGACACCAGGCAAAGATCTCGCGTTATTTAGGGTTTTTTGAATTTAATAGAATTTTCATAGCCCGTTTGAGGAGAAAGTCAAGACGGCGGGCATGGCCGTTCTTAGCTAGGGTTTGTATATTCAGCAAATCACTATGGATCTCTATTGAAATAGGTATTTGAGTAGCTAAAAATGATTTTTGCCAAAATTTATGAGCAAATTATGAGGCACCTGTAGTTCAAATTTGTCCCGTTTCGAACTGAATCGGCAGAAACTTGTGATTTTCAAAAGAGCTGGATGGAAATCTTTTCTTAGAAAAAAGATTGTTTATTTCGTTATATCACATGTCACAACATGTTAAAAAATTAATCCCCCAAGTTTTGCAACATGTTTGTGGTAGGTCCTTCACAACAAAAACTACTTCTGACACTCCGAAAATGGAAAATGGTATTTTATTTAGTTTAAAAAATAAATTCCTTCATCAACATTGTTCGTGCTTCCAAGATGCATATTTGTGTGCAATATAGGCTCATTATAACAAACTATGCCATGTATTTGGCCATAACACCCATCATTTGAACCGAAACCCTAGAATGTTAGGAGGATAGCTTTTTTGTGAACACTTTTTCAACAGAACTGTCGTATTCCAAGTTTACTATTTGTGGTGGATACTAGTACAAATGTAATGACAACAGGCGAAGGTCTCGCGTAATTTATGGTTTTTTTGAATTTACTGGAATTTTCTCGGCTCGTTTTAGGAGAAAGTCAAGACGACGGGCATAACCGTTCTTAGCTAGGGGTTGAATGTTCAGCAACTCACTATCGATCTCTATTGAAATAGGTAGTTGAGTACCTAAAAATGATTTTTTCCAAAATTTATGAGCAAATTACGAGGCACCTATAGATCAAATTTGTTCCGTTTCCAACTAAATCGGCAGAAAACTTGTGATTTACAAAAGATCTGGATGGAAATCTTTTCTTAGAAAACAAATTTTTATTTGGTTATATCACATTTCCTAGCATGTTAAAAAATTAAGCCCCCAAGTTTTGCAACATGTGTGTGGTAGGTCCTTCAAAAAAAAACATTTCTGACACTCCGAAAATGGAAAATGGTTTTTTTATTCAGTTAAAAAAATAAATTCCTCCGTCAACATTGTCCGTGCTTCCAAGATGCATGTTCATGTGCAATATGGGCTTAGTATAACAAACTATGCCATGTAGTTGGCTGTAACACCCATAATTTGAACCGAAACCCTAGAATGTTAGGAGGAGATAGCGCTTTTTTGTGAACACTTTTTCAACAGAACTATCATATTCTAAGTTTACTATTTTTGGTGGATACTAGTACATATGTAATGACACTAGGCGAAGGTCTCGCCTTATTTAGGGTTTTTTGAATTTACTGGAATTTTCTCAACCCGTTTTAGGAGAAAGTCAAGACGGCGGGCATGACCGTTCCTAGCTAGGGGTTGTATATTCAGCAACTCACTACGGATCTCTATTGAAATAGGTAGGTGAGTACCTAAAAATGATTTTTTCCAAAATTTATGAGCAAATTACGAGGCACCTGTAATTCAAATTTGTCCTGTTTCTAAATAAATCGGCAGAAACTCGTGATTTTCAAAAGAGCTAGATGGAAATCTTTTCTTAGAAAACAGATTGTTTATTTGGTTATATCACATGTCCTAGCATGTTAAAAAATTAAGCCCCCAAGTTTTGCAACATGTTTGTGGTAGGTCCTTCACAAAAAAAAACAATTTCTGACACTCCAAAAATGGAAAATGGTTTTTTTATTTAGTTAAAAAAATAAATTCCTTCGTCAACATTGTCCGTGCTTCGAAGATGCATGTTTGTGTTCAATATGGGATCATTATAACAAACTATGCCATGTATTTGGCCATAACACACATGTTATGGCACCTCCTATCTTGTGGTGGGATCCCAACCACGGAGTCCCTCTCCGATGAAACCCTAGCCCCGTTGTGGAAAAACCAGTATTATACTAATAAACCAGTCCTATGATGTCTTTCTAATACCCGTCATGTATTTGGCTATAACACCCGTCATTTGAACCGAAACCCTAGAATGTTAGGAGGAGATAACTCTTTTTTTGTGAACACTTTTTCAACAAAACTGTCGTATTCCAAGTTTACTATTTTTGGTGGATACTAGTACATATGTAATGACACCAGGCGAAGGTCTCGCGGTATTTAGGGATTTTTTGAATTTACTGGAATTTTCTCAGCCCGTTTTAGGAGAAAGTCAAGACGGCGAGCATGACCATTCTTAGCTAGGGGTTGAATATTCCGCAACTCACTGTGGATCTCTATTGAAATAGGTAGTTGAGTACCTAAAAATGATATCTTTTCCAAAATTTATGAGCAAATTACGAGGCACCTGTAGTTCAAATTTGTCCCGTTTCCAACTAAGTCGGCAAGAACTAGTGATTTTCAAAAGAGCTGGATGGAAATCTTTTCTTAGAAAACAGATTGTTTATTTGGTTATATCAAATGTCCTACCATGTTAAAAAATTAATCCCCCAAGTTTAGCAACATGTTTGTGGTAGGTCCTTCACAAAAAAAAACCATTTCTGACACTCCCAAAATGGAAAATGTTTTTTATTCAGTTAAAAAAATAAATTCCTTCGTCAACATTGTCTGTGCTTCCAAGATGCATGGTTGTGTGCAATATGGGCTCATTATAACAAACTATGCCATGTATTTGCCATAACACCCGTCATTTGAACCGAAACCCTAGAATGTTAGGAGGAGATAGCTGTTTTTTTGTGAACACTTTTTCAACAGAACTGTCGTATTCCAAGTTTACTATTTTTGGTGGATACTAGTACATATGTAATGACACCAGGCGAAGGTCTCGCGGTATTTAGGGTTTTTTTGAATTTACTGGAAATTTCTCAGCCCGTTTTAGGAGAAAGTCAAGACGGCGGGCATGACCATTCTTAGCTAGGGGTTGAATATTCCGCAACTCACTGTGGATCTCTATTGAAATAGGTAGTTGAGTACCAAAAAATGATTTTTTTTCCAAAATTTATGAGCAAATTACGAGGCACATGTAGTTCAAATTTGTCCCGTTTCCAATAAAATCGGCAGAAACTTGTGATTTTCAAAAGAGCTAGAAGGAAATCTTTTCTTAGAAAACAGATTGTTTATGTGGGTTATAACACATGTCCTAGCATATTAAAAAATTAATCCCCCAAGTTTAGCAACATGTTTGTGGTAGGTCCTTCACAAAAAAAACCATTATGGACATTCCGAAAATGGAAAATGGTTTTTTCATTCAGTTAAAGAAATAAATTCCTTCGTCAATATTGTCCGTGGTTCCAAGATGCATGTTTGTGTGCAGTATGGGCTCATTATAACAAACTATGCCATGTATTTGGCCATAACACCCGTCATTTGAACCGAACCCCTAGAATGTTAGGAGGAGATAACTCTTTTTTGTGAACACTTTTTCAACAGAACTGTCGTATTCGAAGTTTACTATTTTTGGTGGATACTAGTACATATGTAATGACACAGGGTGAAGGTCTCGCGTTATTTAGGGGTTTTTTGAATTTATTGGAAGTTTCTCAGCCCGTTTGAGGAGAAAGTCAAGACAGCAGGCATGACCGTTCTTAGTTAGGGGTTGTATATTCAGCAACACACTATGGATCTCTATTGAAATAGGTAGTTGAGTACCTAAAAATGATTTTTGCCAAAAATTTATGAGCAAATTACGAGGCACCTGTAGTTCAAATTTGTCCCGTTTCCAACTAAATCGGTAGAAACTTGTGATTTTCAAAAGAGCTGGATGGAAATCTTTTCTTAGAAAACATATTGTTTATTTGGTTATATCACATGTCCTAGCATGTTAAAACAATTAAGCCCCCAAGTTTTGCAACATGTTTGTGGTAGCTCCTTCACAAAAAGACCATTTCTAACACTCCGAATATGGAAAATGATTTTTTTATTCAGTTAAAAAACTAAACTCCTTTGTCAACATTGTCCATGCTTCCAAGATGCATGTTTGTGTTCAATATGGGCTCATTATAACAAACTATGCCATGTATTTGGCCATAACACCCGTCATTTGAACCGAACCCCTAGAATGTTAGGAGGAGATAGCTCTTTTTTGTGAACACTTTTTCAACAGAACTGTCGTATGCCAAGTTTACTATTTTTGGTGGATACTAGTACATATGTAATGACACAGGGCGAAGGTCTCGCGTTATTTAGGGTTTTTTTGAATTTACTGGAATTTTCTCAGCCCGTTTGAGGAGAAAGTCAAGACAGCAGGCATGACCGTTCTTAGTTAGGGGTTGTATATTCAGCAACACACTGTGGATCTCTATTGAAATAGGTAGTTGAGTACCTAAAAATGATTTTTGCCAAAAATTTATGAGCAAATTACGAGGCACCTGTAGTTCAAATTTGTCCCGTTTCCAACTAAATCGGTAGAAACTTGTGATTTTCAAAAGAGCTGGATGGAAATCTTTTCTTAGAAAACATATTATTTATTTGGTTATATCACATGTCCTAGCATGTTAAAACAATTAAGCCCCCCAAGTTTTGCAACATGTTTGTGGTAGCTCCTTCACAAAAAGACCATTTCTAACACTCCGAATATGGAAAATGATTTTTTTATTCAGTTAAAAAACTAAACTCCTTTGTCAACATTGTCCATGCTTCCAAGATGCATGTTTGTGTTCAATATGGGCTCATTATAACAAACTATGCCATGTATTTGGCCATAACACCCGTCATTTGAACCGAACCCCTAGAATGTTAGGAGGAGATAGCTCTTTTTTGTGAACACTTTTTCAACAGAACTGTCGTATGCCAAGTTTACTATTTTTGGTGGATACTAGTACATATGTAATGACACAGGGCGAAGGTTTCGCGTTATTTAGGGTTTTTTGAATTTACTGGAATTTTCTCAGCCCGTTTTAGGAGAAAGTCAAGACGGTGGGTATGACCGTTCTTAGTTAGGGGTTGTATATTCAGCAACTCACTGTGGATCTCTATTGAAATAGGTAGTTGAGTACCTAAAAATGATTTTTGCCAAAATTTATGAGCAAATTACGAGGCACCTGTAGTTCAAATTTGTCCCGTTTCCAACTAAATCGGTAGAAACTTGTGATTTTCAAAAGAGTTGGATGGAAATCTTTTCTTAGAAAACATATTGTTTCTTTGGTTATATCACATGTCCTAGCATGTTAAAAAAATTAAGCCCCCAAGTTTTGCAACATGTTTGTGGTAGGTCCTTCACAAAAAAACCCATTTCTGAGACTCCGAATATGGAAAATGATTTTTTTATTCAGTTAAAAAACTAAATTCCTTTTTCAACATTGTTCGTGCTTCCAAGATGCATGTTTGTGTTCAATATGGGATCATTATAACAAACTATGCCATGTATTTGGCCATAACACACAAGTTATGGCACCTCCTATCTTGTGGTGGGATCCCAACCACGGAGTCCCTCTCCGATGAAACCCTAGCCCCGTTGTGGAAAAACCAGTATTATACTAATAAACCATTCCTATGATGTCTTTCTAATGGGGTTGAAAAGAGAGAATACGTAGATCATAAAATTAATGACATCCATCATAGAATTTTTATTGTTGTTGGAATCCAGCGGAGATTAGCTTCCATTGGAAAGTGAACTTCGGGATAAATCTCCGCACCATTGTGTTCGGTTATTTCTCAACTTGCTTACATATCTAGTGCTAGTACTATTGTTCACCTATGCAAACATGAGAGAAATATATAGATATCACAATGAAATCTTGCTCACATCATACTTAAACATTAACATATAAATATAGATACATATAAAAGTACTCGATCTACAGACAATAGGAGACCCGTACTACATCATAGACATATATATAAGTACTATACATAATAGAGATCACACATGATCGACCCCGAAGCACTGCTACACATCATAGGAGTTGTCTGAATCGTCATCATCATCAACTGCTGGTGCTGCCGGTGCGAGGTGACGCTTCCCAAAGTTGACGACTGGAATAATGCGGTACAGCTCGTATGAAACGTAAGCATCTATGGCGGCATACTCAATGTTCTTTCCGTGAAGTGGGGTCGTCTCCCACTCCTTGTGGTTCTCGATCTTGTTCTTCATATCACCGTACCAGTCGTCGATCAAATCCACTGCCATATGAGCCATTGAAGTCCTTTCATGCCGAGGCCTGAATATCTCCTGGATATCAATGTGGCAGGCAGTCGGTATCTCAATTATGAAGCTTTTCCTCATCTTGATCTTGTCGCTGTTTGTATCAACGCTAACAAAACGAATGCCGCTGCGGCAAAGGAAGTTCATGAGGGCTGGACAATTCTTGTTACTACTGCAACAACAAGTTAGCATGGAACAAATTGTTAATTAAGAATCATAACAATAACCTACTTCTTATTACTTCTTCTCAATTACTACTGCAATAACGACCTGCATATTGCAACACGGATTTGCCAATATGCAACAAGCTGCCACCATATGCATCAACTACATATAAACCTATGTCACGGATATATGATTTCAATGGGGATCGGACATGTTGCTATCCTAAGCAATTTTCATCATAATAAACCTATGCAATTTTCTATACATCACGCGCATATATGATTCAAATGGGGATCGTATTGCTATCCTATGCAATTTTCTTCAACCTATGATGAATGGATCAAGGCCCAAAACGTACCTTGACCATTGGAAGACCAAGACATTCTTCCTAAAGAAAAATTGGATAACCACAACATCCTTCCTATGGCGCGTGTACGCAAGATCAAGCCGGATGAATTTCTCTTGATCCGTCGTGCTTTCAACCCATCCTTTGAATGTGGCAAGATAGCCAATTATCTTGCCGCTATCGTTGGTGTAGACGATGGTGAGCACGTTCGTGCCATGTACAGGATTAGGGTGCGGACTAAGAGTGATTGGTTGATCCATTGGTGGATTATGGAAAGAAGCTTAGAGAGGAAGAAGAGAGAGGAGGAAACATAGAGAAATGGCGTTGTACTGTAGCAATTCGCGAACACATAGGCGCGGAGGCAAAACGGTTCGACTATTTGCTACCGGTTGTAGCCACCAGCCGGGACTAAAGGTGCTCGGCCAGGCGAAAGGTTGCCACGCGCCCCTTTGCCACACACCTTTGGTACCGGTTGGTGGCTAAACTGGTACCAAATGTGCTCGCAGCAGGGGGACGGTTGCCACACCCTTTTGGTACCAGTTTTAGCCACAAACCGGTACCAAAGGTGTGTGGCGAACCGGTATTAGCCTTGCATAGCGCCCCTCCCCGTTCGAACCAGAACAAGACACCCATTTCTACCGGTTTGTAATTGATTAGGTACTATAGCTAAAATCCTATGTCCCTGTTTCTACTAGTGATAGTGATTTAAGATGATTGCAAGTCAAACCATGAATTGCCTCATGAAGCCAGGTTCCCGGCTATGAAGATGCTTTCATATTGCCCATAAAGTTCAGCATTTCCGACAGTCCCTATCTGAGTTGGATTTTAAGGCTAGTCATAATGGGGAGTAACATACACGTTATCCTACGCTATGTTACCATCTCCATAGTGGGTAGTAACCAATATGTGGTGTCATGCAAAGCTCTATTAATTAGCTTGTAGACTCAAAGTGTATTGGGATATGTGATGTGACGGTAACTAGCTATGTTACCACTACCCTCTCTCTCGTCATTAATTAATTGCAACATCAGAGTTTTGTCCTACGTGGCATCTTGTTACTACTAAGTTACTGCGTATTGTGACCAGCCTAATTATACAAGGAGACCAATGCTTATTTTCATGAGGTTCCACAGTTAGCTAATCAAATGCATAATGCAGTTTGTAGGTCGTACATGTGTAGAAAAATGGGTTTCCCATAATTGTCTCTTTGATTACGAGCAATGGAGTTTCTTTGTCCCGTAAAAGAAGTAATACCGTGTTCAAATGTACCATCGTATTCTTAAAGCGCCCACCGATTTTATCTTTATCTGAAAATTTATATAGAATTATTCAGAATGGTCTGATAAAAATTGTACCATTATATTAGGTTCTCCCATAAATTTCTAAATATTATTTATTTTTGTTGTAAACATATAGAAGACCTATAAAATATCATCTATGTGCTTTAGAGTATAGGTAGTTTTTGGTCTTTTCATGTCTTTTATGTGTCACGTCTTCAACAGTTCCAAAAAAATCATATAATGTTACCCGAGTTCAATTGATATGGTTCTCATCTTACTTAGTGTGATAAGCATACACAATATCATTCACGTTACTGTTTTTTGAAATGGGAATATCCCAGCCTCTGCATCATGATGATGCACATAGCTTATTTTATTAAAACAAGTTATGAAAAGTGTTTACAACGTAACCCGGGAGAAGTACAATTTAAAAATCAGCCATCGTGGCCACAAGGACTAGCCACCAAAAAAGACAGAACGAATGAAGACTACACATATTGGAGTCTTCTAGCATGCTGCCATCCATCCTGGTTGAAGATAGACCGAACAACCGCCATCAACCGTGTGCACCCATAATCCATGAGCGCCCGCTGAACAGGTGGTAGGAGAAAGGACCACATATGGATCCAGTAGGTAGAGCGGTGAACAACCTGCAAAAAATGAGCACCCCTAACCTTGTTAAACACCACATCATTCTGACAGTTCCAAAGTGCCCACATAAATGCATAAGTACCAATGCGAATACGGTTTTTGGAACACTTATCAACCCCATCCAACCAGTTGTCAAACATATGATCTATACTAATTGGCGGTTGAATGCTAAATGAAAAATGCAGAAGCCTCCAAAACATCACGCACAAAAGGACATGATATAAACAGATGCTCAACCGACTCATCCGATTGACAAAAAACACATTGTTTAGACCATGTCTAATGCCTTTTTATTAGGTTATCTTTAGTGAGAATGACTTTACGATGAAGAAACCACATGAACACTTTTATCTTGTGAGGGACTTTCAGTTTCCAAATATCTTTACATAAATAGGGATTATGTCCAAGCATTAAATCAGCATACACGGACTTAACCGTAAACACGCCATTAGAAAGTAATTTCCATCTAAATATGTCCGGTTCATTAGTAAGAGACCATCAGTTTTGCGACTAAATCCTCCCATGCCCTCCATTTGTCCCGAGTGAGGTTCCGTCGAAACTCAATATTCAACGGAGTGTGAGATAAAACCTGTGCCACAAGCACATTTTTATTCTTGATTATATTAAACAAAGCGGGATATTTCACCGCTAACGGTTCAATACCTAACCAAGAATCCTCCAAAACACGAGTATGTAAGCCATTACCCACCTCAAAGGCCCCATGTTTAAAAAATTTGTCCCTGGCCCCCATAATCCCTTTCTAAAAAGGCAAGTCGTGGGGTTTTGTATGTACTTAGGACAGAGTTTTCTCATGAAGGTATTTATTGCACAACAACTCATGCCAAACACCTTCCCCATTAAGAATTTTAAAGAGCTATTTGCTCAAAAGACAAAACTTTTTTGTATCCAAAACCTCTATGCCGAGACCACCATGGTCCTTTGGGTGACAAATCATGTCCCACTTGGTAAGCCTATATGTCCTCTTGTGGTTATCACTTTGCTAGAAAAAACGAGACCTAAAAAAGTCAAGTCTCTTGCGCACCCCAATTGGGATAGGAAAAAAGGATAGTAAAAACATAGCAAGGCTGGTTAGAACAGAGTTTATCAACACTAATCGATCTCCATATCAGAGCAATTTGCCTGCCCAACAACCTAGTTTTACCTCAAAACGATCCTCAATAGGCTTCCTCTCCTTATTTAAGAGTTTTCTATAATGTATAGGTATGCCCAAATAACCAAATATGTGACGGTATTCCTCCTGGGCTTCATTAGCCTTACCTTAACAATATAGTTCGCTCTTATGAAAATTAAAGTTTAACCCAGAAAGTTGCTCAAATATGGACAGAATTAATTTCATGTTCACTGCTCAAGATCATGTTTTAGAAACAAAATAGTGTCGTCCGCATACTGCAAAATAGATATCCCGCCCTTAATCAGGTGAGGGATAAGAGCCCCAACCTGACCATCCTGTTTTGCTCAATTGTTCTTGAGAGGTATGATCCCCCTCCTCCCCTAAATCATTCACGTTACTAACATATCATATTTCTTTTGCTAATATTATTTTTACTTAAGGAATTAGCATACAAAGATAATTTCATATAGAAATATTAGGTGTATACTCATTAGAAATACTATTTATTAGGAAATTCCATACGCATTTGAAAATGGGTTAGATGTAGAAATCGAAAGGAAAGTGGTCAGAAGATAAGGGAGAACCTAAAGGAAAGGGAGTTTTTCTGATGCACTTAACCTAATATCCTTACTATTCTCTATTATTATCTACATGTGTGATATATAGATTATAATTATCTGTCGGTCCACAATTTTGGACTCTCTCATAGTGTATCAATGGTTTTCACAGGTAATCTCTATTTTTGGCAATTAAAAAAATCTTATTTTATTTGTATGATTATATGGAATAATGCTTTACAAGTTTCCTATTTGTTATACTATTTAATAGGAACTGTTCGATTCTACCTCGCCTTTTGAAGAAATTATTTGTCTTTAATATTACCGTTCAAACAAATAAATTTGGATCAAACAATATTGTGTAGCTTCCATGTCGACATGAGATTCTAAAAAAGTATTTCTAACTAGATGCCCCAAAAAAATGAATAGAGGTTCAGATCCACTTGGAGGAGCACGGACTAGTCTACCACAGGTTATCGAGAAAACTAGTTCATATTGTTAATTTGTATAAAAGAATGTTCCGTAATTTTTTATTTAGTTGTATAATATATAATGAAAAGAAAGGTCAAATTTACAATTTAAGAATATATAAAACATTTTTAAATTAGAATATAGTGTCAACTAAAATGAATTAAGTAGAAAATAATAAAACACGTATGCGTATGTCAAAAATAATTTGACATAATAATGGTGATGTCATCGCAAAATGTGAGGGTCACCTTTCTAGTTATTAGAAAATTAAGGAGAATAAAAAACGAAGGGCACTATAAATACTCAACATAATTAACCAAAGCTAGTCCATGTTTTTTTCTTTGTAACATCGAGTGGAAATGAAACCAACTTAATCTACCTAAAATGCAAATGGGCTTATTCAGCAAATGTTCTTTAGAAAATGCTCATGGCCGGCTTGGGAGGGGGTGGGGGTGGGGAGGAAGCTCCTGACCTGAATGTAGCTCCGTCGATGCTAGTTTTCATTCTGGGCGAGCAATCTTCCATGGTTTCCTTTGGAATCCATGGTTGCTGGCTTCTACTTCATACCTGAAAAAAATGTCAGCTTTCTACTTCAATCATTGCACTATTTTAGAAATATAGCAAATAATTTGCGACAAAAGCAATGACCTAATACCTTAATTTGTTGAAGGTGGTGGAAGCAACGCAAGGCGAGGGCTTTTCCCAATCTTAGGGAAAAGTTCTCGACGGAAGGTCTGGTGGAGCAGATCATTGCAAATTGGAATCAGTGGAGGCATGCTGAATTTGGAGCGAGTAATACTTTGGAAAGTAAAGTTCATTAGAGTTTATGCGTGGGTGTGTGTGGGAGTTTGACAATGGTTGTGTGCAACCCCTCTGTTAGTTCTTGTACAAAACTCTCTTTATACTATAAATCTATGTTCAACGAATGCAAAAATCTGTTAGTCCAGCGAGCTATGACCTTCCAATACCGATAGAGAGGTATGGTTTCTCGAAATATACTTTACCCAATTTACCGTATACCTCCATGATGCCTACTGGGTCATTGCAAATATGAGAGCCCAAAGATTCTTCAAGTTAGCGTGGATGGATACCAGGTCGCAGTATCTTGTGAACATATTTTTATTTTGCATGGATACAAAAAACTTGCTTGACACACTCATGATCATTCTCAGAATCTATACACCATGTACGTCAGAATGGTAAGACTTTAGGAGGCAAACGGCTCCATGCACTAGTGGAAATAGGGCTATTTGTCCCGGATTTTATGGCCTATTCGTCTCGGTTGCACAACCGGGATGGGGCAACCGGGAAAAATGCCTCACCCATCCGTCCCGGTTGTATTAGGACCCGGGATGCAGCCGGGACAAATGCGGGTGGTGTGGGACCCTCCTTGCCCCATGCGGGTCTCCTTCTGGCTCCGGGGGTCTTCGGGTGAAATAAGGTCTGTGGGATATTTTTCGGGCAATTTACCAAAAGTTGATTTTTCTGCACAAAACGAGACACCAAGTTAATTTTGCTGAAAACAGCGTTAGTCCGTGTTAGTTGTATCCAAAACTCACAAGTTTAGAGGTAAACAATAACAAAAGTGTTCGGAAAAGGTGATACGTTTTGGATGTATCAATGAGCTAGGTAGAGACTTAATTACATAAATAAATACTTACGAACAATAGGCACTTAGGATAGATTTTTTTAGGGCCTTCTGCTGGAATAACTGAAACAATTCTTTAAATGTAATCAGAACCTCTACATCTCCATACCCGTATTGCTCTCATCTAACTCCCAACACTATCCAGTCCTGAGTTTCCCGAGAGGCTTCCATGTACCAATTATGCACTCTTCACATTTTTGTTGGTAGATTATTTTCCTCCCAGGTCTGACGAGGGGATTCCCGTGCCGATATATGTATTGACATTCAAAAGAGGGGAAGTAGTCTAATGTTTGGATATACTGAGCAATGGACATACCCGCAGTAGAGGCCTCTTGTCCGCATTTCAATAAATTCCAGATCAATTGTTTTTTTTTGTTGGAAAACACTCTAAGCGGGGAGATGAATTGTTTTTTTTTGTTGTCCGAGCTGGGCAACTGATTTCCCGCTTTTCCTGCTTGCGCTACTAATCTTCGACAACACCTTTTCCTCGTGTGACTTAAGAATAGAGTGGTCATATTCTGATGATAGCCTCAGCTCGGGTTGACGAAGGGTCTTCACCATTTTCCACGATCATTCTATGTCTTCATCGGTGTTGGGGAAATCTGCCATTTTCTGCTCCTTCGGCTTAGATTTCCACTCCTCGTATTCGTCCTTTGCGATCTCCCGGGTTTCCTCTGGAGTATAGTCATAAGGTAACATGAGTAGCTCCTTTGGTACCTTTGGGAGGGGCGACCAACGTTTCAGTGATTAGTTACGACTCCCCAGAGATGCAGTGGTAATCCTCTGCTTTTCGCTTCCCTGAGACTTAGCGGGGAGAGATGGCTGAAGTGGCACCGTAGACGACCGCGCTGGAGACGGCATGCGCGGAGGAGACGACAAAGACGACTGTTTCACTGGATACTGGTGAGGAGTCGATGGCCTTGGCCTCTGATTTGGAAGCACAATGTGTTCCTTTACCCATATAACGGTCAACTTCTTCACGTCTCCGAGTTCAATCACCTCCCCATCTTCACCTTCAGGGAATTAAAGCTTCACCCGCTCGAATCCGTTCACAACTTCATCCACCCCGACAACAGCATAGCCCTGTGGAACCGGAAGACTATGGTGAGTTGGTTCAGTGTTAATTGGTTATGTTGTTGACGAGTTTTACATGCAGCTCACAAGGTGTCACCTCCGTGATATCATCCACCGGGTGCATTATCGATGGTGCATCATCACCCTGGAGCTGCATGGAAGCAATGCTGCTTTTCCGATTAGATTGTGCGGCGCCGATAGTTTCGAATGCAGCTTCTACCACATGTGGTAGGCAGGTAGTACCTTGCTGCTGGCTAAGTCTGTCAATTTGCTCCTGCTACCGCAGTGCTATCTCTTGTGTTCGGGTTTATTTGTTCTTCAAGTTTACGCCTCCTGTCTGCCTGACTCGCGGCTTCAGCTGCCTCCAAGTCCTTTCTCCACTGACGACATATCAAGATATTTCTTATGCTCGGCAAACCCATATTTCCACGGAATGCCGCCTGGTTTGGTTCGTGTACGCCCTATGTGTTCCTTATTCTTAAGGGCGTGTATGAGCTCATCGTTCTCTCTATCTGGCTCGAACCTTCCCTCTTTAAGATCCTTTATTGCGTTTCTAAGATCTTCCATTGGTAGAGGATTTTATTCATGTCTTCTATTATAGATGAAGTTCCTTCTTCATCCAACGTGCCCCCATGCCCGTAAAACTAAGACCTTGCCCGCTCGGCCCATATGAATGGCTCTGGAGTGATCCCTTTCTCAAGCAGGTCGTTCTCCCATTTATCCCACTTGGGCATGCTACCCTTGTAGCCAGCTTGCCCTGTAGTATGGTGCTATATCTTTTTAGCGGCATTTTTCTTATTTGTTCCGGACCTTATCAGAGCATTCTCCGACTGCTTGTATTTTACAAAATCTGCCCATAAGGGTTTTATCTTCTCATACGCTCCAATGAAATCCGGAATCTTTTCTTTCTTGATAAAGTCAAGGTGGAATCTTTTTTTGAAGTTGCTGAATTGTTGGGCCATCTTTCTAAGAGTCTACACCTTGAACTTTTTCACTAAGTTAATTTTCTTTTGATTAGAATCCTCCTCATTCTCATCCTCCTCATTCTGATCCACCTCCGGCGTCGGTAAGGTGAAATTATCCATGATCTTTTTAGAAAGATTTTCTTTGGCTAAGTTGGTGACATATGCAATTCCTTGTCTATGCGGATCTTTTGGTTCATTCAACTCATGAACAGTGATCAGGATGTGGTCCCTAACAAGCACTGTGCATTGCGTTACAATTTTTTTGGCAACATCAATGGGAAGCTCGAGTATCCCGTCTGCAGTGGTCGTTTCGATCCTGTATCGTTATGTCTCTTTCAACTTCTTTGTGCCTCGTTTAGTCTTCTTTCCGGAGGATTTGCTGGATCCGGATGGGTAAAAAAAGAAAAAGTGTTAATACATGTATAGAGAAAACAGATGCTTCAATAATTCACATATACATATGCACCTCAGAGCCAGTGTTTGTAATTTCTAAGGCTCCACCGGGGCGTCGGCTTCTCCCGCTCCGGAGCCGTCTCTTCGGGCGAGCTCCGGATCTCCCCCAGCGGAGACGTCTCTTCGGGTGAGCTCCGGATCTCCCTCACCGGAGTTGTTCATCCACTGGCTCACATAGGGTTCTCCCTCGGGCCCGCGGATAAAAACCACGTGCAAGTTTTCCGTATCTTCGTTTCTTGGTTTCGTACTTTCTGCAAATAAAAGTTATCAACTAGTGCACCCTAGTAATTTTTTTCTCTTAACAAAACAATAATTAAGATTATTTCTTTAATGCTCTCATTTCTGCCATTTTTGGAAAATAATAAAACCAGAAATTACAATACTAATCAAATTGCTCATGTGCCTCAAATACTTACAATACTAACAAAATTGTACACATGGTATACTAAAAATTCTACACTTAAAATATTAGTGTTTTCTACACTAAGTCAAATACACTAAAAATGAACTAAGTCAAATACACAAACAATTACTTAAAATTATACACTAAGTCAAATTTGATTTTGCACTAAGTCAAATTACTAAGAATTCTAATATTTTACACAAAGTCAAATTACTAAAAATTCTAATAGTTTACGCTAAGTCAAATTACTAAAAATTCTAATACATTACACTAAGTAAAAATTCTACACTTAATATTTTCTACACTAAAAATTTAATGTTCCTAATAATAATTATTTGTCTAGATTATTGATTCGTCTAAATTATTTGTCTAAGAATTTTCACTAAAAACCCCTAAAGATTTTTGACTAAAAATTATTTGTCAACATTTTTTGTCTTTGTCTCTCTTTTCTCTATCTCTCTCCAGGAAGCAGGAGATCGAGCGGGTGGCACTGGAGGTGCGCGGCCGAGCTCGGGCCCGGGAAGGGGTAGGGAGGGGAGGGGCCAGGGCAGGGCTTACCTGCGCGGGCGGTGCGAGGCGCTGCTCCACGGGGTGCAAGGCGCGGGCGAGTGGTGGCTCGGTCGTCGGGCAGCCTGACAGCGTCGTTTGCGCGGCGTGCAGTTCGTTCCTTAGTGAAATTTTGGGGAGGAAGGGGACAGTGCGCCTAACTATTCCCGCCCTTTTTTTCCAAACCTCCTATAAACATTAAATACATTTAAAAATACCTAGTTTTTGAATTGTTTTGAATTTGAAAAAACTTTCAATATAAAAGTGTTTCAAATTGCATAAGTATTTCAAATACATTTTTTGTTTTCAAAAATAATTATTCTAACTTGTCAAACTAGTAAATTTTTTTGTATTTTCACATATTAAAAAATACCTAGTTTTTTAATCGTTTTGAATTTGGAAAACTTTTAGTATGAAAAGTGTTTCAAATTGTATGAATAATTCAAATACATTTTCTGTTTTAAAAAATAATTATTCTAACTATTCAAACAGCTACGAACGACAATGCCCGGTGTCTTGACTTTTCCGTGAAACCGGCTGAGAAAATTACAGAAAATTCAAAAAAACCTCAAAGTGACGCGAGACCTTCGTGTGGTGTCCTCATATATGTCCTAGTATCAACCAAAAGTAATAAACTTGGAATACAATAGTTGTGTTGAAAATATGTTCACAAAAAAGAGCTATCTTCTCCAAACATTCTACGGTTTCGCTCCAAATGACGGGTGTTATGGCCAAATCCATACCATAGTTTCTTTTAATGTGCCCATATTCCATACAAACATGCATCTCGGAAGCACGGACAATGCTGAGGGAGGAAGTATTCATTTTCATTGAATAAAAAAACCATTTTCCATTTTCTGAGTGTCAAAAATGTTTTTTTTTGAACGACCTACCACAAATATGTTGCAAAACATGGGAGCTGCATATTCTGAATATACAAGACAATGTGACATGCACAAATAAACATTTTTTCCTTAGAAAAGGTTTCCATCCACCTCTTTTGAAAACCACAAGTTTCTGCCGAATCAGTTGGAAATGGGAAAAATTTGAACTACAAGTGCCTCATAATTTGCTCATAATTTTTGGCAAAAATCTTTTTTATGTACACAACTACCTGTTTCAACACAGATACACCGATAGTTTCTCAATATTCAACCCCTACCTACGAACGACAATGGTTGCGTCTTGACTTTTCACTAAAATCGGCTGAGAAAATTCAAGAAAATTTAAAAAAAAAAAACTCAAAATAACACAAGATCTTCGCGTGCTGTCGTCATATATGTCCTAGTATCCAGAAAAATAATAAACTTGGAATACGACAGATGGGTTAAAAATGTGTTGAAAAAAGGGGCTATCTCTTCTGAATATTCTAGGGTTTCTGTCCAAATGACGGGTGTTCTGGCCAAATCCGTGGAATGGTTTCTTTTAATGTGCCCATATTCCACACAAACATGCATCTTGCAAGCACGGACAATGTGGACGAAGGAAGGTTTCCTTTTTATTGACTAAAACACCATTTTCCATTTACGAGTGTCAAAAATGGGTTTTTTGTGAAGGACCTACCACAAATATGTTGCAAAAAATGGGAGCTACATTTTTTGAATATACTAGAGCATGTTATATACAAAAATAAACAATTTGTTTCCTAAGAAAAGGTTTACATCCACCCGTTTTGAAAAACACAAGTTTCTGCCGATTCAGTTCGAAACGAGACAAATTTGAACTACAAGTGCCTCGTAATTTGCTCATGATTTTTGGAAAAAATCATTTTTACGTACACAACTACCTATTTCAACACAGATACACCAGTATTTTCTAAATATTCAACCCCTGGTTACGAACAACAATGCATGCCATGTTGACTTTTCCCTAAAACCGACCGAAAAAATTCCAGAAAAAAAATCCAAAGTGGCTCAAGAACTTCGCATGGTGTCCTCATATATGTCCTAGTATCCACCAAAAATAATAAATTTCGAATACGACAGTTGTGTTGAAAATGTGTTCACAAAAGGAGCTATCTCCTCCGAATATTATAGGGTTTCGGTCCAAATGACGGGTGTTATGGCCAAATCCATGGCATAGTTTCTTTTAATGTGCCCATATTCCACAAAAACATGCATCTTGAAAGCACGGACAATGTTGACGGAGGAAGTTTTCCTTTTATTTAATAAAAAGACCATTCTTAATTTTCTGAGGGTCAAAAATGGTTTTTTTTTGTGAAGGGCCCACCAAAAATATGTTGCAAAACTTGGGAGGTGCATTTTTTGAATATACTAGACCATGTTACATGCACAAATAAAAAAAATTCCTAAGAAAAGGTTTCCATCCACCTCTTTTGAAAAAAAAAAATTCTGCCGATTTAGTTGGAAACGGGACAAATTTGAACTACAAGTGCCTCGTAATTTGCTCATCATTTTTGAAAAAAATAACTTTTGGGTACACAACCGCCTATTTCAACATAGATACACTGAGAGTTTCTCAATATTCAACACCTAGCTGCGAGACAATGCCCGCCATCTTGACTTTTCCCTAAAACCGGTTGAGAAAATTCCAGAAAATTCAAAAAAAACCCAAAATGACGCAAGACCTTCGCGTGGTGTCGTCATATATGTCCTAGTATCCAAAAAAAATAGGAAGAAGTTGTATCAAACCTTTTATGTTAGAGATAGAGCAAAACAATCGGTATCGCCATCATACAGCCCTACCGTGGCTCGTGAGTGCATATATGCATATCAAATGCACGGTAGGACGTATGGTGGCGAATCCGAATGATTTGTATTCGGTCGATGAACTGAAAGATTTATGCAGGGAATTCGAGAGGTGGGCTACATATAGGGCCGTGTTGCTCACAAGTGACGGTGCTAGTTTCGATCCAATTGCTCACAAGCGCTCGAAAAAAAACACTCCCCGATCGAACGGCTCACAAGCGCTCGAAAGAAACACCCCCTGATCCAACGTCTCACAAGTACGGAAAGAATCACAATGCTGATCCAATGGCTCACATGCGCTCGAAAGAAACACACGATCCGTGTGATTGTTCCTCATTGGTGGGATTCAGACGCTCGAAAACCCCTCTCCGACGAAACCCTAACCATTTAGTTCCGGTTGATAAAACAGGTCGGGACGAGAACACCTCTCTGACGAAACCCTGACCATTTAGTCTCGGTTGGTAAAACAAGACGGGACGAGAACCCCTCTCCGACGAAACCCAACCAATTAATACATTATTACATATTAGACTCATAATATTACATGAACCATGAAGGTTTAATACATTATTACATAGTACACTCATAATAAACATGAACCATGAAGATTTAATACATTACGTCCCCAACTAGTGCCTCCATAGTTTTATTTTCTGCCGTAGTGTCGCACCCTGGGTTTCTAGAGGATACTCCTCGCACGAACTGGAAGTCAGGTGCTTGGATTATGGGGCATAACTGCTCCCACGTCCCAGCTTCCTGGTAGGCCTGCGCTTATGCGCGACAACACAAGCCCCTGCTTCCACCGTCGAGGTAAACTATCCGCTAGGAACCTAAAGGCACTACTGTCGACGTACTTCATAATCAAACACGCACGGTACGTCAACAGTTTGGTACGAATGATAACACAGAATGTCTCTAAGACACAAAAGAATGAAATAAGGGCAACTGGCCTTCACTAAGGCAGAAAATATCGAATACAGTCATCCAGAGGACACATGTCCCAACATATCATCCATTACAACAGCGGAAGCAATCAAAGGGGTCTGAGTACAGACAAATCCATGGCTTAAGAAGCCTGAGAACATAAAGGAAAACGAAGCCCATCCACGAAGGTCTGGATCCTGCCCTGGTCCAGCTAACTACTCGTCTGCAGCGTCATCGAACTCCACAAAGTAGCCATCCTGGGAAGCATCGTAGTCGTAGTAGAACTCTGCGTAAACCACAGCCCCAACGGGGTCAGTACATCCAAGTACTGGCAAGCAAGACTCACATTTCATCAAGGAGTTACCCGTCAACACAAGCATAGATGCTTGGGATCAACGGAAGAAGGGGTGATATAACAGTTGCTGCTGGCTGCTCTAACCAACTACAGAAAATAGCTACAGTTCCGGCTAACAGAAAAGATAAGATCGAGGATTGTAACCAACTGTAAGATAACTTCAACCAAACCCATCCTGGATCTCGCCCCTTATCCTAAGAAGCAATCCGAGGATAACTCACACAGTTGTAAATAAGGTGAATCAAGTTATTGTGTGAATAACCTATTACTAGTCAGGTTATTAATCATTGGGTGAAACATGATTGATAGTTATGTTGAAGTTGTCCTGAGTACTTGTTAGCCAGTACTTTCACCAAGTAATCCATAACCGCGGAAAACACGGCTTCTCGAGAAGATTATCCCTGCAGGGTTGCACCAATTTGGCCGTACACTCATGAATATCCCGCCAGATGGGATGCCTCCCACCAAGCGGGGCACTCAACACAACCGACCATTCCTCGCATCAAGCCCAAAGAACCTTGGGCGCACGGCTAATCAAGCCCAGAAGAAAATGGACCATCATAGCACTCTAAGACCGTGTCCCCCTATATGCCGACTACGAAAGTTCCACCCTGCGCTGGGCTCGCAAAAACATGCATGCGGCAAATGGAAAACACGAACTAAATGAGGCGATTTGGACGAGATGCGAATCAGGTCAAGTTGAGGGGGGCGCCCATACTCGCTTCCCAAATGCGGGTAGTGCGCTCATCATGGATCAGTAGACAAGACCCTTTTCCTATTAGGGTCGACACTAGCAGGCTCCAAAACCACTCATGGGCCTCCTGCCGGTGCCTTATCATCAAATTATTATTACCATTAGCAATTAACAGGATTGATTGATTAATAACGAGCCCCGGTACAGATAATAAGATAGTAACAGTAGTAACCGACAACAGACTCGAGTAAAGCAACCCTAAGCATGCTAGATAATACTAAGGCACAAGCAAAGGCTGTAGGTATGGAGATGCTGGCAATATCCGGGCTCAAGGTATCATGTGATGGGTTCGGAGAACAAGCAACGATACATAGGGCTAGCAATAGTAGACAAAAGATAGTATCAACAGCAAGTGTGGAAAGGAACTCGATGATTCATGTGAGTGATAACTTGCCTGGCAGCTCAGTCTCGTACTGGGCTAGGTCCTGAGAAGTGGTGTCGTAAGGATCGTCGGTCTCAACGTAGTCGTCGTCTAACCGAGAAGAAGCAAACAAACAAAACAGGTATGTAAACAAACATTGACATGGCATTGTGCACAATCAACTATGATGCATGACCATTTAATAGATGCAACAAAATAACCTATTTGATATGATAACACAATTTAAATGGACTGATATGCAACTGTGAGTTGCATATGACAAGCCCATGGAATTTGGTTAGTTTATTTGTTTTCCAACTAATCAACAGATGATAATGGATTAGCATGATGCATGCAAAAGGAAAACAGCAAAATAACAACATTAGAACCAAATTACAATAGGTTGTAGCAATTTAAAAGTTTGTTATTAATTTTGGAAAATTTTGGGTGCATTAGAGGTACCACACATGTAGTTGTTGTTTTCAACCATTTAAAATGTTCAAAACAAATAACAAAGTTGATATTTGAAAAGAACATCAAATTCTGGTTGGATTACATGTTTCACAATTTGAAATTGGACTTTGGATTATTTAGTTATGAATTAAACAAAATTAAACAATTTTTAATTGAATTAAACATGATTTAAATAGATTGGGCAATTTAAATTGTTCAAACCAGAAAACAAAATTTATATTTGAATAGAGCATTCAAAAAGGTGTGAAAAACATATTTTATTTGTATTATTTGAAAACAGAATGAATTAGTTATGAATTATTACAAATTGCATTTGAATTATTCAAATTTGAATTTTTTAAATACATTTGTAATTTCCAAAACAGAATACAAATTGGATATTTGAATAGATTAGGAAATTTGGATCAGAATTCATATATAACTTTTATTTATTTGAATTATAGATTTGAAGTTATTAAATTTTAAAGATTTGTTTGAATTCTGTTATTTAAAAGAAACAGAGATTAAAAACAGAAATGTTTTAAACATTTTGTTACCGTGCAGTGGGTTACACCCTGCCACTGCCCTGTGGCCCCAGGCCAGCGTGGACGCGGACGTGCTGGCGTGGCAGGCAGGGTCACTGCCGTGTGGCCCCTGCCTGTCAGCGAGGGAAACAAAAAGGGGGTTTTAATCGCGGCGCTGGGGTTCGAACCCAGCACCTCTCCCTCGCGCAAAAGGTCTGAACCACTGCGCTGCGACTGCGTGTTTGATAGTATAGGGTTTGGGTTCAGGTTAAGGTTCAGTTTCGCACTGAACCTGACGAAACTGACGACGCGCGCGCTCGCCTGACAGAGCTCGACGGCGGCGAGGGAATCGTGCACGGCGGCGCTGTGCTAGCGGTTGTGAGTGTGCAGGGGGTTCACTGAACCGTGCGCGAGCAGAGTGAGAGGGAGGAGGTGAAGTTGGAGGCTCACCGTGAGGTGGCCGTGGTCGATTTCGACGGCGGAGAGGAACAGCGGCGACGTCGAGCACGGCGGCGAGGATCTAGCTGCTTCCCGTGGCCGCTCCGGTGTGCAAAACGACGAGGAGGCGATGGCGACTCGATCCCAGTGAGCAGACTGCCTCGAGGGGCCCTGCAACGACGAGGAGGACCTCGGGTTCAGAAACAATGGCGCGGTGGCCGGAGGAAAAGGAGAGGACGGCGGCGTCGCTCGAGGGCTCACCGTGCGATTCTCTGGTGTCCAAGTGGAGGAGGGAGTAGCGGCGACTCGATTCCCGTAGATGGTTGGCTAGGAGAGGGTAGGAGGCGGCGGCGCCATGTCGATGTTCAGAGGATCGCCGGCGGTGGCGAGTTGCAGAGAGGTGAGCGGCGACAGGGAGAAGCAATCGGCGGCGGAGAAGAGGGGAAACAGTGGCCTAGGGTTAGGGTTAGGTCTAGGGAGGCTAGGGCGTGCTTTATAGGCACGGGAGAGTGCCTGGTGGCCGCCGGCGTCGCGCGGGGTCGAGGTGGCTCCGCTGGATGGCCGCCGTACGGGAGGACGAAGACGGATTAGACGGCGCGCACGAATCTCAGCGCGTCTGAAGCGGTAAGTTGCGCGTAGGCGGGCTGGGCTGCGGTTTAGATGGGCTGGGCTGGCTAGTGTGCTGCGCGCGCGGCCGTTTTCTCCTTTTTTTTATTCTTTTCTGTTTTTTATATTTTTTTGCTGAAATGGTTTTGGAAGAAAGTTGTTAAGGCTTTATTTGAGAAAAATTCTGAAAAAATTAAGTTAAGCTATTTAGACAAATAGAAACCACAACATCAACTTGGATTTCCAAAATGAAATTTTAAAATTGTAGTTAGTGTTTGAAACCAAATTTGGGGTATTTTCATATTTAATTTAGTTATTGATAATAACCATTTGAATAGGGTTACCCCTAGGTTGTTTAATCATGATTTTACAATTTCAAAGTGTGGTGAAATTGATGGATTCAAAACAAGTACTGATTTGAAACTTGGTTGAAATTTAAAAGGTGATTTGAGAATTATTGTTTGAAATATTGGTTGGATTTAAAGCAACAATTTAATAAGTGAGAAAAGGAATAACATGGTTGTTTTTTTAGTTGTTATTTTTATTCCAAATTTGTAACATAACAAGTATGAAAGCAATGTTTGAAAAGATTTGAATTTGAGTTGTGAAAACAAGATAAAACAGGTAGAAACAAATGCAAACAATAAATAAACATGATGCCATGATGCATTGCTTGAAATAAAACAAGGAATCAAACATTCTAGGGGTATTTTCATACTTGGATGTTACAAAACGCCCCCCCTTGAAGGAATCGCGCCCCGAGATTCCCTACTGAGAAATGAACAGGTCCGGATACTTCTTGCGAAGATCCTCTTCGGTCTCCCACGTTGCCTCTTTATCAGAATGATGCGACCATTGGACTTTCAAGAACTTGGTGCTCTTGTTGCGAGTCTTACGCTCGGTCTCATCGAGAATACGAATAGGGTGCTCCTCATAAGACAGATCATCTTGCAGCTCAATGGAATCATGATCAACTGCACGATCTGGATCCTTGAAGCACTTCTTGAGTTGTGACACGTGGAACACATCGTGCACCTTGGATAGTTTTTCTGGAAGTTCAAGACGATAAGCATTTTCTGCACGCCTTGAGAGGATGTTGAAAGGACCAATGTATCTTGGTGCAAGCTTTCCTTTCACACCAAAACGATGAGTGCCTCTGAGGGGAGTTACACGGAGATATGCCTTATCACCAGGTGCATAGACCATATCCCTGTGCTTGCTATCATAATAGCTCTTCTGACGAGACTGCGCAATCCTGAGATTGTCACGAATGATACGAACTTTCTCCTCGGCTTCCTTAACAATGTCAGGGCCTAGAAGTGAACGTTCACCAGCTCCAGACCAATTGATTGGACTCCTGCATCTGCGACCATACAGTGCCTCAAATGGTGCCATGCCTAGGCTTGCCTGGTAGCTGTTGTTGTAGGAGAATTCAGCATATGGAAGGCAATCCTCCCATTTCATGCCAAAGGAGAGACCACATGCTCTGAGCATATCCTCGAGAATCTGATTGACTCTTTCGACTTGCCCCTGAGACTGAGGGTGGTAAGCTGTGCTGAACAGAAGTTTAGTGCCCAATGCTTCTTGAAAGCTCTTCCAGAAATGAGAAGTGAAAATACTTCCACGGTCTGAGCTTATTTCCAATGGAACACCATGAAGAGGAACAACCTTTGCTGTGTAGAGCTCTGCTAACTGGCTAGCTGAGATAGTTTCCTTTACAGCATAGAAGTGAGCAACCTTAGTGAGACGATCAATAACAACGAAGATTGCATCGTTGCCCTTTTTGGACTTTGGAAACCCAGTAACGAAGTCCATTTCAATCATGTCCCACTTCCACTCAGGAATTTTTAGAGGTTGGAGTAGACCTGCTGTCTTCTGATGGACTGCCTTAACACGTTGACAAACGTCGCATTCAGAAACGTATTGAGCAATTTCACGTTTCATGCCAGGCCACCAATACAGAGTCTTGAGATCCTGGTACATCTTTGTACTTCCAGGGTGAATGGATAGAGGAGTTTCATGAGCCTCCTTGAGAATGATATCCTTGAGACTTTGAATCTGAGGGACTGCAATGCGTCCTTCGAAGAACACAGTTCCCTTGTCATCAATTGAGAAGGACTTGAACTTATCATTGCCCTCCTTGATGTGATCCACAATCTTCTTGATTTCATTATCACGAAGTTGTTCAGAACGAATCTTGTCCTCGAGAGTTGGGCTGGCTGTCAAGCTAGCAAGGTATCCTTCAGGAACAAGACCAAGGTTCAGCTTCTGGAATTCTTCATGAAGTGGAGGTTGGCTTTCCATGATCATGAGATTATTGCAATAGGATTTGCGACTGAGAGCATCGGCCATAACATTAGCCTTGCCTGGAGTGTAAGAAATGGTGAGATCAAAGTCTTTAATCTTCTCAATCCATCTCCTTTGCCTGAGGTTCAGATCTGGCTGAGTGAAGATGTATTTCAGACTCTTGTGATCGGAAAAGATTTCAGTTTTGTTACCCAACAAGTATTGTCTCCATTTCTTGAGGGCAAACACAACTGCTGCAAGTTCAAGATCATGAGTGGGATAGTTTTGCTCATGTGGGTTCAACTGACGTGAAGCATAAGCCACAACTTGACGTTCTTGCATAAGAACTGCTCCTAGTCCTTGGAGAGATGCATCACAGAATATCTGGAAAGGTTTGGTAGTGTCGGGGCCAACTAGAACAGGTGTGGAAGTGAGTTTAGTCTTCAGGAGGTTGAAACTCTCATCACATTGTGGAGTCCAAACGAACTTTTTGTCCTTCTTTGTGAGATCAGTGAGAGGTTTAGCAATCTTGGAAAAGTTTTGGACGAAACGACGGCAATAGCTAGCCAAGCCAAGAAAGCTTCTAACTTGTTTCACCGTCTTAGGGGGTTTCCAGTCAACAATTGCCTTAACCTTTTCCGGGTCAATGGCAATGCCTTTGGCAGAGATGATATGACCAAGATATGCAACTTCTGGAATCCAGAACTCACATTTGGAAAACTTGGCATACAAACGATGCTCGCGAAGTTTCATGAGAGTGAGACGAAGGTGTTCTCCATGCTCTTCCTCGGATTTTGAGTAGACTAGAATGTCATCAAGATATACCACAACGAACTTGTCGAGGTATTCGTGGAAGACAGAATTCATGAGTCTTGAGAAGGTCGCCGGTGCATTGGTGAGACCAAAGGACATGACGGTGTATTCATATAGACCGTACCTTGTGGTGAAAGCCGTCTTAGGAATATCTTCCTTTCTGATCTTTATCTGATGGTAACCCATCCTCAAGTCCAACTTTGAGAATATTGAGGCTCCAGCAAGTTGATCAAAAAGATCATCGATACGAGGAAGTGGATACTTGTTCTTGATGGTTTTCTCGTTGAGAGGACGATAGTCAACCACGAGTCTTTTTGTTTGATCCTTCTTGGCAACAAACAGAGTTGGGCAACCCCAAGCGGAGGAACTAGGCTGAATGAAACCTTTGTCCATATACATATCGATTTGCTCCTTCAACAATTTCAGTTCAGGAGGAGCTATCTTATATGGATGCTTAGAGATTGGAGCAGTACCTGGCTCAAGCTCGATCACGAACTCAACTGCTCTGTCCGGAGGCATCCCTGGCAATTCTTCTGGAAAGACGTCAGGGAATTCACAAACCACCGGAACATTTTCAATTGCCGGAAGGGGTTTGGCATCAAGGCTGAACAGCTGAGCAGAAGTTGATCCATATGGAGAATAGACTATCTGGCCTGAAGTGTGGGAGAGAGTTATTGACTTTTGAGCACAGTCAATTTTAGCTTTGTGGGTCTTCAACCAATCCATACCCAGAATGATATCAATGTCAGAATTTCCCAGCAACATGAGGGAAGCAAGGAATACACGACCTCCAATTAGGATCTGATTGTCCATGCTTATCTTGGAAGTAATCATTTTATTTCCCGGAGAGTGCACATAGATTTGATTGCTTAGCGGAACCAGAGCTAAATTGTACGTTGTAGCAAAGATCTTTGACACAAACGAATGCGATGCTCCAGTATCAAACAACACTTTAGCTGGAATAGAGTTTACGGGTAATATACCGAGAACGACGTCAGCAGCCTCTTCGGCTTTGTCGGCCTTGATATGGTTCACCCTCGCGTTCCTCCCGACAGGCCTATTGTTGGAGTTGAAGGCTTTAGCCGGAGGAGCACGAACCATAGCCTGGTTGGTGTTGGGGCGAGGAGGTAGGGGTAGCTGCTTCTGAGTGCACTTATCAGCATAATGTCCAGTCTCCTTGCACTTGTAGCAAGTGACGACACGAGAAGGACCCGGCCTTGGCTGCCCCATCGGGAACCTCTGACCCTGCATCTGAGATGGGTTGGGTGGGCGGGGACCAAATCCTGGAGAAGCTTGGGCATTTGGAGCCCGAGTGACAGCACCATTTGGCACCCAGATGCGGCGCTTCTGCGGAGGGGTGGTCATGTTGGAGGAGGAACCACCCTCACGCGAGTGCTTGCGGGACTCTTCGAACGCCTTGCGCCCATTCTCCTCATTGAGCGCAGTGTTCACAAGCTCGACGAAGTCCTTGCACTTGATGTTTGTGAGAGCGTACTTCAGTTCCGGGTTAAAACCTCGGCGGAACCTTGCCATCTTCTTGGCTTCGGTGGACACTTCGTCACCAGCGTACCGAGCGAGACGATTGAACTCGTTCTGGTAGCCGAGAACGTCCAGCTTGCCCTGTCTGAGAGAGCAGAATTCCTCACGCATCTTTTCCATGAGACCATCCGGGATGTGGTGCTTCAGGAAGGCATCTCTGAAACATCCCCAGTTGATAGGAAAGCCAGCCCTCATGGCCTGGTAGTTCTCCCACCAAGTAGCTGCCTGACCCTTCAGTAGGTAGGTGGCGTACTTGACCTTATCCTCTTCAGCAACATGAGCTATCTCCAGAGCTCTTGCCACGTCACGGATCCAGTCATCAGCATCCAGGGGCTCACGTGTTGCCACGAAAGCTTTTGGGCCCAAGCTGAGGAAGTCCTTGATGGTGACCCTTGGAGCATTCTGGTTGTGTTGCTGGTTAGCCTGGATCTGGGCCATCTGTGTCACCACTTGGGTCATCTGAGCCAACAGCTCCCCCATTGGTGGTGGCGGTGGCGGGTTGTTCCTGGTTGGAGGCATCCTGAACAGAAATTCATTTTAGCACAACAACAGAAAAGGATAGACTTGGTAACCGAAAGATAGATTATTCCGACGCATGAATAGATAACCAACAGGTACATCACCACATGTTCAAATACATCAGAATATCCAACAGACCAAATACATGGTTCGAAAACGAAAGGATAAACTAGACACAGCTAGTAATGGATACAACGGTACTCCCATGCTCATCACGCAGGACGGCGGTGAGTAGTACGACGAGAGATACGGTGAGGAGGAATCCCACGGAAGTAGGTATCACGACGATCCATGTAGATAGGAACTGCTCTGAGAGGAACTCTCGGTGTGGTGAAGTGGAAAGCGTCGTATCCCTGTGCTCCATAGCGGGGAATCCCTGTGTAACCAGCTCCGAGATCGAGAAGTGGGCCTCTGATCGGCTCGTAACCTCCAGCATCTGGCAACGGAAGACCAGCTGGCTGAACGACACGTGCGAAGCGCTCGTCTCCAACAAAGTCTGTGGTGTACGTCGCCAGACGAGTGAGAGCAAGTCGGAGCTGCTCCCTGACTGAGGCTAACTCCTGAGAAAGTGCGGAAGCAACGGCATCACTGTGACTAGCAAACTGGGCAGTGACCTGGAGCCTGGAGCTATCAGTCTCGTAGGTATCCATGTCACGGTGGATAGTGAAGTGAGCTCCTGCTGCCGTGATGTAACCACGGGGGATGTGACGAAAGCTGGACTTATCAAACCCCCAGTAGTCAGCACGGAGAACGGTGACACTCACGTACGCTGCCTGCTGCACTGCCATATCCACTGTGGACCCTACTGCCTCGTACTGGTGTGCAATGCTCCTGCCATCATCCGACAGAATGTAGACGATAGCCCGGTAGCAAGTCTGGTCACACTCTCGCTGGTGCTCGTAGACCCGGTACTCTGGTGCCCAATGGAACCCCAGAAAGGTAACCATGTCTCTCAGCAACTCCGGAAAACCGGCGGTGCTCTCACAGCGAGTCATGCGGACCACCTGCGGATAGTAGTTGAGACCCATCTGCAGATTATTTGGAAGGTTTTGGTTAGACTCCGGTAGAAGGAAAAGGATGTGGAAAACAACAACAAGGTTCAATGGACGAAAAGGATGTTGAAAAGAACATGATATTGAAGCAACATCGGGAAAACGAGACCAAAAGTCCTGAGGTACTACAGAGAACCCAAAACACGTGAAATCCTAACTTGAAAGTTTAGGTGAGAACAGAAAACAACGTTTCACTTCCTTACCAGAAAAGGGTGGGTGGGTGGGGAAAGAAGAAAAATGACAGAATTCCTACTCTCACGTTTCGTTTTTCCTATATAGCTACAAAATAGTTTCTAGACTCAACTGCGACCAGTAAAAAGGGATCCTACAGGCAGACAGGCTCTGATACCATTTGTCGCACCCTGGGTTTCTAGAGGATACTCCTCGCACGAACTGGAAGTCAGGTGCTTGGATTATGGGGCATAACTGCTCCCACGTCCCAGCTTCCTGGTAGGCCTGCGCTTATGCGCGACAACACAAGCCCCTGCTTCCACCGTCGAGGTAAACTATCCGCTAGGAACCTAAAGGCACTACTGTCGACGTACTTCATAATCAAACACGCACGGTACGTCAACAGTTTGGTACGAATGATAACACAGAATGTCTCTAAGACACAAAAGAATGAAATAAGGGCAACTGGCCTTCACTAAGGCAGAAAATATCGAATACAGTCATCCAGAGGACACATGTCCCAACATATCATCCATTACAACAGCGGAAGCAATCAAAGGGGTCTGAGTACAGACAAATCCATGGCTTAAGAAGCCTGAGAACATAAAGGAAAACGAAGCCCATCCACGAAGGTCTGGATCCTGCCCTGGTCCAGCTAACTACTCGTCTGCAGCGTCATCGAACTCCACAAAGTAGCCATCCTGGGAAGCATCGTAGTCGTAGTAGAACTCTGCGTAAACCACAGCCCCAACGGGGTCAGTACATCCAAGTACTGGCAAGCAAGACTCACATTTCATCAAGGAGTTACCCGTCAACACAAGCATAGATGCTTGGGATCAACGGAAGAAGGGGTGATATAACAGTTGCTGCTGGCTGCTCTAACCAACTACAGAAAATAGCTACAGTTCCGGCTAACAGAAAAGATAAGATCGAGGATTGTAACCAACTGTAAGATAACTTCAACCAAACCCATCCTGGATCTCGCCCCTTATCCTAAGAAGCAATCCGAGGATAACTCACACAGTTGTAAATAAGGTGAATCAAGTTATTGTGTGAATAACCTATTACTAGTCAGGTTATTAATCATTGGGTGAAACATGATTGATAGTTATGTTGAAGTTGTCCTGAGTACTTGTTAGCCAGTACTTTCACCAAGTAATCCATAACCGCGGAAAACACGGCTTCTCGAGAAGATTATCCCTGCAGGGTTGCACCAATTTGGCCGTACACTCATGAATATCCCGCCAGATGGGATGCCTCCCACCAAGCGGGGCACTCAACACAACCGACCATTCCTCGCATCAAGCCCAAAGAACCTTGGGCGCACGGCTAATCAAGCCCAGAAGAAAATGGACCATCATAGCACTCTAAGACCGTGTCCCCCTATATGCCGACTACGAAAGTTCCACCCTGCGCTGGGCTCGCAAAAACATGCATGCGGCAAATGGAAAACACGAACTAAATGAGGCGATTTGGACGAGATGCGAATCAGGTCAAGTTGAGGGGGGCGCCCATACTCGCTTCCCAAATGCGGGTAGTGCGCTCATCATGGATCAGTAGACAAGACCCTTTTCCTATTAGGGTCGACACTAGCAGGCTCCAAAACCACTCATGGGCCTCCTGCCGGTGCCTTATCATCAAATTATTATTACCATTAGCAATTAACAGGATTGATTGATTAATAACGAGCCCCGGTACAGATAATAAGATAGTAACAGTAGTAACCGACAACAGACTCGAGTAAAGCAACCCTAAGCATGCTAGATAATACTAAGGCACAAGCAAAGGCTGTAGGTATGGAGATGCTGGCAATATCCGGGCTCAAGGTATCATGTGATGGGTTCGGAGAACAAGCAACGATACATAGGGCTAGCAATAGTAGACAAAAGATAGTATCAACAGCAAGTGTGGAAAGGAACTCGATGATTCATGTGAGTGATAACTTGCCTGGCAGCTCAGTCTCGTACTGGGCTAGGTCCTGAGAAGTGGTGTCGTAAGGATCGTCGGTCTCAACGTAGTCGTCGTCTAACCGAGAAGAAGCAAACAAACAAAACAGGTATGTAAACAAACATTGACATGGCATTGTGCACAATCAACTATGATGCATGACCATTTAATAGATGCAACAAAATAACCTATTTGATATGATAACACAATTTAAATGGACTGATATGCAACTGTGAGTTGCATATGACAAGCCCATGGAATTTGGTTAGTTTATTTGTTTTCCAACTAATCAACAGATGATAATGGATTAGCATGATGCATGCAAAAGGAAAACAGCAAAATAACAACATTAGAACCAAATTACAATAGGTTGTAGCAATTTAAAAGTTTGTTATTAATTTTGGAAAATTTTGGGTGCATTAGAGGTACCACACATGTAGTTGTTGTTTTCAACCATTTAAAATGTTCAAAACAAATAACAAAGTTGATATTTGAAAAGAACATCAAATTCTGGTTGGATTACATGTTTCACAATTTGAAATTGGACTTTGGATTATTTAGTTATGAATTAAACAAAATTAAACAATTTTTAATTGAATTAAACATGATTTAAATAGATTGGGCAATTTAAATTGTTCAAACCAGAAAACAAAATTTATATTTGAATAGAGCATTCAAAAAGGTGTGAAAAACATATTTTATTTGTATTATTTGAAAACAGAATGAATTAGTTATGAATTATTACAAATTGCATTTGAATTATTCAAATTTGAATTTTTTAAATACATTTGTAATTTCCAAAACAGAATACAAATTGGATATTTGAATAGATTAGGAAATTTGGATCAGAATTCATATATAACTTTTATTTATTTGAATTATAGATTTGAAGTTATTAAATTTTAAAGATTTGTTTGAATTCTGTTATTTAAAAGAAACAGAGATTAAAAACAGAAATGTTTTAAACATTTTGTTACCGTGCAGTGGGTTACACCCTGCCACTGCCCTGTGGCCCCAGGCCAGCGTGGACGCGGACGTGCTGGCGTGGCAGGCAGGGTCACTGCCGTGTGGCCCCTGCCTGTCAGCGAGGGAAACAAAAAGGGGGTTTTAATCGCGGCGCTGGGGTTCGAACCCAGCACCTCTCCCTCGCGCAAAAGGTCTGAACCACTGCGCTGCGACTGCGTGTTTGATAGTATAGGGTTTGGGTTCAGGTTAAGGTTCAGTTTCGCACTGAACCTGACGAAACTGACGACGCGCGCGCTCGCCTGACAGAGCTCGACGGCGGCGAGGGAATCGTGCACGGCGGCGCTGTGCTAGCGGTTGTGAGTGTGCAGGGGGTTCACTGAACCGTGCGCGAGCAGAGTGAGAGGGAGGAGGTGAAGTTGGAGGCTCACCGTGAGGTGGCCGTGGTCGATTTCGACGGCGGAGAGGAACAGCGGCGACGTCGAGCACGGCGGCGAGGATCTAGCTGCTTCCCGTGGCCGCTCCGGTGTGCAAAACGACGAGGAGGCGATGGCGACTCGATCCCAGTGAGCAGACTGCCTCGAGGGGCCCTGCAACGACGAGGAGGACCTCGGGTTCAGAAACAATGGCGCGGTGGCCGGAGGAAAAGGAGAGGACGGCGGCGTCGCTCGAGGGCTCACCGTGCGATTCTCTGGTGTCCAAGTGGAGGAGGGAGTAGCGGCGACTCGATTCCCGTAGATGGTTGGCTAGGAGAGGGTAGGAGGCGGCGGCGCCATGTCGATGTTCAGAGGATCGCCGGCGGTGGCGAGTTGCAGAGAGGTGAGCGGCGACAGGGAGAAGCAATCGGCGGCGGAGAAGAGGGGAAACAGTGGCCTAGGGTTAGGGTTAGGTCTAGGGAGGCTAGGGCGTGCTTTATAGGCACGGGAGAGTGCCTGGTGGCCGCCGGCGTCGCGCGGGGTCGAGGTGGCTCCGCTGGATGGCCGCCGTACGGGAGGACGAAGACGGATTAGACGGCGCGCACGAATCTCAGCGCGTCTGAAGCGGTAAGTTGCGCGTAGGCGGGCTGGGCTGCGGTTTAGATGGGCTGGGCTGGCTAGTGTGCTGCGCGCGCGGCCGTTTTCTCCTTTTTTTTATTCTTTTCTGTTTTTTATATTTTTTTGCTGAAATGGTTTTGGAAGAAAGTTGTTAAGGCTTTATTTGAGAAAAATTCTGAAAAAATTAAGTTAAGCTATTTAGACAAATAGAAACCACAACATCAACTTGGATTTCCAAAATGAAATTTTAAAATTGTAGTTAGTGTTTGAAACCAAATTTGGGGTATTTTCATATTTAATTTAGTTATTGATAATAACCATTTGAATAGGGTTACCCCTAGGTTGTTTAATCATGATTTTACAATTTCAAAGTGTGGTGAAATTGATGGATTCAAAACAAGTACTGATTTGAAACTTGGTTGAAATTTAAAAGGTGATTTGAGAATTATTGTTTGAAATATTGGTTGGATTTAAAGCAACAATTTAATAAGTGAGAAAAGGAATAACATGGTTGTTTTTTTAGTTGTTATTTTTATTCCAAATTTGTAACATAACAAGTATGAAAGCAATGTTTGAAAAGATTTGAATTTGAGTTGTGAAAACAAGATAAAACAGGTAGAAACAAATGCAAACAATAAATAAACATGATGCCATGATGCATTGCTTGAAATAAAACAAGGAATCAAACATTCTAGGGGTATTTTCATACTTGGATGTTACACGTAGCCAAGGAGCATCTTCATTATTTAACACGATGCTTGGGTCAGTTTTCACTCTGAATGGCGGAAGTTCATCAAACTTATTATAATCTTCTGACATTTCTGTCTTATCCTCGACTCCTATGATGTTTCTTTTCCCTGAAATAACTATGTGAGGCTTCGGCTCATCGTATGATGTATTTGGTTGCTTATTTTTTTTTCTTTTTTCGGTCTGGAGGAATGGCTAGGAGGAATGGTTCATCATTGTAACCAATATTGTTGAGATCCACTATTGTCATTCCGTCCAACGGGTCTACCTTTACCCCTTCTCCATTCAGGTCGACCCATTTGCACCAAAACAAAAGCACCTGAAAAGAAGGTCCATAGTCAAGTTCCAATATCTCCTCTATGTAAAAATAATATGTGTTCCTTTTCCCATTCTCGTTAGTTGCATCAAACCGGACACCACTGTTTTGGTTGGTGCTCTTCTTATCTTGGGAGATCATGTAAAATGTATTCCCATTTTATCTCGTATCTTGGGAAACTCACAATAGTCAAAGATGGTGACCCGACCAACAAGTAGAGCTGATCCCCAACAGTGGTGTCATTTATAAGATGTGTTTGCAACCAACTGCCGAAAGTCTCCATGTGTTTGAGTTTAATCCATGAGTCATCCTTCCCAGGGTTTGTGGAGCGTACAATATTCTTGTGTTCCTCGAGATACGGAGCCATGTAGGTGGAATTTTGTAGAACTGTGTAGTGTGATTTGGTACAAGAATGCCTGTCCCTGGGTATCATTGTCTACTTTCCTAGCGTTCCTTTTCCCCTCAGTCTCCCCTCATGCCATGATTCAAGAACACCAATCGTCTTAAGGTCAGGAATAAATTCAACACAGTTCCCAATGACCTCCTCTATTCCATAGCTCTTGGAAATGCTTCCTTTCGGCCTAGCATGGTTATCAACATATTTCTTGAAGACTCTAATGAACCTCTCAAAGAGGAACATATTGTGTAGAAATACCGGATCCAGAATATGAATCTCTTCTACTAGGTGAATCAGGAGATGCGTCATAATGTTGAAGAAGGATGGTGGGAACACCAACTAAAAACTACCAAGACATTGGACCACATCCCTCTGTAACCTTTGCAAACTTTCTAGATCGATTACCTTTTGAGATATTGCATTGAGGAATTCACATAGCTTCACAATGGGTACTCGAACATTTTTCGATAGAAGCCCCCTCAATGCAATCAGAAGCACCTGGGTCATAATCACGTGGCAGTCATGAGACTTCAGGTTTTTCAATTTTTTCTCTGGCATATTTATTGTCCCCTTTATATACAACGAGAAGCTAGACGACACTTTGATACTGTAAAGGACTTCAAAAAAGATTTCCTTCTCTGCTTTGGTAAGAGCGTAGTTGTTTAAGTAATGACGCCCTGTATATGTGTGCTTGTTGTTTGGGTCTTTCATATGTTGCTGGTCCTCCCGTGCTTCTGGTGTATCTTTTGACTTCCCATACACGCCTAGGAAGCATAGCAGGTTGACGCAGAGATTCTTCGTCACGTGCATCACATTGATTGAAGAGCGGACCTCTAGGACTTTCCAATAGGGTAGCTCCTAAAATATAGATTTCTTCTTCCACATGGGCACGCATCCGGTAGCGGGGTTGTTCGGAACAGATAGGCTGTCGGGACCCTTTCCAAAGATTAGTTCTTGGTCCTTGACCATACCAAATACATCATTACCCCACTACGAAGGTTAGCCTTGTTCAGGGTATCTGCCTCACCTCTGAAATGATTGCCTGCTTTTTTTCTTACGGGATGCTTGATCGGAAGAAATATATGATGCCCGAGGTATACAAACTTGTTACACTTATCCAAGTATACACTATCAGTCTTATCTAAACAGTGCGTGCATGCATTGTATCCCTTGTTTGTATGTCCGGAAATGTTACTAAGAGCAGGCCAATCATTGATTGTTACGAAAAGAAATGCCCGTAGGTCAAACGGCTTTTGTTCATTCTCATCCCACACACGTACACCTAATTTGCCCCACAATTGTAAGAATTCTTCCACTAATGGCCTTAGGTACACATCTATGTCGTTTCCGTGTTGCCTCGGGCCTTGGATGAGCACTGTCATCATAATGAACTTGCACTTCATACACAACCAAGTAGGAAGGTTGTAGATACATAGAGTCATGGGCCAGGTGTTGTGACTGCAGCTATGGTCACTAAATGGATTCATGCAATATGTACATAGACCAAACCTTATATTCCTTGTGTCACTTGCAAAATATTTGAACTCTCTGTCGATATTTCTCCACTGCGACCCATCAACGTGGTGTCTCAACTTTCCGTCGTTGTTACAATGTTCTTTGTGCCATCGCAATAACCTGGCATGCTCTCTTTGTTTCTAAACAGACATTTCAACTATGGTATTATAGGAGTATACCACATCACCTTGGCCAGAACCCACTTACAGGGGGTGTCGAGACATCGTAGTAAGGATCATAGACGGGGGTGCCATGAGGATACGGGTAGAGACGTGGGGGACGTGGTAGTACGACGATCAACAATACAAGGTTTTACCTAGGTTCGGTACGACGCAACTAGGCGGCGTTCCTACTCCTGCAATCTCACTAAATCAGGGCTGAGGCCTGAAGTATACAAAGTACACTGTGTGTAGGGTTTCGCTAACTCGGCGAGGATCAACTTGTCGGCGAGTTGGCTTCTAGATTATTGTTGTCTTTTTGTGTCTCCCGTCCGTCTTATATAAATAGATGTGTTAGGCCTTACAGAAAAGAAACCTATAAGACTACGGAAAGTATCTAACTTGGAGAATAAGGAATCTGTCTTCTTCTCCAAGCCGCACCACTTTGGGTCGTGGTCCGGGTTCTTCTAGAATCCGGCTTCCTGCACATCAGCTTACTGGGCCGTCCAATGGACTGTGATCCAGTACCAACAAGCCACCCTGGTAATCCGGCTCTTTAGGCCAATGTCGGACATACCCCTAATCAGTAATCCAACAGTAGCCCCCAAGAAGGATTAAGACTTCATTCTGCCGCCTTTTGTCGATTTAGCAATCATTCTGAAAAATGTCAGCGTTTTATCTTGATTCTTCTTTTTCCCCAAATCTCTTAACTCAAAACTCGGATTCTATCAAAGTCCGGATTTTCTCCCACGAGCCTTCGTGGAGAAGGAACTTCATGATGTCAGCGATGAAATCCTTCTGACATCACGGACGGTTGGGTTAAGTCAAAACCCTGAAACGTATCCTCTGACAGATTCTCGCGGGAAACGAGGAGATAGAAATTATCACCCCATCCCCTCATTTGCCGGAAATTTCGGGCGTAATGCGCGTCGATCATCCAACGGTCAAAATAGCCATTGGAGATAATCTCCACACATCCGGCTATAAATACCCACCTCGGGGTCTCCGGATTTCCTTCCGCACCATCTTCTTCCTCGAGTTTCCAGCGCCATAGCCAGCAGCCAGAGCCCGAGCCCGAGCCCGAGCACGAGTGCGAGTACAAAGAACCGAGCCCCCAAGCCATGCATGGAGATAATCATCGGAGGATCCAGCTCATGGCTGCACCGCCCAAACATGGTCGACGGAGAATCTCCCCGCGCATCGAACGTGACGAGCGCCGCCGTGGACATCGAGTCCATTATCAAGGACATGGACACCCTCCTCGATTTGGTTATGTTGTTGACAACGTTTACATCCAGCTCACAAGGTGTCACCTCCGTGATATCATCCATCGGGTGCATTATCGGTGGTGCATCATCACCCTGGAGCTGCATGGAAGCAACGCTGCTTTTCCGATTAGATTGTGCAGCGCCCGTAGTTTAGAATGCAACTTCTACCACATGTGGTAGACAGGTAGTACCTTGCTACTGGCTAAGTGTGTCAATTTGCTCCTGCTGCCGCTGTGCTATCTCTTCTGTTCGCTTTATTTGTTCTTCAAGTTTACGCCTCCTGTCTACCTGACTCGCTGCTTCAGCTGCGTCCAAGTCCTTTCTCCACTGACGACTTATATCAGGATATTTCTTATGCTCGAAAAACCCATATTTCCACGGAACGCCGCCTGGTTTGGTTCGTGTACGCCCTATGTGTTCCTTATTCTTAAGGGCGTGTGTGAGCTCGTCGTTCTCTCTATCTGGGTCGAACCATCCCTCTTTAAGATCCTTTATTGCGTTTCTAATATCTTCCATTGGTTGAGGATTATCTTCATGTCTTCTATTGTAGATGCAGTTCCCTTCTTCGTCCAACGTGCCCCCATGCCCGTAAAACTAAGACCTTGCCCAATCGGCCCATATGAATGGCTCTGGAGTGATCCCTTTCTCAAGCATGTCGTTCTCCCATTTATCCCATTTATCCCAGCTTGCCCCGTAGTATGGTGCTATATCTTTTTAGCGGCGTTTTTCTTATTTGTTGCGGACCTTATCAGAGCATCCTCCGATTGCTTGTATTTTACAAAATCTTCCCATAAGGGTTTTATCTTCTCATACGCTCCAATGAAATCCGAAATCTTTTCTTTCTTGATAAAGTCAAGGTGGAATCTTTTCTTCCAGTTGCTGAATTGTTGGGCCGTCTTTCTAAGAGTCTATGCCTTGACCTTTTTCACTAAGTGAATTTTCTTTTTATTAGAATCCTCCTCATTCTCATCCTCCTCATTCTGATCCACCTCCGTCGTCGGTAAGGTGAAATTATCCATGATCTTTTTAGAAAGATTTCTTTGGCTAAGTTGGTGACATATGCAATTCATTCTCTATGCGGATCTTTTGGTTCATTCAACTCTTGAACAGTGATCGGGATGTGGTCCCTAACTAGCACTGTGCATTGCTTTACAATTTTTTTGGCAACATCAATGGGAAGCTCGAGCGTCCCGTCTGCAGCGATCGTTTCGATCATGTATCTTTATGTCAATTTCAATTTCTTTGTGCCTCGTTTAGTCTTCTTTCCGGAGGATTTGCTAGATCCGGATGGGTAAAAAAAGAAAAAGTGTTAATACATGTATATAGAAAACAGATGCTTCAATAATTAACATATACATATGCACCTCGGAGCTAGTGTTTGTAATTTCTAAGGCTCCACTGGGCCGTCGGCTTCTCCCGCTCCAAAGTCATCTCTTCGGGCGAGCTCCGGATCTCCCCCACCGGAGACGTCTCTTCGGGTGAGCTCGGATCTCCCTCACCAGAGTTGTTCATCCACTGGCTCACATCGGGTTCTCCCTCGGGCCCGCGGATAAAACCCACGTGCAAGTTTTTCGCATCTTCGTCTCTTGGTTTCATACTTTCTACAAATAAAAGTTATCAACTAGTGCACCCTAGTAATTTTTTCTCTTAACAAAACAATAATTAAAATTATTTCTTTAATGCTCTCATTTCTTCCATTTTTGGAAAACAATAAAACCATAAACTACAATACTAATAAAATTGCTCATGTGCCTCAGATACTGAAAATACTAAAAAAATTGTACACATGGTATACTAAAAATTCTACACTTAAAATATTAGTGTTTTCTACACTAAGTCAAATACGCTGAAAATTCACTAAGTTAAATACACTAAAAATGAACTAAGTCAAATACACAAAAAATTACTTAAAATTATACACTAAGTCAAATTTGATTTTATACAAAGTCAAATTACTAAAAATTGTAATATTTTACACTAAGTGAAATTACTAAAAATTCTAATATTTTACACTAAGTCAAATTACTAAAAATTCTAATACTTTACACTAAGTCAAATTACACTAAGTAAAAATTCTACACTTAATATTTTCTACACTAAAAATTTAATGTTCCTAATAATAATTATTTGTCTAGACTATTGATTCGTCTAAATTATTTGTCTAAGAATTTTCACTAAAAATCCCTAAAGATTTTTGACTAAAAATTATTTGTCTACATTTTTTGTCTTTGTCTCTATGTTCTCTATCTCTCTGCACGAAGCAGGAGATCGAGCGGGGGGGCACTGGAGGTGCCCGGCCGAGCTCGGGCCCGGGAAGGGGCAGGGAGGGGAGGGGGCAGGGCAGGGTATACATGCGCGGGTGGTGCGAGGCGCGGGCGACGGCAGGCGTCGGGCACTGCTCCACGGGGTGCAAAGCGCGGGCGAGTGGTGGCTCGGTCGTCGGGCAGCCTGACAGCGTCGTTTGCGCTGCGCGCAGTTCGTTCCTTGGCGAAATTTTGGGGAGGAAGGGGACAGTGCACCTAAGTATAGAGGGAATCCGTCCCGGTTGGTGGCATCAACCGGGATGAATGGTTCAAACTATTCAACTATTCCCGCCCTTTTTTTCCAAACCTCCTATAAACATTAAATACATTTAAAAGACCTAGTTTTTGAATTGTTTTGAATTTGAAAAAACTTTCAATATAAAAGTGTTTCAAATTGCATAAGTATTTCAAATACATTTTTTGTTTTCAAAAATAATTATTCTAACTAGTCAAACTAGTAACAATTTTTGTATTTTCACATATTAAAAAAATACCTAGTTTTTGAATCGTTTTGAATTTGGAAAAACTTTCAGTATGAAAAGTGGTTCAAATTGCATGAATAATTCAAATACATTTTATGTTTTAAAAAATAGTTATTGTAACTATTCAAATAGCTACGAACGACAATGCCTGATGTCTTGACTTTTCCGTGAAAACGGCTGGGAAAATTCCACAAAATTCTAAAAAGCCCCAAAATGACGCGAGACCTTCGTGTGGTATCCTCATATATGTCCTAGTATCAACCAAAAATAATAAACTTGGATAATAGTTGGATTTAAAATATGTTCACAAAAAGAGCTATCTCCTCCGAACATTCTATGGTTTCGGTCCAAATGACGGGTATTATGGCCAAATCCATGGCATAGTTTCTTTTAATATGACCATATACCATATAAACATGCATCTTCAAAGCACAGACAATGCTGACGGAGGAAGTATTCATTTTCATTGAATAAAAAAAACCATTTTCCATTTACTAAGTGTCAAAAATGGGTTTTTTTTGTGAACGACCTACCACAAATATGTTGCAAAACATGGGAGTTGTATATTTTGAATATACTAGACAATGTGACATACAGAAATAAACAATTTTTTTCCTTAGAAAAGGTTTCCATCCACCTCTTTTCAAAAACACAAGTTTCTGCCGATTCAGTTGAAAATGGGACAAATTTGAACTACAAGTGCCTCATAATTTCCTCATAATTTTTGGCAAAAATATTTTTTAGGTACACAAATACCTGTTTCAACACAGATACACCAATAGTTTCTCAATATAACCGGCTTGACTTTTCACTAAAACCGGCTGAGAAAATTCAAGAAAATTAAAAAAACTCAAAATAACTCAAGATCTTCGCGTGGTGTCCTCATATATCTACTAGTATCCACAAAAAATAATAAACTTGGAATACGGCAGGTGGGTTAAAAATGTGTTGAAAAAAGGGGCTATCTCTTATGAATATTTTAGGGTTTCGGTCCAAATGACGAATGTTCTGGCCAAATCCGTGGCATAGTTTCTTTTAATGTGCCCATATTCGACACAAACATGCATCTTGGAAGCACGGATAATGTGGACGAAGGAAGGTTTCCTTTTTATTGAATAAAACACCATTTTCCATTTACGAGTGGCCAAACTGGGTTTTTTGTGAAGGACCTACCACAAATATGTTGCAAAACTTGGGAGCTGCATTTTTTGAAAATACTAGAGCATGTTATATGCACAAATAAACAATTTGTTTCCTAAGAAAAGGTTTACATACACCTGTTTTAAAAAACACAAGTTTCTGCCGATTCAGTTGGAAACGGGACAAATGTGAACTACAAGTGCCTCGTAATCTGCTCATGATTTTTCGAAAAAATCATTTTTACGTACACAACTACCTATTTCAACACAGATACACCAATATTTTCTCAATATTCAACCCCTAGTTACGAACAACAATGTATGCCATGTTGACTTTTCTCTAAAACCGATCGAGAAAATTCAAAAGAAATCCAAAGTGGCTCAAGAACTTCGCGTGGTGTCCTCATATATGTCCTAGTATCCACAAAAAATAATAAACTTGGAATACGACAGTTGTGTTGAAAATGTGTTCACAAAAGGAGCTATCTCCTCCGAATATTCTAGGGTTTCGGTCCAAATGACGGTTGTTATGGCCAAATCCATGGCATAGTTTCTTTTAATGTGCCCATATTCCACAAAAACATGCATCTCGGAAGCACGGACAATGTTGAAGGAGGAAGTTTTCCTTTTTATTTAATAAAAAGACCATTTTTCATTTTTCGAGTGTCAAAAATGGTTTTTTTTGTTAAGGGCCCACTAAAATTATGATGCAAAACTTGGGAGCTGCATTTTTTGAATATACTAGACCATGTTACATGCACAAATAAAAAATATGTTTTCTAAGAAAAGGTTTCCATCCACCTGTTTTGAAAAACATAAGTTTCTGCTGATTTAGTTGGAAACGGGACGAACGCCGCCGTGGACATCGAGTCCATTATCAATGATATGGACCCCCTCCTCGATTTGCCGGTCTGCGCGGTGGCGACCATGCCGGAGGGGGCTGCCAACGAGTTAGCCCAAGAGGATATGCCTCCCGCGATCAGAACCACGCCGCCATCAACCTCTACTGCTCCTCCTCCGCCTCCTGGAAAGGAAACGGGCATTCAACCTTTCGTCAATTCCGCGGCGACTCTCCAAGACAATTGGGCAGTGGACGCGGTCCAGACTCAGCCTCCAGATTTGATGAGGATCAAGAGGAGAATCGCGAAAATTGTTTCCGCCACTCCTCCTCTCACCGGCACAGATACCGTTCTATGCTGGCTCGGAAGGAGGATTCAGCCTTTTGCTTACCGCGGGAAACGGCTCTTGTGCCAATATTCGGGCCCGGACGACGCGATGAGAGCGGCAGACAAATCTTTGTCGAAAAAGGACTTCAAGAAGCGGCTCAATCAGCTGGTTTCTACTCGTGACCAGTACGAGGAAAGCCGGAAAATGTACCATGCAAAGAACCCAGCACCAAAGGTATAGTTTCATATCTTTGGGAATCTTCTTGAGTTCCTTTTTTCTCGGATTTTTCCTTACTCAGACTTTGTTTCTTTTCACAGCTTCTCGAACTTCCTGAGGCTGAGCTGGCAACTTACGCCAAGTTGGACGTGCTTCGTGCCAACTTCCAGGCGGGAGGACGGAAGCGCAAGAAGCCTTCCACCACTCAAGAGGTTATTGATCTTGATAGCGTTGTCGTCGCAACTTCCAAGTAAAAATCCCAGGCTTTCTCGTTTCTATGCTTTTTCTTGCATGTTTCCTATTTCCCGGAATCTCATTTCTCGGAATTTTTCTTCTCTTTTCTTTTCTAGCCTTTCCCTACGACTTTGAAGGGAAAATGCCGGAAGAACCACAAGGTTGCTGCGCACAGGGGATTGAAGCCATCTCCTGCCACTTCGCCGGATACCCCGACCACGGCGGCTGGGGAGGAATACTCGGCTGCCAGGGATGCAGAATATCCCTTGCAGTCCAGCCAGCCCATTGCGTCCGAGTCGGACGCGAGGGAAAGGGCGGTTCGAGAAGAGGGTGGACCTTCTAACGTTCTGAAGGAGGAACCCATCCCCAACTTTGACCCCGAGTTCAAGGTAAAGGAAGAAAACTGTTTCGACGAACATGGATATATTCATCCGTGGGCGTTCTTGCGGAGAAAGACTCGGATTTGGCCTCAGTTCAGCAGCAGCTTAAGAAATCAGCAGGTAAATATTTCTTCTATTCACGCTGCTGTTTAATAAAATTTTTTCTGATTTTTTCTTGCTTTTCAGCTTCTTTGGCGAAAGCCAAACAAATAGCTGAAGATGCTGGCAATGCCAAGAACCTCTGCAAGGAAAACTCTGATCTTTACAAGATCAATGTAAAGCTTCAGAAAGACTTGGAGGCCATCCAACTTGCACTTGGAATTGCCGAGTCCAAAGCTTCTTCCATGGCCGAGAAGAACAATGCCACCATCCTATAATTGGAGAACACCCTTAACCAATGCCTTGAGGAAGGCGTTGAGATCGACAAAATCCTAGGTAAGTTTTTTATTCTTTTACCAAGGTTTTTCGTATACTTCGATAGCACGTCTTCTTTTTTCTCCTTCTGTGTTTTTCTAACCATTCTTGGTTTCTTTCAACACCGCCTTGAAGAATGCGGGGCTGCTACTTGTGAACAAGTACATCCCCAACAAAGGTGAGGAATTCTGAGAAGTAAGCAAGCTTCCGGAAGTTATTGAAGAGGTGGCGAACCAGAAGGAATCCCGGTTTCGTTCTGCAGCTCGCGGTGGTGCGCGCATGGCCCTTGGGCTGATGCGTATGCACTATACCACCACAAAGTCCCGGCGTGTTGCGAGCGGTATCCCCCAAGGGTACACCGAAACGCAGAGGGCCGACATTTTTGAGTCTGTCAAGGGGCATGCCACCAAGATAGCTCAAATGGTGTCAATCTCAACCTTCTACCCGGAGGAAGAGATTCCGGCAACTCCCGATAACCCCAGCGACAACGAAGAGGAAGACTCAGATTCTTCAGAAGTTGCCTGATTTTCTAAGTAGCTAAAAGCAAATAGAAGCATTACTATTCCTCGATTATCATATCTGCTGTAATGCTATCTATCTTTTGTATGAAACAAGTATTTATTCCTTTTGCAGTGAAATTTCTAAATCTTTGCAAAGTTCTGGGTTTTAAGTCCTTTCCTTCTAAGTTCTCTATTTTGTACGTTTTAACTTTCCTTAGCATTTGAAGTGGCTCAAAAGTATTTAATCTTCACGCCGAGTGACTAGGTAAAGACCAATCAATCGAAACTCGGAATCATGGATCATACATAGGCACTTTTACTTGCTAATTTTAGTAACCCAACATACAAACAAACAGATACTACTTAGGAAATAGTAAGGAATTTTGGAAAATTATGAAACTCAGGCACGTAGGCACAATCTGGTTTTCCTTAGTCCTTTTTAGGCTATGAAAGCATTCATTTTTTTAACACCGAGCACGCAGGCATAATTCGGGTTAACATTGAAGCATTTTGAAAGATCATTGGGAGATAGATAAGACGGACTTATGCTTTGAACGATAAAGATCAGATAAACAGGAATGTCGGAATTCCGACAACTTTATTTCATGATCTCAAAGTTGTTTACATAGAAATTGAACTAAGTGTAGAAGGGACGTAACTGCTGGATGCTCCAGGGTCTCTTTGTCTCTCCTAGTTCGACAACTATCTTTCTCTTTCTCTTGCGATTCAGTTTTTTAGGACCATCTTTTGTATCCCGAATGTCTACAAGGTAGTAAGATCCATTTTCATAGTCTTGCTAATGATAAACGGTCCCTCCCAAACAGGGGCTAATTTGTGCTTCCTTTCTTGCACCAACCTTAGCACTAAGTCATCTTCTTTAAAAGAACGGTTTCTGATTTTCTGACTATGGTCCTTGCTGATAAATGGCGGATCTTTATAGCACAATCTCTCATTCTTCTTCTAAGAGATCGACGGCATCCTGTCGTGCATTTTCGGCATCCGAGTCTTCGTATGCTTGCATTGTTCGGCTATCATGGAGCATGTCCGTAGGAAGTACTGCTTCCGCACCATAAACCAGGAAAAACAGAGTTTGTCCAGTTGATCTATTTGGCATCATTCGAATACTCCAAAGCACGGAGGGTAATTCTTCTACCCATGCTCCAGCTTCTCTATGAAGACGAGATTGGAGTCTTGGGCGTATTCCTTGCAGGATAGAACTATTCATTCGTTCAACCTGTCCATTGGATCGTGGGTGTGCCACGGATGCAAGATCTAGGCGGATTCCCGTTTCTCGGCAATATTTTGCCAACTCTCCAATAGAGAAGTATCTCATGTTATCCGTGATTATGCTGTGTGGAACGCCGTATCTGATGACTATGTCAATGATGAAATTTCTGGCAGTCACACCGTCAAATTTTTTGATGGGTTTCGCCTCCACCCACTTGGTATAGTTATCTACTACAACGAGTAGATGTGTAAGTACGCCTCTTGCAGTCTTGAATGGTCCCATCATATCTAGCCCCCAGACCGCAAACAACCATGTATGGGGATAGTTTTGGGTGTTTGAGCTGGCATATTCATCTGCTTGGCGTAATACTGGCATCCAGCACATGTGTTTACTATGTGTTCCGTGTCTGTCTTGGCTGTGAGCCAGAAAAACCCTGCACGGAATTCTTTTTAACTATGCTTTTAGACTGAGCATGACGACCGCAATCTTCTGCATGGATGTCTTGCAGAATTTCTCGTCCTTCTTCTGGTAAAATACATCGGTAAAAATTCCGATAGTACTGCGTTTATACAAGCAACCATTGTTTACTCTGTATCCTTTACATCAGCGTTGTATCTGCCTTTGCAAGACTTCGTCTGCTCCATCCGGGAACTTCTGATCAACTAATAAGTTTAAGTATGGAATTGTCCAATCCAGGTTAACAAGCAGGACTTCAACTGACTCGGAAACGAGAGAATAATCAACATCTCCACCTTTGATTGATGGTTCGGGAAAATGTTGGACAAACACACCAGGTGGTAGGGTTTCACTCTTTTCGAGCCCATCCGGGCTAATGCATCCGTGTTCCAATTTTCTTCCCTTTTGATGTGAAGTACCTCAAATCCTAGGAAGCAAATGGCAAACTCGTCCACAGTTCTCCGATATTCGTCCATAATGGGGATTTTGGCATCCCATGTTTGGTTGAGCTGATGTTGTGCCAAGTACGAGTCACCCTAACAAAGAATACGCTTGACGCCTATGTCCTTTGCAATATGAAAGCCGTGAAGCAAAGCTTCATATTCTGCAACATTGTTGCTGGCATTAAAATGTATTTGTAATACATATTCCATTATGTCAACCTTTGGAGATTTAAGCACTACTCCAGCTCCAGCGCCTTCTTTCATTTTGGATCCATCAAAATGCATAATCCAATATTCCGACTCCGGCATTGGTGTATTTTCCGTAGCTTTTGTCCAGTGAGCGATAAAATTTGCCAACACCTGGGATTTAATTGTCGTTCGGGGTTGGTACTTAATGTCGAACGCAACTAGCTCAATGCCCCATTTGGCGACTCGACCTGTTGCGTCTGCATTATTGATGATATCCCCTAGTGGTGCTTTTCTTACCACTGTTATGGAATGTCCTTCAAAATAATGGCGGATTTTTCGAGATGAAAAAACATGTTGTATGCCAGTTTTTAATAATGTGGATACCTTTGCTTTGACTCGGAAAACACCTCGCTGACGTAATACACTGGATGTTGATCTGGTACGCTTTTCTCATATTTCCGTCTTTCCACAATTATCACTGCACTTATAACCCTGTTACTTGTTGTAAGATACAGTAACATGGGTTCTCGTCTTTTGGGGATGCCAAAATCGGAGCCTTCATCAAGGTTTCTTTTAGATGTGTTAATGCTTTGTCCACCTCTTCTGTCCATTCAAATTTGTCAGATTTCTTCAACAATTTGTATAATGGCAAAGCTTTATCACCTTGCCGGCTTATAAACCTGCTAACAGCGGCTGCAGAATCGTCAATCTTTGGACGTCTTTTAGGCATGTAGGACTTGTGATGTTCAAGATTGCCTTGATCTTTTCCGGGTTTACTTCTATTCCTCTACGAGAAACGATAAAACCCAGAAGCTTTCCTGAGGGAACCCCGAGTACGCACTTTAATGGATTCAACTTCATCTTATAAGTGCGTAAATTTTTGAAAGTTTCTCGTAGATTTTCAAGGAGTGTATCATTTTCCTTGGAAACTATGGCAATGTCATCCACGTAAACATGGACGTTTTTGCCGATTTGACTATGCAAGCATCTTTGCATGCAATGCTGGTAAGTTGCGCTAGCGTTCTTCGGGCCAAAAGGCATGGTTATGTAGTAGTATGTTCCATACAGGGTTATGAAGGAAGTTTTTATTTGGTCCTCCTCCTTCATACGTATTTGATGATACCCGGAATAAGCATCCAAAAAGCATAAAGGCTCAAACCCAATAGTGGCATCTATTATTTGATCGATTCGCGGTAACGCGAAGCTATCTTTTGGACACAATTTGTCTAAGCCGGTGTAATCTATACACATTCTAAGAACAATAATGTCTTTCTTATGAACTAATACTGGGTTCGCAGACTGATACGTCCATAACGTATGTATAATTTTTTATTGCTTCATGCTAATATTATGCTTTTGACACTTGTTTTTATATAAAGTTTATGATTTATTTGGACTAACCTATTAATAGTTGCAAGAGTGCACAATGTTGTTGTTTTAATATTTGATGTGTAGGAATTAACAATAAAACACAAAAGGAGACTTGTTGGAAAATGACTCTGACTTTCCTGAAATCTGTCCACCAACAGTTTTTAGAGGTCATTAGTTTTACCCCCAAAGACAACGTCAACTAAACATAAAATTTCCTACATAGTTGTTGGCAATTTCTATACCTTTCATTTAAACCCAAGAACATCCCAATCCGAGATCATATGCGACCTATGGACTCATTTTACTGTAGGATACGGGATTACAGGAATCGGTGACAGGATTGAGTCCAACTCTTACCATATTTGATGGATTCGGCCAAGCCACGACTTTACGGCTGTGAGGGGTCCCTAGGAAGTTTCTATAGGTGCCCAAGAGACTTTGGATCAAGGGCCATCCATCGGAGGCCCGGGGAGCATTGTCACATCACGTATAAGGAGAGGAAAATCCTAATTCCGGGGCAGCCACCAAAAGCCACGAATTTTGCCTCCCCCATGGTCTCATCTCCATGGCGGAGGGCTCATCTACAGCATAAAGAAGCCATGGAGTAAGGGGGCTAAGGGTTGGCGCTCCCCCATGATGGTCGACCGGCGCAGGAGGAGCCTCCTGCGCCACCGACGGCCGCCGGCCCCGCCCTACACCTCACGTGCTGCCCCTTCTCCATCCTCTCCGCCATAATGCCGCCTTTACCAACACCTCCATCATCATATCCTCCTTGTATTCAATTTTTAATCCTCCCACAAACCTCTGTACCATCCTATGTAAACATGGTGTTTGATGCTATAATATTTAATATATGATCTATATCATGTTTGTGTAGTTTATTTGTCTTTTGATTGCTTGGTTGAATGTCTTTGGTTCACTCGAGTTGTATGTTGATACGATACTGTCCTTTTGTGTCCATTATATTTGTGCGCGCTTGGATCAACACCATAGGGTTAGTAGTATGTGCAAATGAAGGGGCGTAGTTCTCCCGGAGTGACAGAAACCTAAGGACTACTCAAACCGGTTAGTTGCACATATGGGAGTAAGAGGACCATTAACTTAAGTCTATGGTTGGGTATTTTTACCTTAATGTATCTTCTAATAGTTATGGATGTTTGCTAGAGTTCCAATCATAAGTTCTTGCAATCATTGGATAGTGAGAGCTTGTTAGCTTTGCCTCTCCCACATAGAAAACTGCATCGAAGACAATGAACCCGATATCTTCACTAATTAATATTGGACAAAGCCATCACAATTACGACCACTTTTCCACACTCATGGTACTCTTAGTTTAGGGTTACTTAGTATATTTTATTGCTAAAGCACTAATATTTACTTTCTTGTATTTATTATCTTGCAAAGCTATCTCTCATACCCGTATTATTGCTCTAGTTTTATTTCCTAGATAATGCAAACGTTTAGTGTGTGTAGAGTTGTATCACTGGTTGATGAATATTTATCCTACCTTTAGATCCTCGATGAGTTCGACACTCTTACTTATAGAAAAGGCTACACACAATCCCCTATACTTGTGGGATATCAAGACCTTTTCTGGCTCCATTGCCGGGGAGCAATAGCGTGGGGTGAATGTTCTTGTGTGCACTTGTTTGCTTTGTGTCTAAGTAATTTTGCTTTCAGTTATAAGTACTTTTTTTTTCAGTTTTAAGTTGTTTGCTATCTTTAGTGATTGGAAAGATGAGTAATGTTTAAGTGGGGGCTGACCTTGAACACTTGTGGTCATGCATATGAAACCAAAACAATTCTTTCCATGGAACCTTTTCAGTTAAAAAACTTCTATATGTTGTTTATATATTGTACATATTCCTTTGTACCATAAAAATAAAATGTATAGATAACTTCTAGTTTGTTTATGATGCAAGTTTGCCAATTTGCTGCGTAGAAACAGATTTCTGGGCTCCACCGTAGAAAATTTTAAAAATCACTAGAAAGTGATATTGATATGAAATTTCTTGAGTGAAAAGTAATGATTATTATCTTTCTTTCATTAGAAGTACTTTTTATGATTTCAGGTACGTAGATAGGTCTAATAATTCTATATCTACTGGTTGATTCTGTTTAGACAGATTTCCTGTGCTTCACTTAAAAAATCGTGATAAATCTCAGAATATTATTACTTGAAACATTTTGTGCATAAACTTGAGATCATTATATATATTTCATTAGTTTTGAGTTTCTTCATTTGAGCTACGTAGATATCTCGTTAACTGTCATCTTTTTAGATTGTTCAGTTTTGGCGGATTGTCATGCTTATTCTGTATTGTGCTTATACTCAATGTTTATAATCTTTATTTGATAGATAAATGTTATAAATTGGTTAGTATACAGTAGTTAATCTTAATTTAAACTTGTAAAAACTTGAACATGAGTGGATTTTATTCAATGAGTACTAACCCTACTTATGATTTTTTTGTCATGTTTTATGTGAATGTAGTATTTAAGATCCAATAGAGATGGTGATACGAGATAAATGAGAAGAAAAAAGCTCAATCTTGGAAACTCCCCAGTGCAACTCAATTAAATGTTCAAGAATATTAAATCATCAAAGCTTGGGGATGCCCAAGGCATCCCTCCTTTTTCCATGCCTAGCTAAAAGACGTTAAAGAAAAGCACTTCTTGGGAGATAGCCCATGTTTTATTCCGTTTTCGTGTTGTTTTCTTTCAGTTTATTTTGTTTTCTTTGAGTCTTGGAAGCTGTTACCTCTATATCAACCTTTCTTCTCCTTTTTATTTTGTTTTTGTGCCAATAATGGACTCTAATAGGGAGGAAGTAAGATTTGGAGAAGTTGCTGTCCTAGAACAGATTCTGTGCTGCCACCAAAAAATTATTTCTCTCAGCCAGAAAATTGAATTGAGCTGAAATTTTCTGTGCATATGACCTAGATTTTTATACAACTTTCATTACTTTTGCACATTTTTTGAAAATACAAATTATTTCTCTCAGCAAGAAAATTGAATTGAGCTGAAAAAATCGATCTTTACCTGTTGTTGTGTATTGATAGATTTCTGCGAATATTTGCATTTGCCTCTTAATCTTTTTCTTTTGGTGTTGTTTTGAGGGGAAGAGCTATGAAAGAAGTTGTGACAGTAGCTAATGTTTTAATGGGTGTTAGACTTGTGTTGAAACTGAACCAAAGTGGATTTACTATTTTGGTTACACTAACGTTGCTAATGAAGATTGTGTGAAGTTTTGTATGGAGTGAGTTTTAAAGTGAAGGGAGAGAAGAATGATACGAGAAGATGAAGAATGGATAAAAGCTCAAGCTTGGGGATGCCCATGTCACCCCATTATATATCCAAGAAGTACAAGCATCAAATCTTGGGGATGCCCATGGAATCCACTTCTTCATCAACAAAAATATCAGGTCCTCTTTCAAGACAATATATTTTTATTGTTTCATATATTATGTGTTATTCTTGGAGCGTCATTTATTTTTGTTTTCAGTTTTGTTTTGTTTCCATTGATGTAGCTATAATGTTTAGATCTATTTTAGCTTCTTGTCTCTTAGTTTATCAAAAATAAAGTACCAAGTTTTACCCATTTGGCCTAGTTGATACATATGTAAAAAAATGGCTTTTATGTTTTCAGCATCTACTGCCCACTGCGCGATTTTTCATATTTTACCGGAAACTGGAAAAGTCACGAAATGTTTACAAATTATGTATCACCTAATCCTCTGCATGCACAAAAATTGGAAAAAAATTCTGACATTTTTAAGTGCACCTAAAAAATTACGTTTTCCAGCTGTTGTTTTTCTGAACAGATTCTGACTTTTGCTACAAGAGTGGCCTCTTTTACGTTTTCATTTGAGTCCTTTTGGGTCTTACCTTTTATTTATAAGTTGGCCACTTAAGCAACCTTTCTGTAACTCTAAAACAAAATTTGATTTGTTTTAATAGCAGAACTTTGGAAATATTATCTATTGCACTAATGTCTAACCGCAGAAAAGAAGGGAAAAGTTTTTTTGTTGAAGTTTTTTCACAGAGAATGAAGGAACACCAAACCGAGAAATATTGAAGAATGGCCAAAGTCATAAGCTTGGGGATGTCTCCGCATCCCTCTTCATCAACAACCCCTCGGTTTTCAAACTTTTAAACTTTGTTTTTCGAGCAACATAGAAACTTTAATAAACTTGGAGCGTCAGTAGCTTACTATTTATTTGTCTTAGCATCAAACACCAGTTTTATTAATAAATTGATCATCATATCTTTTATTTATCTCCAGTTTAGAGAGGCGGTTCAAAGTTTAGTAAACTTAAAAATTATGTGCAAATGATATTGTTTAGTAGTTTATGTTTTCTTATGGTTAGTTTCAACTTGCTAATAGTGTATATTATGTCATTTTGATCTTAACATGCATTGTCCTATTCATAGTAGGGTATGGAATTGTGGTATCCTCCTCTGTTTGTTTCATTTGAATCGACTTGGCACATGCTCACTCGTGCTAAGACTGAAAACAAAAAGTCAATAAGCCTCGATGATTTATTTTGCCTCAGAGTTCTAGTATCAATTTTATGCCTCAGATAATTTTACTTCGTCGCAAACATGATTATTCTAAGTATTTATATCTTGATTGTCGCTTCCCATTATATTGCTAACCTTCACTTGCATTGAGTATGAGCTCTACTCGTGCCTCCAAATCCCTGAAAACCAAGTTATTCCACATAGTCCACTATAAACTCCCATGTAGTATTTAACTGCCACTCCAAAGTAAATTGCTCATGTTCTACCTTTAAAACTTTCAAAATTACTCATGTTTTGTGTTCTTGTTTTTGCTCATGAGGACGTAAATAGAGAATCTTTATCTCACTTGTTGATTGGATTTCACACCCTGGACTAGTGGCTTCATCCGCTTATCAAATTGATAGAAGAGCTGGCAGCGGGGTGTCCAGCCCCAAATTAATACAAACAAATTCTCTTCACTATTTTTGCCCCTGATTTATCAGTCAAAGCATAATTGTGTAAACAAAAGAGAAAGAGGGATAACCTTCTACCCAGATGCGTCCTTCAGATGGGAGCCTCTCTTGTGAAATTATGTTGGCTTGTGACGTACTGTATTTTCTGTTTACCATTCGTTGACACTAGCATACAACTCTCTTAAAATATAGACACTCCTCCATGGTCTGTGATTGTTGGCAGGCACCCGAGGATTCGGTTAGCCATGGTTTGTGTAAGATGGATGGGAGGAGTGTCAAACTTTTAATACCTATGTTTAATAAAATAAAAGCTCTAGCACATGAGTTATCCCTGCTTCCCTCCGCGAAGGGCCTTTCTTTTACTTTTATTTTGAGTCTCCACCATATTCTTTGAGCACCTTCTTGGGAGCATATTTATCATTCTTAATATGATGTGTTTGTCCCAAAGCACGGTTGATTGTGGTATAACTTTGATACTTGTATCTTTGATATCTTTACTTCTAGTCTTCCCTTCAACTTCAGAGGTGCCCTGGCATTTATGTTTTGCTCCACAATTAAGGGCAAGCGAGATACCACTCTACCATGCTTTATTACGATCATTACAATCTTGTTGATGTTTATAAATTTCATGTTATGAGCTCTTAGTTCATTGATACTTTTCATTAGGTAACATGATTTCTATGTTTTAGTATCCATACATCATGCAATTGTTAAGGACCTGATCATAGCATTTACAATCAAAAATAACTTTATTATCATTTACCTACTCGAGGACGAGCAGGAATTAAGCTTGGGGATGTTGATACATCCATAACGTATCTATAATTATTTATTATTTCATGCTAACATTATGCTTTTGACACTTGTTTTTACATAAATTTTATGATTTATTTGGACTAACCTATTAATAGTTGCAAGAGTGCACATTGTTCTTGTTTTATTTTTTGATATGTAGGATTTAACAAGAAAACACAAAAGGAGACTTGTTGGAAAAGGACTCTGACTTTCCTGAAATCTGTCCACCAACAGTTTTAAGAGATCATTAGTTTTACCCCCAAAAACTACGTCAAATGAATATCAAATTTCCTACAAAGTTGTTGGCAATTTTCATACCTTTCATTTAAGCCCAAGAACAGCCCAATCCGAGTTCGTATGCGGCATGTGGATCCATTTTACTATAGGATATATGTCTGATTATGGGATTACGGGAATGGGTGGCGGGATTGAGTCCAACTATTACCATATTTGATGGATTCGGCCAAGCCACTACTTTGGGGCTGTGAGGGCCATCCATCGGAGGGCCGGGGAGCATTGTCCCATCACATATAAGGAGAGGAAAACCCTACTTCCGGGGCAGCCACCAAAAGCCACGAATTTTGCCTTCCCCATGGTCTCATCTCCATGGGGGAGGGCTCATCTACAGCTCCAAGAAGCCATGGAGTAAGGGGGCTATGGGGCGGCGCTCCCCCATGATGGCCGGCCGGCGCAGGAGGAGCCCCCCTGCGCCACCGACATCAGCCGGCGCTGCCCTGCACCTCACGTGTTGCCCCTTCTCCATCCTCTCCACCATGATGCCGCCTTCAACAACACCTCCATCATCATCTCCTACTTGTATCCAGTGGTTCATCCTCCCACAAACCTCTATACCGTCCTATGTAAACATGGTGTTTGATGCTATAATATTTATCCTATGATCTATGTCATGTTTGTGAAGTTTATTTGTCTTTTGATTGCTTGGTTGAATGTCTTTGGTTCATTAGAGTTGTATGTTGATATGGTACTGTCCTTTGGTGTCCATTATATTTGTGCACGTTTGGATCAACACCATAGGGTTAGTAGTATGTGTAAAGGAAGGAGCGTAGTTCTGCCGGAGTGACAGAAACCTAAGGACTCAAACCGGTTAGTTGCACGTATGGGAGTAAGAGGACCATTAACTTAAGGATATGGTTGGGTATTCTTACCTTAATGTATCTTCTAATAGTTACGGATGTTAGCTAGAGTTCCAATCATAAGTACTTGCAATCATTCGATAGTGAGAGCTTGTTAGCTTTGCCTGTCCCACATAGAAAACTGCATCAAAGACAATGAACCCGATATCTTCACTAATTAATCTTGGACAAAGCCACCACAATTACGACCACTTATCGACACTCATGGTACTGGTAGTTTATGGTTACTTAGTATATTTTATTGTTGCAGCACTAAAATTTATTTTCTTGTATTTATTATCTTCCAAAGCTATCTCTCATACCCTTATTATTGCTCTAGTTTTACTTCCTAAATAATGCAAACGTTTAGTGTGTGTAGAGTTGTATCAGTCGTTAATTGAACTTGAGAGACTATTTATCCTACCTTTAGCTCCTCGTTGGGTTCGACACTCTTACTTATCGAAAAGGCAACACATGATCCCCTATACTTGTGGGATATCACAGACCAATCTGTATGTATAACTTCCCGGATAAAATCAGCTGCTAAAAGCCGGATAATTTCCTTGCATGTAGCCTTCTGTCTTCTTCCATCGAAACGACGGAGACCTTGTTTGTCGGGATTTGAACCTGGAATTACATTGAGTTGGTGCTCAGCAAGTTCCCTGGGTACACCTGGCATATCAGTAGGACATCCCAGTTCTCACGTAGGAACTTGATGAGCGCATCTTCCTATTTGTCGGTCATCCCAGTTCCCACTACAACAAACTTTGTCGGATCTTTGGGATCTAGGATAACCTGTCTTGTATTTTCCGAGGCCTTGAAACTATTTTCCGGCTTCCGGCTTTGCTTTCCCGCCGGCATTTCCATCGGCGAAACTTTTTTACCTAGCTCCTTCAATTCCACCTTCTGAATTACCTGTTCGGCATAGAGGGCGTTTCCTTTCTCTAGCTCGTTCGCCAATTTGTAATATCCAGTTATGGTGATTACTCCTCCTTTTGGCCTTGTCATCTTCAGCTTGTTATAGATATAACATGATCTTGCCATGAATTTGCTGAAAGTCGTACGTCCAAGTATTGCATGATAAACAATCTCGAACGGCACTACCTCGAATGTGATTTTTTCCTGGCGGAAGTGTTTTCTTTTTCAAAAGATTACGTGTAGGGAAATTTCTCCTAGGGACTGTGCTTGTCTGCCAAGAACAATACCATGAAAACGTATGTTACTGTGCCTGAGCTGGGTCTCGGAAATGTGTAGCTGGATCAATGTACTCAGGTACATTATATTGATACTAGATCCTCCATCCATCAGCACTCTTTTGAGCCTATTGTTTTGAACAATAGGGCTTACGGCCAAAGCATGTGTGTCGGGTTCTGGGATGTTTCCGGGATGATCTAACTAATCCCAGGTAATTGGCGTATTTGAGTACTTCAAGTACTTTGGTGTTGGAGGAACAACCACGTTGATTTCTCGAAGTGTTCTTTTCGCCTGTTTCGCTGAGGGAGTTGCTAGGAAAGTTAGGTTACATTCTCCTTCAACTCTCGGGAATTTTGGCTCGCCTTTTCGCTGTTGTTCCTGGATTTTATCATCAGTGTCCGATTCACTTTCTTCTTTCTCAGCTTCTGGCATTTGCTTTTTGAATTTCCTCTTGGAATTCTTTCCTTTATTCCCGGATCCTGCAGTGCCCTCCATATGCTTGTTGAGGCGGCACTGCGCATTTATATGGGTAGGCTTCCCAAATTGGGAATGGTGGACACAGTTTTCCGACTTTATCTTTTCTCAGTCCTCCTTAGAGTAGAAGCTTGGTTCTGTGCTTCTTCCTTTCCATTTGCTGCCATTATGCTTTCCAAAGGTTGTGTATACTTCTTTGGGTTTCGGTTGTGCCTCGAGAGTATCCTTCTTTTCAGAACGGGGTGTCCTTTTGGCCTGAACCAAAGCATCAATATTTCCACCTCTTGCTCTGATATGATCTTCGGCCGCTGCGTGCTCGTTGGTGGTGGTGAGCATAGATCCGAGATCTTTATGCTCCTTTGAACCAACCATGAATGATACGACGCCGGGTTTTAGACCATTGATGAAAGCATGCATTGCTTGTACATCACTTACTCCAGAGCAACTATTCTTCATTGCTGTCCATCTTGATATAAAGTCGACATAAGACTCGTCTTCAAATTGGATGCAGCGATTTAGCTGGTTGTTGCTCTTAGGGCGTTTGTATGTACCCCGAAAATGCTGAGCAAACACTCTAGCCATATCATCCCAGCTATCGACGGTTCCTGACGGAATCCCGTTGATCCAATCTCTGTCTCCATCCAGCAACATTAGGGAGAGGAATTTTACAACCTCTAGGTCTGTCCCTTTGTTGATCTGCATGGCAGTATAATAGTCTAAAAGCCATGTATACGGTTTTGTTCTTCCGGTGTATTTTTGATAAGTTGGACTAACTTTGGCGAAGCCAGAATGTAGAGTTATTCTTAGGATCCTGCCGGTGAAGCACTTGGGTCCAAAGTATAGATCATTGATGACCTACAAGTATAGAGGGTGTATCGTAGTACTTTCGATAAATAAAAGTGTCGAACCCAACGAGAAGCAGAAGGTGTTGACAAGCAGTTTCAATAAAGGAATAAGTGTAAATACTAGAAAAAAAATATTTGTAGGGGTTTTTGATATTGAAGATAAATAAAGTGCGAGTAAATAAAATGCAGTAGTAATAATTGCAGCAAGTGGCCCAATCCTTTACTCAGCAACGGAGAAGCTGGTAGGTTTACTTATGATTAACAAACGTTCTCGAGGACACACGGGAGGTTTCTGTCAAGTGCTTTTGTTCCATGCAGCTGAATAATGTTAGGTGTTTTGATAAGTGTTGTGTGGGTGAACCTATGCTAATGTACCGTCCCATCCAAGACTAATACATACTTGTGATTATAACCCTTGCAAGCATCTGCAACTACAAGAAAGTAATTAAAAAATAAATCTAACCACAACTTTAAACTCCGGAATCCTACGCTCCCTCGTGTAATGGTTTCCTAACGGGGGTTTAGGTTTCTATCACTCCGGCAACCCCACAATTAATAGCCAAATACACGATGCATTCCCCTAGGCCCATAAATGGTGGAGTATCATGTAGTCGACGTTCACATGATACCACTAGGAGAATAACACCACAACTTAAATATCAAACATTAAATATTCTTCAACATTACTTCACTACTAACAACTTGACTTCTCCCATGTCCTCAAGAACAACACGAACTACTCACAAGACATCATATGGATCATAATCAGAGGTGATATAATGGATGATAACAATCTGGTCATAAAGTGCAAACACCAATAAATCTCAGAAGCATCAACTACTAACAAGTAATCCACACCGGGAGAGAGATCTAATGCAAAACAACGATAGAGGCCCCTAATTGTTACAGCAGGATAACGGTGGATGATGAGGGTGATGGTGCTGGTGGTGATGACGATGATGCTGACTATCTTGATGATGCCCGGAGCGATGACGGTGACGATGGCGGTGATTTGCCCTCTCCGGAGAGGAATTCCCCCGACAGATTTCTCCCTGCAAGAGAGCTTTTCTCTCTCGGGTGTTTTACGCGCCGAGGCGGCGGCGGAATAATTCTTTGAAGATGGAATGAGGCTTAGGGTTACCTGGGGGCCAAGCACGCGAAAATACCCCCAGAGGTGGGCCAGGGTGACCACACCCCTATGTGTGGGCCCCTGGTGGCCTCCCTACGGCTCTCCTTCTGGCTGGGTTCCTCCTCTAAACTTTTAGGACACCGCCGGTGTCCCCCTTCTTCTTATGATATTCTGAAATATGGTATCTCAACGGTGCTTTTTCCATCAGATTTCTGGTCTAGGTGTTTATTCTCCAAAAATTACAGAATATGCAAAATAAGATAAAATAAAATAAGGGATGCATCATAACATGAAATATATAGATGAATAACAGAAAATTATGATATAAAATAGTGATGCAAAATGGACGTATCAACTCCCCCCCAAGCGTAGACCTCGCTTGTCCCCAAGCAAAACTGAACTCAGAAAACATGACCACAGGTTTATGGAGTGAAGAGGCGATAAATAAAATACGGACAAGAAGCATCACATTTATCTATGCACCAATTATTATAGACATCAACTTCCTCTCATATAACTTAACTTGAAACAAGTAAAGGGAGTCACAAACAAAGATGCAAAAGAGAGAATCAAAGTTGGTAATGGCAAACTTCGTTCTTGGTCAGAGAACATTTAATGAAATCATACTTATCTTAAGTGAAGTCTTCATAACAAGGTTTATATTGTAGATCTTAACATGTTTTAATTGTAACAAATCTTCTACAGTGATTCATAGCTTTCAAAGTAATATTCATTCATATTATAAAGCATGTGCTAAACAGAGAAGGATAGAAAACATTATTGAATAAATCAACATATAGATGATGAGATCACAACAACTCAAATGCTTGCTGGAGACAGAAGGAAGTGGGTTTAGTGACTCAACATAAATGTAGTAGAAAGGCCCTTCGCAGAGGGAAGCATTGACCACTCATGTGCTAGAGCTTTTATTTTAATAACCAGAGGTATAAAATGCATGATACTCCTCCCATCCAGCTTACACAAACCATGGCTACGGAATCCTCGGGTGCCTGCCAACAATCACAACAGAAAATACAGTACGTCACAAGCCAACTAGACACACAAGAGAAGCTCCCATAGAAGGACGCAACTGGTATAGAAGGTCACCCCTCTTTCTCTTTTGTTTACACAATTATGCTTTGACTGATAAATCAGGGGAAAAAGAGTGAGGAGGATTTGTGTTATTATTTGGGGCTGGGAACCCCGCTGCCAGCTCTTCCAGCATTTGGATAAGCGGATGAAGCCACTAGTCCAGGTGTGTGAATCCAATCAACAAGTGAGATAAAGATTCTCTATTTGTGTCCTCATGAGCTAAAACAGGAACACAAAACATGAGTAATTTGTAAGTTTTAAAGGTGGCACATGGGCAATTTACTTGGAGTGGCGGTGAAATACCACATGTAGGAAGGTATGGTGGACACAAATGGCAAGGTTTTGGGGTTTATGGTTTGGATGCACGGGAAGCATTCCCTCCTAGTACAGGGTTTTTGGCTAGCAAGCATAAGAGTTGAAGGAAAACAAACGAAGACACATATGATCAAACCAATCATGCAATCTTCATTGAAAGCACAAGCTATCTTAACTTGTGAATACTAAGTTTATGAGCTAATAGTAAAATTCCCCTTTCTTATACTAGCATCTCAAATTATTATTTCTACTGACCCAAGCTAAGTTTGCCAAAACCAACTAGATTAACTTGATGATCTCTATAGTGGTACCAAATAATAATAACAAGCTCAACCATTTGATAGAAATTTAAAACTAAAATAATGTGTGCATAAAGTAAATGATGAAACTCATCATTAATATTTCAAACCGGCAACTCACACCAACGGATACAACGATAACCAATTAGGGAGAGACACTTCCATACTGCAAACCGTCCCATACGATAAGTTCTCTACTCGTGAGATGATTCTACTAAGAAAGTAAAAAGATGAAAGATAGTGATGTGATACTGCTACACTCCCCCAAGCTTGGAACAAGCCGAGGGGATGCCAAAACCAATGACAAATCAATTCTTCGGTGGTGGTGAAGGTGGAATCACTCGGAGAAGAGTCATGAAGCCTTTGATGATACGATGAAGCTCAATGTTTTCCACTTCCAAAATTGCTACCTCGGCCTTGAGAATACGATATTGTTCGCAGAATTGATCGGCGACCCGGTGTGCTTCAGCTATCACAGGGAATAGGTTGGGGTCTTCATCCTGAGGCACGGTCCCCTGCACATTATGAGAGTAGAGACGCTGAGGGTTAATGGATCCCACAAAGGTGGGGTTCCTCGTTGGTGCTGGTGCATCCCTCCGGATCTCTTCCCTCAAACTGTTAACCATGTCTTCCCTCCTTGCATCTATCTCTTCCTCCGTCGCCCATCCCGCGAAAGCACCCTCGGCAATGTCTTGCTGGATTTGTCGAAGACGACATTCAGCGTAATCCTCAATGCTAGAGCTGAAAGAGGACATCTCGACCTAGAAACTCCGAACTCCTGACAAGAAAATAGCTCGAAATAGAAACATGGCGAGAAAACGATATATGGACCTCGGGGGGTCCGGGGGATTATATAGCAAAAAGTTTCATAACAAAAGGAAAGTCCAGGTAGAAAACGAGTCGGAGAGGGGCTCCGGGGCGCCCACACCATGTGCTGGCGCGGCCAGGGGTGGGCCCGCACCACCTCATGGTGTGGAGCCTCCGGGCTCCGTCTCCCTCTCGTTTCCGGCTCATAATTTTTCATATTTTCCAAAAATAGTATAAATAAAGTTGGAAGATGTTTCGCGAATGTTTTCTTACCAAAACTTTTACCTATTCAAAAACTGACTCTGCAGTTTCTGAAATATGCTTCCTAACAAATTCCTCCGGGATCTTGGCTCGAATACAATCAACATTTTCATTATAAGGATCTCCAGAAATATAATGCTTGAGTCTTTTTCCATTCACCACTTGTGAAGAGTTTTCTTCAAGGGAAACAATTTTAATTGCACCCGAACGATATACCTCTTCGATAACAAAAGGTCCTTCCCATCTCGAGAGTAATTTTGCTGCAAAAAATCTGAGACGAGACCTATACAATAGCACTTTCTCACCAACATGAAATTATCTTTTAATACTTCTCTTATCATGCCACATTTTAACTTTCTCTTTAAAGAGCTTAGCATTTTTGTATGCTTCACTCCTCCATTCATCTAAAGAACTTAAGTCAAGCAGCCTTTTCTCACCAGCAAGTTTAAAATCTCTATTTAGGTCTTTCACCGCCCAAGAAGCTTTGTGTTCTAATTGTAGGGGAAAGTGACAAGCTTTTCCATAAACCATCTTATAAGGACACATGCCCATGGGATTTTCGTAAGCAGTTCTATAAGCCCACAAAGCATCATTTAATTTCTTAGCCCAATTTTTTCTAGATTTGTTAACAGTGTTTTGCAAGATAGATTTGATTTCTCTATTTGATAATTCTACTTGCCCACTAGTTTGAGGATTATAGGGTGAGGCAATTCTATGATTAACATCATATTTAGCAAGAGTCTTTCTAAAACCACCATGAATAAAATGAGAACCCCCATCAGTCATAAGATATCTAGGTACACCAAACCTAGCGAAAATGATGTCTTTAAGAATTTTTATTGAGGTTTCACCATCACCACTTTTAGTAGGTATAGCTTATACCCATTTAGTAACATAATCAATAGCAACAAGCATATTAGTGTAGCCTTTTGAAGGAGGGAAAGGACCCATAAAGTCAAAACCCCACCAATCAAACGGTTCTATAACAAGAGAATAATTCATAGGCATTTCATTACGTCTAGAAATATTTCCCACCCTTTGACATTGATCACAAGACAAAACCAATTTTCTAGCATCTTTAAAGAGAGTAGGCCATAAAAACCTGATTGTAGAACCTTATGTGCAGTTCTATCTCCAGCGTGATGTCCTCCATAAGCACAACTATGACATTTTCTCAATATCTCTTGTTGTTCATTTTCAGGAACACATCTTCGCATAATACCATCAACACCTTCTTTATATAGGGGTGGGTAATCCCAAAAATAATGCCTCAAATCATAGAAGAATTTTCTTCTTTTGCTGAGCTGTAAAGGCAGGAGGCAAATACTTGGAAACAATAACGTTAGCATAATCAGCATACCATGGACTCTCTTGAGAGCTCACTTTTATTGCAGCTAACTATTCAGTAGGAAAACTGTCATTAACAGGAATAGGGTCATCAGAGATATTTTCTAATCTAGACAAATTATCAGCAACAGGATTTTCAGCACCCTTCGTATCCTCAATATGTAAATCAAACTCTTGTAAGAGAAGCACCCATCTAATAAGCCTATGCTTAGCATCTTTCTTTTCCATAAGGTACTTAATAGCAGCATGATCAGTATGAATAGTAACTTTAGAATCAACAATATACTGCCTAAATTTATCACAAGGAAAAACTACAGCTAGGAATTCTTTCTCAGTAGTAGCATAATTCTTTTGAGCAACATCAAGAGTTTTACTAGCATAATGAATAACATTTAACTTCTTATCTACCCGCTGTCCAAGAACAACACCTATAGCATAATCACTAGCATCAAACATAATTTGAAACGGTAAATTCCAATCAGGTGGTTGAACAATAGGGGTAGATATTAAAGCCTTCTTTAAAATTTCAAAAGCTTCTTTACAATATTCATCAAAAACAAAAGGTACATCTTTTTGAAGAAGATTAGTAAAAGGCTTTGATATTTTAGAGAAATCTTTAATAAACCTTCTATAGAAACCAGCATGACCAAGAATACTACGAATACCTTTAACATCCCTGGGACAGGGCATTTTCTCAATAGCTTCAACTTTAGCTCTATCAACTTCAATACCTCTTTGAGAGATTTTACGCCCAAGAAAATTCCTTCATTAACCATAAAATGGCATTTCTCCCAATTAAGAACAATATTAGTCTCCTCACATCTCTGCAAAACTTTATCAAGATTCTGCAAACAATTATCAAAAGAAGTTCCATAGACGGAGAAATCGTCCATGAAGACACAATTTCTTCACAAAAACCATGAAAGATAGCAGACATGCATCTGTGAAAATTAGCAGGAGCATTACATAAACCAAAAGTCATACGTCTATAAGCATAGGTTCCAAAAGGACAAGTGAAGTTGTTTTCTCTTGATCAGGCTTTCTAACAGCAATTTGAGAGAACCCAGAATAATCATCAAGAAAGAAAAATATGAGTTTTCTTAAACAACCTTTCTAACATTTGATCAATAAAAGGCAAAGGATAATGATCTTTCTTAGTAACTTTGTTAACCTTCCTAAAATCAATGCACATCCTATAACCAACCACTACTCTTTGAGGGATAAGTTCATTATTTTCATTTCGCACAACATTCATCCCTCCTTTCTTAGGGACACAATGCACCGGACTAACCTATCTACTATCAACAATAGGATAAATAATACAAGCATCAAGGAGTTTTAATACCTTGTTTCTTACCACATCCTTCATCTTAGGATTTAAACGGCGTTGACGTTCAATAACTGGCTTTGCATCAGGTTCAATATTAATAGCATGCTGACATATAGTAGGAGAAATCCCCTTCAAATCATCAAGAGTATAACCAATAGCACCTCTCTATTTCTTAAATATTCCCAATAAACTCTCTTCTTCTTTACCAGAAAGTTTAGAACTAATAATAACAGGATATAATTTATTATCATCAATATGAGCATATTTAAGATTGTCAGGCAAAGGCTTTAAATCAAAAACAGGATGCTCCTTGGGTGGTAATGTGGTACCCAAGTCTTCCACCGGTAAATTATGTTTCAACATTGCTGACTGATGTAAGAAAATCTCGTTAATTTCATTCCTTTCTTCCATAAAGACATCACTTTGGTGGTCTTCCATGTATTGCTGCAAAGGATTGTTAGGAGCAAGAGCAATAGCAGCCAATTGTTCAACTTTATAATTCTCATTAGGCAATTCATCTTCATAAGTTGCTTTAGCAAATTTGGAGAAACTAAATTCATAAGAATCCCCATCAAACTTTGTAAGATTTTTCTCCTTTCTACAATCAATAACAGCACCAAAAGTGTTTAAGAAAGGTCTACCAAATATAACAGGACAAGTGTCACTAGCAGAAGTTCCTAGTACTAGAAAATCAGCAGGATACTTAGTTTTAGCACATACGACCTCCACATCTCTAACAATACCAATTGGAGAAATAGTTTCCCTATTAGCAAGTTGAATAATCACATCAATGTCTTCAAGTTCACAAGAATCAATTTCATGCATGATTTCTTTATAAATCTCATAAAGAATAACACTAGAACTAGCACCAATATCACACAAACCATAATGAAAATGATCACCTATCCTAACAGATAGCACAGGGACACTAGGATTCCTAGATTTACCAGGATCAGAGACAATATTAGAAGCATATTCACAAAATATAATGTGTCCCTCTTCTACATTTTCAGAAACAAGGTCCTTAACTATTGCTACTATAGGTTCTACATTTATTTGTTCCTCAGGTTCTACAGGTTTCCTTGCACTTTTATTAACCATACTAGCTACATAGAATGTTCTTTTACCTTAGCAGGGAAAGGAATTTTCGCAATATAAGGTTCAGGCACAATAGAATCAACAGTATGAACTTCTATATCTCTAGCAGGAACACAATTAACAGTAAATTTATAAGGAGCATGGTACTTGTCCCATTCCTTTTCCAGAATACCAAAATAAGGATAAAAAGCCTTATATAAGTTTGCAACAACTTGAGAATCAAGACCATAAACAGTACTAACATTATTAAAATCATCGGATGCCATAAAAGTTTTAATGCATTCATAATCATAATTTGTACGTGGCTTTCTACCTTTGTCGTTCTCCCATCCTTCAGTGTTTTCTTGAATATGGTCAAGAAGATCCCATTTAGATTCATCTTTCATACATGTAAATGATCCAGAACAAGAAGCATCCAATAAATCTTTATCATGAAGAGAAAGCATTGCATAGAAATTATTAACAACAATATTACTAGGGAGCTCATATACAGGGCATTTGAGCATTAGTAACTTCAATCGCCCCCATGCTTGGGCAATAATCTCTCTGTCGTGAGGCCAAAAATTATATATATAATTCCGATCTCTATGAACCTCACTGGGAGGATAGAATTTAGAATAAAAGAGAGGCACAATTTCCTCCCTTTTAATAGTCTGGCTATTATTCAGCAGTTTGAACCATTCAGCAGCTCGGCCTTTCAATGATATAGAGAATAATTTCCTCTTCACTTGGCTCATTGTAATACCTGCACACTTGAACAACTCGCATAATTCATGTAAAAAGAGCAAATGATCACCAGAATGGATAGTTCCATCACCTAAATAGGAGTTATCCCTAACATGTTTAACAATCTTTATAGGTATTTTATAAGGATCCAAATCATCAGGCAGTGGGTCACTTACTACCCTAGCAGTGGTAGTAGTGCCCGCAAATAAGGACTCAAAAGGAGACCCAAACATAGTGTAATAAAGCAGTAGACAATAATAAAAACAACACTTACAGCAGAAACTTCCTTTATGAATTTCACTTCCCAATAGCGCTTTACTCCCCGGGAACGGCGCCAGAAAATAGTCTTGATGACCCACAAGTATAGGGGGTGTATCGTAGTACTTTCGATAAATAACAGTGTCGAACCTAACGAGAGGCAAAAGGTGTTGCCAAGCAGTTTCAATGAAGGAATAACTGTAAATACTGGAAAATAGATTTGTAGGGGTTTTTGATATTGCAGATAAATAAAGTGCGAGTAAATAAAATGCAGTAGTAATAATTGCAGCAAGTGGCCCAATCCTTTCTTCAGCAAAGGACAAGCCGGTGGGTTTACTTATGACTAACAAACGTTCTCGAGGACACACGGGAGGTTTCTGTCAAGTGCTTTTGTTCCATGCGGCTGAATAATGTTAGGTGATTTGATAAGTGTTGTGTGGGTGAACCTATGCTAATATATTGTTCCATACAAGACTAATACATACTTGTGATTATACCCCTTGCAAGCATCTGCCACTACAAGAAAGTAATTAAGAAATAAATCTAACCACATCTTTAAACTCCGGGATCATACACTCCCTCGTGTAATGGTTTCCTAACGGGGGTTTAGGTTTCTGACACTCTGACAACCCCACAATTAGTATCCAAATACAATATGCCTTCCCCTAGGCCCATAAATGGTGAAGTATCATGTAGTCGACGTTCACATGACACCACTAGGAGAATAACACCAAACCTTAAATATCAAACATTAAATATTATTCAACATTACTTCACTACTAACAAATTGACTTCTCCCATGTCCTCAAGAACAACACGAACTACTCACAAGACATCATATGTATCATAATCAGAGGTGATATAATGAATGGTAACAATCTGTTCATAAGTGCAAACACCAATAAATCTCACAAGCATCAACTACTAACAAGTAATCCACTCCGGGAGAGAGATCTAATGAAAAACAATGGTAGAGGCCCCTAATTGTTACAGCGGGATGACAGTGGATGATGAGGGTGATGGTGTTGGTGGTGATGAGGATGATGATGACGATCTTCATGATGCCCGGAGCGATGACGGTGACCATGGCGGTGATTTCCCCTCCCCGGAGAGGAATTTCCCCGGCAGATTTCTCCCTGCGAGAGAGCTTTTCTCTCTCGGTAGTATTTCGCCCCGAGGAGGCGGAGGAATAATTCTTAGACGATGGAATGAGGCTTAGGGTTCCCTGGGGGCCAAGCACGCAAAAAATACCCCTAGAGGTGGGCCAGGGTGGCCACACCCCTAGGTGGCGCGGCCGGGGGAGGGGCGTGCCACCCCTAGGTGTGGGCCCCTGATAGCCCCCCTCCATCTCACCTTCTGGCTCGGTTCCTCCTCTAAACTTTTAGGACACCCCCGGTGTCCCCCTTCTTCTTCTGATCTTCTGAAATATGGTATCTCGACTGTGCTTTTTCCATCATATTTCTGGTCCCGTGTTTATTCTCCAAATATTATAAAACATGTAAAATAACATAAGGGATGCATCATAACATGAACTATATCGATGAATAACAGAAAATTATGATATAAAATAGTGATGCAAAATGGATGTATCAATCATCTCTTTCCGCCTTATCGACGTGAGCGGAATATCTGCCGGCTGAATAGATAGAAGGGGATCTCCTCCTTTCTGGCCCATTGTTGCGTGAATGCGCTCTTTCAGGATTATCCCTGTTTTGTTCATTGTCGTGTCCTTTGGAATAAGGTGGAGTTCTACTCCTTGGCCTTTCTTTGTTCCTAGGAGGAGTACGGGATCTCTCACACCTGTGAGAATTATCGTATCTTCCGGCTTTATCAGTTGGGCGTCTCGGAGGCGGCATCATTTTCTGTCTCTCCGGTTTTGTTCCTCCCGATCTTTGTGATCACGAGGATTGTTTCCACCTTCCGGAAGATGGGACCCTGTTCTGGATGTTGCATCCTTATTATCCAGAATTTTCCTGTCGTTCTTGGGATCTCCCTTCCTTTCCTTAGAATCGCCTGAATCTCCAGGTTCGTCTAGTCCAGGTGCTCTAGCAGTACAAGTGGCAGTTTTGCATAGGGCCGAGTCATCATGCAACTTCCCTAATCTTGCATGTCCTTGCTGCTGTTGCTCTAATGCTTTTCCTAGGAAAGCATACACTCCCTGAAGTTTTTCGTCATTGGAATACAGACCATCACTAAGGATGGCAAACGCGGCTTCCGCGTTTTTGGCTGCAGTTTTGTATATGCGTTCGCGCTTGGCATTGGTGTCGTTAACCTGTCTTTGCCAAGAAGGTTTTTGGAACCGTTCTTTTGGTGGCAGCGCATCCGGCTTTGCAATTCCGGGTAATCTCGTGGGTTTTATTCCATACATATTTCGTCGTTCAAATTCTTAAATTGACTCCTGCTTTGCTTTTACGGTAGCTTGAGCTTTGAGGAGGTTTTCTTGAGATCGGAATAGGTGTTGTTGCTGCCGCATAAGGTCTTGCCTTCTGGCTTAGAGCACTTCCGGTGGTTCGTGAGGTCCAACCGGGGTTTTGATCAGATTGATCTCGTCCTGTTCCGACATTTGGGCAACAAGGATTTCTTTCTTTTTCTTCTCCGCGAGTGCGACTCCGCTTCCTCCTCCTACTTCCAGGTTTTGGTTGGCAATATCTGCCAAATTTTTCGTCTGGAGTTTATACTGGAGTTTCTTGGCAGTCTTCTTTTTCTTCTTGGAAGTAGGAGGTTTTTTTCTAGGTTCTTCCTTTGTCAATTCTTTGACATCGGGGTAAGTTGGACTGGTTTCACCATACTCTCTTTCCTCATCTGGCGGAGGTGTTTTGGGGTCTTCATCGTCTTCAGCATCTGTGTTTTTAGTCGGTTTTGCCATAAGTACTTCATGGAAGCCCCCTTGCATAGATTTGACTCTCCTCACGAAAGCATCTTCATCTTCATCTTTGGAATCTATATCTTCAGATTCGGGTTCTGACTCCAATCTTGCTTCTATAGCAGCAACACAGAGTCCGCTTCTGATTTTGTCATTTCACTGACTGGTTCGGATCTTCCACTTGTTCTGTGGGATTGTTGTTTTCTGCTTCTTCCACGGGATTACTTTCTTAGGTGTTGTCCGCGACCTCAGATTGCACCATGCCAATAAAGTGAGCTCTGATTGCCAGCATCTCCAGGGAGGCGGCAATTTCAGCACTGCTTTGGCGGTTTGAGCAGAATTTAGTATCATAGTTTTCCTCAATAGGGTATAGGGCGGGTGATACATCTGCAACGTATTCTAATTTCTGATGCTCCATGATAATATTATGTCAATTGCTACATGTTTTCTCCCTTCTCTATGTCATTTATATCAATTTTCCGGACTAACCTATTGACAAGATGCCATAGAGCCAGTTCCCTGTTTTGTGCTGTTTTTCGTTTCAGAAAAGTTGTTCTGTAAATATTCTCGGAATTGGAAAATTCGAAGCCCGGAAGTCCTATTTTCCCGGGAAGCATCCACAAGAACGAACATGAGTCGAAGAGGGGCACCAGGGGGCCCACACCATGGGGTGGCGCCCCCCCGGCCACGCCAGGGGGTGGTGTGGGGCCCCCAGGGCTCCACCGCCTTTGTCCTTTCGCCTATTTATTTCCCGCGGATGGAAAACCCTAGACACCTGATCAAAAATCCCTGAAAAGTTCCACAATTGCCGTCGTCGTCAACCTTAGATCAGGGGGGTTCTGAAGCTGTCTCTAGCACCCTGCCGGAGATGAGATCATCACCGGAGGCCTCTTCATCACCATGCATGCCTCCAGAGTGATGCGTGAGTAGTCATTCTTGGACTACGGGTCTATAGCAGTAGCTAGATGGTTGTCTTCTCCTCCTATGCCTCCATGTTTAGATCTCGTGAGCTGCCTAACATGATCAAGATTGTTCTTATGTAATCCTTTGTGCTATGTTTGTGGAATCCAATGAATATTGAACTTATGCTAAGTTGATTATAGTCTTTTATTGCATCTGATATTTGTGATCTTGCATGCTTTCCGTTGTTAGTGGTTTCTCTGGCCAAGTAGTTGCTAGTGACTCCAAGAGGGAGTATTTATGCTTGATAGTGGGTCCATGCCTTCTTTTCGCATGTGCTCGAGTGACAGAAACATGACGGGGGAGGATTTGTTGTTGCCACTAGGGAGAAAACTGCGATGTGAGGGCCCGCGTGTACAATAATTGCTTACATTACACACATTGTTTAATGCAATTATCTGTTGCTTGCAACTTAATACCTAAGGGGGTTCGGATGATAACCTGAGGGTGGATTATTAGTCATAGATGCGGTTGGATTACGGTCTATGTATATTGTTGTAATGCCCGCACTAAATATCATAGTAGTCTTCATGTCATGAATGTGCACTACGGTGCAACCTTTATTTGTTAATTTCCCAATTGTAATTTGTTCACCCAGCATGCTATCTATTATGGAGAGACACCACTAGTGAAACTATGAACCCTGGTCCATTTTCTTACACTGTTAAACAAATCACTACAATTTCCTGCTTTCTTTACTTACTACAAGCATACACTATTTTCCACACTATACGTCTAATCTTTGTTTTCAGCAAGACCGGTGAGATTGACAACCTCACTTTACCGCCATCACCACCGTCAGTGGCATCAACCTTCCGAAAATCCTCTTTCTCCTACTGGATTGATAACCTTGGTTCTTAACTGAGGGAAGTTCTTACCGCTACACTCATCACACCCTCCTCTTTGGGTTCTGGACACGCCATCACAAGCAGCAAGAATTCCTAGCACCATTGAGGCGTAGCAAAAGAATTTCTGGTGCCGTTGCCGGGGAGAAAGAAGTCTTCTGGCAAGGGGAGTCTCTCACTCTCAACCTCTTTATTTTATTTATTGTCTTGTTTTTATTTTTGTCTTGTTTTGCTTCTTTATATCAAAAACACACAAAAAATTAGTTACTTTATAGCTGTTATTTATTTGCTTGCTTTTATTTTGCTAAAATGAGTTCCTCCAAGAATACTAAGTTGTGTGACTTCACTAGCACAAACAACAATGATTTTATTTGCACACCTGCTGCTCCATCTGCTCCTACTGCTGCTTTCTATGAAATTAAACATGCTTTATTAAATCTTGTTATGAAAGAGCAATTTTCTAGTGTTAGTACTGACGATGTTGCTGCCCACCTTAATAATTTTGTTGAACTATTTGAGATGCAAAAATATATAGATGTGGATGGAGATATTATTAAACTGAAATTATTTCCTTTCTCCTTGAGAGGAAGAGCTAAAGAATGGTTGCTATCTTTGCCTAGAAATAGTATTGATTCATGGACTAAGTGTAAAGATGCTTTCATTGGAAAATATTATCCTCCTGCTAAAATTATATCCCTGAGAAGTGGCGTAATGAAAATTAAACGATTTGATAATGAACATGTTGCTAAAGCTTGGGAAAGAATGAAAACTATGGTGAAGAATTGTCCCACTCATGGACCGGCTACTTGGATGATTATACAAACCTTTTATGAAGCTCTGAATTTCTCCTCAAGTACCTATAGGATTCAGCTGCTCGAGGTACCTTTATGTCCATCACTTTGGCCAATGCAACAAAGCTTCTTGATGATATGATGATAAATTATTCAGAGTGGCATACTGAGAGAGCTCCACAAGGTAAGAAGGTAAATTCTGTTGAGGAAACCTCCTGTTTGAGTGAAAGGCTTGACGCTATTATGTCTATGCTTGTTAATGGTAAAGCTCAAGTTGATCCAAATAATGTTCTTTTAGCCTTTTTGGTTGCTCAAGAAGAGCACGTTGATGTGAACTTTATTAGAAATAATAATTTTAACAACAATGCTTATAGAAATAATTTTCGTGGAAACAATTATAAGCCCTATCCTCCTAATAATGGTTATGGTAATTCTTATGGTAATTCCTACAATAATAATAAAAGCTCTACCTCTGATCTTGAAAACATGCTCAGAGAATATATTAGCACACATACCGCTTTTAATAAATCTGTTGAGGAAAAGCTTGGTAAAATAGATGTTCTTGCCTCTAAAGTAGATAGCCTAGCTATTGATGTTGATTTTCTAAAACTGAAGGATTTTCCACATGATATTAAAGAAAGTAAAAATTTGAATGCCATCCAAGTTCGAATTGATGATAATGTTAGGTTGATGGCTGAATTACGTGCTAGGTGGGAAAGAGAAGATGAATTAGCAAGAAAGAATAATATTGTTAAAGTTTGCACTATCACCAACACTAGTAAAACTGAAGCTCCAAGTTCTACTAAAACTTCTACTATCAATGGTGAAGTAGTTGGTGTTAACAAAGTATCCACCCCTTTGGTGAAACGTGCTAAATTGCCTCAAATTGCTGAAATTGCTTCTGATAAAAGTGTTGAATTTTTTAGAGATGTGGGAGATAATGGTCCCATTACTTTTGATGATAATAATATTGATTTTTATGATTGAAATATCTCTGAACTTATTATGTTCCTACAAAAGCTTGCTAGATGTCCCAATGCTAGTGCCATGAATATGGCCTTTACTAAACATATTACCAATGCTCTCATGAAAGTTAGAGAGGAAAAGCTAAAACTTGAAACATCTATCCCTATGAAATTAGATGATGGTTGGGAGCCCATCATTAAGATAAAAGTAAATTATTTTTATTGCAATGCTTTGTGTGATGTTGGTGCTAGTATCTTTGTTATGCCTAAAAGCTTTATTATATTCTTGATCTACCACCGTTGGAACACTGCTATTTGGATGATCATCTTGCTGATAATGCTAAGAAGAAACCTTTAGGGAGAATTGATGATGTTCTTATTATGGTTAACAATAACCTTGTCTCTATTGATTTTGTTGTTATGAACATTGAATACAATTCTTCTTGTCCTATTGTTTTGGGAAGACCTTTTCTGAGAACTGTTGGTGTTGTTATTGATATGAAAGAGGGGAGTATTAAATATCAATTCCCACTCAAGAAGGTATGGAACACTTTTCTAGAAAGAGGATGAGGCTACCTTTTTGCTCTATTATTAGAGCAAGTTATGATGTTGATGCTTATTCACTTGAAAATACTTGAGTTGCTTTCTATGCCTAGCTGAAAGGCATTAAAGAAAAGCGCTACCGGGAGACAACCCGTTTTATTTCTCTATTTTCAACCCGTTTTCCTTCGTTTTCTTTTGTTTTCTTTGCACCTGGGTGTTGTCTATTTCCTTAGAAACCCTGCTATATCTTTTCTTTTGTGTTTTTGTTGATCCAAGTAAAGCCTCTAGTGGAAAGTTGAGGCTATATTTCGGATTTCTGCGCAGGAAACAGATTTCTGCTGTCCACTGTTAATTCTGTATAAAATCACAGAAAATTCAAACTGATCTTAGTTGTTTTGTGCATAATCCTGAGCTATATACTCAACTTTTCTTAGTTGACCACTTTTTTATTTGAGCAACTAAAGATTTTAGAAAAATATCATCTTTACCTGTTGTCTTGTTTTGACAGATTTCTGCCAATAATTGCATTTGCATCTTAATCTCTTTCTTTTGGTGTTCTTTTGAGAAAAGAGTTTTAGAAGAATTTCTGACAGTAGCTAATGTTTTTTTGATTTTCAGGATTGTGTTGAAACTGAACCATGTGAATTTATTATTTCGATTGCACTAACGTTGCTAATGAAGATTGTGAGATGTTTGGTGTGAAGGAAGTTTTCAAGGGTCAAGAGAAGAGGATGATATGACGTGATCAAGAAGAGTAAAAAGCCTAAGCTTGGGGATGCCCCGGTGGTACATCCCAGCAAATTCCAAGAAGACTCAAGCGTCTAAGCTTGGGGATGTCCAAGTCATCCCCTTCTTCATCGATAAATTATCAGGTCACTACTAGTGAAACTATATTTTTATTCGGTCACATCATATGAAGTTTACTTGGAGCGTCTGTTTGTTTTTCTTTTATTTTATTTTATTCCTTTGTTTTCTTTTGTTTTCCTTGCTTCAATAATATAGTTGGATCCTAACATTCTTTGTTTTGGAGAGATACACGCTCCGCTTATTCATTCACTACAAGAAAAGCGGTCTATTGCAACGAAAATAGTCGTTGCAAAACAAAGGATGACACCTACAGATCATACCTTGCAGATTCAGGCATGCGAGTTTCACGCTAGGACTGAAGGAAAACCACACCACTAACAGGGCTTTTCCAACTAGTGTTGAATATTAACACAACAATGCATTCAGAAATTAATAAATTTAATCATAAAATGAAACTAGTAAAACTTAATATAGCATTTATAATACTTGAACGTTATTGCCAAGGGAAAAACATATTGTTCACAAGCCAAATGGGCTGTGAAGATAAATTCGACAATTAATAGGCCCATACTCCGGTTGGGCCATTGGGCGAGCGAAAGGGCTACGTATGTCCGCCCGGTCTCCTCCAAACTGCCCTGCCCTGCCCCCACACGACAACGCCGCCCTCGGGCGAATTCGCCGCCGTATCGGCCCTTGGCGACCGACCAATCCGCCACTATTACCTCGCCGCCATCCGAATTCGATTAGCGTAAACTATTGAACTTCCGCCAACGCTGCCACGCCGACTTGTACTCAACCGCTGCTTCCGCCGCTCGTCAGACGCAATTACAAGGTTTGTACCAATACTGATGAAATCCTTGGTTTCCATCCTGCCGGTTTGATGAAGTTAATGGCGATTGCAATTGCTGTCAGATAGACTAGCTGCTTGTGTTCACATATGCGTGTCTGTTTTATCAGTTTCAGTCGTAAGTGTTAGTTTAATATTCATAGCAATGTCAGGAATTCATGTACGAACTAGGTTTTATATTTTCATAGCCATGTCAGTTTTAGGTGTAAGTGTTAGTTTAAATCGAACGTTGTGTTGTGAAGTAATGTCTAATGTAATCCCCTGCAATTCTTACTGACTTGAAAGACCATTATGCATGTCTCTCTGATGTATGTGTTGTTTCGAAATACTTACATGTGAACTAATGCTGCTCCTTTTTTTTTACAAGACCGGCTGAACGGAGATAACGCAAAATGTCACAAGACAAGAGCTGGATGGAGAAGGATAGAGATTCTGTGGAGTGTCAAAGTGGCATCGAGAGTTTCTTGGAATTTAGTTTTGATGGTGCTCAACCATACGCAAGAAACTTTTGCCCGTGTACGAAATGTTTGAATAATGCTCGTCAAACTAAAAAGGAGATCCATATGCACTTGCTTAAGAACGGGATGGATCCGTCCTACAAAAATTGGGTATTCCATGGTGAACCCGAGGAGGACAACATGGCTCAAAATTCTGATGATGAAGAAGCTGCAGATGGTGGTGAAGGGATATGTGACATGCTCCAAACTCTCATAAGGGCCACAAAAGTGGGAAGTAATGCAGGAGACACGAGCGGTGACGGAATGAAACAGGAGCCAAATGCATCTGCAAAGGCGTTCTACAAACTATTGGAAGAGGGAAAAACATCGTTGTACCCAGGTTGTGAGGAGGTCACAAAGATATCTTTCATTGTGAAGCTTTACCAAATCAAGTGCGTGTCTGGGATTACCAACAGAGCATGTGACTTAATGTTGCGGATGTTCACGGAGGTGCTGCCAAAGGGTCACTGGATTCCTACTAATCTCGCACAAGTAAGGAAGGTCATTTGAGAGTTTGGACTGGATTACAAGAAGATACACGCGTGCTATAATTATTGTGTGCTATTCAGTAATGAGTATGCTGATGCCCAAGAATGCCCTGTCTGTCATACGTCTCGATGGAAATCAAGTCCAACCGTAGACAAAGCTGATTCGTCGATCCGTAAATCAAAGAAGCAAGTGCCACAGAAAGTTCTATGGTATTTCCCACTCATTCAAAGATTGCAAAGGCGGTACATGACAGAAGATATGTCAACTGATATGAAATGGCATAAGGAGAAACGTAAAGATGATGTCATAATGAGGCATCCTGCAGATTCAAAGGCCTGGAAAAGCCTTGATGATAAATATAGTCAGAAAGAATTCACAAAAGATGCTCGCAGTGTTCGGCTTGGCCTTGCTTCAGATGGATTCAACCCCTTTGGGCTCATGAGTATATCACACACTACATGGCCTGTCATTATGATCCCATATAACTTGCCAGCATGGATGTGTATGAAACAAGAGAACTGGGTAATGTCAATGATTATTCCAGGACCAAAGTCAGCAGGAAATAACATTGATGTGTACTTGCAGTATTTGATTGATGAACTGTTAGTTCTATGGGAGGATGGTGTTGAAGCATATGATGCTGCAACTAAAGAAAATTTCACGTTGTATGCATGCATGTTGTGGACCATCAATGACTACCCGGCTTACGCAATGCTGAGTGGTTGGAGCACAAAAGGCAAGCTAGCATGCCCTTACTGCCACAAGCATACAGACTTTTATGGCTACAGTTTGGTAGAAAGCATTGGTACATGGGACACCGACGTTTTCTACGGAAAAACCACAAATGGCGTCCAAACAAGGTTATGTTCAACAACAAGCCAAAAAATAGAGACGCCCCGGTGCCACTTACAGGCAGTGAAGTTCTAGAGGAGCTTGATAGCATTCAGCATGAACCATTTGGGCGGTCAAATAAGGGAAAGTGACCGGAAACTAATCCATAGCACAATTGGTGGAAGAAAAGTGTGTTCTTCCAGCTCCCGTATTGGAAGCACTTGCTCGTGAGGCAAAATTTGGATGTTATGCACATCGAGAAGAACATTTGTGACAGCATTCTGGGTACTTTGCTTGAGGTGGATGGGAAAAAAAAGGATGGTACGAAGGCTCGCCTTGATTTGGAGTTCTTGAAAATTAGGGAGGATCAGAACGCAAAGCCCGCTGGTAAGGATAAGTACAAAATGAAGAAAGGCGTGTATGCTTTAAAAATGGAAGAGAAGATAATGCTCCTCAGGTTTCTGCAGAGCATACGGATGCCTGATGGCTATGCTTCACACATTAAGCGATGTGTGGTCCTCAAGCAGTGCAAGTTTAGTGGACTCAAAACTCATGACTGCCATGTTATATTACAGAAACTTCTTCCTATTGCGTTGCGCAAGCTTCTGCCAGACAATTTCCTTACCCCATTGCTTAAGCTCAGTAAATTCTTTTCCGATTTATGCTCCAAGGAGTTAAGGGATGACGATTTGGAGAATTTGGGTGAACAAATTCCAGAAATTCTATGTCGGCTAGAGATGATCTATCCAACAGCTTTCTTTGATATTATGATGTATCTCCCAATTCATCTAGCTCAAGAAGCATGGTTGGCAGGGCCTGTATAGTATAGATGGATGTATCCGGTTGAGAGATACCTGCGTACGTTGAAGTGATATGTACGTAACAAGGCTCATCCAGAAGGTTCAATTGCAGAGGGGTACATACTTGAAGAGTGCATGACGTTTTGCAGTCGATTCGTTAAAGGCTCGCCTACAAAAATAAGTCAGTCTGAACGCCATGCAGATGGAGCTACAGATGAAGCACCAACAAAGATTAGCATAATGAATGCAGTTGATTATTCCAAGAAAGGTTTTGCCCGTGAATCACTATCTTTGGAAGCTCTTAATCAAATGAGGCACTACATAATAACAAACTGCGAGGAAACCGAGACATGGATTCAGTAAAGATACTTATGTATTTGTTTCATATCATGATCTGCATTAATACTTTGGTTATGAAGTAACCATATATCATTTCTTTTTGAAGGGAACATATGGACGAGCTCAAAAAGAACAATTTTCCTAATCCTAAAAAGAAACACAAGGAAGATTTTGTTGGCTGGTTCGAAAGACAGGTAAGTTACTTTAGAATTTTCATAAATGTTTCTCGTAATAAAAAAAACAATGGTGTACAGTACACTCACACATATTCTATTCCATGAAACAGATCACACAACTCCATAAAGATGGGAAGGTCAACAGTCTGTTGTATACACTAGCTAAAGGGCCTGATCAAATTGCTCGTGTGTTCAACCGTACAGTACTGAATGGATATTGTCGCACCCTGGGTTTCTAGAGGATACTCTCCGCACGAACTGGAAGTCAGGTGCTTGGATTATGGGGCATACATGCTCCCACGTCCCAGCTTCCTGGTAGGCCTGCGCTTATGCGCGACAACACAAGCCCTGCTTCCACCGTCGAAGTAAACTATCCGCTAGGAACCTAAAGGCACTACTGTCGACGTACTTCATAATCAAACACGCACGGTACGTCAACAGTTTGGTACGAATGATAACACAGAATGTCTCTAAGACACAAAAGAATGAAATAAGTGCAACTGGCCTTCACTAAGGCAGAAAATATCGAATACAGTCATCCAGAGGACACATGTCCCAACATATCATCCATTACAACAGCGGAAGCAATCAAAGGGGGTCTGAGTACAGACAAATCCATGGCTTAAGAAGCCGGAGAAAATAAAGAAAAGCGAAGCCCATCCACGTATGTCTGGATCCTGCCCTGGTCCAGCTAACTACTCGTCTGCAGCGTCGTCGAACTCCACAAAGTAGCCATCCTGGGAAACATCGTAGTCGTAGTAGTACTCTGCGTAAACCACAGCCCCAACGGGGTCAGTACATCCAAGTACTGGCAAGCAAGACTCACAGTTCATCAAGGAGTTACCCGTCAACACAAGCATAGATGCTTGGGATCAACGGAAGAAAAGGGTGATATAAAAGTTGCTGCTGGCTGCTCTAACCAACTACAGAAAGATTCTACAAGTTCCGGCTAACAGAAAAGATAAGATCGAGGATTGTAACCAACTGAAAGATAACTTCAACCAAAACCCATCCTGGATCTCGCCCCTTATCCAAAGAAGCAATCCGAGGATAACTCACACAGTTGTGATAAGGTGAATCAAGTTATTGTGTGAATAACCTATTACTAGTCAGGTTATTAATCATTGGGTGAAACATGATTTATCATTATGTTGAAGTTGTCCTGAGTACTTGTTAGCCAGTACTTTCACCAAGTAATCCATAACCGCGGAAAACACGGCTTCTCGAGAAGATTATCCCTGCAGGGTTGCACCAATTTGGCCGTACACTCATGAATATCCCGCCAGATGGGATGCCTCCCACCAAGCGGGGCACTCAACACAACCGACCATTCCTCGCATCAAGCCCAAAGAACCTTGGGCGCACGGCTAATCAAGCCCAGAAGAAAATGGACCATCATAGCACTCTAAGACCGTGTCCCCCTATATGCCGACTACGAAAGTTCCACCCTGCGCTGGGCTCGCAAAAACATGCATGCGGCAAATGGAAAACACGAACTAAATGAGGCGATTTGGACGAGATGCGAATCAGGTCAAGTTGAGGGGGGCGCCCATACTCGCTTCCCAAATGCGGGTAGTGCGCTCATCATGGATCAGTAGACAAGACCCTTTTCCTATTAGGGTCGACACTAGCAGGCTCCAAAACCACTCATGGGCCTCCTGCCGGTGCCTTATCATCAAATTATTATTACCATTAGCAATTAACAGGATTGATTGATTAATAACGAGCCCCGGTACAGGATAATAAGATAGTAACAGTAGTAATCGACAACAGACTCGAGTAAAAGCAACCCTAAGCATGCTAGATGATACTAAGGCACAAGCAAAGGCTATGGGTATGGAGGTGGTGGCAATATCATGGCTCAAGGTATCATGTGATGGGTTCGGAGAACAAGCAACGATACATAGGTCTAGCAATAGTAGACAAAAGATAGTATCGACAACAAGTGTGGAAAGGAACTCATTGATTCATGTGAGTGATAACTTGCCTGGCAGCTCAGCCTCGTACTGGGCTAGGTCCTGAGTAGTGGTGTCGTAAGGCTCGTCGGTACCAACGTCGTCGTCTATTCGAGAAGAAGCAAAAACAACAACGAAGGAAGACGGGCAATCAATACATGGCATAAGTGCACAAGCATTGGATGATGCATGTCATGTTTAATAGATGCAACAAAATAACTTGCTTGACATGAAACACAAGTTTAAATGGATTCCATATGCAAAAGGGTGCATATGGAAGCCCATGCTTTAGGGTTGAATTAATTGTTCTATCACTAGGCATCATGTGTAAATGACTTAGTATGATGCATGCATGATGAGGAACAATAAGATAACAAAATTAAGTGCAATTGGAATAATAGTTAACAATTTGGAAAGGCATTTATCAAAGTTGGAATTTTGTTACTTAAACATGGCACACAAGTAGATGTTGTTATCATCAAGTTAAAGTGTGCAAAACAAATTACAAATTTTATATTTGAAAAGTTTATCAAATTTTAGTTGGATTACATGTTTCACAATTTGAAATTGGACTTTGGATTAATTATTTATGAATTAAACAATTTTAAACAATTTTTAATTGAATTAAACAAGAATTAAATAGTTTGGGCAATTTAAATTATTCAAACCAGAAAACAAAATTTATATTTGAATAGAGCATTCAAAATGGTGTGAAAAACATATTTTATTTGTATTATTTGAAAACAGTATGAATTAGTTATGAATTATTTCAAATTGCATTTGAATTATTTGAATTTGAATTTAGATTGCATTTTGAAATTTCAAAACAGAACACAAATTGCATATTTGGAAAGTTCATAAAATTTGGAACAGATTAGACATCAAGTTTGTATTTGTTGGTATTATAAAACCCAAGATATTGAATTTTTAAGTTTGTATTCCAATCTGTTATTTTAAAAAAAAGAAATAGAAAACAGTTTAGTCTTTTGTCACCGCGCACAGAGTCTACCCACACGCTGTCAGGTGGCCCTGTGGCCCTGCGTGTGTGCGTGGCAGTGAGGGTCTATGACAGTGGGCCACGGGAGCGGGCAAAAACCGCGAAAAAGTTTTGGCCTTTGCGGCCGCGGGGGTTCGAACCCCGCTCGCTGGCTCGCGCACGCAGGGAGCATGCCATCTGCGCTAGCGACTCGATTCTGTCAGAGTACAGGCGCGAGGGAGGATATGGTGTCTGTCTGCGTTAACTGAAACTTGCACACACGCTAACTGAACTAACTGAATTTTTTTCAGGGCGCGCAGGTGCAGCGAGCGGACGCAGGCGGCCGGCGATCGCTGTCTGGCTGCTCACGGCGCGGGATCGGTGCTGCGTGCTGGTGCCTCGCAGGCCGTGTGTGCGGAGGAGGACAACAAGAAGGGGGACGGGGAGAGGAGCAAACAGAGAGCTCACCTCGCTGTTCGAGGTAGGGGTTCAGGCGACGGCGGAAGTCGACGGCGAGGTTGGCGTGGACGGCGGCGGCGATCGGAGGCGGCTAGGGCTAGGTGGCGGTGTCGTTGAGGTAGAGGGGACCGCGGGCTTCCAATTCCCGCCGCTAGCGCACGGCGCCACCCATCGGAGACGGCGCTCCTCGCCGGAATTCAGAGAGGGCGCGGCGAGTTTTTCAGAGCTAGAGGTTCAGAGAGAAAGGCTGTGGCTTGGGGGAGAGGAAAGGGAGGTTGGCGGCGATGGAGGGGTGGAGCTTAGGGTTTGCGGGGCAGGAGGAGGTGCTGCGGTGGTTATATGGACTCGGAGGAGGTGTACGGCGGCCATCGGGAGCTCCAGAGGCGATCGGATGGTGGCGCAGCGTTCGTACGCCATGACGCCAGCAAAGGAGGACGACGACAGCGACCTGAGGGGTATCGGGCCAGAAATAAAAAAACGGGCTGGGCTGCTTGGGCCCTGCTCTCCTCCCTCACACTGCTTTTATTTTTTTTTTATTTCTGTTTCTGCTTTTTTTTTTTTGTAGTTAATCAAAAAGGAAACAAAACAAGGTTTTGTTTTAAAGAAATTTTTGGTATAAAAACTAGGTTAATTTTCTTAGTTGAAATACAACCTTTTGGCAGTTTTTGGTTTTCCAAAAATTTGTTGTTTGTTTGTTGTTTTTAAAATTAACCAATTGAATTGGAAAATGCAATATTAATTACTATTGGTAAAACAAAACATTTTCCATAGGGTTTTCCCCTAGGGTTTTTAAAGGGGTTTAAGAAATTATGGATACCAATTAGTTATGAACTTCATGGCTCCAAAAGATTAAAGGTTTGGAGAGTTGGTTTGAAATTGGAAATGATTTGGAATTAATTGTTTTAATTGAGTAATTGATTTAAGCAACAATTTAATGGATGAAATACAATGGATTGTTTGGAAACAAAAGAGGTTTCCAAATTGCAATTCTTTGTTTGAAAGAAAGTAACAGACAAGTGTGAAAACAAGATTGATTAAGCTTGAATTTTATTATGAAAACAATGCAAACAGAAATGAAAATGAGAATGATGCCATGATGCATTGCATAAATTAAACAAAGAAATAAAAACAACTAAGGTTTTCATACTTGGATGTTACAAAACGCCCCCCCTTGAAGGAATCGCGCCCCGAGATTCCCTACTGAGAAATGAACAGGTCCGGATACTTCTTGCGAAGATCCTCTTCGGTCTCCCACGTTGCCTCTTTATCAGAATGATGCGACCATTGCACTTTCAAGAACTTGGTGCTCTTGTTGCGAGTCTTACGCTCGGTCTCATCAAGAATACGAATAGGGTGCTCCTCATAAGATAGATCATCTTGCAGCTCAATGGAATCATGATCAACTGCACGATCTGGATCTTTGAAACACTTCTTGAGTTGTGACACGTGGAACACATCGTGCACTTTGGAAAGTTTTTCTGGAAGTTCAAGACGATAAGCATTCTCTGCACGTCTTGAGAGGATGTTGAAAGGGCCAATGTATCTTGGTGCAAGCTTTCCTTTCACACCAAAACGATGAGTGCCTCTGAGGGGAGTTACACGGAGATATGCCTTATCACCAGGTGCATAGACCATATCTCTGTGCTTGCTATCATAATAGCTCTTCTGACGAGACTGAGCAATCCTGAGATTGTCACGAATGATACGAACTTTCTCCTCGGCTTCCTTAACAATGTCAGGGCCTAAAAGTGAACGTTCACCAGCTCCAGACCAATTGATTGGACTCCTGCATCTGCGACCATACAGTGCCTCAAATGGTGCCATGCCTAGGCTTGCCTGGTAGCTGTTGTTGTAGGAGAATTCAGCATATGGAAGGCAATCCTCCCATTTCATGCCAAAGGAGAGACCACATGCTCTGAGCATATCCTCGAGAATCTGATTGACTCTTTCGACTTGCCCTTGAGACTGAGGGTGATAAGCTGTGCTGAACAGAAGTTTAGTGCCCAATGCTTCTTGAAAGCTCTTCCAGAAATGAGAAGTGAAAATACTTCCACGGTCTGAGCTTATTTCCAATGGAACACCATGAAGGGGAACAACCTTTGCTGTGTAGAGCTCTGCTAACTGGCTAGCTGAGATAGTTTCCTTTACAGCATAGAAGTGAGCAACCTTAGTGAGACGATCAATAACAACGAAGATTGCATCGTTGCCCTTTTTGGACTTTGGAAACCCAGTAACGAAGTCCATTTCAATCATGTCCCACTTCCACTCAGGAATTTTCAGAGGTTGGAGTAGACCTGCTGTCTTCTGATGGACTGCCTTAACACGTTGACAAACGTCGCATTCAGAAACGTATTGAGCAATTTCACGTTTCATGCCAGACCACCAATACAGAGTCTTGAGATCCTGGTACATCTTTGTACTTCCAGGGTGAATGGATAGAGGAGTTTCATGAGCCTCCTTGAGAATGATATCCTTGAGACTTTGAATCTGAGGGACTGCAATGCGTCCTTCGAAGAACACAGTTCCCTTGTCATCAATTGAGAAGGACTTGAACTTATCATTGCCCTCCTTGATGTGATCCACAATCTTCTTGATTTCATTATCACGAAGTTGTTCAGAACGAATCTTGTCCTCGAGAGTTGGGCTGGCTGTCAAGCTAGCAAGGTATCCTTCCGGAACAAGACCAAGGTTCAGCTTCTGGAATTCTTCATGAAGTGGAGGTTGGCTCTCCATGATCATGAGATTATTGCAATAGGATTTGCGACTGAGAGCATCGGCCATAACATTAGCCTTGCCCGGAGTGTAAGAAATGGTGAGATCAAAGTCTTTAATCTTCTCAATCCATCTCCTTTGCCTGAGGTTCAGATCTGGCTGAGTGAAGATGTATTTCAGACTCTTATGATCGGAAAAGATTTCAGTTTTGTTACCCAACAAGTATTGTCTCCATTTCTTGAGGGCAAACACAACTGCTGCAAGTTCAAGATCATGAGTGGGATAGTTTTGTTCATGTGGGTTCAACTGACGTGAAGCATAAGCCACAACTTGACGTTCTTGCATAAGAACTGCTCCTAGGCCTTGGAGAGATGCATCACAGAATATCTGGAAAGGTTTGGTGGTGTCGGGGCCAACTAGAACATGTGTGGAAGTGAGTTTAGTCTTCAGGAGGTTGAAACTCTCATCACATTGTGGAGTCCAAACGAACTTTTTGTCCTTCTTTGTGAGATCAGTGAGAGGTTTAGCAATCTTGGAAAAGTTTTGGACGAAACGACGGCAATAGCTAGCCAAGCCAAGAAAACTTCTGACTTGCTTCACCGTCTTAGGGGGTTTCCAATCAACAATTGCCTTAACCTTTTCCGGGTCAATGGCAATGCCCTTGGCAGAGATGATATGACCAAGATATGCAACTTCTGGAATCCAGAACTCACATTTGGAAAACTTGGCATACAGACGATGCTCGCGAAGTTTCATGAGAGTGAGACGAAGGTGTTCTCCATGCTCCTCCTCGGATTTGGAGTAGACTAGAATGTCATCAAGATATACCACAACGAACTTGTCGAGGTATTCATGGAAGACAGAATTCATGAGTCTTGAGAAGGTCGCCGGTGCATTGGTGAGACCAAAGGACATGACGGTGTATTCATATAGACCGTACCGAGTGGTGAAAGCTGTCTTGGGAATATCTTCCTTTCTGATCTTTATCTGATGGTAACCCATCCTCAAGTCCAACTTTGAGAATATTGAGGCTCCAGCAAGTTGATCAAAAAGATCATCGATACGAGGAAGTGGATACTTGTTCTTGATGGTTTTCTCGTTGAGAGGACGATAGTCAACCACGAGTCTCTTAGTTTGATCCTTCTTGGCAACAAACAGAGTTGGGCAACCCCAAGCGGAGGAACTAGGCTGAATGAAACCTTTGTCCATATACATATCGATTTGCTCCTTCAACAATTTCAGTTCAGGAGGAGCTATCTTGTATGGATGCTTAGAGATTGGAGCAGTACCTGGCTCAAGCTCGATCACGAACTCAACTGCTCTGTCCGGAGGCATCCCTGGCAACTCTTCTGGAAAGACGTCAGGGAATTCACAAACCACCGGAACATTTTCAATTGCCGGAAGGGGTTTGGCATCGAGGCTGAACAGCTGAGCAGAAGTTGATCCATATGGAGAATAGACTATCTGGCCTGAAGTGTGGGAGAGAGTTATTGACTTTTGAGCACAGTCAATTTTTGCTTTGTGGGTCTTCAACCAATCCATACCCAGGATGACATCAATGTCAGAATTTCCCAGCAACATGAGTGAAGCAAGGAATACACGACCTCCAATTAGGATCTGATTATCCATGCTTATCTTGGAAGTAATCATTTTATTTCCCGGAGAGTGCACATAGATTTGATTGCTTAGCGGAACCAGAGCTAAATTGTACGTTGTAGCAAAGATCTTTGACACAAACGAATGCGATGCTCCAGTATCAAACAACACTTTAGCTGGAATAGAGTTTACGGGTAATATACCGAGAACGACGTCAGCAGCCTCCTCTGCTTTGTCGGCCTTGATATGGTTCACCCTCGCGTTCCTCCCGACAGGCCTATTGTTGGAGTTGAAGGCTTTAGCCGGAGGAGCACGAACCATAGCCTGGTTGGTGTTGGGGCGAGGAGGTAGGGGTAGCTGCTTCTGAGTGCACTTATCAGCATAATGTCCAGTCTCCTTGCACTTGTAGCAAGTGACGACACGAGAAGGACCCGGCCTTGGCTGCCCCATCGGAAACCTCTGACCCTGCATCTGAGATGGGTTGGGTGGGCGGGGACCAAAGCCTGGAGAAGCTTGGGCATTTGGAGCCCGAGTGACAGCACCATTTGGCACCCAGATGCGGCGCTTCTGCGGAGGGGTGGTCATGTTGGAGGAGGAACCACCCTCACGCGAGTGCTTGCGGGACTCTTCGAACGCCTTGCGCCCATTCTCCTCATTGAGCGCGGTGTTCACAAGCTCGACGAAGTCCTTGCACTTGATGTTTGTGAGAGCGTACTTCAGTTCCGGGTTAAAACCTCGGCGGAACCTTGCCATCTTCTTGGCTTCGGTGGACACTTCGTCACCAGCGTACCGAGCGAGACGATTGAACTCGTTCTGGTAGCCGAGAACGTCCAGCTTGCCCTGTCTGAGAGAGCAGAATTCCTCACGCATCTTTTCCATGAGACCATCCGGGATGTGGTGCTTCAGGAAGGCATCTCTGAAACATCCCCAGTTGATAGGAAAGCCAGCCCTCATGGCCTGGTAGTTCTCCCACCAAGTAGCTGCCTGACCCTTCAGTAGGTAGGTGGCGTACTTGACCTTATCCTCTTCAGCAACATGAGCTATCTCCAGAGCTCTTGCTACGTCACGGATCCAGTCATCAGCATCCAGGGGCTCACGTGTTGCCACGAAAGCTTTTGGGCCCAAGCTGAGGAAGTCCTTGATGGTGACCCTTGGAGCATTCTGGTTGTGTTGCTGGTTAGCCTGGATCTGGGCCATCTGTGTCACCACTTGGGTCATCTGAGCCAACAGCTCCCCCATTGGTGGTGGCGGTGGCGGATTGTTCCTGGTTGGAGGCATCCTGAACAGAAATTCATTTTAGCACAACAACAGAAAAGGATAGACTTGGTAACCGAAAGATAGATTATTCCGACGCATGAATAGATAACCAACAGGTACATCATCACATGTTCACATACATCAGGATATCCAACAGACCAATACATGGTTCGAAAACGAAAGGATAAACTAGACACAGCTAGTAATGGATACATCGGTACTCCCATGCTCATCACGCAGGACGGCGGTGAGTAGTACGACGAGAGATACGGTGAGGAGGAATCCCACGGAAGTAGGTATCACGACGATCCATGTAGATAGGAACTGCTCTGAGAGCAACTCTCGGTGTGGTGAAGTAGGAAGCGTCGTATCCCTGTGCTCCATAGCGGGGAATCCCTGTGTAACCAGCTCCGAGGTCGAGAAGTGGGCCTCTGATCGGCTCGTAACCTCCAGCATCTGGCAACGGAAGACCAGCTGGCTGAACGACACGTGCGAAGCGCTCGTCTCCAACAAAGTCTGTGGTGTACGTCGCCAGACGAGTGAGAGCAAGGTGGAGCTGCTCCCTGACTGAGGCTAACTCCTGAGAAAGTGCGGAAGCAACGGCATCACTGTGACTAGCGAACTGGGCAGTGACCTGGAGCCTGGAGCTATCAGTCTCGTAGGTATCCATGTCACGGTGGATAGTGAAGTGAGCTCCTGCTGCCGTGATGTAACCACGGGGGATGTGACGAAAGCTGGACTTATCAAACCCCCAGTAGTCAGCACGGAGAACGGTGACACTCACGTACGCTGCCTGCTGCACGGCCATATCCACTGTGGACCCTACTGCCTCGTACTGGTGTGCAATGCTCCTGCCATCATCCGACAGAATGTAGACGATAGCCCGGTAGCAAGTCTGGTCACACTCTCGCTGGTGCTCGTAGACCTGGTACTCTGGTGCCCAACGGAACCCCAGAAAGGTAACCATGTCTCTCAGCAACTCCGGAAAACCGGCGGTGCTCTCACAGCGAGTCATGCGAACCACCTGCGGATAGTAGTTGAGACCCATGTGCAGATTATTTGGAAGGTTTTGATTAGACTCCGGTAGATGAAAAAGGATGTGGAAAACAACAACAAGGTTCAACGGACGAAAAGGATGTTGAAAAGAACATGATATCGAAGCAACATCGGGAAAACGAGACCAAAAGTCCTGAGGTACTACAGAGAACCCAAAACACGTGAAATCCTAACTTGAAAGTTTAGGTGAGAACAGAAAACAACGTTACACTTCCTTACCAGAAAAGGGTGGGTGGGTGGGGAAAGAAGAAAAATGGCAGAATTCCTACTCTCACGTTTCATTTTTCCTATATAGCTACAAAATAGTTTCTAGACTCAACTGCGACCAGTAAAAAGGGATCCTACAGGCAGACAGGCTCTGATACCATTTGTCGCACCCTGGGTTTCTAGAGGATACTCTCCGCACGAACTGGAAGTCAGGTGCTTGGATTATGGGGCATACATGCTCCCACGTCCCAGCTTCCTGGTAGGCCTGCGCTTATGCGCGACAACACAAGCCCTGCTTCCACCGTCGAAGTAAACTATCCGCTAGGAACCTAAAGGCACTACTGTCGACGTACTTCATAATCAAACACGCACGGTACGTCAACAGTTTGGTACGAATGATAACACAGAATGTCTCTAAGACACAAAAGAATGAAATAAGTGCAACTGGCCTTCACTAAGGCAGAAAATATCGAATACAGTCATCCAGAGGACACATGTCCCAACATATCATCCATTACAACAGCGGAAGCAATCAAAGGGGGTCTGAGTACAGACAAATCCATGGCTTAAGAAGCCGGAGAAAATAAAGAAAAGCGAAGCCCATCCACGTATGTCTGGATCCTGCCCTGGTCCAGCTAACTACTCGTCTGCAGCGTCGTCGAACTCCACAAAGTAGCCATCCTGGGAAACATCGTAGTCGTAGTAGTACTCTGCGTAAACCACAGCCCCAACGGGGTCAGTACATCCAAGTACTGGCAAGCAAGACTCACAGTTCATCAAGGAGTTACCCGTCAACACAAGCATAGATGCTTGGGATCAACGGAAGAAAAGGGTGATATAAAAGTTGCTGCTGGCTGCTCTAACCAACTACAGAAAGATTCTACAAGTTCCGGCTAACAGAAAAGATAAGATCGAGGATTGTAACCAACTGAAAGATAACTTCAACCAAAACCCATCCTGGATCTCGCCCCTTATCCAAAGAAGCAATCCGAGGATAACTCACACAGTTGTGATAAGGTGAATCAAGTTATTGTGTGAATAACCTATTACTAGTCAGGTTATTAATCATTGGGTGAAACATGATTTATCATTATGTTGAAGTTGTCCTGAGTACTTGTTAGCCAGTACTTTCACCAAGTAATCCATAACCGCGGAAAACACGGCTTCTCGAGAAGATTATCCCTGCAGGGTTGCACCAATTTGGCCGTACACTCATGAATATCCCGCCAGATGGGATGCCTCCCACCAAGCGGGGCACTCAACACAACCGACCATTCCTCGCATCAAGCCCAAAGAACCTTGGGCGCACGGCTAATCAAGCCCAGAAGAAAATGGACCATCATAGCACTCTAAGACCGTGTCCCCCTATATGCCGACTACGAAAGTTCCACCCTGCGCTGGGCTCGCAAAAACATGCATGCGGCAAATGGAAAACACGAACTAATTGAGGCGATTTGGACGAGATGCGAATCAGGTCAAGTTGAGGGGGGCGCCCATACTCGCTTCCCAAATGCGGGTAGTGCGCTCATCATGGATCAGTAGACAAGACCCTTTTCCTATTAGGGTCGACACTAGCAGGCTCCAAAACCACTCATGGGCCTCCTGCCGGTGCCTTATCATCAAATTATTATTACCATTAGCAATTAACAGGATTGATTGATTAATAACGAGCCCCGGTACAGGATAATAAGATAGTAACAGTAGTAATCGACAACAGACTCGAGTAAAAGCAACCCTAAGCATGCTAGATGATACTAAGGCACAAGCAAAGGCTATGGGTATGGAGGTGGTGGCAATATCATGGCTCAAGGTATCATGTGATGGGTTCGGAGAACAAGCAACGATACATAGGTCTAGCAATAGTAGACAAAAGATAGTATCGACAACAAGTGTGGAAAGGAACTCATTGATTCATGTGAGTGATAACTTGCCTGGCAGCTCAGCCTCGTACTGGGCTAGGTCCTGAGTAGTGGTGTCGTAAGGCTCGTCGGTACCAACGTCGTCGTCTATTCGAGAAGAAGCAAAAACAACAACGAAGGAAGACGGGCAATCAATACATGGCATAAGTGCACAAGCATTGGATGATGCATGTCATGTTTAATAGATGCAACAAAATAACTTGCTTGACATGAAACACAAGTTTAAATGGATTCCATATGCAAAAGGGTGCATATGGAAGCCCATGCTTTAGGGTTGAATTAATTGTTCTATCACTAGGCATCATGTGTAAATGACTTAGTATGATGCATGCATGATGAGGAACAATAAGATAACAAAATTAAGTGCAATTGGAATAATAGTTAACAATTTGGAAAGGCATTTATCAAAGTTGGAATTTTGTTACTTAAACATGGCACACAAGTAGATGTTGTTATCATCAAGTTAAAGTGTGCAAAACAAATTACAAATTTTATATTTGAAAAGTTTATCAAATTTTAGTTCGATTACATGTTTCACAATTTGAAATTGGACTTTGGATTAATTATTTATGAATTAAACAATTTTAAACAATTTTTAATTGAATTAAACAAGAATTAAATAGTTTGGGCAATTTAAATTATTCAAACCAGAAAACAAAATTTATATTTGAATAGAGCATTCAAAATGGTGTGAAAAACATATTTTATTTGTATTATTTGAAAACAGTATGAATTAGTTATGAATTATTTCAAATTGCATTTGAATTATTTGAATTTGAATTTAGATTGCATTTTGAAATTTCAAAACAGAACACAAATTGCATATTTGGAAAGTTCATAAAATTTGGAACAGATTAGACATCAAGTTTGTATTTGTTGGTATTATAAAACCCAAGATATTGAATTTTTAAGTTTGTATTCCAATCTGTTATTTTAAAAAAAAGAAATAGAAAACAGTTTAGTCTTTTGTCACCGCGCACAGAGTCTACCCACACGCTGTCAGGTGGCCCTGTGGCCCTGCGTGTGTGCGTGGCAGTGAGGGTCTATGACAGTGGGCCACGGGAGCGGGCAAAAACCGCGAAAAAGTTTTGGCCTTTGCGGCCGCGGGGGTTCGAACCCCGCTCGCTGGCTCGCGCGCGCAGGGAGCATGCCATCTGCGCTAGCGACTCGATTCTGTCAGAGTACAGGCGCGAGGGAGGATATGGTGTCTGTCTGCGTTAACTGAAACTTGCACACACGCTAACTGAACTAACTGAATTTTTTTCAGGGCGCGCAGGTGCAGCGAGCGGACGCAGGCGGCCGGCGATCGCTGTCTGGCTGCTCACGGCGCGGGATCGGTGCTGCGTGCTGGTGCCTCGCAGGCCGTGTGTGCGGAGGAGGACAACAAGAAGGGGGACGGGGAGAGGAGCAAACAGAGAGCTCACCTCGCTGTTCGAGGTAGGGGTTCAGGCGACGGCGGAAGTCGACGGCGAGGTTGGCGTGGACGGCGGCGGCGATCGGAGGCGGCTAGGGCTAGGTGGCGGTGTCGTTGAGGTAGAGGGGACCGCGGGCTTCCAATTCCCGCCGCTAGCGCACGGCGCCACCCATCGGAGACGGCGCTCCTCGCCGGAATTCAGAGAGGGCGCGGCGAGTTTTTCAGAGCTAGAGGTTCAGAGAGAAAGGCTGTGGCTTGGGGGAGAGGAAAGGGAGGTTGGCGGCGATGGAGGGGTGGAGCTTAGGGTTTGCGGGGCAGGAGGAGGTGCTGCGGTGGTTATATGGACTCGGAGGAGGTGTACGGCGGCCATCGGGAGCTCCAGAGGCGATCGGATGGTGGCGCAGCGTTCGTACGCCATGACGCCAGCAAAGGAGGACGACGACAGCGACCTGAGGGGTATCGGGCCAGAAATAAAAAAACGGGCTGGGCTGCTTGGGCCCTGCTCTCCTCCCTCACACTGCTTTTATTTTTTTTTTATTTCTGTTTCTGCTTTTTTTTTTTTGTAGTTAATCAAAAAGGAAACAAAACAAGGTTTTGTTTTAAAGAAATTTTTGGTATAAAAACTAGGTTAATTTTCTTAGTTGAAATACAACCTTTTGGCAGTTTTTGGTTTTCCAAAAATTTGTTGTTTGTTTGTTGTTTTTAAAATTAACCAATTGAATTGGAAAATGCAATATTAATTACTATTGGTAAAACAAAACATTTTCCATAGGGTTTTCCCCTAGGGTTTTTAAAGGGGTTTAAGAAATTATGGATACCAATTAGTTATGAACTTCATGGCTCCAAAAGATTAAAGGTTTGGAGAGTTGGTTTGAAATTGGAAATGATTTGGAATTAATTGTTTTAATTGAGTAATTGATTTAAGCAACAATTTAATGGATGAAATACAATGGATTGTTTGGAAACAAAAGAGGTTTCCAAATTGCAATTCTTTGTTTGAAAGAAAGTAACAGACAAGTGTGAAAACAAGATTGATTAAGCTTGAATTTTATTATGAAAACAATGCAAACAGAAATGAAAATGAGAATGATGCCATGATGCATTGCATAAATTAAACAAATAAATAAAAACAACTAAGGTTTTCATACTTGGATGTTACAGATATTACTTTCGTAATACCGAAATAGAGCATGACTTGAGTACCCAAAATAGTGGCGTCGTAGTCAATGCGCAAGAAAGCACCGGCAGTACTGATTATTAAGGGGTGATAAAGAAAATCATATTTATTGACTTTCCTCCTGATAAGGAGGTTGTTCTATTGCAGTGCGACTGGTTCGACGTGCCTCCTGCCAATAGAAATCATAGTAAGGGGTATAAGAGGGACAAATATGGAATTATTGACCTTGACACTAGTGTACACCGATTCACGGAAGACCCTTACATTCTAGGCATCCAAGCTGCACAGGTTTTCTACGTGAGAGATGTGAAGAGCCCTAATTGGGCAAGTGCTATAAAAATGAATCCACGCAATTTGTTTACTCCTTCGGTTTTAAATGGTGCAGACCTTGATGATCTTGCAGAAGGAGATGAACGTGGTCATGCAGATGTACAGGATGTCGTTGATGCAGGAATTACAGTTCCAGAATTTACTGTACCTGACGAGATGACTAGTTGGTGCAGAAATGATGATGAAGGAACCAACGTTGATGTTTCAGTCATAAATAATTTAAAACCTGCTGAGTTTGACGAAGACCAATTCGAATATGATGCTGATACAGATGATGATGATGAGGCTTACATAAATGATGGTCATGTTGCTCCTTTGGTACAAGATGAATTGGATGATGACCATGTATTCTTTGTGTAGGCTGTCTCTGCACTATTTGGCTTAAATGTTTTGCCATGAACATGCATGGATGAAAGATCGTGTAATAACATAACTTTAGTTTAAATATTCCAAAGTTTTAGTTTCTAGAAATTTTGAATTTCCATGCTAAATGTACTACTGAAATTGCGTCTTCTATGAGTTCTTGATTGATTATTAAGTACTGTCACTTGTTGCAACATTAGTCAAATGCTAAGTGCTGCAGAAATTCAGTTGCAAACAATATTTAAAAAAAACTGTGCTCACCAAACTGAGATACTGGACCAAAAATGAATTGTAGTCCTAAGAAAATTGCAACAGTGTTCAAGGGCACGGCCCATGAGGCCCGTTAAGCTAGTCTATGAATGGTCGTTGCAAAATAACTTGTTCATTTTCGCAACAGTAGGGTGATTGTTGCTTTACGTTTAACCTATTACCATACGACTCAAATTGTCGCAGTAAACAATAGGTATTGCCGCATAATAAATTTGAGGCGAAAAACATATGGTATTGCCACACGAAAAATTTGGTTGCAATAGTTAGCTATTTTTTTGCAACAATATTTGTAACTACCGCAACACAAATACAGATGTTGTAATATATGACTGAATATCACCACGAATGCTTATTTCGTTGGAATACCATATCTCTAAAAACGCGCTTGTATTCCGACAACAGTACAAATCGTGGCAATAGGAGGCCTTTACCGCAACAAAACGATGATTTATCGCGACCAAAAAGAGTCATGGAAATATGAGTGCCCTATCACCACAACCTGAGAGTTTGTCGTAATTTGTGATTATATCGCACCGAAAAAAACCCGTAGCTACAGATTTCGTTGCAAAAGACCGGTTTTCTTGTAGTGATTTGAATACTTGCTATGCTAGTATTCTTAGTTTTCTTCTAGCTGCTGAAACAAATTCCTGTTTAGCTCTCGTTTTCATTGCATCTCTTATTTAGAGTTGTTAGTTTTAGTATTGATATGTGAGTCCTCTCATGTTCGCTTGTTGTAGCATGTAGAGAGTTTTTTTTAAACATGATTTGTATGGATCTTGTTGGGAAAAGAAACTGCTGCTTGAAGTAGAATTTTTAACGGTGCAAGTAGAAGCTGGTATAGACTGTGGTTAGAACTTTTTCATATCATGCTAGATGTAATTTTAGTTTTAAATCCTTGTGGTTATTGGGTAGCATGATTAGCCTCAAATATCTCAGAGTGTTTAATGTGCCATTGAAAGAATCATGAGTTGTTCTTGTCATATTGAAGCATAAATTTGTGGTATTCTCCTTTGGATGTTTTATTTGGTTGACTTGGCGCATGCTCACACCATGTTTATTGTCACATCCCTGTTTTTAAGCACTTGTATAATAGTATTTTAGCATGTCTCTTAAGACCTTTGTAATGCAATTAGGTGGACAACATGTTGGGTACTGATGTTTATCTATGCAATATTAGTGGTGTGTTTCTTTTCACTCACTTGAGGAGTTTTTCTCCTAAGAAACACATTGCTTTATTATTGTTTTCCCATGTTTTCCACTAAGGTTCTTATGAGATTATTTTTCAAGACTTGAGGTGACCTTTTGTTTCAACTTGAAAATGTGTTATTAATGTTTAGGAATCATCTTGAACTTGAAATAAAATTAATTGGAAAAGATTCCATTAGCTTTTCCATTGTAAATTTTGCCCTGAAAAACAGCCAAGTAGCTGTTTTCAACCCTTGTTTTCCATCACAAGGATTATCCAGTTATGGATTTTCTTTGATCAAAGTTACTCTCTGTAATGAGTACAACAAAACTACACTCTTGGAAAAACCTACAAAGAAATTTAACACACAATTCCAAGATGGTTTTTGAGCCATCTTGATAAGACAGAAATTTGAACATTTTAAAAACAGAGAATGTACCTACTTTGCCATTTATTTTCAGAGCCATAAACCCATCATTTTTCAAATCAAATGGTTGGATCTGAAACTTGGATAGTTGTTCTTTGTTGAGCATTTTAAATCACTCATTTTAGAGCTGGTTTGCTTGGTGAAAACAAACCCAACTTTTGCTATCTCTGTCTGTTTTTCCAGCACTTAGAAAAATTCAGAAAACTGTCTAACTGAATTTTTCTGACAGAACAGTGAATACACTTTTAGGCTTGATGTTTTTAGATGTTGTGCACTGATCCAAGCCAGGGCACTTTGCCTATTCGAAAGCCTAATGTATATACTTCTAGAAGGTGGCATTGGATGCTACTTTGACTGACCAGGATGAGAGAAACATGAGGTGGCATTTGACTACATTGTGATGTCATTAGAGTGGTTGAAATAGTGTTGATTCTTTCTTTTGCCCATCACTTGGCCTTTGCTGTGGCCTTGCTCATCATTTTGGTACTTGCTTGACCCTTTGGCACCAATAGAAACCAGTGCAAGCCCTGGAGAACCCCCAAGGGGCAAGGGCATGCCCATGCCAAGCCAACCCGAGCACCTCCACCTTGGCCTCGTGGCTACAAAGCAATCGGGACCTAGCCCTCTCGCCAGCACACTCTCCTCACTCCACTCAACCACCCCGTAGCCCTCTCGCTTGCTCTCTCGCTCTCTGCAAGCGAGGCGAGCCGTGGCCATTGTCGGGGCCGAGCAGATCGGGCACGAGGTCGCCGCGGCATCCACTGCCTCTCCCACCCCTCTTTCGCCTCCATTACAACCCCCTGGAGCTGGCCAGCCTCCCTGACATCCTCTTGCCCCCTCTCGCTTGCAGGTTCCTCGCCGCCGTCCGTGGAGCCGCCGCAGAGCACCGTCGAGCCGCCGCCGTGTCCCTGCCTCCTCGCCACCCGTGCCCGCGCCAAGGAGTTGCCCAGGCCACCCTCTCCCACACCCGCACCGTCCCCTTGCTTCTCGCGAGCCCGAGGTGAGCGAAATCCCGTGCCCATGAGGTGTTCGTCCGCGGATTAGGAGAGAGAGAGAGAGGAGCGACGCGGGGAGGAAGAACGCGCAGGGACCGTCGATCTGAGGATCAACGGCCCCCTTTGAACCGTGCATTTCGCGCGCGCGCGCGCAGGCGGGCTGCGCTGTGCGTTGCTGGGCCGCGCGCTGTGGGATCTGGCCCGTTGGGCAGTTTTTAGGTTAAAAACGAAATTACTTTTTTCTGGCAGATTAAAATAGCTGTTAGCTTTAGGCTTAGAAATGGTAGCATATAAAATTATTTTGCCTTGCTAATTTTTGTGCTACTAGACATGCAAATTTGCAACCATATCCCACTGGCAGAAACTTGTTTAGAGTTTTTATGATTTTTCTAAAAATCATATGCCAGACAGTACCCTCAAATTTGAATTGAATAGAACTTCAAAAATACAAAACATTTTTGAGCAAACTCAACTGTTTTGGAAAGCCCTTTCCAATACCTATCAGTAGAATTTTAGTTTGCATCAAGGTGAGTTACCATTTGGAAATGCCATCCATTTTGGTAAAACATCAGTGGGCTATTCCATGATTTTTAGAGGGAGTTTGGGACATTATTTTTGAGTGAGGCAAGTTGGAGAAGCTTTGTAGTGTTAAGGACTATCACATCCTAGAAGGGTTTGCCTTTTTGAGCAACAGAGAATTTTAGAGAGACAGAACAAGTTTTGGTTGCTTTCTGTCTAGATTTTAATTATAGATATTGCTTTGTATGTTACTTTTGTGAGTTGCAAATGATGTGATCTTGCTTGTTATGTTGTTTTCCATTGTGGTTATGATGTATACAAGTTATATGAGCATGTTAGAATAAATGGTTTGAATGGTAGCATTTTAGAACTAGTTTTCCATGCTTATGTCTTGCTAATGGCTAGATTTTTAGGTATATTTTGAGTAGATATTTAAATGAATCTTTAGGCTAGTTGCTAGATTGTTTTTCATGGAACCAGTACCACCTAGGTACTGTTAGTTTGTTTATAACACCTCTGGATGCTTGATGCTTGTGGTTGAAATAGGTTAAAATAGAAATGCTTAAGGACTAGATTTCACACTAGAATATTCATATTTGTTTTGTGTCTTGTTTTTCCACTAGGGAAAAATATGACTCTTTGGTATTGAAACCAGAGGATGAAAAGTACTTGTGGCAATATTTCATTAGGGTTTTCACCTCTGGTAGATTTCCTATTAAATAGCACAAAAGCATGAGTAGCACTTGAGTGACTAGAAATAAATCTCCTCACATGTGTAGCTTTTTAAGCATATTTTTCCTTGTTTCCTAGCTATGTTTATATGTTATTTTTGTGAGATCCAGTAGCATATATGGTACTGGTTAGAGGTGTATTTTGCCTCTAAAATCTTGCACACTTGTGCATAACATTAGCTAGTATAGTCTAAACTAGTCTAGTAGTTTCCTAAATTTTCTACTAGTATGAGTAGGAATTTTTGGGGTGTTTGTGTGTTGTTTTTAGCACTTTTATAAAAAGTGACCAGAGGCTCATTAACCTCTTGGTGAGCATATTTACTAGTGGAACACCCACTGGTATGTTTGCCTCATGGTGAAAAATAAGTTGACTTGTTGTCATGAGCTTATTTTCACCACTTGAGTAATTTAGCAAATTGTGTGTGCTAGTCATAGAGTTTGTTGTGGGAATTTTTATGCATCAAAATGTGTTTTATGTGACACCCTACTGTCCATTAACATGTGCTATATCCCACTGGTCCATAATGTTCTTAGCTAAGAAGCATTGTTTTGGGCTACACATAAACACTAGGAAAAATCAGATTTTCCAACTATAGTTTTTATGCCAATTTTTCTTTAGGGAAAAATGGAGAACTTTGAGTAGTACTTTTTGATTGCTTGCTGTATGTATTGCTTGTAGCATTGTTTGCCTTGTTTGGTTCTGAAAGTGTGTCTTTATTTCTTTTTACGACGTTAGAAAACGAGGAGGAAGGAATTGCTGAAGAAGGGTATTGCAACTCCTGTTACTTTCAGGATCAGGACCATCACTTGTACCAAGGCAAGCCATCCTAATGCTTGCTGTATAACTACTTATCATTATCTATCATGCATGCTTTTCACTTCTGAAGTTTTACAAAACTATGCCTTCAAAAACTATTTTTGTGTGAATCCTACTACTACTATTAATATTACTAGTATAAGGACTCATAATAATAGTCAACTTGGTTTTACCAAGCCCTTAGACACTAAATGGTATATAAATACCATACACCTACTTAAAACTTGAGTTCTTAAATGAACTAAATAAAATGTGTTTTTGTAAACAAATGCCTTATGGAAGGAAAACCCCGGAGGAAGGGTGAGACCCTGTCTGCCGGAAGGATGGTTATGATGGGAAATTTTATGAGAAATGTTTACAAAGGACACATAACCTAGTCTTCGCTGGACAACCATTATCGTACTGCCACTTTACCCCAATATGGGTAGGGGCTTGATTAAAAACTTGTTAGGGTTAGTATATGTGCTATCTCAAAGGCTATAGGGGATTGGATCCTCCGAACCGAAGTGTCGCTAGGAGCGAGTATACGGGACATCTAAAGTGTGGGATTAATTTTCCCTCCGGATGCAGCAGTTGGGTCTCCTGTTAGGCGGTGTGGGACATGGCTTGCCAGGGAGGGGAAAACCCAATTGAAGAGATAGTCATGTACTAGCTTGTACAGAGTGGATAGTCACGACCAGTTATCTGATGTTCTCATAGGTTGGGAACAGTCCATGGTTGTTTCATGGCAGACTCTGGATCTGGTGGAAATGTGTACACCTCTGCAGAGTAAAACTATTTCGAGATAGCCGCGTCCTCGGATATGGACGGTTGAATGGCCATGTAGCTAGTATTGTGTCAACTTTTCAAAAGAGGTTTTGAAGGAAGGCTTGAGTACCTGCGAGGTACTATGGAGGAATGACTTGGTATCTGCGAGATACCGATGAGAAAGAAACTACTACTAAAAGTTTCTGAAAAGAAAAACTTTCTTTTCCAAAAGTATTATAAAACCTCCAAGATATGTGATATCTACGAGAGCAAAACTACATTATTTTAAATGATTTTGTTTACAAAGAAGTGAACTTGAAGAATCAACCATGGCAAGTCTTTTATCTGTCATGGGTAGCTGAACCATATGTATGGCCTACCCACTACACCAAATAAGCATGTATGCATTATTGTAAGCTAATAAAGGATGTCTTGTTGAGTACATTCAAATGTACTCATTTGGTTTCGCCCCTGGTATCTACTTATCAGACTACGAGGAGCCACCTCAGGAGGAGTTCTATGAGGAGGAGTTCTACGCTGATGGCCCTGCGAGTTAGGATCGTCTCCCAGTCAGCAGCCTGTAGGATGAGGCGTGACTCGGGTTCTACTACGCTATGCTTATCGTCTTCCGCTGTGTTTGTTTTGAATGTCTGTCCTGCGTGACAGTTATCAAGAACTTGGTCATGTGACCATTTATGTAAGACTCTATATTCGTGTAATGGATGATGTATTCTGTATGCCAACTACGTATGTTGTTCACGACTGGTTCTTCTGGGATCGTGAATGAATGCATATGAGGGGTTCTGGACCTACCGGTCTGGGGCCTCTACAAAGTTGGTATCAGAGCCATCCTGACTCTAGGAGACCTTAGTTAGCATGGACGTTAGTGTATACTCCGATAATCTAAGTACTACTACAAAAAAAATTGGATATATGACTAAGTATACAACTATTCCCTATATCCCACCACCTCTCTGGGTTAGACTCTACTTGCATTAAAGTTATTTCTTGCATGAACCTAAAACTTTGCACACTTGTATCTAACTTAAGCTACTTAAAATTTTGTGTAGATGGACGTGGACATCACCGTGGCTTTTCAGTTGGGACGTCCACGTGGCGAGTCTTTCCTTTTCGAGGAGAGGCTAGTATCTATGGCTACTGTGTTGGGACGGCCACTTCCGGAGCTGCGAGGAGGACTAGTTGTCGGGGCACCTCTGGAGGGAGACTGGTACGCGGAGGTCACTATCCGCGCACCTCTGGCTAGCCCGACAGTGGAGGCCTACGTGTACCGTGCTGTTGATCGTTCTTGGAACGAGGCGGCAGTGCGCGTGATACAGGAGTCAGTAGCACGTCTGGCACACATCGGGGAGTATATGTTCATCGGTTCCCGGTTCGAGCTGATTGGGAGACGTGATGAGGATGGCATACCACTTCCTGTTGAGCCAGATCTCACCACTGTTGGTCCACACTTGGACGAGATGGAGATTCTGTTACACCGCACTCAGACCAGGCTAGACGACCAGCGTCTTGACACCCTCCACGGCATATTGGTGCACCAGACACTGATAGCCGAGACTGACGAGCTGAGGGCTGAGCTTCACGACAGCCAGGAGGAGAGTGGAGCTCTCGCTCAGCAGTTGTTGGAGGTGAGGGAGCAGTTGGAGGCTACTACCGCGAGGCACCGTGCCTTACGGAGGCAGCTGAGGGCCACCCGCCTTGGCCGTGCACGCCTCACCACTAGACTGACGGCCCTGGAGGGGGCTAACGCCGTTCTGCGCGGCAGGCTTCAGATAGCTCGTGACGACATAGCCACGAGAGACGCTGCCGTAGAGGAGCTGGAGGAGGAGGCCGCAGAGCTCCACAGGGAGATTGAGGATCTTCTGCCTGTTGAGGATGTTCCCTCCGACTTAGAGGGGATGGACATGAGCGAGGCTAGCGAGCAGGATGATGATGACCTGTTTGACGAGGAGGAGGAGGACCCTGAGGAGCGTATCTTCGACGTTGGGGACAGCGACGACTCTGTGTAGTCGCTGCCTTCTCACCCTTAGCACATAGTGCTGGTCTAGATACTAGTTAGGTATGCTAGATCGTTTTGCTAGGTAGTTTGCTAGTAGTAGCTTTGCGATGACCCCACCAATCGCACCCCCTGTAGCTCGATGAAGCCTTCCTTGTATGATATGGCTTGTGATGTGTGTGTGTAATGTAAGAAACTCTGTTTAATTATGGTGATGAATGAAATGTTAGGCTTGGTTTTCTGTTGATTGTCACTACTTTGCGTTCATTTCATTCAAGTTTGCGACTGCCCCGCTCTTGTTTTTGAAACATATCGCTAGTATTCCTTTTGTTTAAATACTAAGGTACTGGGTTTTCAAAAACAAGAATTTACTTCTTAGACTTACACATGTTTCACTTCAGCATGGCACCCCGTCGCGAACCCCCACCGCCACCACCACCCACAGTGGAGGCGCTGTTGGCCCTGCTGATGGAAGATCGCCAGGCCAGCCGAGATGAGAGTGCAGCCACCATTACCGCTCTGCAACAGCTAGCTGCTGCCGCCAACAATAATGGCAATGGCAATGGCAATGGAAATGGTGCTCGCTCGAGACTGAGAGACTTTCAGCACACCAACCCCCCAGTTTTCACCAGGATTGTGGAGCCTCTCGATGCTGACGACTGGCTCCGCACCATTGCAAACAAGCTGGAAGTTGCTTCGGTTGATGAGAATGATAAGGTCCTGTTGGCCTCCCATTTTCTCGCTGGTCCTGCCAGGACTTGGTGGGAAACTACACGTGAGACTGTTGCTGCTGGTCACGTGTTCACCTGGGAGGAATTCTCTGCAAGGTTCCGCAAGTATCACATTCCCCAGGGGATGATGGCACTTATGCGGGAGAAGTTTCTAAATCTGAAGCAGGGAAGTATGCCGGTGTCTGAATACTGGGAGAATTTCACTACTCTGTCCCGGTATGCACAGGATGATATTAATACTGATGCTAAGAAGAAGGAGAGGTTCTTAAATGGGCTGGATGATGAGCTCCAGTGCTCTCTAGTAGTGGTTCCATTCCAGGACATGGAGACTCTTGCTAATGCCGCTATGGTGCTGGAGCACAAGCGGAAATCTGCTGATGATAACCGCAAGAGGAAAATGGCTGCTCATGGAGGACCTAGTGCTCAGAGGACTCGCAACACTCCGTATGCGAGGCCACCAACCCACAAGGCGCCTGCTTATGCACCCCGCCCCAACCACAACTATGCACCAAGGCCAAACAACTACAACCACCCTGCACCGTATGCACCAAGGTACGGAGGAAACAGCTATGGTGGTAACCATGGGAATCACTCTGGGAATAATCATGGAAACCGCTATGGAGGTAACACTGGAGGAAATGGGAACCACACCAACAATGCTCCCAAACCAAACCCAAGCTCAAAGCCTTCTGGAGGTTGTTTTGCCTGTGGAAAGGAGGGTCACTTCGCTCGCGAGTGCCCCAACAAAACTACTGCTCCAGTCCAGCCTGCTGCAACCAAGATGAACCATGGTCCTTCCACTGGACGGCAGAATAGGATGAAGGGACACCTGAACCATATTAATGCTGCAGAAGCTCAGGAGGCACCAGACATGGTGATGGGTATGTTTCCTGTCAACTCGGTACCAGCCGCAGTACTGTTTGATTCTGGTGCATCACATTCCTTTGTCACTAAACCGTTTGCTGAGAAAAGTGGTATGAAGCATTCCCGTATGCACAACCCTATGTTAGTACAAATACCTGGGGATAGTACTAAAGCCAACCTAATTTGCAATGAGGTACCAGTAGAAATTCAAGGGAAAACTTTTCATGCTGATCTTATAGTACTGGGATCCAAAGGGATAGAAGTGGTACTCGGTATGAACTGGATGGCCAAGTATAAGGGAATTATCGATTGCACTAAGAAATCTATTGAAATGATCTCTGAGGATGGGGAAAAGGTTGCATACACTGCAACCCGACCCTCGTCACAAGTTCACTGCCACACTGGTATAGCCCAACCTGCCCTTGAGGAAGTCCCGGTAGTTTGCGAATACCCGGATGTTTTTCCTGAAGAATTACCCGGTATGCCCCCTGATCGGGATATCGAGTTTGTGATCGAGTTAGTGCCCGGAACTGGACCCATAGCACAGAAGCCGTATCGGATGAACCCGAAGGAATTAGATGAGTTGAAGACTCAACTGGAGGACATGTTAAGGAAGGGATTGATTCGCCCTAGTGCATCGCCCTGGGGATCTCCGATCATTTTTGTGGGAAAACGGGACGGTACCACTCGTTTATGTGTGGACTACCGCAAGTTAAATGATGTTACCATCAAGAACAAATACCCGTTGCCCAAAATTGAAGACTTGTTTGACCAGTTGAATGGGGCTGTAATCTTCTCCAAGATTGACCTTCGGACTGGTTATCACCAATTGAAAGTCCGTGATACTGATATTCCAAAGACTGCTTTCACCACTCGTTACGGGCTGTATGAATACACCGTAATGTCCTTTGGTCTAACCAATGCCCCTGCCTATTTCATGAATCTCATGAATAAGGTATTCATGGATTTTCTAGACAAGTTTGTCGTGGTGTTTATTGACGACATTCTTATATATTCGAGGAGTGAGGAAGAACACGAAGAACATCTGAGGCTTGTGCTCGGAACACTTCGTGGGCATCAATTGTATGCTAAGTTTAGTAAATGTCAATTCTGGTTGACGGAAGTCGGATTTCTTGGACATGTAGTATCTGCGGGAGGAATATCTGTTGACCCTGCTCTAGTTCAGTCTGTGGAGAAGCGTGCTGCTCCGACCAACCAGACTGAAGTCAGATCCTTTCTAGGTTTGGCAGGATATTACCGCAAGTTTGTTCAGGGATTCTCGAGTATAGCCAGACCCCTCACCCAGTTGCTCAAGAAGGATAGTAAATTCCTATGGACGGACAAATGTGAAGAAAGTTTCAATGAGTTGAAGCACCGACTGGTGTCTGCCCCAATCCTTATTATGCCGGATGTCACCAAGAATTTCGACGTATATTGTGACGCTTCCAAGCTTGGTCTTGGAAGTGTGCTTATGCAAGAAGGGAAGGTGATATCTTTCATATCCCGCCAGTTGAGACCCCACGAACTGAATTATCCCACTCATGACTTAGAGCTTGCTGCCGTTGTTCATGCTCTCAAGACGTGGCGGCACTTTCTTATGGGAAGGCGAGTGGAAATTTACACAGATCATAAGAGTTTAAAGTATATCTTTACTCAACGTGAGCTCAACATGAGGCAGCGCCGCTGGATTGAGCTCATTAAAGATTATGATCTGAGTATTCATTATCACCCGGGAAAGGCAAATGTGGTTGCAGATGCTCTTAGTCGAGAGCCGGCCTCTCTAAATGCTATGATTTTAGTAAGGCAACCCGAGTTGTGGAAAGAGCTGGACCAGCTTGGTATTGAAGTGGTCAGCTATGGCATGTTGGATGCCATAGAACTTAAACCAACCCTGGTTGACCAAATCAAAGAAGCGCAGAAAGGCCAGAAAAGTATTGATGGGATTAAAGCCCGCTTGGAGAAGGAAAAGGTTGCTGGGTTTACCATCGATGCTGATGGAGGATTATGGTATGAAGGCCGTATTTGTGTTCCCTCTGAATCTGATCTTAAGCAGACCATCATGGTCGAAGCTCATGAGACCATGTATTCTATCCATCCTGGAGGAACAAAGATGTATCAAGACCTGAAAGAGAGATTCTGGTGGCATGGAATGAAGCGAGAGATTGCTTCATTTGTAGCCAAGTGCCATGTCTGCCAGCAGGTAAAAGCCGGGCACCAGCGTCCCGCTGGATTGCTCCAACCATTGCAAGTGCCTGTTTGGAAATGGGATGAAGTGGGAATGGACTTCATCACTGGGCTTCCTAGGTCCAGCCGAGGAAATGATTCTATATGGGTTGTAGTGGACAGGCTCACAAAAGTTGCTCACTTTATTCCTGTCCGGACAACCTATCGTGGAGATCAGCTTGCGGATCTTTACATTTCTCGGATTGTCAGCCTACACGGAGTCCCAAGCAGGATTGTATCTGATCGAGGTACACAGTTCACATCTAGATTTTGGAAGAAGTTGCACGAGAGTTTGGGAACCAAATTAGCTTTTAGCACAGCTTATCACCCGCAGACTGATGGACAAACAGAGCGTGTGAACCAAATTCTGGAGGACATGCTCCGTGCTTGTGTGTTGTCCTATGGAATTAAATGGGAAGACTGCCTGCCCTTCGCAGAGTTTTCTTACAACAACAGTTATCAGTCTAGCTTGCAAATGGCCCCTTTTGAAGCTCTGTATGGACGTAAATGCCGTACACCTTTAAATTGGACTGAGACTGGAGATAGTCAGGTTTTTGGTGTGGACACTTTGAAGGATGCAGAGGAGCAGGTCCAACTTATTCGGGAACGTTTAAAGACAGCTCAATCTCGTCAGAAGAGTTATGCTGATACGAAGCGTCGTGATGTCTCTTTCAGCATTGGAGATTTCGTGTACCTTCGTGTTACGCCACTCAAAGGGATGCAGCGTTTCCATGTCAAAGGAAAGCTGGCCCCCAGGTATATTGGCCCTTTTAAGATCTTGGCACGTCGTGGCGAAGTTTCTTATCAGTTAGAATTACCTGAGGAGCTCTCTGCTTTTCACAATGTTTTCCATGTGTCATTGCTCCGGAAATGTCTTCAAGTACCGGAGAAGGATCTCTCGTATCAAGACGTGGATTTCAGGACCATTGACATAAATGATGATTTGACTTATCGTGATAGACCCCTGCGGGTTCTCGAGGAAATGGTGCGTGCTACCAGGAACCGTGCTATAAAATTCCTTAAAATTCAGTGGACCAATCACTCTGAGGAAGAAGCTACCTGGGAGCGTGAGGATGATATCAGGAAGGAGTTCCCTGATTTTCTTAAAGCCTAGACCCGCGAATCTCGGGACGAGATTCTTTTAAGGGGGGGAGATTTGTCACATCCCTGTTTTTAAGCACTTGTATAATAGTATTTTAGCATGTCTCTTAAGACCTTTGTAATGCAATTAGGTGGACAACATGTTGGGTACTGATGTTTATCTATGCAATATTAGTGGTGTGTTTCTTTTCACTCACTTGAGGAGTTTTTCTCCTAAGAAACACATTGCTTTATTATTGTTTTCCCATGTTTTCCACTAAGGTTCTTATGAGATTATTTTTCAAGACTTGAGGTGACCTTTTGTTTCAACTTGAAAATGTGTTATTAATGTTTAGGAATCATCTTGAACTTGAAATAAAATTAATTGGAAAAGATTCCATTAGCTTTTCCATTGTAAATTTTGCCCTGAAAAACAGCCAAGTAGCTGTTTTCAACCCTTGTTTTCCATCACAAGGATTATCCAGTTATGGATTTTCTTTGATCAAAGTTACTCTCTGTAATGAGTACAACAAAACTACACTCTTGGAAAAACCTACAAAGAAATTTAACACACAATTCCAAGATGGTTTTTGAGCCATCTTGATAAGACAGAAATTTGAACATTTTAAAAACAGAGAATGTACCTACTTTGCCATTTATTTTCAGAGCCATAAACCCATCATTTTTCAAATCAAATGGTTGGATCTGAAACTTGGATAGTTGTTCTTTGTTGAGCATTTTAAATCACTCATTTTAGAGCTGGTTTGCTTGGTGAAAACAAACCCAACTTTTGCTATCTCTGTCTGTTTTTCCAGCACTTAGAAAAATTCAGAAAACTGTCTAACTGAATTTTTCTGACAGAACAGTGAATACACTTTTAGGCTTGATGTTTTTAGATGTTGTGCACTGATCCAAGCCAGGGCACTTTGCCTATTCGAAAGCCTAATGTATATACTTCTAGAAGGTGGCATTGGATGCTACTTTGACTGACCAGGATGAGAGAAACATGAGGTGGCATTTGACTACATTGTGATGTCATTAGAGTGGTTGAAATAGTGTTGATTCTTTCTTTTGCCCATCACTTGGCCTTTGCTGTGGCCTTGCTCATCATTTTGGTACTTGCTTGACCCTTTGGCACCAATAGAAACCAGTGCAAGCCCTGGAGAACCCCCAAGGGGCAAGGGCATGCCCATGCCAAGCCAACCCGAGCACCTCCACCTTGGCCTCGTGGCTACAAAGCAATCGGGACCTAGCCCTCTCGCCAGCACACTCTCCTCACTCCACTCAACCACCCCGTAGCCCTCTCGCTTGCTCTCTCGCTCTCTGCAAGCGAGGCGAGCCGTGGCCATTGTCGGGGCCGAGCAGATCGGGCACGAGGTCGCCGCGGCATCCACTGCCTCTCCCACCCCTCTTTCGCCTCCATTACAACCCCCTGGAGCTGGCCAGCCTCCCTGACATCCTCTTGCCCCCTCTCGCTTGCAGGTTCCTCGCCGCCGTCCGTGGAGCCGCCGCAGAGCACCGTCGAGCCGCCGCCGTGTCCCTGCCTCCTCGCCACCCGTGCCCGCGCCAAGGAGTTGCCCAGGCCACCCTCTCCCACACCCGCACCGTCCCCTTGCTTCTCGCGAGCCCGAGGTGAGCGAAATCCCGTGCCCATGAGGTGTTCGTCCGCGGATTAGGAGAGAGAGAGAGAGGAGCGACGCGGGGAGGAAGAACGCGCAGGGACCGTCGATCTGAGGATCAACGGCCCCCTTTGAACCGTGCATTTCGCGCGCGCGCGCGCGCAGGCGGGCTGCGCTGTGCGTTGCTGGGCCGCGCGCTGTGGGATCTGGCCCGTTGGGCAGTTTTTAGGTTAAAAACGAAATTACTTTTTTCTGGCAGATTAAAATAGCTGTTAGCTTTAGGCTTAGAAATGGTAGCATATAAAATTATTTTGCCTTGCTAATTTTTGTGCTACTAGACATGCAAATTTGCAACCATATCCCACTGGCAGAAACTTGTTTAGAGTTTTTATGATTTTTCTAAAAATCATATGCCAGACAGTACCCTCAAATTTGAATTGAATAGAACTTCAAAAATACAAAACATTTTTGAGCAAACTCAACTGTTTTGGAAAGCCCTTTCCAATACCTATCAGTAGAATTTTAGTTTGCATCAAGGTGAGTTACCATTTGGAAATGCCATCCATTTTGGTAAAACATCAGTGGGCTATTCCATGATTTTTAGAGGGAGTTTGGGACATTATTTTTGAGTGAGGCAAGTTGGAGAAGCTTTGTAGTGTTAAGGACTATCACATCCTAGAAGGGTTTGCCTTTTTGAGCAACAGAGAATTTTAGAGAGACAGAACAAGTTTTGGTTGCTTTCTGTCTAGATTTTAATTATAGATATTGCTTTGTATGTTACTTTTGTGAGTTGCAAATGATGTGATCTTGCTTGTTATGTTGTTTTCCATTGTGGTTATGATGTATACAAGTTATATGAGCATGTTAGAATAAATGGTTTGAATGGTAGCATTTTAGAACTAGTTTTCCATGCTTATGTCTTGCTAATGGCTAGATTTTTAGGTATATTTTGAGTAGATATTTAAATGAATCTTTAGGCTAGTTGCTAGATTGTTTTTCATGGAACCAGTACCACCTAGGTACTGTTAGTTTGTTTATAACACCTCTGGATGCTTGATGCTTGTGGTTGAAATAGGTTAAAATAGAAATGCTTAAGGACTAGATTTCACACTAGAATATTCATATTTGTTTTGTGTCTTGTTTTTCCACTAGGGAAAAATATGACTCTTTGGTATTGAAACCAGAGGATGAAAAGTACTTGTGGCAATATTTCATTAGGGTTTTCACCTCTGGTAGATTTCCTATTAAATAGCACAAAAGCATGAGTAGCACTTGAGTGACTAGAAATAAATCTCCTCACATGTGTAGCTTTTTAAGCATATTTTTCCTTGTTTCCTAGCTATGTTTATATGTTATTTTTGTGAGATCCAGTAGCATATATGGTACTGGTTAGAGGTGTATTTTGCCTCTAAAATCTTGCACACTTGTGCATAACATTAGCTAGTATAGTCTAAACTAGTCTAGTAGTTTCCTAAATTTTCTACTAGTATGAGTAGGAATTTTTGGGGTGTTTGTGTGTTGTTTTTAGCACTTTTATAAAAAGTGACCAGAGGCTCATTAACCTCTTGGTGAGCATATTTACTAGTGGAACACCCACTGGTATGTTTGCCTCATGGTGAAAAATAAGTTGACTTGTTGTCATGAGCTTATTTTCACCACTTGAGTAATTTAGCAAATTGTGTGTGCTAGTCATAGAGTTTGTTGTGGGAATTTTTATGCATCAAAATGTGTTTTATGTGACACCCTACTGTCCATTAACATGTGCTATATCCCACTGGTCCATAATGTTCTTAGCTAAGAAGCATTGTTTTGGGCTACACATAAACACTAGGAAAAATCAGATTTTCCAACTATAGTTTTTATGCCAATTTTTCTTTAGGGAAAAATGGAGAACTTTGAGTAGTACTTTTTGATTGCTTGCTGTATGTATTGCTTGTAGCATTGTTTGCCTTGTTTGGTTCTGAAAGTGTGTCTTTATTTCTTTTTACGACGTTAGAAAACGAGGAGGAAGGAATTGCTGAAGAAGGGTATTGCAACTCCTGTTACTTTCAGGATCAGGACCATCACTTGTACCAAGGCAAGCCATCCTAATGCTTGCTGTATAACTACTTATCATTATCTATCATGCATGCTTTTCACTTCTGAAGTTTTACAAAACTATGCCTTCAAAAACTATTTTTGTGTGAATCCTACTACTACTATTAATATTACTAGTATAAGGACTCATAATAATAGTCAACTTGGTTTTACCAAGCCCTTAGACACTAAATGGTATATAAATACCATACACCTACTTAAAACTTGAGTTCTTAAATGAACTAAATAAAATGTGTTTTTGTAAACAAATGCCTTATGGAAGGAAAACCCCGGAGGAAGGGTGAGACCCTGTCTGCCGGAAGGATGGTTATGATGGGAAATTTTATGAGAAATGTTTACAAAGGACACATAACCTAGTCTTCGCTGGACAACCATTATCGTACTGCCACTTTACCCCAATATGGGTAGGGGCTTGATTAAAAACTTGTTAGGGTTAGTATATGTGCTATCTCAAAGGCTATAGGGGATTGGATCCTCCGAACCGAAGTGTCGCTAGGAGCGAGTATACGGGACATCTAAAGTGTGGGATTAATTTTCCCTCCGGATGCAGCAGTTGGGTCTCCTGTTAGGCGGTGTGGGACATGGCTTGCCAGGGAGGGGAAAACCCAATTGAAGAGATAGTCATGTACTAGCTTGTACAGAGTGGATAGTCACGACCAGTTATCTGATGTTCTCATAGGTTGGGAACAGTCCATGGTTGTTTCATGGCAGACTCTGGATCTGGTGGAAATGTGTACACCTCTGCAGAGTAAAACTATTTCGAGATAGCCGCGTCCTCGGATATGGACGGTTGAATGGCCATGTAGCTAGTATTGTGTCAACTTTTCAAAAGAGGTTTTGAAGGAAGGCTTGAGTACCTGCGAGGTACTATGGAGGAATGACTTGGTATCTGCGAGATACCGATGAGAAAGAAACTACTACTAAAAGTTTCTGAAAAGAAAAACTTTCTTTTCCAAAAGTATTATAAAACCTCCAAGATATGTGATATCTACGAGAGCAAAACTACATTATTTTAAATGATTTTGTTTACAAAGAAGTGAACTTGAAGAATCAACCATGGCAAGTCTTTTATCTGTCATGGGTAGCTGAACCATATGTATGGCCTACCCACTACACCAAATAAGCATGTATGCATTATTGAAGCTAATAAAGGATGTCTTTGTTGAGTACATTCAAATGTACCATTTGGTTTCGCCCCTGGTATCTACTTATCAGACTACGAGGAGCCACCTCAGGAGGAGTTCTATGAGGAGGAGTTCTACGCTGATGGCCCTGCGAGTTAGGATCGTCTCCCAGTCAGCAGCCTGTAGGATGAGGCGTGACTCGGGTTCTACTACGCTATGCTTATCGTCTTCCGCTGTGTTTGTTTTGAATGTCTGTCCTGCGTGACAGTTATCAAGAACTTGGTCATGTGACCATTTATGTAAGACTCTATATTCGTGTAATGGATGATGTATTCTGTATGCCAACTACGTATGTTGTTCACGACTGGTTCTTCTGGGATCGTGAATGAATGCATATGAGGGGTTCTGGACCTACCGGTCTGGGGCCTCTACATTTATGACTATGAATCAGTAACGAATAAACTCTATGATCATTTAGTTTTTGAAATTGTGGTAGCACGTATGCTTTGATTAATGATGTTTATGTCGCTATGCATGATTATGGCTCTTATGCTCTTTTGATTTGTCGCTCCCAGTCTTTTGCTAGCCTCCACCTGTACTGAGTATGAGCTCTACTCGTGAATCCAACTCCCTAAAATCAAAGTTTTCCCATTGTGTCCACCATACCTACCTACATGTGGTAATTAACCGCCACTCCAAAGTAAATTGCTCATGTGTTACCTTTAAAACTTTCAAAATTACTCATGTTTTTGCTCCAGTTTTAGCTCATGAGGACGTAAATAGAGAATATTTATCTCACTTCTTGATTGGACCTTCACACCATGGACTAGTGGCTTCATCCGCTTATCCAATGATAGAAGAGCTAGCAGCGGGGTGCCCAGCCCCAAATTAATAACCCAAATTCTCTTCACTATTTTCCCCCTGATTTATCAGTCAAAGCATAATTGTGTAAACAAAAGAGAAACTGGGATGGCCTTCTACCCAGATGTGTCCTTCTATGGGAGTTTCTCTTCTAAAGTCTAGTTGGCGTGTGACGTAATGTATTTTCTGTTTACCATTCGTTGACATAAGCATACACATCTCTTAATTTTTTTTCAATACCTCTATTTAATAAAATAAAAGCTCTAGAACATGAGTGATCCATGCTTCCCTCTCCGAAGGGACTTTCTTTTACTTTTATGTCGAGTTTCCATCTTCTATCCCTATGCACAGTTGAGAGAGCATTTTTTTTCCATTCTGAGTTTTATGTGCATTTGTCCCAGAAACATTATTAATTGATTCATGATGTGATACTGCTTGTTTTCTAACTATTTGTTCTAGTCTTCCTCATGAACTTTGAAGGTGTCCTAGAATTTATGTTTTTCCCCACTCTTAAGGACTAGCAAAATATCACTTTGACATGCTTTCTCTATACTTGAAACAAACATATATCTTTCTTTGCATTGTTATTCATGATCTTTTATTTGAGTTACTTCTCATGATGAAAAGTGATTGCTATGCTTTATTATTAAAGTTTTATTTATCATGTTTGTGTTGAAGTTCTATGATCTCAGCTTACTTATGCTTATTAATGATCAAGTTTATGTTGGTAGCATGTCACCTCAGAAACTATTTGTTTTCATTGTTTACCTACTCGAGGACGAGTAGGAACTAAGCTTGGGGATGTTGATACGTCATAAATGTATCCTTAATTTCTGATATTCCATGATGTTTTCTTATTGTTTCCCACATGTTTGCTATATACTTTATGTCATTTTTATCGATTTCCGGGACTAACATATTGACAAGAAGCCATAGAGCCAGTTCCCTGTTTTCTGCTGTTTTTAGTTTCAGAAAAAATGTTCTGGAAACATTCTCGGAATTAGAAAATCCAATGCCCGAAAGTCTTAGAAATCCTGGAGGTTCCACGGAGTCCCAAAGAGACCCGGAGGGGGGCCTCAGGGGGGCCACACCATAGGGTGGCGCCCCCCCCCCTTGGCCGCGCCCGTTGGTGGTGTGGGTCCCCTGAGCCTCCACCGCCTCTTCCCTTTCGCCTATTTATTCCCCCGAAGCATAAACCCTAAAAGAATCCCACTTTTGCCCGAGAAACAGCCGAGGCTTCCATCACCGTCATCCCGAGATCAGGAGGATTCTGGAGCTCTCCCCGTCACTCTGCCGGAGGGAGAAATCATCACCGGAGGGGTCTACACCACCATGCCCTCCTCCGAAGTGATCCGTGAGTAGTTCATCCCTGGACTACGGGTCCATAGCAGTAGCTAGATGGTTTTCTTCTCCACTTTGTGCCTCATGTTTAGATCTTGTGATCTTCCTAACATGGTCAAGATCATCTCTATGTAATGCTACATGTTGTGGTTTCTAGGATCTGATGAATATTGAATGATATGTCTTCTGATTATCGATCTATCATGTTATCTTCATGCTTATGTTATTTATGATCTTGCATTCTCTCCGTTGTTAGTATATGCTCTGGAAAAGTAGATGCTAGTAACTCCAAGAGGGATTATTTATGCTCGATAGTTGGTTCGTGCCTCCTTTTCATCTCTGCTCGAGTGACAGAAACGAGACGGATGGAGGATGTGATGTTGCCATTAGGTAATTGATGCATCTCTTATTTAGAGCTATTATTTTTTAGTAGAGTTGTGTTAGTACTCTATTGTTTAATTGATGCATCTCTTCAAGAGTTTTTGTTTATTATGAAATGCTTGGTGTTGGAAAGCAGTAGTACAGTTTTCGTGCTTATCACTGTGCAAATAGAAGCTTGTGCAGATTGTGGCTAGAATTTTTCATGTCATGCCCGATGTTATTTTAATTATAAAGCCTAGTGGTTAATTTCGTAGGATGATTTGTCTCAAATAGATGAGAGTGTTAAATGTGCATTAGAAAGAATCATGAGTTGTTCTTGTCATTTTGAAGCATGAATTTGTGGTGATCTCCTTCAAATGTTTTATTTTGTTGACTTGGCACATGCTCACACCATGTTTAGGACTACGAACCAGTCACTTATAGCCTCTATGATCATTTAGTTTTTGAACTTGTAGTGCCACTTATGCCTTGATTAATGATGTTTTTGTCTCTATGCATGATTATGGCCATTATTGCTCTCTTGATTTGTTGCTCCCAGTCTTTTGCTAGCCTCCACCTGTACTGAGTATGAGCTCTAGTCGTGCATCCAACTCCCAAAAACCAAAGTTTGCCAAATGTGTCCTCCATACCTACCTACGTGTGGTATTTAACTGCCATCCAAAGTAAATTGCTCATGTGTTACCTTTAAAACCTTCAAAATTACTCTTGTTTTGTGCTCCTGTTTTAGCTCATGAGGACGTAAATAGAGAATCTTTATCTCACTTGTTGATTGGACGTTCACACCCCATACTAGTGGCTTCTCCGCTTATCCAATTGATAGAAGAGCTGGTAGCGGGGTGCCCAGCCCCAAAGTAATACAACAAATTCTCTTCACTATTTTTGCCCCTGATTTATCAGTTAAAGCATAGTTATTTAAACAAAAGAGAAATAGGGATGACCTTATACCCAGTTGTGTCCTTCTATGGGATCCTCTCTTGTGAAGTCTAGTTGGCTTGTGACGTACTGTATTTTCTGTTTACCATTCGTTGACATAAGCATACACCTCTCTCAAAATTAGACACTCCTCCATGGTATGTGATTGTTGGCAGGCACGCGAGGATTCGGTTAGCCATGGTTTGTGTAAGAAAGGTTGGGAGCAGTGTCAACCATTTTATACTTCTGTTTGACAAAATAAAAGCTCTAGCACATGAGTGATCCCATCTTCCCTCTGCGAAGGGCATTTCTTTTACTTTTACGTTGAGTCTCCATCTTCTAACTTTATACACAGTTGAGAGAGCATGGTTCCGATTATGAGTTGAATGTGCATTTGTCCCAGAAACATTATTAATTGTTTCATGATGTGTTATTATTTATTCTCTAATTATTTGTTCTAGTCTTCCTCATGAACTTTGAAGGTGTCCTGGCATTTATGTTTTGCCCCAGTCTTAAGGACAAGCGAAATATCACTTTGCCATGTTATGTCTATGGTTGAAACAAATGTATATCTTTCGAGTGCATTATTATTCATGATCTTTTATTTGTGTTAATTCTCATGATACAATGTGATTGCTATGCTTTACTTTACAATTATATTTATCATGCTTGTGTTAAAGTTCTATGATCTCAGCTATGCTTGTGATTTTACAATTTAGATGATCAAGTTCATGTTGGTAGCATGTCACCTTAGAAATAATGTGTTTTAATCGTTTACCTACACCAGGACAAGTAGGAACTATGCCTGGGGATGTTGATATGTCATAAACGTATCTATAACTTCTTATGTTCTATGTTATTTTGATGCCATATGTACACGTTTTCCTTACACGTTATGTTATTTTTATCGATTTACTAGACTAACATATTGACAAGATGCCACAGAGCTAGTTCCCTGTTTTCTAGCTATTTTTAGTTTCACAAAAGTTGTTCTTCAAATATTCTCGGAATTGGAAAATTCGAAGCCCGGAAGTATTAGAATCCCCGAAGGTTCCATGAAGTCCCGAAGAGGCCCAGAGGGGGGCCACAGGGGAGCCACACCATAGGGCGGTACCCCCCTGGCCACACCGGGGGGTGGTGTGGGCCCCTCGGGCATCCACCGCCATCACCATTTTGCCTATTTATTCACCCTGATATGTCAACCCTAAAAATATACCACTTCTTCCCGAGAAACTCCCGAGGCCGCCGTTATCATCAACCCGAGATTGGGAGGGTTCTGGAGCTCTCCCCGGCACCCTGTCGGGAGGGAAATTCATTACCGGGGGGGTCTACACCACCATGCCCGCCTTCGTAGTGATACGTGAGTAGTTCATCCTTGGACTACGGGTCTATAGCAGTATCTAGATGGTTGTACTCTCCAATTTATTCCTCATGTTTAGATCTCGTGAGCTGCCTCACATGATCGAGATCATCTATTTGGAATGCTACATGTTGTGTTTGCTGGGATCCGATGATTATTGAATGCTATGTCTGTTAATTACCAATCTATCATATTAACTTCATGTGTATGTTATTGATGATCTTGCATGCTCTCCATTGTTAGTAGATGCTCTGGCCAAGTAGATGCTAGTGACTCCAAGAGGGAGTATTTATGCTCGATAGTGGGTTCATGCCTCCTTTGAATCTGTGTTTGAGTGACAGAAACTTGACGGATGGAGGATGTGCTATTTCCATTAGGGAGAAAACAACGATGTTTACATTGCACACTTTTCTTACTGCGATTATTCCTTTCTTGCAACTCTATACCCAACGTTTGTTCGGATGATATTTGAAGGGTGGATTATTAGTCATAGATGTAGTTGGATGACGATCTATGTATTTTGTTGCAATACCCGCATGAATCTCATAGTAATCTTTATGTCATGCATGTTCTTTATTTGTCAATTGCCCAAATTTAATTTGTTCACCATGCATGTTAGCTATCTTTTATGAATTGTGGACCCCAGTACATTTTCTCATACTGATAATACACACTCTATTTCCATTGCTTTCACACTGCTTCCACAAATTTCACACTGTTGCTACTGTTTTTATATTGTTCTCATGTTGTTTTCCATACCATACATTTAACCTCTTTGTTATCAACAAAAACGGTGAGATTGAAAACCTCACTGCTTCGTTAAGGCAAAGTGAATTGTTTGTGTTGTGTAGGTTTCACGTTGCTGCTGAACCGGTAGTGCGCCCTGCCATCTCAGCTGCATCAACCTTCTAAAGTTACTCCTTCCTCCTACTGGTCGATTCAACCTTGGTTTCTTACTGAGGGAAACTTGTTGCTGCACTCTACATACCTTCCTCTTAGGGTCTCCCAACGAACGTGTGTTCACACGCATCACTAGGAATGAATCCTCTCTGAAGTAGGTGGCCGTGAAGGACTCTCGAGGAAGAGTGCTCCCTGACGTTCCGGCATTCAACACATGCGCAACACAGAAAACCATTCTCTTTGTTCGCATCAGCTACACCGAGAAATTCATCCAGGCCTAGCGTGTACTCGGAAGTGCGTTGGTCACGGTACATCCATCGCTTACGTGCATCCATCTGCATCATATAATTAAATTTATCAAAAACCATTACAGTAACATCTTCAATACTGAAATTACCACCATACATCGACAAATATAATATTTTTGTACCAATTACAGATGAAAAGGATAAGGTTGCTAACCTGGATCAAGGATATCGTTTTGTGTGAACTTAAGTGTGGCTCGGGTATATCGTCGAACACCTCGTGTGCGTAGCAAAGGAACACAAAAACTAGCACCCACCTCTCACACCTCCTAGCAAAAAAAACAGAGGAGGGAAGTGGCTGGGAGGCTAGTATATATAGGGAAGGGGGCATTCGGCCCGGTTCGTGGCTTCAACGGGACCAATTCCCCTGCGCTAGCCACGTGGCGCGTGGCAGGGCATTGGTCCCGGTTCAAGCCACGAACCGGGACGAATGCCGCCTTCTGAACTTGGACGTATGCTCTACAGAACCCTGGCCGCACGAACCGGGATGAATGCGTAGCATTCTTCCAGGTTCGTACCTAAACCGGGACGAATGGCTTGGCACCCCTAGACGAAAGGCCTAGTTTCAACTAGTGATGGATTCTTTTTCATATAGCTACTTGCCGTTAAAGATATTAAGATACATTATACAAGCAATATAAGACAACCACCTTTCCTTGTCAAAAGTGGAGTAATCCTTAAACCCATAATAGAATTAAGATATTAAGATACACCATGTAATAATAGTAAGATCACTGATGATCCAAAAGTGTAGGGGACCGCAACAGTTTCCTAGGTTAAGTGTATCCCAATTTATTAATTCGACACAAGGGGAGCCAAATAATACCTATAAGCCTTAGAAGTTGAGTTGTGAATTTAGCCTCACCTGAGAGGAACTTGATAAAGTATATAAGTAATAAAAGGTGCATTAAAATAGTGGATGGAGTGGATATGTAGTGATTCTCTTGTGTTCTCAACACACCTAACACAATATGGATTGCATAGTTGCACTCGTTCGGCGAAGAGGCAATGAATGTGGTGTAATACAGAGTGAAATAGGTGAACTGTGTAATATGGAATAATAATTGCAGCAAGATTACAAGTGACAAAAGCATGTGAACATAGTAGCAATAATAGTAAAAGATGGACCGGGGTTCATAGTTTCACTAGTGGTAATCTCCAAACTAAACAACAAGTGTTGCGTAAACAAATTACAGTTAGGCAACTGACAAATCATGAGCGCATAACAATGCTATTATAAAGAGATATAGTTTATGGGTTCTAACATGGTAACATTACGACAATGCATATGGACCGCGTCCGGGTGCATCCATATCTAAACGTCTACCTTAAGAAAGCTATCCAGCGAATCTCTTGGTTTGAAGTTGCGGAACCAAAGTGATTGATTTGTGTGCAACGAATAAATGTATTAAGAAAAATACGGAATGTAAGAAATAATCCTCATATATAGACAAGAATACCATTGTTTTTTTCCTAGTGGAACAACACATCCCCCACAGGTCACATGTCTGCCACTCGAGTACATATAAAAATGATGCATGAACCCACCATCTAGCATATAAACCCCATCTTATAGATGCATACAATTACGTGATCAAGGTAACCAAACACATCAAAGAGTACTGCCAAAAAAACTCTAAAGATATAACTGAATCCTCTCATATAATGACTCTAACAAAATAATCATAATTCCATGGTTTATCGGATCCGAGCAAACACAGCATGTAGCAATTACATAAAGGTGATCTTGATCATGGTAGACAGCTCACAAGATCTAAACATGGTGGCACAAAGTGGAGAGTACACCACCTAGCTAGTGCTATTGACCCATAGTCTTAGGATAAACTACTCACACGTCTGTTTGTAGGTAATCATAGCGATGTAGAGTCCTCCAGCGATGATCCCCCTCTCTGGCAGGGTGCCGGAGCAGGACTCCAAAAGCCCTAGATTGGACTTTTTAGGTGATAGCGCCTCTGTATCTATTTCGTGGATTTTTTTCTCGTCCCGGCCATTTTATGGTTAATGTGATTTTATAGGCAAAGAGGCGATAGGAAACGGTGTCGTATGACATGAGATGACACCCAGGAGCGGCCTAGGGCTAGGCCGCACCAGCCTGGCACCCCTCTGCTGGCCCCAGGCCACCTCTCCGGATCTCCTTTGGACCCAATCTTCGTTTCATATATAAATAATTCCTCGTAATTTTTTAGCTCATTCGACGAATATTTCTTTAAGAACTTTTTTGAAATACAAATTAGTGTCGATGAGTCGTATCAACAAATCTCTCGGGTGAGTCGGTAGGGTTTTGAGTAGCGGAGCGATGTACGCGTTGGTGATCTGGACGGCTAACAAGGAGGAATGATTTACCCAGGTTCCGGCTCCTCGTAGAGGTAAAACCCTTACTCATGCTGGTCTGATCTATATTATGGCGAGATAGTCGAGTTGTTACAATGGCGATGTTGTGGTAGTGTGTTCGGGTGTCCCGTGTATTGTCTAGTCCAGAATTGCATCTAGTCGTGGCTTGTATCTTTTCCTCTTCTCTTGTCTAGATTGGATCCCCCTTTTCTCTCCTCCCTTCTGGCTTTATATATGGAGCGAGGAGGGGTTTACATGAGTCCTAGTAGACTACGAATAGGAGTTCTTGTCTTGACCCGCAAGTCTTGCGGGTGGGCCTTCGTTGGGCCTTCTAGTAGCGCATAATAACACCTCTCTTTGGGCCTAGGTCTTGGGCCTTGGACTGGGTAGGCTCACCCGATAGGTCCAGGAGTCATCCCCATGTCAGTAGCCCCCGAGTGTTTATTCGACTGAGAATAGTCGGGTAAACACTCAAAGTTCGTTCTTCATTTCTTCGATTGGTCAGTCAATCGCCTGTTTTTGAGTGTATACCCTGTGCGCGAAGCGCTCATGTACTCGAGCATCGAGTGATAAATGTGCCTTGTGTTGGCTGTTTTCGCAGAAGGATGTCGCTCAGTCTCTTGGCTCTCCTGAAAGGTCAGGGCCAATTAATTGCATCTAGGCAAAAACGGTTCTGGCCTACACGAATTCGGGACCTCCGACTCGAATCCGGCGAGGTGATCGTTGCGACTGGGCCGTGGAGGTCTTACCGAGTCGAACTTAACCTAAGAGGTACCCGGCGCGTCCGCTAGGATTTTTCTTCATGTTGTTGACACGGAAAGTTTACTGGAGGACGTAGCTTGAGTGCGATTCCATGCCCACAGGAGACATCCTTGGGTCTTACCTTCGTACTCGAAAGACTACAGCATCCAGATGTGCCTAGTCGGCTGAACGATCCAGGATAAAAAATATGTGTAAGTACATCGTAAGGTAGAGTTGCGGGAGCCGCATACTCGCGATTTTACCTTGGTCGCATTTCTGCGATCTTTTGGGTGAAGAAATCTTCCTTTTTCTTGATCTTGTGCGAAAGAGATTTCGCGTTTATGAAGCTTATACGAAAGAAGTTTTCGTGTCAATGTACTTGGACGAAAGATATTTCGTCTTGAAATGCCCATACGAAAGAGATTTCGTGTCAGGGTGCTCATGTGGAAGAAAATTTCGCGTCTTGAGGCTTATATGAAAGAGATTTTGTGTCGTGAGGATGCGCAACAAGTGTTGTCTTTTGTTTCGAATGATGTGTATGTACATCGTAATGCAGAGTCGTGGTTTTTGCGGGAGCCGCATACTCACAATCTTCTCCTTGCTGCGTGGCGAGTGCCTTTTTGTGTGGTGGAGTCGCGTTGTTTTCGACAATGATTGTGGCGAGTGCCCTTTTGTTTGAAGATTACAAAGAAAAATACGCCTGCTGACTTATGCTCGCGTGATGTCGTGATGCACTGTGCACTTGTTCTGCCTCCCGATGGGACGTGGCGAGAAGTGTCAGAGACTAAACGTGTCGGAGTCAACGCAGTGGAGGTGTACTCGACATGGTCGACGGATTTGTCGAGGTGGAGGTGTACTCGACACGGCGGATGGAGTCGACGCGGAAGTCGTGTAGTTGACGAGGCGGACGGCGTCGACGCGGTGGAGATGTACTCGACATGGCGGACGGAGTCGATGCGGTCGAGATGTACTCGACATGGTGGACAGAGTCGACACAAAAGTCGTGTAGTCGACGAGGAGGACGGTGTCGACGTGGTAGAGATCCTGTAGTTGACGCGGACGTGGCGGAGTCGCACGACGACGTGGAAGTCGTGTAGTTGACGCGGACGCTCAGCCACCAGGTCCACACAAGAAGATGGACCCGAAAAGTCTTCAAGATGTTCTGATTTCGCGAATTTTCCCGCGATGTCGTATGCGTCACGTCGAGACGGACAAGTTTGATGTTTTTCTTTTCTTCATCCAAGTTAATATGCGGTTTATACGACCACAATAATGACCTGGACGGAAAAAACTAGCAGAGCTTCTCAGGTACGCGGCTGGCGTGTTAGATGCTTCCGACACGGTAGTGCGTCGAGTGCGCGTGTAACGCTCGTCGGTTGCACGACCAACGCTCATTGGGTGCATGGCCAGCGCTCCCGATGGGAGTAGCCCCCGAGTCTATGTGCGATTATTTGTAATCGGGCATAGACTCGAAGATTTTCTAACGTCGCTTCTTCGATTTATCGGGTGCACGGCAGTACTCCCGATGGGAGTAACCCCCGAGGCTATGTTCGACTCGCAGAGTCGGGCATAGACTCAGGTGTTCTAAAGCTAACCCCGTGTGCTTGTCTTCTGTTGCCTCGCGGAGGAGGACATGCGTCGACTCCCGGAAGAGGGTATGTGTGGACTCCGAGCGGAGGATCTATGTCAACTGTCGACTATCGACCCCGAGCGGAGGAGATCTGTCGACTACGAGCGGAGTATATGTGTCGGCTATCGACTCCGTGCAGAGGATTGTGTCGATTGTCGACTCCGAGCGGAGGATTGTGTCGATTCTTGACTCCGAGCGGAGGATATGTGTCGACTCCGAGCGGAGGATTGTGTCGATTGTCGACTCCGGGCGAAGGATATGTGTCGACTGTCGAAGTTCCAGCCGATGTTGTGGTTCCTGCGTTCCAGTTGCAACCATATAATTGGATGTGGTTAAATAATGTAACAGTAGTGTTGTGTCTAGAAAAATGTACAGAACAAATTGTTGCTTGGGTTAATCTTGGTTGTGAACAAACAATCTATCGACTCGTAGAGTCGAGTATGCCCTGTTGGTACGCAATGATTTGACCCTACGAGACACTTTTGCATCATACGCTGTGCCCTTTCGTTAGCCTGACAACCATTGTCTATGCTCCTTGTCGACCTGTCAGTTGCTGCTGCAAACCGGGTCGGAGTCAAGGGTCGACGTCAGGCAGTATCAGCTACTCGGGTTGTAGCGTGTAAATGCGGTAGTGTAACGCGCAGCATGAAGGGTCTCGAGTATTATATAGTTTGCGGGCTTAGCCCTCGAGTGCCAGGTGTAGCTTCACAGCAGATTATAAATATAAAAAGAAAATTAATCGACTCGTATGAGAGGAACTTATCGTTGTATGACACCGCCGTAGTCGATGAGGCGGTGCCGACTGACGGAGTCGACAAATATCGCTGGAATCGATGAAGCGGAGTCGACAAGGCACCGGACTCGTGTGTCAAGTGCGGCTGTTTCACGCCTCAGCCCCCGAGTGTCGCGTGCGGCTGCGGCGAATTCTTGAGTGCGTCTACTTTGCGGCACAGCGCCCGAGGAACGAGTGTGGCCACGGCGAAGGACATCCCCCGAGACGCTTAGTCGAGAGGATTCGATGCGGCGGAGTCGCGATGTTTTCTGGACGGAGTCGCGATGTTTTCCGGAAGGACTCGACGAGGTGAACCGAGTCGACGCGGCAGAGTCGCGATGTTTGTCCGAAGGACTCGGCGCAGCGGACCGAGTCGACGCGGCGGAGTCGCGATGCTTCCCGAAGGACTCGACGCAGCGGACCGAGTCGACGCGGTGGAGTCGCGATGTTTAACAGAAGGACTCGACACGGTGAACCGAGTCGCAATGTGAGTCGCAATGTTCGCCCGAAGGACTCGATGCGGCGGACCGAGTCGACGCGGCGAACCGAGTCGCGATATGTTATCCCGGAGGAATCGATGCGGCGGACCGAGTCGACGCGGCGGAGTCGCGATGTTGGTTATGTGTACACGGAGGGTAATGTTGATGTCGAGCCCCCGGGCACTAGTATGGAGAGTCGCCATGTTTTGTTAACCTTGGTTGGCCTTTGTGTTGACTCGCAAATTGACGAAATAGGATCCGGATCTGCGATTTCAATTCGCGAACTCGCAGAGATCCAAAACGTGTCGTAGTGCGCGAGCGGTTGACGGAGTGCTGCGGGATTGTATTCCGCAGCTTTTCAACGGTGTGATCTTTGAATTGATATCCGAGTCAACCGTGAGAATTGTTTTCCACAAGTCGGGCAGAGTTCCGTCGGATTCCGACAGGGCTTCAGTAACCGCGTCATCCACGGAGATCTAACCGTCGGAATTCTCTGATTCTTTTTCGAGCCTATAGATAATTTTAGTTCGCATCTTTCCACCGAAGAAATTTTCTAGGTGAGTTCCGATTCGCCATTGATGGTGTCCGCAATATGTATGTTGCTGCTGTCCTGCAGCCTGCGCGTGAAGAACGATGTTGATGTAGATGATGAAGGCCGTGCGCGATGCCGGCGAGTGCTTGATGAAGTTGAAGGACCTTAAGTAGATCGAATCCATGGGGTCGAGGACCCTAAGCTTGATGTTGGGCCGGCGAGACCGTAGATCCAGTGCGTGTCGTTCCGGCAGACGGCGCAAATTGTCGATGAGTCGTATCAACAAATCCCTCGGGTGAGCCGGTAGGGTTTCAAGTAGAGGAACGATGTCAACGATGGTGATCACGACGGCTAACAAGGAGGAACGATTTACCCAGGTTCGGAGCCCTCGTAGAGGTAAAACCCTTACTCCTGCTTGTCTATCTGTATTATGGCGAGATAGTCGAGTTGTTACAATGGTGATGCCGTGGTGCTGTGTACGGGGTGTCCCGTGTATTGTCTAGTCTAGAATTGCATCTAGTCGTGGCTTGTATCTTTTCCTCTTCTCTTGTCTATATTGGATCCCCCTTTTCTCTCCTCCCTCATGGCTTTATATATGGAGCGAGGAGGGGTTTACATGAGTCCTAGTAGACTACGAGTAGGAGTTGTTGTCTTGACCCGTAAGTCTTGCGGGTGGGCCTTCGTTGGGCTTTCTAGTAGCGCAGGATAACACCTCGCTTTGGGCCTAGGTCTTGGGTCTTGGACCGGGTAGGCTCACCCGATAGGTCCAGGAGTCATCCCCACGTCAAGTAGCAAAAATCTTAAATTAACTCTAGGCATCTTGTTGAAGTTAATCCATGAAAACATTCGTAAAACGAAGGAAAACATGTGGAAAACATTTAGAAAACATAGCATGGAGCATCAAAAATTATAGATACATTTAGGACGTTTCAACCACCACCATATAAGTGGAACATTACAAAAGACTATATAACTTTGTCGATCGCTCGAACCGTTCAAGATTTTATAGTTTTAGGTGTACCACTTGTTTAAATATTTTAATAGATGCATCTATGTTTTGGCTCATTGCATCCGGTAAAATGACATAGCAGTCCACATGATTTTTTTTTGAATCGGGAGCAAAAAATTTCCCCAATCTATTAATGAAGAAGAAGCGAATGGCCAAATTCATTTACAGAAAACCGAGCGAAAATCGTTAGAGACCGACGAGACCGTAGTCCTCACAAACCAGTAACACCACACGGCCACAACGATAGCCTGGCAAACTCTCGAAAACAACCACAACCCATAACATTTGAACAACAAAACATCACCCTTGATGAGAACACCTCAACAGAATGAAAATGGTAACATCAAAGCTACAGACTAACCCAAACCAATAGGGACAAGCAGAGAAACCAAAGATCATACATCAAGCAGAATCAGACGCCTTTCTGGTAACGCCACTCTTCTTATCTTTGCACCAAAGTGACTTCTCCTGACGGATGCTAATCTGAAGACAGTCACCCACCTTACTTTCGTGCTAGGTTGTCGTCCCTGTTAGGAGTAAAGAAATCGCCCTTCCGCATCTAGGAATAGAAGCCTCCAGACCATTGAGAAAGTCGTAAACCTCCTTTGTGAGGAGATCATCCGAATTATGCGCAAATGAAGGTGGAATGGGTGTCAAAGCAACATCCAATATCTCAGGCGAGGTCAGTGTCACCGATGAGTCCACTTTCATAGGCTCCACTGACGGAGGCAAAACAGGACTACCACATCTGCAACACTGGAGCCTAGAAGCCTCGCTAGCATAGATCTCAGTTGTAGCCGAAACATGGGACAAGGCAAAGAATGATGATGAAGTATCCCCCACACAAGGAGAGCAACAACCATAGAGTTACGCCGCCCTGTCTTCCGTAGAGCCAACATCAATCACCAGGAGGATGCGACAAATGGGTGGTCTTCAGCATAGGCGACCAGTGAAAGAATATGCTCAGAGAAATCTCTGCCTGCTCCAGAAACCTCTCAACCGTCACTAAGTATCCTTGTAACTATAGAACCTAATCAATCAAAGTGTACGGGAACACAATGATACGTTGCAAACGTATCTATAATTTTTTTATGCTCCATTCTTATTTTCTATCTAATATCTTTATGGTATTATCATGTTTTGACATGTTTTACTTTGTTTTTCGGATGTTTTCATTGTCTAACCTATTGATAAGTTTTCCTAGGCCAGTTTATGTTTTTGTGCTGTTTTTCTATTTCAGAAAAGTTCTAAAGGAAATATTCTGGGAAATGACTGAAATTTACATAGATCATATTTTATCCGGAACGAAGACAAAGTCCAAAGTAGAGACGGAGGGGTGCCAGGGAGCCACCAGGGGGTGCCAAGAATATGCACCCACCCTAGGCCATGCATGTTGGTCCCCTGGATGCCCTGGCAACCGCCGCATGCCGCTTCTTCACCTACAAGATTTCCTTAACCCTGAAAACATCGGAGACAAAGTTATTTTCCATGAAACATATAGAGAGGCCGTGTCACCTTGAAAGTTCAATCTAGGGCATCTAGAGCCCTGTTCCGGCACCCTGCCGGAGGGGGCATCGTCATCGGGGGCCTATTCATCGGCATGATCGCCTCTGGACAGATGCATGAGTAGTTCATCTTGGGACTACATGTCCATAGCAGTAGCTATAAGGTTGTTCCCTCCCCTATATATCCATGTTTAGAGTCTCATGAGCTGCCTCACATGATCGAGACCACCGTTATGTAATTGTCAATGTTGTGTTTTCTAGGATCCGATGAACCATGAGATTATGATTATTTTTTCATGTCAATCTGAGATGCTTCACTTATATTCGTAGAGAGTTTTAATCTTGTCTTGCAATGCTCTTCGGTGTTTATCATTACCTTGGCGACATAGATGTTTTCACCTCCAAGATAGGGTTTATATGCTCGATGGTAGGTTCATGCCTCCCTTACATCTGTTCTCGAGTGAGTGAAATGCGACGGATGGGGGATGTGGTGTTGCTACTAGGGAGAAAACAGGGGTGCTCTTGTCCACGGACGAGTACCACTGCTTACATTACATATTGGTCTTCATGCATTTGTTTATTGCACACAAAGCAATCACTGGATAGCGGTTCATATGCCTTGACGCAATGCCTACAATGTTAAAACCCATGAGCTATATCTCTTCATAATACTATTGTTATATGTACGTTGATGATTTGTCAATTGCCGAATTGTAATTTGTTCACCCAACATGTTTGTTTTCTTTGGAGAAACACCACTAGTGAACCCATGGCCCCCGGTCCTATTTTCCTCATATTTACAACCTTCTTTTAAGCACTTTCATAATTGTTTCCTTGTTGTTCCTTCTTTGTTTACTTTTCCAGATTCTACACATTTAATTCTCTAGTTTTCAGCAAGACCAAAAAATTGACAACCTTCCGGAAAGTTGGGGCAAGAAAGAGTTTGTGTTTGTGTGGAGGTTCTAGGCTTGTTGACGTGCAAGAAACCAAGCAACCTTCTCCGAGACTATGAACTACCACTAGCTCGATAAACCCTAGTTCCTTAATTTGGGGGAAATTACCACTAGACTACATCATACCTTCCGCTTGCGGTCTCCCAAAGAACGTGTAAGCATGTCAGTATCAATTACTTTTTCTGGCGCCATTTCGGGGAACTTCTAGCTTGCTGCAATGGGTAATCTCATATTTACACTCTATTTCTTTCTTTTTGAACTTTCTTAGTTTACTTTTGTTTAATCTTGTTTTCGCTTTATAAAAAACCCAAAAATATTAGTCCTCTAGTTTCTATTCTTTTAATTGTTTTGATTGTTCTTGGTTTTATGGCTACCAATGGTTAATTTCTTTGAAACTAGATCTTATTGGCAAGGTGGGTTCATGGAAGATCAATGAAATTATTATAAGTAATACTACTTGTCTCAAAAGGGGAAAATGGATACTTAAAAATAAATTGGATAGCTATGCTAGAAACTTTTGCTCTATATATGATATATCTTATTGCTATGATAAATCTTGCTGCTATGTGGAATTTAAACACCTTCCTTTGCAATGTGCTTGTAATGATAATAAAATCATATCCTATTATGTTTTGGAAACTATAATTTTTATGATGTGGAACAAACTGAAGAATTTATTGCTTGGATGGTGATATTGAAATTAATTCTTTGCTTCAAAATATAAATGATAGTCCTTACAAATCTGAAATTTGTGCTATACTTAAATATTTCCATGATGATAGATTATAAGCACAATGTCTATATTATTGAATATCTTAATAGATTATCCCCCCCCCCCAAAAGGAGAGAAAAACTCATTCGCTGAAAAAGAGGATGAGAGTGATAATCAAAAGGGGGAACAATAGAGCAGCTACCCATCTCTTCTTTCTAAGGAGAGTAACTCTTTAATTCATGCTATAAGTACTTTATTTGATTTACCTCCATGCTTTCCAACGGAGGATGAGTCCTATATTGATGAATGTGATGATCCTAATGATTCTTTTGAAATACCCCATTTTGATGAAATTGATGCTTTCTATACTTCGGACCAGGATGTACCTATAAATGAAACTTGTGAAAATGATTTTGCTACTTTTATTTATGATGATGCATACTAATTTGATAAATCTTATGATAATCCTCTATTTTCTACTACTATTGATATACATGATAATGAGGATGTTTGCTTAGAAAATTTATATGATAATTCTCTAGATGATGGTCTTATGTTACTTGATAATATAAATTATAATGCTATTGAAAATGGGATTGGAGAGTTATTGACTTTAGGTAGAAGGAATCCCATACCTTTGGAGAGTGATCAATCATCTTGGTTTAATATTGCAAAAGTTGGGTTGGAAGAGGTCATGATTTTCAATATTGATCCCACTATTTTGGAGCTTGATATGAACTATGTGCTCGTAGATCTTGGAAAACATCCTTTGTGTAATAGTTATATTGTTGAGTTTGGCATGACGATACTGAAATTTATTATGAGACAGGAAAATATGGTTGCAGGAATTTTCATGTTACTAAAACACCTCTCTTTACGTTGAAAGTTGTGAAGTTATTCTGGTTTTACCTTCCTATGCTTGCTACTTTGAGTTTCTTTGATTTATTTGTTCACAAGATTCCTGTTCATGGGAAATGGGCTAGAGTTAAATGTGTTTCGTATTTTCTTCTTAATGCTCAATTTTTCTGGAATTTTATTTCTTATGTGAGCACCTTTTGAAAATATTGACCCATCTTAATGGTTATAAACAAAAGCGTTTGTGGAGGCAACCCACTTTTATTTTTTCATGTTTTTTTTGTTTTTTTGTTTCTTGGAAGTTGTTACCTCTGTAAAACCTCTCCTTATCCTTTTTATTTCGTTTTCGTGCCAAGCATAGCCTCCAATAGAAAGTTAGTATGATTTGGGGAATTTGCTCTTTTCTGTCTAGATTTTTGCGCTTCACCAAAAACCTCGGTTCTCCTGGACAGAACCCGAGGAATTTTTTATAATTTGTGGGCTCCTGCCCCAGGTTGTTATCTAACTTTGATTAGTTTAACACTTTTTGATTTGATCAATAGAAGGTGACCTTGAAAAAATTCATCTTTACAAGTTGTTCTATTTTGATAGATTTCTGCCAATATTTGCATTTGCCTCTTAATCTTTTTCTTTTTTGATTCTTTCGGAGGGGAGAACCTTAAAAGAAGTTGTGACAGTAGCTAATGTTTTATACTGAGTGTTAGACTTGTGCTTAAACTGAACCAAGTGGATTTATTATTTTGGTGCACTAGCGTTGCAAATGAAGATTGTGAGAAATTTTAGGTGGAGGAAGTTTTCATGTGTAGCGAGAGAACAATGATATGATGAGATTAAGGATGGAAAAAAGCTGCAGACTGGGGATGGCCATGTCACCCCAAGACATATCCAACAAGTACAAGCGTCAAAGCTTGGGGATGCCCAAGGCATCCTCTTCTTCATCAACAAAAATATATGGTTTCTTTCAAAACACTATATTTGTATTGCTTCATATCATATGTTTTATTCTTGGAGCGCCATTTCCTTTTTCTTTCAGTTTTCTTTAGTTTTATTTTCTGTAATTTATGGTTCGATCCTAGCATATTTTAGTTTGGAGAGAGACCCACTCTGTTTTCCTTTCCTAGAACACTCTAGTTTTCACTTTTATTATTCTGTGAGTGTTCAGTTTTTTCTAGTATATTGCGTTTAGCTCGTGTTTTCCGCTCGAGTTTTGTTTAGAGCTTGTTTGTTTTCTTCAGTTATATATTATTAGCTCTCTAGTCTTTAATGATTATTTTCTTTGAGAGTTGTTTCAAATAAGTTAATTGGTGTGGAAAAGAGTAAAAAAATTCATGCTTATAGTGGTGAAAAAGGAAGCTTGTTTCGACTGTTGCTTAGAGTTTGGCATGTCATGTTAGATGTTATTTTAATTGTGTGCTTAGTAGTATATGATGTATCATTACTAGTCTCAAATAGCTGAGAGTGCTTAATGTGCCATTGAAATTAAATCATGTGTTGTTTCCTCATACTGAAGCATGATATTGTGGAATTCTCATTTGAATGATTTACTTGGATTGACTTGGCGCATGCTCATACCATGTTATTACTATAAACAAAGTCCCCTCTAGCTTGAGTATCATTTAGTTTTTGAATTGTAATATCACTTCATGTTTTGATTAGTGATGTTTTGTCGCTATGCATGATTATGGACGTTATTTCTCTCTTAGTTGGTCGCTCCTAGTGTTTTTCTAGCCTTCACCATGTACTTCGTATGAGATCTACTCATGCATACAACTCCTAAATATAAAACTTTGCCAAATGTGTCCACCATACCTTCTACATGCGGAATTTCAGCGCCACTCCAAGTAAATTTCTCGTGTGCTACCTTTAAAACATTCAAAATTGTTAACATGATTTGTGTTCCTATTTTAGCTCATGAGAAAGTATTGCATGATTTATTATATTTTCATTTTTTATGGATTCACACCTGACTAGCATGAATAATGTGTTAGTCTTTAATTTTGCAAAAAAAGAAGGCATATGGGTGCGCAGCACAACGTGTGTTACAACAATAACGTTAAAATCTCTTCACAATATGGACTTGAAAAAAATCATGAATTTAGCTTGTGCAAACAAAGGATAAAGGGAAATTTTATGATTCTGTTATGGGAGCCGCTCTTGAATCCATGAAACATGAAAAGTTGATAGGTCACTTAATAGCATTCCTTGACATAGACATACACCTCTCTCAAAATTGTTTTAAATATCTCTGTTCTATTAAATAAGAAGCTATATCACATGACTAATCCCTGCCTCCCTCGGGGACATGTGCTCGGGGGACATGTGCTCCCGGTTATATTTTTTGAAATATTGATTTAAACAACTTTTTAAAAGTTCAAAAAATCTGTAAAAAAGTCAGATGCATACATAACGCAAATCCAATGCGCGGCGAGTGGTTTTCGTGACGAATTTGTATTTACGTTGGCTATATGAAAAAGACAAATTTTCATTGCTACAGTACTGCTGTATAGCAGTGTATATACGTCACAGATTTGTCTTTTTTACACAGGTCAAATGAAAGATCGTTTCTTCACGAAATTTTGTACTATTATATTATACATGTGTATGAGGGTCTCTATTTTTTTCGAAATTTTTGAACATTCGGATGGTCGTTGTCCTGGGCAGGATCACCTACACCCAGGTTCAACATAGCATTTCCCGGCAAGGGAGCCCAGATAATATATGACTCGGTGCATACTTAGCGAGCAGGGACCCTATTTACTTCAGTCAAATGAACAAAAATTGCAAAATCACATACCTTTCTTGAGGCATGTTTGTATCAGGTGATCAAAAAAAAAAAAAAAAAATCCCCAGCCCTCTGCCACTAGGTGATCAAGTTAGGATACCCCAATAGTGATCCACTTGCATCTAAGGCATCTAAGACTATGCATAGATATCTAGTACTCAATAAGTATACATAACTTGCTTTATTAAGTAACCCCCACTTGTAGCCACTTGGGCTGGCAATCCGTTCATACGTGACTAGCTGCTGGTCACCTGCATCTGGTCGGTCAGATGAAGCGAATCTGGCTCCGGCAGCTTTTCTCTTCATTTCTATATGCATACATATTTCTACTTTTAAAGATTCTCTAATTGCTAGTTTAGGGATAAGGAACGTCACCAAGGAAACTAATCCCTCGGTGTAGAATTTCAAAAGCACACATATTCTAAATTATTTGTGAGAACTAAAACGTCGTGCGTGAGCGGTAATTAATCCCTGAGTTTATAATTAGCTAGGAGCATATATTTTCGATTTGTGAGTATTAAGGTTATAATAATACATGTAATTTACCGGGACAAGTATTCTCCGGCCACTTAATTAATTAGATTAGTGTATAAAAAGTGAAATCAATTAATTTGAAAAACCTCCATGGGAACTTTTCCATAAAAATTGTACTCCCTCCGGTCCGAAAAATGTTTCGCTACTTTAGCTAGCTAATTTCCTATTGTACATTCTCTTCTTTCGACACATTTTTTTTTGGATCGGAGGTAGTACTACGTCCGAGCTGGAAAAAGTGGCGCAGAAAATAAGCTAACTAGATACAAAATTTTAAGTAGCTTCCGACACTTAAGGCCTTGTTCGGTTATACGAGGGTAGATCCCCTAGTGGGTCTGATCCATGCGGGGATTGGGTGAACCCCAATTGTCACCCCGATCCCACAAATACCTTCCCCCAATTCCCTGTCCAACCCTGCAGCTTGCTGCTCGTTCGGTTAATCCAGCCCATCTACCTACAGCAACGATCGGTGCAGCAGCAAACAATAGTACAAGCTTCCTCTCAGATAGTAGCAGTACAACCAACATTATAAACTTCCTCCCAGCACTACAAGCAGTACAAACAGAAAAAAAAATAGCAAATTTGAATCCAAATGATAATCATGCAGCTACCACAACCTGTATAGCAGTAACCTTATTAATTATTATTCACTAAAAGCAACAAACGCCGACATCATATACACTCTGACAATTCCAGCTGCATACGTCGACATAGGATAACTCAGATGCGAAAACAAAATGGAGCAAAACGAAGTTGAATGATTTTTAATGCAAAGACTTGCAACATACAGCGACATCATACACTCCATCTCGACAAGTCCAGCAGCGACATCATACACTCCATCTCGACAAATTGATCGCCGCGACACGCTTGTTTTTCTTCTTCTGGAGCTTTCCCATGTAGAACTTTGCCCTCCAAGATTATACCTACAATTTAGCGAGACAAATATAAATAGGTGACAATAAGAAAGATTCTACTTCACAATTAACATACACCATCTACACAAATGAGAACATTTTGGAGCTCCTGATAAGACCAAGCCTATCTGAATACGAGTGTAGTCTGACGAACACAATTTGGGAATGAAAACTGGAGATGAATTATAACGACTCGAAGGTCAGAACAAGGTATATATGTATTGTTACAGCTAGGTAATTTACTTCATAAATAAATAAGTACTGCTATCAGCTAGTATTGCTACAGACACAAGCACAAGGTATGCCAAGTATAGATGTCAACAAGTTAATAAGTGACCTAGCTAACTAGGAGGAACAGAGTAGCATACATTCTTATGAAACCTTTAAGCCTGCAATTATATGCACAAAATTATTTCAGATGCTTAGCATCATCTTTAGCCATCCGTTTAACAGAAACTGCTAAAAATTAAGTGTAGTACTAGTTCCTTTTCAATTTCAAGAAGAGTAAGAAATAGTTTTTTCTATCCTAGCAAACTCATCCAACTGCCAAGCAACAACCACAGGCTCACAGCCTAACATTCAGGAGCACTAATCCCCCAAATCAGCACACATTGATTCAGAATCAGGAGCACTAGTCCCCCAAATCAGCACGGATCCAGACCGACCGTAGCGTGGCCTGTACATGCAATTCTCCAGAGTACAACGGGTCATCTTTGAGGCTTCGACGACGATGACTCTTGGTAATGGTTCGTTGGCCTTGTTTTGGGAAGACAAGTGGCTTGAAGGGAGGTCGCTGAAGGAAGTAGCGCCGGCCCTGTTCACACTGGTCCCTAAAAGGCACAGAAGGCGCCGGACAAGGCCTAAATGGGATTGGAGGGAGTAATATTTTAGTACCAAATTGCCTACGTTGTACTAGTAGCAAGTAGGCGGGAGTAAAACGCTTGTTACGCTTTGGTTTCAGGGTTAGCCGGTTAGGTGCATTGAACATTATTGCAATATGTTCCTTGGAGGCATGAAAGTTGTTTGTGTCGGTCTAATAACTCTGGACGCAATAAAATTCGATTAGTGCCAAGTTTAGTAAAAATCAGAAAGCTCACGTTAAAAAGGCAGATAGGAGGTCATTAAAAGACCTATCTCAACTAGGTCTAGTGGGTACTATTGATTGAACTGTATAGGGTTTTGGATTGTTCCACTTTTCACACGAAATGGTGGTTGTCTTACGGTGCATACATGATGTATCTTATAATATCTTAATTATATTATGGGGTTCTGGATTGTTCCACTTTTGACAATAAAAGACGGTGGTTTTACATTGCTTGCATGCTCGTTTAGTGAAAATCTTAAAACTCACGTTCAACATGCTAGTGCCAAAATTGTTCAATTCAGCCAACATCTTCTTTTTTTGCCACAAAAGTGATGACCCCAACACTAAATTTAAATAGAGCCAAATCCCCGTTATGCAACTGTGAAAACATGAGCATCAAGCGCTTTTAATGACCTCCTAGAATGCTCGGTAAAATTCCGTCCGAAACCGTCTGATCCAGGCTTTATTATGCTCCATTTGAGTGATGGCATACAACACCTCCTCTTCCTTAAAAGGATCCACTAGTAGAGAAGTGCCTTTCTATGGAACAGATTCTGTGGCGCATGGCTTTTTGGTGCGCCACAGAAATATATTTTTGTGGCGCACGGGTTGTCATGCGCCACTGAAAAGAGGCATTCTGTGGCGCACGGAACCGTGGTGCGCCACAGAAAACAGGAATTCTGTGGCGCACCGGATAGGGGTGCGCCACAGAAATAAGTTGGGGGCCCACACCATGATTGCCACACTCCTATTCTGTGGCGCATGGTGGTTAGTGCGCCACAGAAATATGAAATTTCTGTGCCGCACCCCCCTTGGTGCGCCACAGAATTCCCATCCGAAAAAATTTTGTCCACACGCACCAACTCCACCCCCCCCCCCCCGGGAACGCCTTTTCTAGTTTTTGACGGAAGAGTTGGCGGTCTAAAAAGCATCAAAAAATAAATCCCTTATAGATGCACGGAGAGTTTAATGTCTACTTTTTTATCAAATTTTGAAATATGTATTTCGACTTTCTGAGCAAAAGATTTATAAAAAAAGTAAAATGGGCATAACTTTTGCATACGATGTCGAAAAAAAATGATCAAGATATTAAAAAAAACTAGAGAGAAAAATAAACCCAACCTCACTCGCCTTCGGCCTGTGAGCTTTTTTTAGAATCGCGAAATTCCAAAAGGAACAAAAGTTATGGCCGTTTTAAGATTTTTACTAGAAAATAAAAAAAAAGAAAAAAAATTATGTGGCGCACCAAGGGGGGTGCGCCACAGAATTGGGAGGCAGGATTCGAAATCTGCCTCCTCCCCTCCTTTTCTTCCCTTCTCCCCTCCACTTCTCCTCCACTTCTCATCTTCTACCTCTCCTCTCCTCTCCTCCACCTCTCCTCCTCCTCCACCACCACCACCACCACCACCACCACCACCACCACCTCTCCTCCTTCTCCTCCTCCTCCTCCACCACCACCACTCCTCCTCCACCACCAACATCCTCCTCCTCCTCCTCCTCCACCACCACCACCACCTCCGGTGAGCTCCTCCTCCTCCTCCACCACCTCTCCTACTCCTCTTTCTCCTCCTCCTCCTCCACCACCACCTCTCCTCCTCCTCATCCTCCTCTATCACCACCACCTCACCTCCTCCTCCTCCACCACCACCACCACCACCACCACCTCCGGCGAGCTTCTCCTTCTCCTCCCCACCAACTCCGGTGACCCCAATCCTCCACCCACCAACTCCGGCGAGCATCCGACGAAATCTGGCGGAATTTCGAAATTTCGAAAATTTCCCGCGGCCAGATCTGGCCGCCTTTTTTTTTGAAATTCAAAAAAAAATTCTGTGGCGCACCCACCCCTTGGTGCGCCACAGAATTGCAAATTTCTGTGGCGCACGGCCACGGTGCGCCACAGAAATAAATTTTTATGGCGTATATTCTGTGGCGCACCCCTCCGGCCCCTAGGTGCGCCACAGAATCCCATTTTGGTGCGCCACAGAAAGGCCTTTTTCTACTAGTGATCCGTTAAAATACAATTCATGCAACGTGATGGGTAACGTTATATGTTTCACCAGTCAGTTGCATTTTATAATATTCGTTTACATGCAACTATCGCTTGTAACTTGTAGGATTCTCTCGGATAGTAATTAAGGACAGCCTACTCATTTACAGCCGGTGGTGTCCGGATTCATGCAGAACGACATTGCACGATACGTAGTGCAATTTTACCAAAACACTTCTTGCTCTCGAGCACCGGTGTTCCCTTTTTCTTAATAAAAATTACGAAGAAATAAATTCTGAAGAAAATACAAGCATATGGACATGCTCAATATGTCCGACCTAGTGAAATTTCTTTTCATATGTGATCTGCACAAAAAAAAAGTAAAATAATAATTTTGGTAAAATTTTCTATAGCTATGATTTTGTGATTTTCGTGTAGCCGACAATACAACATATCATCAAACAAAACTAGAAACTTCTAGATGACTGGGCTAGAAAATAGGAACTAATTTGTTGCCAACAAACACATCATAAGGATTTATCTTTCCTTTAACCTTGCGAGAGATAAAAAAAAATTAAGTGTGCAATGAACGCGTTTACAAGCTTATTGGACCCAACGAACTCTGGCCGTTCAATCAAGAATAGTGTAGTATGTTTTCTCGAAATTAAACTTGTCCCCATTTACCGTTGCCTGTTGGGTTGTTATAAATATGAGAACCTAAGTTATTGTGCATGGACGTTGGGTTGTTGTAACTTGTGAATTTTCTTTTAGAAATGGAAGCATTATAGGCGATGCACACGTCCGGTCTTTGTAAAAACAAAGTATCAAAAATCATGTTTTATATCTCATAGATAACACAACGTGGTCACACAAATCAACCACTCGAAAATCGAAGTTGTATGCATCAATCCTGCTACGTTATGCCACCCACCCCGGCTATAAATAGCCTGAATGACCGCCATCAGTCGAGCACAACCTTTATCCATAATTCCTCGTTAGTCCCCCGACAACAGAAATGACCACATGTACATAGAATACAACGCCTTGTTGAATACATGCAAAAATGAACGCCCTGTAGTAACCTGTGAATATGGTTTTCTTTTCTGTGGATATAACATACAAGACATTTGCTTGATACACTCATGATCCTTTTGAGAATCCATACACCATCGATCGTAAGAATGATAAGATAATTCAGGCACTACAGGAATGGCCTACTGTGCCGATGACCAAAATCTATGCCGATGGAAATTTGTCGGGGCCGTCGACATAGACTCAATCAGGGAATCCTAAATTGCGAAAACAAATTGAGCTATGCCGACGGCAATGCCGTCGGCCTATCTTTTTTTTTTTGAGCTACGCCGACGGCAATGCCATCGGCATAGACCCGAAGAGAGAATCCCAAATTGCGAAAAAAATTGAGCATTGCCGTCGGTCTAGCCAAGCTAAATTTTTTTTGGACTTAATCACCGTTTTGACCATAACTTTTGTATTCGAACTCGGATTTTGACGTTATTTAGCTCGTTTCGAAAAGGAGAAACATATCTAAATCATCATGCATATTGTTAAATATACATTCTTAGAAAAAATCATGAGAAAGAATGGAACTAACAATAATGTGTTAACGGTTTCGTCTGAGAGGGTTGTGGGGCGTCTTAATCCAACCAAAATCTAGGTGGTACCATACCAAGTGTGTACTATTGTGTTTTGGGTTGTATATATCCAGTATTCTACTCTGTATGTCAAGGCTTCATTGTCATCATTTTTTTGAATTTGCTTGATTTTTCTATGCCTATTTCAAAACGAAGTCAAGACGGCAAGGCATGACCATTCATAGCTAGGGCTTAAATATTGAGAAAATCTTTGAGTATCTCTGATGAAATAGGTAGTTGTGTAGCTAAAAATAATTTGTTTCAAAAATCATGAGCAAACTACGAGGCACTTTTAGTTCAAATTTGACCCGTTTCCACCTGAATCGACATAAACTTGTGTTTTTTAAAAGAGGTGGATAGAAACCTTTTCAGATCCAACAATTTGGTTATTTGTGCATATAAGATGGTCTAGTATTTTCAAAAAATATAGCTCCCAAGTTTTGCAACATACTTGTGGTTGGTGCTTCACAAAAAAAGCCATTTTTCACATTCGGAAAATGGAAAATGGTTTTTTTATTCAATGGAAAGGAAAACTTTCTCTGTGAACATTGTCTGTGCTTCCAATATGCATGTTTGTGTGGAATATGGGCACATTTAAACAAACTATGCCATGGATTTGGCCATAACACCTGTCATTTGACCCGAAACCCTAGAATGTTTGTAGGAGACAGCTCATTTATGTGAACAAATTTTTAACACATCTGTCGTATTCCAAATTTATTATTTTTTTGGATATTAGGACACATATAATGACACCAAGCGAAGGTTTTGCATCATTTTAGGGTTGTTTAAATTTTCTGAAATTTTCTAAGCCGGTTTCACGAAAAAGTCAAGACGGCGGGCATGACCGTTCGTAGCTAGGGCTTGAATCTTGAGAAACTCTTGGTGTATCTCTGATGAAATAGGTAGTTGTGTACCTAAAAATAGTTTTTCCAAAAATTATGAGCAAACTACGAGGCACCTATAGTTCAAATTTGAACCGTTTCCAACTAAGTCGACAGAAACTTGTGTTTTTTAAAAGACGTGGTTGGAAACCTTTTCAGAGGCAACAATTTGGTTATTTGTGCATATAACATGGTCTATTATTTTCAAAAAATGTAGCTTCAAAGTTTTGCAACATATTTGTGGTTGGTGCTTCACAAAAAAAGCCATTTTCACCCTCGGAAAATGGAAAATGGTTTTTTCAGTGAAAAGGAAAACTTTCTCCATGAACATTATTTGTGCTTCCAATATGCATGTTTATGTGGAATATGGGAACATTTAAAAAAACTATGCCATGGATGTGGCCATAACCCCTGTGATTTGGCCCGAAACACTAGAATGTTCGTAAGAGATAGCTCATTTATGTGAACAAATTTTCAACACATCTGTCGTATTCCAAGTTTATTATTTTCGGTGGATACTAGTACATATGTAATGACACCACGTGAAGGTCTTGCATAATTTTGGGGTTTTAAAATTTTCTGGAATTTTTTAACCCGATTTCGCGAAAAAGTCAAGAAGGCGGGCATGACCGTTCGTAGCTAGGGCTTGAATATTGCGACACTCTTGGTTTATTTTTGATGAAATAGGTAGTTGTGTACGTAAAAATGATTTTTTCCAAAAATCATGAGCAAACTACGAGGCACGTATAGTTCAAATTTGACCCGTTTCCAACTGAATCGGCAGAAACTTTTCAGAGGCAAAAATTTGGTTATTTGTGCATATAACATGGTATAGTATTTTCAAAAAATGCAGCTCCCAAGTTTTACAACATATTTGTGGTTGGTGCTTCACAAAAAAAAGCCATTTTTCATACTCGGGAAATGGAAAATGGTTTTTTATTCAATGAAAAGGAAAATTTCTCCGTAAACATTGTTCGTCCTTCCAATATGCATGTTTGTGTGGAATATGGGCACATTTAAACAAACTGTGCCGTGAATTTGGCCATAACACCTGTCATTTGGCCCGAAAACCCTAGAATGTTCGTAGGAGATAGCTCCTTGATGTGAATAAATTTTTAACACAACTGTCGTATTCCAAGTTTATTATGTTTGGTGGATACTAGGACACATATAATGACACCACGCGAAGGTCTTGCGTCATTTTGGGGTTTTTTAATTTTTCAGGAATTTTCTAAGCCAGTTTCACGGAAAAGTCAAGACGTCGGGCATGACCGTTTGTAGCTAGGGCTTGAATATTGCGAAACTCTTGGTGTATCTCTGATGAAATAGGTAGTTGTGTAGCTAAAAATTATTTTTTTCCAAAAATCATGAGCAAACTATGAGGCACCTGTAGTTCAAATTTGACCCGTTTCCACCTGAATTAGTAGAAACTTGTATTTTTCAAAAGAGGTAGATGGAAAACTTTTGAGAGGCAACAATTTGGTTATTTTTGCATTTAACATGGTCGAGTATTTTCAAAAAATGCATCTCCCAAGTTTTGCAACGTATTTGTGGTTGGTGCTTCACAAAAAAACGCATTTTTCACACTCGAAAAATGGAAAATGATTTTTTTTATTCAATGAAAAGGAAAACTTTATCCGTGAACTTTGTTCGTGCTTCCAATATGCATATTTGTGTGGAATACGGACACATTTAAACAAACTATGCCATGGATTTGGCCACAACACCTGTCATTTGGCCCGAAACACTAGAATGTTCATAGGAGATAGCTCATTTACGTGAGCAAATTTTCAACACAACTGTCATATTCCAAGTTTATTATTTTTTATGGATACTAGGACATAAATAATTACACCACGCGAAGGTCTTACATCATTTTGGGGGGTTTTTAAATTTTCTGGGATTTTCTAAGCCAGTTTCACGAAAAAGTCAAGACGGCGGGCATGACCGTTCGTAGCTAGGGCTTGAATATTGAGAAAATCTTGGTGTATATTTGATGAAATAGTTAGTTGTGTAACTAAAAATGATTTTTTCCAAAAATAATGAGCAAGCTACGAGGCACCTGTAGTTTAAATTTGACCCGTTTCCAACAGAATCGGCAGAAACTTTTGTTTTTCAAAGAGATGGATGGAAACCTTTTCAGAGGCAAAAATTTGGTTATTTGTGCATATAACATTGTCTAGTATTTTCAAAAAATGCAGCTCCCAAGTTTTGCAACATATTTGTGGTTGGTGCTTCACAAAAAAAACATTTTTCACACTCGAAAAATTGAAAATAGTTTTTTATTCAATGAAAAGGAAAACTTTATTCGTCAACATTGTTCATGCTTCCAATACTAATATTTGTGTAGAATATGGGCACATTTAAAAAAATTATGTCATGGATTTGGCCATAACACCTGTCATTTGGCCCGAAACCCTAGAATTATCTTAGGAGATAGATCATTTATGTGAACAAATTTTCAACACAACCTTCGTATTCCAAGTTTATTATTTTTGGTGGATACTAGGCCATATATAATCACACCACGCGAAGGTCTTGCATCATTTTGGAGTTTTTTAAATTTTCTGAAATTTTCTAAGCCGGTTTCACGACGAAGTCAAGACGGCGGGCATGCCCGTTCATAGCTAGGGGTTGAATATTGAGAAAATCTTAGTGTATCTCTGATGAAAAAGATATTTGTGTATCTAAAAATGATTTTTTCCAAAAATTATGAGCAAACTACGAGGCACCTGTAGTCCAAATTTGACCCGTTTCCAGCCGAATCGTCAGAAATTGTCAAAATGGCCGCCATGACTATTCATAATAAGATTTCAAATTTTCTGAAACTATCGATGTTTCTATGATATGGATGTCATATTTGAATTCCTCTCATTTTTCTAATCGACTTAGACATTTTATTTGTCAAATTTCGATTTACGAATTTAAAGCTATGAATTATTCCATATTAAATAATTTATTAAAAAATAAAGTAATTTCTAACATTGTATCGTTATTTATTCAATAAAGATCATCATATAATCATTGTTATTTATTCAAATATATTTTAAAATTTAAACAATAGAAAGGTTTAACATCATTCCCCACAGGTTAACATTATTGATATGATAGTAATATCAGTAAGTTCTAACATCTGATTTGGAATTTAGTTTGGAAGGAACTGAAAGGTTAAGCGTGCTTGGGCTGGAGGAATTTCATGATGGATGTCCGAACGGGAAGTTTGACTAAGTTAAATATGTTGACCAGATTAATTGTACTCAGAGATTAAGTATGTGGCTAAGAGCAAAATTCCGAAATAGAATTTAAAAAAAATACAAAAAAATCGATTTTGTTTTCAAATTTTTTTCAATTATTTTAAAAATATTATGCCGAGAGCTTTGTCGTTGATGTATGGAGAGCTATGCCGACGGCAAAGCCGTCGGCATAGCCTTACGCCGACGGATTTTAGTACGCCGGCGGTAATTTGGCTATGCCTACGCGGCCTTATGCCGTCGGCCATACGTCGACGGCATTTTATCCTATGCCGACGACCAAAAGCCGTCGGCGTATTCACTCATTCCTCAATTATTCCTGTAGTGAGGCGGTAAAGCGCCTCCAAAGAATATTTATTCTAGCTAATTGCAGCTAAGGATATTAAGAATGATACACCATGCAAGCAATGTAAGCCCACCACCTTTTATTGACAAAAGTGGAAAAAACCAGAACGTCAAAATATAATTAAGATATTAAGATACACTATCCATGCCGTGTAAGACCACCACCGTTTCATGTCAAAAGTGGAGCCATCCAAGATTTTATAGATTCAACACTGTACCACTTGTTCGAAGATTTTAATATCTGTATGTACTTTTTGGTTCATTGCATCCTGACAAAATAACATAACAGTCCCCGAACAGAGTTAACCAACAACTTTGATTTTACGAGGGACCTGATACAAGCATGGCTTCATACATGCAAGAGTTAGAAGGCAGGTCGCCATATAAATATATGACTCGGTGCATAATAGCTGACGGCTAGCTATCTGGTACTTGCTCCGTTCGAAAATACTTGACTTCCGTTCATGTATGTATGTATGTATGTATGTATGTATGTATGTATGTATATACTCCCTTTCACGAGTAAGTGTACATATACTTTTACCTTAGTCAAATTTTTTAAATTTTGACCAAATTTATAGAAAATTATAGCAATATATATGACATCAAAATGATATATTTTAAAACATCATGTCAAGACAAATCTATTGATACTAATTTGATGTCATAAATGCTAGCACTTTTTCCCGATAAAGTTAGTCAAAGTTTAATAAATGTGACCGACAAAAAGGGAAAACATACACTTTATCGTGGATGGAGAGAGTATGTATGTATGTATGTATACATAGAATATGTCTAATACATCCATATTTGGAGAAATGAAAGTCATACATTTATGAACGAATGGAGTGCTACTACACCATGCAAATGGCCGTCACCATTTAGATACCCGGCCCTATTGAGTTCAATCACATGAACTGAAATTCTAAAGTCAAATAACTTTCTGGAAGCATGCTTGTATGAGATGATCTATTTAGGGTACCCTAATGGCTAATGGTGATCCACTGGCATATATATGAGACTTTGCATAGATATTTATTACTCACCAAGCATACGTAATTTGCTTTGAAAAATAACTCCACTTGTAGCCAGTTGGGCTGTCAATCCATGAATACATGCCTAGCTGGTGAACACCTGCACCTGGTCGGTCAGATGCAGCGAATCTGGATCGTGCAACTTTCTCTTCTTTTTTATAAACACAAATGTTTCTACTTTTGAAGATTCTTTAGGAGTGTGGATAGAATGAACCGGATGGCAATGCTCCCCCTATTTCAACTTTCCATATACAATTTTTAGTTGTTAAAAAAAATCTGAAACAATTCAAAGGCATAGTTAATGCAAACCAAGTGCGCGACACGTGAGTTTCACGACGAATTCACATTTACGTTGGCAACACAAAAAAGGAGAAAAAATTGGTGCTTTGTAGCAGTATATATATATATATGACCTATTTTTGTCCCGTTTTACATAGGTTAAATAAAAAGTCATTCGTCCACAAAACTTTATACTCTCACATTGTACCTGTAGATGTATACCTACAATTTCTTCCAATTTTTTTTAACATTTGAAAAGTGCTTTTCCATGGCAGGAGCATATATATACCGAGGTTCAAATGAGTATTTTCCGATTCTCTAGTCGCTAGTTTAAGGATTAAGGAAGGTCACCAAGGAAACTAATCCTTGACTTGGTAATTAGCTAGGTGCATATAATTAGGATTTATAAGTATTAAGGTTATCATAATACATGTAACGAACCGGGACAAGTATTCTCCGACCACTTAATTAATTAATTAGATTAGTCTAGTTAAAAGTGAAATCACTTAATTTGAACAACCTTCATGGAAACTTTTCAGTAACGTTGTATACTATTTTTAGCACCAAGTTGCATACATTGTAGTAGCAAGTAGGAGGGAGTAGAAAGTTAGCTGAGCTGGGGTTTCTGAGCTAGGTGCATTGAACATTATTCCAGCAGCTGGGCGATTCATCATACCGTGGGCAATGTGTTGTCTGCACGGTTCAGCTCTCTACTTCTACCGAGGACACATGAGAACCCGATGAAGCTTTGCGTGTGTGCACCAAAAGACTTAGCTAGCCACCTATATATGCGCCGTTCTAGGTTTCTTCCGGAAAGTTCGTTTCCATATGTGTAGCTAGCTATCTAGCCAGGCTACATAGGAAAGAGAAGATATGGAAGGAAGCGTGGCGACGACTATGCTGCTCGTGGTGGTGGCGGCGGTGGCGCTTCTCCTCCTCCCGCTGCTGCTGCCTCCCCTGCCACCACCGCCGTTGCTGCTTCTGTTTGTCCCCGTGGCGCTGATGCTCGCGCTGCTGTCCCTCGCCTTCCTCCCCAAGCGTGATGCTGCCGTCTTCGGAAAGCAGTCCGATCAGTTCCCACTCTGAATCGATTGGTGGGCGGGCCACTGCCACCGTCCGAGGATGCAGACATCAGGCTACGCATGTACGCAGCTAGGAGATCACCGGGCGATGATGATATCGGTGCGTGTAGCGACACTTTGCGCGAGAGACGAAGATCCATGTCAGGCATAGTTCTTGCATGGTGAACACCGACGGACTGAAGTTCGATCAACGATCAAGGAAAAACGCGATGGATGGACCAAGTCTTTGTCTATACTGTGTGGTTAATTTGTATTCTTACACTAGTTCAATGCACATTCTGTAGTACGTACGCATATCCCTTGTAAGAGACTATCTCAGACATTGCGTATTCGTTTATTCGCTGTGGTAGTGGTTGATATAGCACATTAGACAGGTTCGTCCCTGCGGCCGCAAGTAGATTTGCATGTCCGTTCGACCATTTCAACTTGCTCATCAGACCGCTCGCCAAAACAGGGATACCGTCCTAGGTTAGCTGAGAATTGACCACTCTCAAGGCCAGATTTTCGAGTGGAGTTTGTTGTTTCCTGCCTAGTGGGTACTTGTTTGAGAGCTTACCAAAACCAGGGCCACTTAGTGCTTGCCTTAATCTATCAGCCCATGTTGATGCCCACCCAGATGCATGCATCGAGCCTGTAAGCTGTAACAAGGTTCACCCAGCAGGCAGCAGCTAGGTTCCCAAGCACGCTACACAAACTAATACGTACTTTGGTTTGAGCTGAGCTAGGCTGCCAAAAACAGAACCTGGGCACACGGCCATCCACGGGCCTGAGGAGGGAAAAACTAATCTCCCATCTTTACCATTTCATCCTCCCTTCCTACCATTACCGCTCTATGAGGACACTACCAGAACACTCATTCCACACCGATGATGGGGGCGGCGGGGATCTTATCGTCTGTCTTCACACGATGGATTCGGTATAGGCGGCTTCTGATAGGGGGTTCTACTTGACAGGTACGTCGGCCCCTGAGTTCTCTCGGCGTTGTTATGTCACTGCGGTTGCAACAGTTCTCTCGAAACAGGTTTTACGCTCCGCTTTACAAATAAAGCAACCCATAGTCATACAACAAGTTCACGACCACAAACAAAACAGAAAAACAGAAAAGTAAAAAAGTCTGCTGGGGCAACAACACAACACCGCCCAAACACAACATTACAAAAGAGATGATACATCTCGGAGCGACGATCAACAGCTGGAAGCAGAAGATAAGCGGCGAGCCGCCGTCACGAGGTCCTGAATCAGGCTATCCAGCCGCTCCAAGTCTCGTTGTCTACAAAGAGGGTGCCACTGCTGCAAGAATGCTAAACATTTAAACACAGAGTCAGAGTCCCGTCTCAGAAACACGCGCTCGATAACCATTTTTATTACGAATAGTCCATAAGATCCATGTCATCGCGGAGAACAGTAACCAGAAGAGGCGTCTCCTCCTCCCGTTACGGTTCGCCTGCGCTTCCAAGAACTCGCTAAGGTCAAGGGCCAGCCACTCGGGCCCCAACGCGTCAGCAACGAAGGTCCAAAGGAATCGAGCTGCGGGGCAAGAAAATAATATGTGGGTTCCCGTCTCTGGAACCACACATAGGGGCAGGTCCCATCACCTGGACCAAACCGCTTGGTGACCTCCACACCCGATGGGAGGAGGTCACGTAATAATTGCCAAGTGAAGATCTTAATCATCAACGACATTGGCTCTTTCCATAGATGGGTCGCCCAGGGAGTCGTAGGCCCTCTAAATAGTGTCCGGTAGTCCGACCCCACAGAGAAGTTCCCCGAGGGCGAGAGAGCCTAGGAAACCGAATCCGGGGTGTCCCCTAAGGCCCGGGGGAGGGAGGCGCGAAGCATCTCCCACTTAGCAGCCTCCATCGGGCCAAACGTACGACGGAATCCAACATTCCATGGTCCGTGTTGGGCTGCCCCGTCCACCAAAATCCCCGGGTTTGAGAAAATCACGAACAACTCAAGAAACTCTTGACGGAGGGGGCGCGAACCCAGCCAATAGTCCAGCCAAAATAGGGTCCCTCTTCCGTCCCCAACGGAAAAAGAGACCCCTAGGCGGACATCATGCTTGATGGCGTAAATGGATCGCCAAAACTGTGACCCTTCCTTCCGCTCACACGCAAGGATCGGACAACCTCTTAGATATTTCGCCTTTATAAGGTTGAGCAAAAGGCCCCCGTCGTCCCGCAGGATCTGGCATTCCCATTTTAGCAGCAGCGCTTTGTTCGTGTGGCGAGAGGCTATAATCTCTATGCCCCCAAGTATCCGCCCATTTCACCATGTACTGCTTTTGGTGACCCTTAGCATCCTCCCAGAAGATGCAGTATAATTCCTTATCGAAGCTCGCGTGGACGCTCTCCAGAAGCGAGTATAGACCCATCATATACATAGGTAGACTAGACAGACAGGAGTCATTAAGAATAGTCTTACTCCCTTTGGAGGTGAACCACCCTTGCCACGGTCCAGGTCCTTGATAAGGATCCTAGAGTCACGGATAGGCATTCCCAGATAAGAAACTGGGAAATGCGCCAACCTACAGTTAAGGCTGTTTGCAATCTGTTGTTGGTCCTTCTTGGAGTAGGCAAGGATCACGACTTCACTCTTATCAAAGTTGATCTTGAGTCCAGACATGGACTCAAAGCATAGGAGGAGGAACTTCAGATCGATGATGTCAAGTTCCGACCCCTCGACCATGATCATAGTGTAATCCGCATATTGGAGGTGGGTCACGGCACCCTCGGGAACCAAATGTCCAACCACCCCGGAGATGTGGCCAGAGGTTTTAGCGCGCTCCAAGACCTCTACAAGGACATCCACAACAGCGTTAAGCAGGAACGGTGAAATAGGGTCACCTTGTCTAACAGCACACGTGGATTTAAAATAGGGGCCGAATTCCATATTAATATTAATGCCAGTATTTCCGCTCATGACCAATTGCATTATCCAGCAGATCCACCCCTCTCCGCTCCAACACTAGGCGAAGGAAGGACCAATCCAGGCGATCATACGCCTTTTGAAAGTCCAGCTTAGAAATACGCCCTTTTCCCGGCACGTCTTCACCTCATGAATTATTTTATGGAGGGACAGAATCTCATCATGGATATATCGGCTTTTCACAAAGGTGAATTGGTACAGATGTGTGAGTCGCTCCAGAATCGGGGCGAGTCTGATAGCACACACTTTCGGACTTTGTACTCCCTGCAGTATATACTTTATACTTTTAGTAGCAGGCGCCTGTGTGTATACACCATGTACACAATGTACATCCAGTAGCAGCGATGCTCGGCTTCGCCTCGATATTTTTTTACGGCTCCGCTTCGTCTCGATAATCATTTATAAAGATTTTGAAGGGGTACATAGCTCGTTGTGCGCATTTGGTCGAAGCGTGCATTGATCGTAGTGCGTGCTACGGCTCGGCGTTGCCTCGTACTACCGCTCGGCTTCGCCTCGAACAAAACTCCTACGGCGCTTCTTCTAAAAATTACAAATATGTTGTATCTGAAATTATAAAAGAGTTGTTACGGAAAGTGTACAAACATTGTTTCCGAAAGTATACATGTTATATCTGAAAGTATAAAAAAGTGTGGCTACTAAAATTATAGAAACGCTGTTTCTGAAAGTATACGCGCGGTGTACCTGGGTGTACATCTGTCTGAGCGTACGTACATCCGTCTGGGATCTAGTTTTAAACATCTCGGCGCGAGGATCTCAAATATGAAAATGGTTCGTAATTTCGAAATACGGTTAGCAAGATATTTTATTTTGAAAAAATAAACTCCGAAATAAATGCGTTCCTGTTTCTGATCGGTTAAAAAAGAAAACTAGTTGGCCTTACCCACCCGAATATTCAGCCCACGCGGTAAGAAAGAGCCCACGCGCACAAAGAAGTTCACGACACATGCTCCATCCTTCACAGAACCTATACATAGTTCATTCATGCCAGCGACAAAGACCACAGGCTCCAAAGATTCTGAGCCTACTTGCATGCACGGTAGGACCACCTTTCTTTCCCGTGAAAAGGGGAAAATTCCAAATACAGTACATGGAGTAGCAGCAAGGGGAAAACCCCTCCAGCTACTTACTCAACATCTTCATTCTCGTGGAACCACATATATTACCCTGGATAATGCAACAGCTTCTGATGCGTTATCTAGCAAGCACCGGTAGAAATCATCGTAAAAGTAACCCGGGGATGGCTCTCCATAATTAACGAGCACGTAATACCCCGTATGTACCTTCTGCAGAAAAGCAGCGCCACTTGCGGCCTGCTGGGCTGCCAGTCCATGTGCAGCTGAACCTGGTCGATCAGGTGAACTGAATCTGGCTCGCTCGAGTCGAGGAACGCTTTAGTCGTCGCGGTAAGCGACCTCACCTATATGAACAAGAGAGACCGAGTGGTGAACAAAACTGATGAGTTAACTTGGTGATATGAATACAAGGTTCGCTACCGCGGGAGAGCACTACGTTGCCATATGCCAACTAGTTTTCCGTGCCCTGTACACGGTACCAACAAATGCACGCTGTTGTAGCACGAGCGAAAAACACACGGCAAAGAAAAACACATAGACATGCCCACGGTAAAAAATGGCACATGGCAAAGACCATGGACGCGTTTCAACCCACACGGTCACGCAAACTGAGCAGTCACACGTCAAAGAGCGCCATGTGGGCCCCACTTTCCATCAACGTTTGCCGCCCTTGTCAAGTATCGGTGGGGCCCTACTAGCACCTTTGCCGTGTGCCACGACATCCGACCCACGGCAAAGAGGGTGTTGTCGTGCATTTCGTCGCCAAGTGCTCTTTGCCACGTGCGGCAAATGACAAATGTTTTACCGTGTGTTTTCCTTCTTTTGACGTGTGCCACAGGCACACGGCAACGAGTTGCTCTCTCGTAGTGGTTACAAGTAAGTATCTGTCGCCTGCTGGGTTGCCACTATGGTGATCTGGAGGCCGCCACCCCTAAACCTCTACCGCCATCCTACGGTGGGGTGCAAGGGCATCATCTGCCACTTTATGATGGGCCCTTCTGACCGGACAGCGTCGATGGCGCACCAGATGGTGCGGTGGGGCTCTGACTAAAACTGCATCCACTTGGCGACATTGCTATCTGGTCGTGGATGCTCGTCGGTGAAGCAGTTAAAGGCCTCTCATTCCTCACGGAAGAACATAGGCTAGTGAAGGCTATCGAGAAACTACTTTCGGTCCGGCCACAGCCGGAGCTACTTCTTGTGGGTGGATCCCACGCTTAAATTCGAAGCATTCTTTGGAGACTAGCGCCACGGGCACCCTGTGCAAAATGATGGCAGTTCCTTTCGGCAACATTATCTTTAGTGTCGTGAGGATGCCGTGGTAAGAGAACTCTTTGGCCTCGTGCCAAGAGAGCTACTTTCTATTCACATCCATGGCGGTGATAGTGCAAGTGTGTTGCCGGCGACAGAAGGGAGAGTGTGGGAGGGTGAGTAAGATCAAATCGTACAACGAGGCGGAAGCCTTCTTATACACTTCTTAGGTAGGCCTAGTGGCGGTAGTGATGACGTTAATGCTATGTTTGGGAAGGCGGAACACTGCCGCATCGCCTCGTGCCAATGTTAATGCGATGCGTCGGAAAAGCATGTCGTCGGATCCTGTTGCGTGAGGAACCACCTGGCGACGTGGTCGCCATTATGCCAAGCATCGGCCTCTTCACATCCCATTAACCGCGGTGGACAAACGCGAGCCTATGACTACGAGCCCGTGTGTCGGAGACTTTGTCCGGGTGTTGTCCGGTGCGCCGAGTTGCGAGTTGGCCCCAAGTATATATGGAGTTTGTCTTGGTGGGTGCCGGATAGAATTTAGGTCAGTTCGGACAGATAGGGCGCAGTTAGTGCCGATTTTTCTTCTTGGACCCCGTTGGCCATTTAGGGGGTCGTTTTTGGGTTCTGATGAAGATGCTCTAATATTGTGTTGACACAAGCAAACTAGGACCCTATAGAGGCCTTAATTACCCGGAGCAATATCTCTGTATAAACACTTTCCTAGAAAGATATGGCTCGATAGGAGCGGCCACGGTCAACTTTGTTGGAAGTTATCTCATTTGAACAATCTTTTTAGAACCAACGTGAACAAAGCACAACACATACTCTTCCCTCATAATAAAATACACACTCTTTCTTCGCTCGAATAAAAAAATCAGAAAAAGACATACTCTCTACAATCCTTTAGAGAAACATCGTACCAAGTTGCTTGCATAATAATGAGTTGGGTAGATATTTCTGAGCTCGGTGCATTGAACACTGCTGCGGGTGCAGCTGGGCTTGGCATACGCAAGGACAATGTATACATCGCCAGCATGCGAAGGTACCACGCGAGCTCCTTCTTCTCGGAGCACGCACACAAAGAACTAGGTAGCTGAGAAGAGAGAGAGATATATGGAAGGGAGCGTGGTGACGACGATGCTGCTCCTGGTGGCGGCGGCGGTGGCTCTCCTGCTTCTCCCGCTGCTGCTTCCTCCTCTCCCGCTGCCGCCGTCGCTGCTGCTGCTCGTCCCCCTGCTGCTGCTGCTAGCGGTGCTGTCCCTGGCCTTCCTACCCAACCGTGCCCCCAGCTGCGTGTCGCCGTCCGATCACTTTGCGCAGTGAATCGGTGAGTGTGTCTGTACCCACATTCGTCGAACCACGCAAGGATGGCTGGGCGCCGCCTGGACCAGTTGATATCAAGTTGTGTAAGCTCTTGATCGTTCCCGCTAGATTGTGCATAGTTCTCGCTTCAGCTAGGAGTGTGATCTTCTTATGTGTCTGTCCTAGTTTCCTTATAAATGAAGTACTCGTTGACTAATTAATTGGCAGAAACCTTTCATGAAATTGTGACAACATTCTTTGTAAAAAGGTTAAGAGTAGATGATTTGTAACAACCTCTTCTAGAAAGTCACTTGGGCTTGTGGCGGTGACTGTTGTTGTGATTCTCTGGCGGTGCTTCGGCGTGGCCGGGTGACCGGTTGCTTCCGAGTTGCTAGCCACCACCGGCGTGGTGCCAGCGGCATCTTAGCTAGTCTCCCCTCTACCACCTATTAGCCTCTGTGGCACACGTATGACGTATCCGTAGGTGGGGTGCCATCTTCTCGGCAGCCCTGATGGAAACTCGCATCACATGAGGGGAGCAGCTGTGGATGGGCTGGGAGTCTTCCGTTCGACGAGCTCTGTGGTTCTACAGATGGAGATGCTCCAACCTTGGAGCATCGTGGTCAAATTTGGTAATCTCTGTTGGAGATGCTCTTAGAGCTGGTGGTGTTCGGATTCATGGAGAATGAGTGCGCAGTTCCTCCTTGTCACCTTGCTTGAATGTCAGCTAGTTGTGATTAATTTGTAGCAGAGTCTCTGATCCATGATGCGGCAAATAGCCGTGTCCGATCGACGTCCCGGTTTTAACTGCCACGTACGGTGCACACTCACCCACTGTACACCGACCAGCGGAAGGCGGACCCGACAGGGATAAGGGTCCCAGGGCTACCATCCCATCTCATTGCATCCCTGTCCCGGCCAAGCCAGCCAAGTTGAGTATTATGAACGCAAATTCTGTTCTGGAGCCTCGTTATTTCTTGCCTAGTTACAATATTCGGGTCCGCTCCTTCCCTGATTTCATCTGTTTGGGGTCAGACAGCCGTCCGACTCTTGTCCGGCCATCTGTGGTCATTGAACCCAACGCGGCACTCAGCCCTTCCGTAGTTTAGCGATTTTCAAAACGTATTTTTGGTAGAATTTCAAACATTTTATGTTCGAATTCAATGATAAAAATGGACTTCTATTGCTATATTAGTGACGAATTTTGGAGGGTTCCGGCCTTGAGAAAATGGAGAGAGGCTCATGCCTTGATGAACTTGCAATCCCATCTCATTTGCTCCACAGACTTACTTGTTCTTCCTTTTGATACGCCGACGGCCCCCTTGCCATCGGGGAAAGCTGGAAAACCGTCGGCGTCTGCCCCGTCGTCGGATTGCCCTGTTGGTGTAGCCTCAGGGCCAATATTTTTTATTTTTTATCTGAATTGTTTAAAAAAATTAAAATACCCGTCGGCGTACAGATAATCCGAATTTCTTTTTTCAATTTTTTATTTGAATTGTTTAACCTATTAATCGCATTATACACATATTTATATTTTCTCTAATCAATCTTAATTAGATAACCTCAATTCTACTAACACTTTCTATTCGGTCACCCATGCTCAGACTACTCTCGTCTAGAAACAACGGATGTTTTGCCGACAATTGTATCCAATCAATCATGTTAACCCTTATACCATCATATCACACTCCTTTATTTTGTGAATCCAAACAATTATTTAAGTACAAATAATAACTAATAAATAATATTGAATTCAAATAAATCTTGAATTCCAATAATAATTAGTATTTTTTTCCTTTTCCATTTAATATTGAATAAAATTTCTACCTACAAATTTGTAAATCTAAATTTGACAAATAATATGTCTAAATCAATTAGAAAAATGAGAGAAATTCAAATATGACATCCATATAATATTTTCCATCATGTATAGGACTTTACTAAGTGGAGTGTTTAGTGTATGGTATATCGTCATACAACCAAATTAGGTATCGAAACTAGGGTTTATGGAGAAAACATGTCAAACTTGGCCACCAAATGACCAAAGCATATTGGAATGAGTCAAAATATGGCAAAGTGGAGCACAATAGTATTACAAACAAACATAGACCTAGGTTTGTGCACTTGGCTGTGTAGTATTTCTTTTTTAACAAAGGTTAGGGTCGAATAACCCGGAGCTGCTAATACTTCATCACGTGGTTGCTACAAAATACACAAAAACCCTTTTCGTCTCTTGCCCTATAGAACTAAACTTCGAAGAAAGGGCCTGTGAAGTTACAAAGAGAACCCTAGAACTAAAAAAGTGAAAAGCAACCAGATCCTAGGGAACCTTCGCCACCCATCGTCGGCGTTCTCCTGGCGCGCATGGTACCGAGAACAGAGCACAGTGGAGCACTCGGTCTCTCCCTTCCGGCGAACGACCACAAACGTCGGCAGTCTTAACGTATCCGGAGACAAACCACTTGGACACGCCGCGAAGCCGAGCTCCGGCGTCGGATCGAGCAAGCCTCCGACATGGAGGTTGAAGATTGGCCACCATTTTGGCCATTGAACACGGCCGTGAGCAACATCACCACCGCGTGAGGAGCTCGAGGATGCAGCTGAAGCCACTCCACTAATCCCGAGGAAGAAAAGAAGCACCTCCTCCCCTCCTCGCCGCCACGGCCGGCCAGGGGAATACATCGACCCTTCTTCTCACAATCTGTGGAGTGGATGATACGACGAGCGATGTTATTGAAACGGCCTTGTCCAACTCCAGTCCAGTAGGGAAACCACCACGGATTCATCCTGCAAGAAAAAACAGGACAATCTCCCGCGTCGCTGCGAGTTGCCGGAGAGCAACCGAGGGGGAAGAGGAACTCCATAGCTGCGAAATCAAGCACACATGCTAAAAGAAACCTACATCTACTATCTACAAGTCAAGCTACAACATCGCATCCGCGCCGAGCAAAATCGCCGCCGGGGGGAAACGAAGGGCGAGCCGGCGAAAGCGGTGGAAGCCTCGAGATGACTCTCAGAGCGGTGGGAGTGGGTAGCGCTTCTCCCCTTTGGGTGTGTGTGTAATATAGGGTCACCCACCAAGTAAATGAGATGTCTTCTACGAAGATTCTTGGCTTTCAGGCCAAATAACGGGTGTTATGGCCACATCAATGACATAGTTTGTTAAAATGTGCTCGTATTCTACACAAACATGCATCTTGGAAGCACGGACAATATTCGCGAAGAAAATTTTCCTTTTCGTTGCATAAAAAAATCATTTTCCATTTTTCGGATGTGAAAAATTAGTTTTTTTGTGAAGTATCAACCACAAATATGTTGCAACACTTGAGAACTGTATTTTTTAAAAATACTAGACCATATTATATGCACAAATAACCAAATTATTGCCTCTTAAAAGGTTTTCATCTACCTCTTATGAAAAATAGAAGTTTCTACAGATTCAGTAGGAAACGGATCAAATTTGAACTATAGGTGCATCGTAGTTTGCTCATGATTTTTGGAAAAAAACAGTTTTAGGTACACAATTACCTATTTATTCACATATACACCAAGAGTTTCTCACTATTCATCCCCTAACAACAAAGGGTCATGCCCGTCGTCTTGACTTTCCCTAAAATCAGTTTAGAAAATTCCAGAAAATTCAAAAAGCTGAAAATAATGCAAGACCTTCGCGTGGTGTCATTATATATGTCCTATTATCCACTAAAAATTATAAACTTGGAATACGACAGTTGGGTTGAAATGGTGTGCACAGAAATGAGTTATCTCCTTCGAAGATTTTAGGGTTTTAGGCCAAATGACGAGTGTTATGGCCAAACCCATGACATAGTTTGTTGGAATGTGCCCATATTCCACACAAACATGCAACTTGGACGCATGGACAATGTTGATGCAGAAAGTTTTCCTTTTCATTGAATTAAAAAACTATATTTTCCATTTTTTCAGGTGTGAAAAATGGGGTTTTTTGTGAAGGACCACCCACAATATATGTTGCAAAACTTGAGAAATGCATTTTTCAAAAATACTAGATCATGTTTATATGCATAAATAACCAAAGTGTTTTCTCTGAAAAGGTTTCCATCCACCTCTTTTGAAAAACACAAATTTCTGCCGATTCAGTTGGAAATGGGTCAAATTTGAACTATAGGTGGATCGTAGTTTGCTCGTCATTTTTGCAAAAATCATTTTTAGGTACTCTACCTATTTCGTCACAGAGGCACCAAGAGTTTCTCAATATTCAACCCCTAGCTACGTACGGCCATGCCCGCCGTCTTGACATTTTCCTGAAATCGACATAGAAACTTCCAAAAAATTCAAAATGATGCAAGACCTTCGCGTAGTGTCATTATATATGTTCTAGTATCCACCAAAAATAATAAACTTGGAATATGAAAGTTGGGTTGAAAAGGTGTTCATAGTAATGAGCTATCTCCTCCGAAGATTCTAGGGTTTCGGGCGAAATGACGGGTGTTATGGCCAAATCCATGGCATAATTTGTTAAAATGTTTCCATATTCCGCATAAACAAGCATCTTGGAAGAACGGACAATGTTGATGGAGAAAGTTTTCATTTTCACTGAATAAAAAAACTATTTTCTATTTTTCGAGTGCGAAAAATGTTTCTTTTTTTGTAAAGTACCAACCACAAATATGTTCCAGAACTTGTGAGCTGCATTTTTAAAAAATACTAGACCATGTTATACGCATAAATAACCAAAGTGTTGCATGTGAAAATGTTTCCATCCACGTCTTTTGCAAAACATAAGTTTCTGCCGATTAAGTTGGAAACGGGTCAAATTTGAACTACAGGTGACTCGTAGTTTGCTCATGATTTTTGGCAAAAATCATTTTTGGGTCTACAACTACCTATTTAATCACAGATACACCAAGATTTTCACAATATTCAACCCCTAGATACGAACGGTCATGCCCACGGTCTTGACATTTTTCCTCAAATCGATATAGTAAATATCAGAAAATTAAAAAAAAAACTCAAATGATGCAAGACCTTCGCGTGGTGCCATTATATATGTTCTACTATCCACCAAAAATAATAAACTTGGAATACGACTGTTAGGTTGAAAAGTTGTTTATAGAAATGAGCTATCTCCTCCGAAGATTGTAGAGTTTCGGGCCAAATGATGGGTGTTATGGCCATATCCATGACATAGTTTTTTGAAATATGCTCATATTGCACGCAAACATGCATCTTGGAAGAACGGACAATGTTGACGCAGAAAGTTTTCATTTTCACTGAATAAAAAAATCATTTTCCGAGTGTGAAAAATGGTTTTTTTGTGAAGGACCAACCACAAATATGTTGCAAAACTTGGGAGATGCATTTTTTAAAATACTAGACCATGTTATATGCATAAATAACCAAAGTGTTGCATGTGAAAATGTTTACATCCACCTCTCTTGAAAAACACAAGTTTCTGCCGATTCAGCTCGAAACGGGTAAAATTTAAACTACACGTGTCTCGTAGTTTGATCATGATTTTTGGAAAAAATCATTTTTCTCTACACAACTACCTATTTCATCATAGATACACTAATATTTTTTTAATGTTCAACCCCTAGCTATGAACGGCCCTGCCTCAGAGCCCTTTACGACGAAACTGTTAACCCTTTATAGTTAATTTCATTCTTACTCATGATTTTTTTTGAATAAATTAGCTTGAACAATATGCATGATGATGTAGATATGTTTCTCCTTTTCGAAACAAGCAAAGGAACGTCGAAATCTGAATTCGGATGCAAAAGTTATGCTCAAAACGGTAAATAGCTCAAAGAAAAACATAGGCCGACGGCTTGCCGTCGGCGTAGTCCATATATATATAGGCCGACGTAGATATTTTTTTTTGCATTTTGGACTAGCATGTCTTTATCTACGCCGACGGCCGCGACCTTTCCCGTCGGCATAGTTTTTCCCCGTCGGCGTATTTTGGCTCTCCCATAGTGGCTAGTTCCTCCTCCGCGATCCCTTTTAGCGTCCAGTTCCATCTCATCTGCATGCTTGGCGGCCGCGAAGGAGCCGTCCTCATCCTCCTGCGTGTTGTTGTCGTAGACGACGCCATCCTCTTCGACGAGGCAGGATCGGAAGACGCAAGTGCGACTAGGGCAAGGGCGGCGCGTGGATCAATGGAACCCATTGCGACTCCAAGGGCGTAGGATTTCTCCCCGTGGCCGAACTCGTTCGCGTATGCCGCCTTGTAGATCCTTCTCACCTACTCCGGCAACGTGGGACTCTTGTTGAAGAATGATACCGGTCACGCAGGGCTCATCACTATGTGTCGAGAGAAGCTGATGCAGTCGCATTCGATCCGGTGGATGAGATTCTGCGCTGCTAGCCGCAATTCCATTCCGGCAGTTGGATCTAGGGTTTTGGGAGGCAACCGTCGCTGGAAGAGGGAGGCTAGAGCTAGGGTTTTGGGTGAGCTAGATTTTGCCCTGTCGGGGGCCATATAACGAGCTCCACTACCCACATTAAATAAAGAAGATGACATTTGGGAGTGGATGATAGGCGGGCCACAGATGGGAAACATGGAGGATGCACGAGTTGTCTGCGCGCATCCGTGGTAAAGCAAATCCGTCCCAAATTTGGGCTGGGAATAAGTCAAAGCAGACCGAAAAAGGGATTAATTGACTTTTGGGAAAAAGAAATCTCGATTGACCAAGTCTATATAGATCTATAATATGTGTGTGTAAAGTAGTTTCTCAAGGAAGTTACTCACATTTTCGTTCAGTGTAGCTTAGCCACCAGCGAAATGAGAACCAAAGGGTAAAGCTATTGTTCTCACTAACAGAGTGCAATTTCTAATTTTCGTTTACCTGCAGTTAGCATTTTAACTTCTACGATTATTTCTGATAGTAATCATGGAAGGTACGTCCATGCTGCTGCAAGTAGCTGTGTGGGGTAAACAGTCACCCACTGCACACTGACCAGCGGACAGCGAACCCAAAGCTAAAACAGGGATTGATAAAATTCCAGGCCAGCCTAGTTGAGTATTCTCAACGATAATTCTGGACTGGAGCTTTGCTACATTTGCCTAGTGGCTAAATTCGGAGAGTTTAAGAATTTGAGTACTCAAGTAGACAAATACAGATGCACGATCCCTACTTCTCCGAATTTTAGTACTCAATTAGGCAAATACTCTCAACTAGCAAATTCGATAGAGGCATATATATACAGATGCACATGCACCCATAATTTGAGTACTCAAGTAGACAAATACTCTCCGCCCAGGTTCGTGAGGCCCTCTAGATAGGAGCGCGCACGGTCATCTTTGTGGGAAGCCAGCGTGAACAAAACCTAACTTAAAGAAAAATAGGAAATACACTCTTTCTTCATAGAGTAAACCTTTGGAGAAACATCGTACCAAGTTGCATGCATAATAAAAAGTTAGGTAGATATTTCTCAGCTAGGTGCATTGAACACTACTGCGGGTGCAACTGGGCTTGTCATACCCAAGGACAATTGGACAATGTACTGTACATCGCCAGCATGCGTTAGATTCTTCGTTAGGATCGATGTTACAAGCCAAGATACCACGGGAGCTAAAGCGACTCCAGAAATAGCTATGCGCTCCTTCTTCTCAGGGCACGCACCAAGAAGTACCTAGCTAAGAAGAGAGATATGGAAAGGAGCGTGGTGACGACTATGCTGCTCCTAGCGGCGGCGGCTGTGCCGCTCCTGCTTCTCCCGCTGCTGCTTCCTCCTCTGCCACCGCCGCCGTCGCTGCTGCTGGTCGTCCCTGTGGTGCTGCTGATCGCCGTGCTGTCCCTGGCCTTCCTCCCCCACCGTGACGCCAGCTGCATGTCTCTGTCCGATCACTTTGTGCAGTGAATCGATGAGTATGTTTGTATGTGCATTTTCGTGGATCCAGGCAAGGATCAAGGTGTGTAAGCTCCAGACCGTTTTCACTTCAGCATGTGGAGGGGCAGAAATTTCAGGCCGGTAGCTGTACAATCACTACAAATGTTAGCACTACCTTTGTTCATTCCGTTGCATGGCAGTCCAGAAATAGAGTTAGTGCAACCTAGGTGTGGTCTTCTCATCTTACTGTCCTTGTTTCCTTCGACATGTTGAATTTCATTGACCCTTGCATCATAATATAGTCATGTGTTTCAATCGATGTAAAGAACATGATTTTTATTTGGCTAGGATATATCCTCATTAAACACACATTTGAGGGATTGCTTGCAAACGGCAGCCCTGATGGCGGCTCGCTCCAGATGAAGGGAGCAGCCGTGGGTGGGCATGGAGTCTTCCCTTCTCTTGGTATGATTGTCGAAGGGCGCTATTAATTCCATCCGTTCGACGAGCTATGTGGTTCTGCAGATGGCAGCCATGGATGTGGCTTCCTCCTAACCTGGAGCGTCATGGCCAAATTTGGTAATAGCCGTTAGAGATGCTCTTAGAGACGGTGGTGTTCGGATTCATGGAGAATGAGAGTGCATGATTCCAATGTCAAAAAAATAAAAAGAGTGCATGATTCCTTTTTTTCACATGCTTGAATGCCATCCAGTAGTGATTAATTTGTTAGCAGAGTCTTTGATCCATGCTGCAGCAAATAGCTGTGTCCGGTCAGCAGTTTCAACTGCCACATACGGTGCACACTCAACGACAGTACACTGACCAGCGGAAGGCGGACCTAACCGGGATAAGGGTCGCGGGGATATAATCCCGTCCCGTCCGGGCCAAGGTAACCTAGCTAGATCTCGAAGCAGTGAAACGTTACCATCTTTCATAGTGTGTCGTCCAATATCTTTCGATTGATTGACACGATCAAGGTCAAGGCCAAATCATAGGTGGAGGAGGGGACAATGAGCTTGCCAACCTCTTATTTGAAGAACCTTGTTCCAAGCCATTGTGATATTTTATTCGTCCGGTGTGTAGCCCTCTCTTGGACTTGTATATACATTTCTCTTAAATATAGGGATTGCCTATGTCTCAGTCGACTGAGATTTTCTTAAGTCTCAATCAATTTAGAAAAGTGCAACTATAGTTTAAAGAAAAGTGCAATTGCATTTTTCTCAGCAGAAAAATGCAACCGCACCCGTTGCACATTTCTGTCCAGAAAAGTGCAATTGCACATTTTTTGAACTGCGGTTGCACTTTTCTCAAAAGTGACTGAGACTTAAGAAAATCTCAGTCGACTGAGATTTAGCAAAACCGTTAAGTATATCAATGATTCAAGACTCGATTTGTTTTTTGCGTTTCTCTGAAAAAACTCATCATGTTTATAACTGCGCCTATACTTTGTTAAATAATCTAATGAAGACAGCTATGTGCATCCTTTGAATGCGAAGCCTAGGGTGCAACCTCCATTTTGATTTTTTTTTTATATAACTGCACCTGTCTGCTACCTGCTAGGTCGTTGTCAATATGTGTACCCATAGAGGACACAAATTAGCTCGTGTGCACGGACGTTTGGTCCGTCGTTGCAACTTCCATTAATATGACTTTTTTTTCTTTGCGTGGACACGACACTGATTGACACGCTCATGATTCTTCTCAGAATCTATACATCGCGGATCGTCACGACTCACGAATATAAAACTTCTGGAGGCCGGCGAACGGCTCCAAAGATTCTTTAGCGTAGCTACTTGCACCACAAGAAAGTTCGGATATATACACCATATAATGCAGTGTACGACCACCACCTTTTCTTGTCAAAAGTGGAACAATCCAAAACCCCATAATACAATTCAATGGATACCTCAAACCATTCAACATTTTCCAGGTTCAAGCGTACCACTTGGCCAAAGATTCGAGAGCTGTATCTAAGAGTTTGGTTCATTGCACCCTGACGAAATGACATAGCCGTCCGGAAGATAAATTAAGGATCAGCTTTGATTTTAGAACTCGGAAAGAATGGGAGGTTTCTCGGGGATGTGTCTGCTTTGATTTGAAAAGTAACGCCACTTGTAGCTAGCTGGGCTGACAGTCTATGTATACATGACTACCTGCTGAACGCCTGCACCTGGTCTCAGTCAGATGAAGCGAATCTGGCTCCTGCATCTTTCTCTCCATTTCTACTCTCTCCGAATTAAAATGTAAAATGTTTTAGTATTTTGTATACAACACGTATCTAGACATATGTTTTTTTTTTTTTTTTTTTTGATAAAGGGCTTTATTACTCAAAAATCAAGCATTACACCCGGCCTCTGCATCGTGAGATGCACACAGTCTGAATCCGAAACTGAAAATAAACAAAAGTGACAAAGCTACAAAATCCTCTGTAGACTGTCAAAGCTATGGAGCCTCAATCCGTAGATCAAGCGGTCATCCATGTGGGATAAAAATATCCCTCGCCACCTGCTCCAGTCGTGCACATGCCTCCATAAAAAGGTCTCGTAACTCCCCTCCCTGTAATGTGGACCACGAACGGAGAATACTTGTACTCCTGAATAGAACCTGCATACGAGAAAGATTTTTATCATTGAAAATCTTGTCATTTCTACATAGCCAGAGCGACCAGATAACGGCAAGCGCTCCTACCCTAATAATAGTCTTAAATCGTTTATCTACCCCATTCAACCAGTTACCGAATATATTCGCAACGGAAGTGGGTTGATATAGATTCGAAGCCATTTGGATAGCGGACCATATAGAACGCGCAAATGGGCAATCAAAGAATAAGTGTTTAATTGTCTCATCGTGAGAACAAGAAACACACTTAGAGCTTCCATGCCAATTACGTTTGACAAGATTATCCTTTGTGAGTATGACCCCCTTACGAAGGTACCATGCGAAGATCTTAATCTTCAGCGGCACTCTCATACGCCATACATTTTTGAATATATCGACTGGCATATCCGACTGGATCATGGCTCTGTACATGGAGTCCACCGAGAACTGTCCATTCTTAGTGATCTTCCATCGAAATTCATCGGCGCCTGGTGTAAGAGTAACTGTAGTTAATCTATCAACCAGGTTTTGCCAAGACACTAGTCTAGGCCCGATTAAATCTCGCCTGAACGTAACATTAGGAGGTGATGTTTGCATGACCGTAGCCAGCGTATCCTCCTTATGTCGCGCAATGGTGTACAAGGCCGGATACTGTTCTCTGAGTGTGGTATTGCCTAACCACTTGTCCTCCGAGAACCGTATCTGTGATCCATCCTTAATCTTAAATACCCCATAGCGAAAAAACTTATTTTTGGTCGCCATGAGTCCAGCCCAAAAGTGTGAATCACCTGGTCTCCACGTGACCTGTGACATTGCTTTCGAGCCTATGTATTTACGTTTCAGGATAGTCTGCCAAACGCCGTCTTCGGTTAGTAGTTTAAAAATCCAATTACTAAGTAGGGCTGAATTCTTGACTTGAAGATCATGAATACCAAGCCCCCCTTGATCTCGTGGACGACAAACTACATCCCATCTGGCCAATCGATATTTCTTTTTCTCGTTGTCACCTTGCCAAAAGAATCTAGATCGGAAGTAATCCAATTTTTTTAAGACTCCTTTGCGTAACTGGAAGAATGATATCATATACAGTACCATATTAGTAAGGACTGAATTAATGAGTACCAGTCGTCCACCAAGTGACAACAATTTTCCTTTCCAACTAGCTAGCCTTTTCTGCAGACGCTCTTCGACTTGGCCCCATTCTGCATTAGTCAATCTCCTGTAATGTATTGGTATTCCCAAATACTTAATAGGAAACTGACCTTGCTCGCATCCGAATAACTCGGTATACTGCGCAACTGCATCATGGGCCTCGCCAAAGCAGAACAATTCGCTTTTATGAAAATTAATTTTTAATCCGGATAATCGCTCAAACGCTGAAAGTATTAATTTCAGATTCGCCGCTTTCTCCAAATCATGCTCCATAAAGAGAATTGTATCATCTGCATATTGAAGGATCGACAATCCCCCATCTACAAGATGTGGAATTATTCCCTCAATTAGGCTATTTTCTTTGGCTCGATCGATCATGATCGCTAACATATCTGCCACAATATTAAACAATACGGGCGATAGCGGATCACCTTGTCTCAAGCCTTTCTTTGTTTGGAAGTATCGGCCAACATCGTCATTGACTTTGATAGCCACACTACCTCCAGCTACGAAACTGCGAACTAGGGTACACCACTCCTCTGAAAATCCTTTCATTCTCAGAGTCTGTTGTAGAAACTCCCAATTCACTTTATCATAGGCCTTTTCAAAGTCTATTTTAAGGATTACCCCATTAAGCTTTTTTGTGTGCAACTCATGTACGGTTTCGTGTAAAGTCACGACCCCATCTAGGATATTCCTACCCTGCATAAAAGCAGTCTGTGTAGGTTTTACCACATGGTCTGCCACCGAATTCAGCCTAATAGTTGCAACCTTAGTAAAGATTTTGAAACTAACGTTAAGAAGGCAGATTGGACGGTACTGTTGTATCCGTTCTGCGTTCAAAACCTTAGGTAACAAAACGATTTCCCCAAAATTAAGGCGATATAACTCCAGATGTCCACTCTACAAGCTGTCGAACATTTCTAGGAGATCATGTTTAATGATTTCCCAAAAATGCTGATAGAACTCCGCCGGACAACCATCTGGACCAGGTGCCTTATTATGTTCCATCTGAAATATCGCCTTCTTTATCTCCTCTTCAGAGAAGGGAGCAGTAAGAAAAGCGTTTTCTTCCATTGAAACTTGGGGAATATCATCTGTGCGGCTCTCATCCATGGTAATATTACCTACTTCAGGAGCCCCAAACAGATCTTTATAGAACTTTGTGATATAAGTCTTGAGACACTCTTGTCCCTCGATGAGACCTTCATCTTGTTGGAGACTTTGAATCCGTTTTTCCTATGTCTGCCATTAGCAACATTATGGAAATAACGAGTATTCGAATCTCCTTCAAGAATGAATTGAGCCTTCGATCTTTGATACCATTTGAGTTCCTCTTCCCGCAACATATGTGCTACTTTCGCATTGGATTGACTTTTTAGTTCAATCTCTTGCATAGATAGCAACCTAGTTTCTGCGAGCCGGTCCAACTCATCAATAATGGAACAAAGTCGTTCTTTCTCCTTCTTTAGCATTCCGGTCGTATGTCTCGCCCATCCACGGAGATATTTACGCAAATTGCGCATTTTATTATTCCATCTCCGTATTGGGTTATCACCTACAACCGGTTTATGCCATACTTTCTTTACTAGTTCATCGAAACCATCTCTCAAAAACCAACCTAGTTCAAACTTGAACTGTGTATGGCCCTTTGGTTTTGATGTACCAGTTGAAAGAAGCAAAGGAGCATGGTCTGACAGAGACTCAATACGTTCTAGAGCACGTACCGTTACCAATGGGAATTTGTCTTCCCAATCGGTACTCATTAATACGCGATCTAGCTTTTCGTATGTAGGCTCCGGCAAACTATTTGCCCAGGTGAACTGTCTTCCGGACATGTAAACCTCTCTCAAATCCAAGCTATCAATGACAGCGTTGAACAAGAAAGGCCAATGACCATCAAACCGTCCCCGGCTTTTCTCGTATGGAAACCTTAGCATATTAAAATCACCACCAATTAAAATTGGGTGTGGATTAGTATTAGCCAGGTTAACCAACTCACGAAGAAAAGCCTCTTTGAACTCTTCCTGGGCAACACCATACACAGCGACTAAACTCCATACGAAATTGTCGGCACGGTTACGGGAGGTGTAATTTGATATGAAAATCACCATCCGACCTTGCTAACACATCAAAGGAATCAGTTTTAACGCCTAGTAAGATACCACCCGACCTACCGCGAGGAGGAATAGAATGCCAAGTAAAGTCGATACCACCTGAAAGGCGGTTCAAAACACTCACTTGGAAATCTCGCCTCCCTGTTTCGGAGATAGCCAGAAACTCCAAATCGTGATCCCTGACGTATTGTGCAATATTCAAATGTTTAGCCAAGTCTCCAAGACCTCTGCTATTAGTGAATAAGCCATTCATCGGGAAACACATGGATTTTTAAGCGGTCTCGCGATGTTTCGCGGTGAGTTTTTCCTCTTTTGCTTAGCGGTTTTGGATTTCCGGCCGGATGCATATAGATCAACTAAGGATCCAAGCCCGTCCTCATCCAATCCCACCTCAGTCACTTCCCCCACTAGATGTGATAAAAGTTGTCCATCCGAAGAGGCATACGCTGAATCATCATCCATATGAGGTATATCCACCATGGTAGAAGCACTCGGTTTGACCGTTAAACGATCAAATTCCATATGCTTCAACACATTAGTGGACAACGTGATCTCCTTGTCATTCTTTCCTAAAGAAACACCAACTACACCTAAACTAGAGGATAATTTGGTATCTGAAAAAGAAAGAAATGAACGAGGATAAGAACCCATACCCTGAGGTGCAGATGAGTACAGTGCCGCCTTTCGCCGCATGGCCTTGGACATGGCGTCCACGTCCGTCGATGAAGCCCCGTCTGCAGCAACTTGGTGGCGAGCGCTACGTCTCAGCCCATCGTATGCAAGCTACCAATCCCGCCAATGGACACAGTCGGCTTAGGGAGCCTGAGCGTAGGACACTTCTTCATAGGGTGCGTTTTTGAGTCGCACACATAGCAGTAGTGTTCCACCGGACAATCCCTCGTCGCATGTGTGTTCACCTCGCATCTCCAGCACCTAGTCTTCCGAACCGCCACAGCCGCGGCAACATCAGCTCCCACGGGTCCAGCGGCGGGGAGGGCCTGCTGTTCGACCACAGGAACTGGTAATGCTACAGCTGCCTCGTGAGTCCCAGTAGTTACTGCCTGAGCCGTCTTCTTCTTTTTATTCTTGCGTTTTGCCACTCCAGTTGCCGCCACCGTACCAACCGCGAACACCTGCCCAACCGTACCAACCACCGCCGAACCAGCCACTCCGGGCGCTGCCACAGCTGCCGCCAACGGAACCGCTGCGGGGGCAGCAACCACTGGCGCCATGCTCGTCCCCGCGCCCCCCGCCGCCGCGTGAGCCAGACCCGGGATGGGAGGCACCGGCCTAGGGTTAGCCGGCACCCCCTGCGCAGGCGCAAACATCGGCGGCCCGGCCAGCGGCCTAGCCACGCCGCCAGCCGCCACTCCGCGTCCAACACCGCCGCCCGCCTGCACGCCCCGCCCAGCGCCCCGTCCACGTCCAGCCGGCGCCGGACCCGGCAGGCGTTGGGGCTCCGCCATCTGCGAGGCCGAAGGGAGCGGCGACGACAGAGCTTGAAGATACGATCTGCGGCCCGGCGACGCGCAGGATGCGAGCGATGTCGAGGAAGGCCGTGGAGATGCAGTCGATGGCGTCGACAAAGGTCCTGTTGGCGTCGGCGTCGACGAAGAACCGGTAGGCTTCGAACGAGTTGCAGGAACCCTAGCCCGACGTCGAGTATCAGAACGTGCCCACATGACCGCGAAGGCCTCCGCCAGGTAGGACCAGGGCCTGACGCGCTGGCCCACCGCAGTCGACGTGGTCCCACCAACTCGAACTGACGCAGTCCCGCCGAGATCCGCAGAACCCGGATCGGACACCGTTCGCGATCGGTCTTCGTCATCGATACCGGCGCCGACGTGCTGCACGAAACCAGCGGGGAAGAAATCCCCTAGACAAGGTGGAGGGGTCAACCTCGGCCTAGGGATCGGACCCCGCCACCCCATCCTCACCGCGGGTCTCCGCAGCAGCTGCCCGGTAGGAGCAGACACGGCCGGCGGCGAAGAAGACCGGGGCGTGGACGCCGGCGACAACGGCTCGTCTCCCACTACCTTCTCCTTAGACCTCCCCCATCTCCTTGACGACTTCGTCGGAAACCCGATCCTCGTCCAGAACTCGCCGGCTATTTCCTCCTCCGGCCTCGGCTCCCGGTGCACGTCGCTCGGGGAGATAGAGCGCTCCTCGATGAAAACTTCTTCAGCTACTCGTAACGTCGTCTCCGCCGCAGACCAGACGTCCCCGTCCGCCACCTCATCCTCGATGACCAAGGTGCCGAACCGGTTAGCCGATCCCCCGCCGCCGAGGTCTCCGCCGGCCGCCCCGAGACTGGAGCTAAGCGCAGCACGAAGTCCGCCCGGCGCGAGCGTCAGCCTCCGGCGATCCCGCACGACGCCGGGAACGCCATCCCCTCCGCGCGATCCGCCCCCCGAATCGCCACTCATCACCGCTCTGTTACAGCGGTGTAACAGCTAGCTTGGACAAGCACTATCGCAATTAGAGCGTGCATGTGTATACTCCAATAAAATCCCAGTATTTTTTATTTTAACATGCATACCGATCTAATCACTAAAACATGTCTATATACGTTTTGTTTAGAAAACGGTAAAACATTTTATATTTTCATACGGAGGAAGCACTATGCATAGCATACACGTTTCTACTTTTGAAATTTAAACTAAAACATCGCGAAGTAAACTAAAACTGTGCGACGACTATCCTAGGCGTCGTCGTCTTCATCGTCGTCCTCCTCGCGGTCCCCCTTCGCCACCATGGCGAGCCGGTTGGAGGGACCAGCTTCGCCCTCATCCTTCGCCGCGGCGAGCCAGCGCCGCTCCGCCCGGCCTTGCACCCGCAGCCGGTGCAGCTGCGCCTGCTCGGAGGGCTGGCGGTTGCGCCGCTCGCTCTGCAGCGCCACCTGCCGCCGGTCGGCCTCGTACTGCGCGATGATGGCCTGCTGCTCGGCCGATGCAGCGTTCTCGGCCAGCTGCCGGCGCACCTCACGCTCCGCCTCTTCCCTCTGGTGCGTCTCCAGAGATGCCCGAACGGCGGCAGCCGCCGCCGCCGCCTGCTCGAGGCCGCCGAGGACCTGGCGGTACGCCCCCTCATTCTGCGCGGTCTCGATGGAGTACAAGGCGGCGTGCTGCTCCGGCCATATTGGATGCCGCCTCCGCTCCCTCCTCCAGCGCCGGGCAGCCTGCCGGGCAGCCTGCGCCGCCTCCTGCTCGGGCGCCAGCTCTTCCTGGACAGGCGGCTGCTCGGGCGCCGCTGCTCCCTGCGCCGGCTACTGCTCTGGCGCCACTTCCTGCTGTCCCTCGTCGTCGCTCTCGGGCCACGCATCCCAGAGGTGATCCATCGTTGCCAGGCGCGGCGAGGGGGTGAGGAGGAGGAGGCTAGAATCGGGGAACGGCGAGGAGGAGGAGGCGAGAATTGTCTGACGGCGAGGGGCGGGCACCCTTTTTATAGCCTGGCGGGCCAGTCGTTGCGCCGCACGTGTCACCGCTGCCGCCCCCGCCATTAATCCGGCAGCCTTTGACTGGGGCGCATGCACTGGCCGGCGCTATTCGTCGCTTCCGGCGCGAAAAAACCCGCCTGGGGGAGCTCTGGGGGGGGACTGGAGATGCCCTAAGGTTGAGCATAATTTGTATTTATAAGCATTCAGTTGGTCATACTAGTACCTGCTTTGTTTAGATATGTAAGGCCTATGCTATTGCACCATCTGGTAGTACGATATTATAGGGAGTAATACAAATAACTAGCCCAGTGTATTTTTTATGAGTCGTATACTTGTATTTAAATTTAATTGGACTCGTGCATTCATATGTTTGGGCTAATAACTTTTTTTTCTATGTCCACGTGTGAGGGTTAACCGCTAGGTAAACAACAACCTCGTAATCTCTCTTCGGCAAGATACCTATTAAACCATGCTAAGAAATTTGCAACAGCATAGACCTAAGATTAGAGAATTTTTTTTTTTTACGGAGGACAGCAAGCGCTGCTCCATTTTCATTAAGAGAGAGCCGGATCAGATCCCGGCGAAACTACAGGGAGGGGATTACAAGCTAGCAAAGCTAGACACCACAAAGAGAAGGGGAGAAACAAGACACAGCCAAACCCCGCAGGGAGACCATCAACTCTCATCGTCTTTCGATTGCCGTTGGACGCTAGCGCACATGAATCTTCACCGTCGTAGACGAAGGGCTTCAATCAGCCGAGATCAACCAAGGAAGAGTGGAGCAGCCGAAGGGAAGCACATCGCCGAGTCCACACCCGGACGAAGGGCCATGCGCTACCGAGGTTACACACACCTGCCACCGGCGGAGTCGAAGGGCATCGCGGAGCCGAGTCGACACACGGGAATGTTCACCAGCACTAGCCCGAGCCGTCAACCGTCTTCGGAGGAGAGCCTCCAGCCCTCCGTAGAAGCTCGAGCTCCCCAACTGGTCCCTCCAGCTGCGAGTCCATCTCCATGAACGATGCCCTCACGAGGGAAATGACGGCAAGACGCCAACATCATCCGACCGGGAGCACCCAGGTCTAGGGTTTCCCCCGGAGAATGGAACAGGGGAGGCAGGAAGAGCACCACGGCAACGCCTTCAGGAAGGTGGCGACGCCCACGGGCGCCGTCGTTGCCGGCTCCGGCCAAAGGATGGAGCAAGCTTTCACTCGGCCCTCTCACCTTACCCCCCACTCGACAGCTGATCCACCACATCCACCACACAGGCCAACCACCGCACCACCACCTCCAACGCGTGCCAGCACCGGAGCACCGCGTCCCTCAACGCGCCGCCGAGCAGCCGAAGCCGAGCCAGCGACGGATCTGGGCGGGATCCCAGATCCACGGCCCACCACCTCCACGCCTCCACCTACCACAGAGAGGCGACAGGGGCACCTCCACGCACAAGGACGATGAACGGAGGGGTGGACGCCGCCGCACGACCAGGGGCGCCGCCCCGGCCGCCGCGCGCAGGCCGCTCCACTGAAGCCGCCCCAGCAGCCCCGGGGGAGCTCCCGCCGCGAGAACCATCGGATCCCGGCGCCTTGGGAGTGAAAATGCATGGAGCAGAGGGAAAACCACATTAATTAGAAATTAATGGAAAATTCTAAACTATCTATAAAAAGGAAGAGTGGACTGATAAATTCGAACGGAGGGAGTACATAATAAGTCCCTAACCACTTAATTAGATCAGTCTATCAACATGTCAAAACACTTAAGTTAAACAACCTCCATCTAAACTTTTCGACGGACATCGTACTACTACTACCTCTAATCGGAATTAATTGTCGTCGGTTGTACACCTCTTCGTATGATAGTGTAACAATCCACTTCTGGACAAATAGAAGTCATCTATTATTGAACGGAGGGAATAGTTCACTAGTGGAAACAACCCCTTTCGTCGAGGGGGCCAGGGGGCACCTGTCCCGGTTGCAACCAAATCCGGGACAAATGCAATGCATTGGTCCCGGTTTGTGAGCCCAGGGCAATAGAAATCGCCTGGGGGCATTGGTCCCGATTCGTCGGGAGATATTGGTCCCGGTTCGTGGCATGAACCGGGACCAATGCCTAGCCGCAGGCCAGGTGGCACGCACATGGGCATTGGTCCCGGTTCATTCCACAAACCGGGACCAATGTCCCCCCCTTCCCCTATATATACTGCCCCAGCCCCCCCCCCTTTCCATCTTTTTTTTGCTTGGAGGTGTGAGAGAGGTGGGTGTTAGTGTGTTTTATTTTACTATGCGCACGAGGTGTTCGACGAAATTCCCGAGCCACACATAAGCTCACTGAAAATGGTATCTTCGACCGAGGTTAACAAACTTATCTTTTTCATCTGTAACTGAAACATAAAAAGTAATATTTGTCGATGTACTGTGGTCATTTCTGTATTAATATGTTATTGTAATGTATTTTGATAAACTTAATTATACGATGCAGATAGATGCACGGCAGCGATGGATGTACGGTGACCGACGCACTTCCGAGTATATGGCGGGCCTGAATGCATTTCTTGCTGTAGCTCAGGCAAACAAAGATAATGGCTTTATGTGTTGCCCATGTGTTGATTATCGGAATGTCAGAGAGCACTCTTCCGAAAGAATCCTTCATGGCCACCTACTTCGGAGAGGTTTCATGCCCAGCTATAATTGTTGGACCAAGCATGGAGAAAGAGGGGTTTTGATGGAAGACGATGAAGAAGAAGAAGAAGATCCTTTGTTCCCTGAATACGACGATACTGCAATGGAAGAGAATGCAGAAGAAGGAGGTGATCAAGAACAGGTATCAGAAGAGCCCGATGATGATCTTGGCCGAGTTATTGCTGATGCAAGGGAAGACTGTGAAAGTAAATTGGAGAGGTTGAAGCTGGACAACATGTTACAAGATCACAAAAAGTTGTTGTACCCAAATTGCGAAGATGGTAGCACAAAACTCGGTACCACACTGGAGTTGCTGAAATAGAAGGCACAGAACGGTGTGACTGACAAGACATTTGAGAGTTTACTTCAACTAATGAAGCCAAAACTTCCAAAGGATAACGAATTGCCTGAGAGTACGTACGAAGCAAAGAAAGCTCTCTGCACTCTAGGATTAGATGTGCAGAAGATACATGCATATATTAATGACTGCATCCTCTACCGCGGTGAGAAGTACGAGAATTTGGATGAATGTCCGGTATGCACTGCACTGCGGTATAAGATCAGAGCAGATGACCCTGGTGATGTTGACGGCGAGCCCCCCCACCCACCCCATCCCCCCGTAAGAGGGTTGCTGCTAAGGTGATGTGGTATGGTCCTATAATACCACGGTTAAAACGTCTGTTTAGAAACAAAGAGCATGCTAGGTTGTTGCAATGGCACAAAGAAGACCGTAAGAAAGACGGAAAGTTGAGACACCCCGCCGATGGATCGCAGTGGAGAAAGATCGAGAGAGACTTCCCAGACTTTACAGGAGAGGCGAGAAACTTATGGTTTGGTCTAAGTACAGATGGCTTTAATCCTTTTGGGGAGCAGAGCTCCAGTCATAGCACCTAGCCCGTAACTCTATGTATGTACAACCTTCCTCCTTGGTTGTGCATGAAGCGTAAGTTCATTATGATGCCAGTTCTCATCCAAGGCCCGAGGTAACCTGGCAACGACAATGATGTGTATCTAAGGCCATTAGTGGAAGAACTCTTACAATTGTGGGCCAAACCAGGTGTACGTGTGTGGGATGAGAACGAACAAAAGCCATTTGACCTACGGGCGTTGCTTTTCGTAACCATCAATGATTGGCCTGCTCTTAGTAACATTTCCGGACATACAAACAAGGGATACAATGCATGCACACACTGTTTAGATAAGACTGACAGTGTTTATTTGGATAAATGTAAAAAGGTTGTATACCTGGGGCATCGTAGATTTCTTCCGATCAAGCATCCCGTAAGAAAGAAAGGAGGGAAGTATTTCAGAGGTGAGGCAGATAACCGGAAGAAGCCTGAGCTCCGTAGTGGTAATGATATATTCGATATGGTCAAGGACCTAGAAGTAATCTTTGGTAAGGGTGCTGGCAGCCAACCAGTTCCGAACGGCCCTGATAAGCGCGCACCCATGTGGAAGAAGAAATCTATATTTTGGGAGCTACCCTATTGGAAATTTTTACAGGTACGGTCTTTGATCGACGTGATGCACGTGACAAAGAATCTCTGCGTCGATTTGCTATGCTTCATGGGCGTGTATGGAAAGTCAAAAGATACGTCAGAAGCACGGGAGGACCAGCAACGTACGAAAGACCCAAGCAACAAGCACACGGATACAGCGCGCCATTACTTAAGCAGCTACGCTCTTACTAAAGCAGAGAAAGAAACATTTTTTGAAGTCCTTTACAGTATCAAGGTTCCGTCTGGCTTCTCGTCTAATATAAAGGGGATAATAAACATGGCAGAGAAAACATTCCAAAACCTGAAGTCTCATGACTGCCACGTGATTATGACGCAATTGCTTCCGATTGCATTGAGGGGGATTCTACCGGAAAATGTTCGAGTACCCATTGTGAAGCTATGTGCATTCATGAACGCAATATCTCAGAAGGTAATCGATCCAGAAATTCTTGCAAGATTACAGAGAGATGTGGTCCAGTGTCTTGTTAGTTTTGAGTTGGTTTTCCCACCATCCTTCTTCAACATTATGACTCATCTCCTGGTTCACCTATGTGAAGAGATTCATATTCTCGGTCCGGTATTTTTACACAATATGTTCCCCTTTGAGAGGTTCATGGGAGTCTTGAAGAAATATGTTCATAACCGTGCTAGGCCAGAAGGAAGCATCTCGAAGGGCTATGGAACAGAGGAGGTCATTGGGTTCTGTGTTGACTTTATTCCTGACCTTAAGACGATTGGTGTTCCTGAATCGCGGCATGAGGGGACACTTAGGGGAAAAGGAACGTTGGGAAAGAAAACAATGATACCCAGGGACGGGCATTCTTTCACCAAAGCACACTACATAGTTCTACAAAATTCTATGTTCGTGGCTACGTATCTCGAGGAACACAAGAATATTGTACGCTCCACAGACCTGGGGAAGGATGACTCATGGATTAAACACAAACACATGGAGACTTTCGGAAGTTGGTTGCAAACACATCTTATAAATGACACCACTGTTTAAGATCAGTTGTACATGTTGTCAGGGTCACCATCTTCGACTATTGAGAGTTTTCAAGGGTACGAGATAAATTGGAATACATTTTACACAATCTCCCAAGATAAAAAGAGCACCAACCAAAACAGTGGTGTCCGCTTTGATACAACAAACGAGAATGGAAAAAATAACACATACTATGGTTACATAGAGGAGATATGGGAACTTGACTATGGACCTTCTTTTAAGGTCCCTTTGTTCAAGTGCAAATGGGTCAACCTGAATGGAGAAGGGGTAAAGGTAGACCCGCTTTATGGAATGACAATAGTGGATCTAAACAATATTGGTTACAATAACGAACCATTCGTCCTAGCCAATTATGTGGCTCGGGTCTTCTATGTGAAGGACATGTCCTCCAGACCGAAAAAAAGAAAAAATAAGCAAACAAATCCGAACAAAGTGAGACAGAAGAAGAAGACGCAAACCGAAAAACTCTAAAAACTTATTTGTGGTTTTGTACGTAAACACTCTACGGCCAGTGAGAAAAAGAGTCTGTTAATTATGTTGCTATTAATGTAATTTTTACTAATTTTAAAACAATATAAGATATTTATATTCAAATTATATGCAAATAGTAAAATAATAAATAGTTTCAATAGTTAGAATAATTATTTAGTTAAACAAAAAATGGATTTGAATTAGTTATGCAAATTCAAGGACTTTTCATGTTGAAATTTTTGTCAAATTCGAAAGTATATAGAAGTTATTCATGTGCATATTTAAACAATTTTCAAATTATGGCGCTAAATATTTGGGCGCGCAGGGTGGCACCAAATTTTGAAATACGTTTTGTTCCCGGCCCGTGCCACCAACCAGGACCAAAGGGGGTACCTCTATAGTCCCATTTGTATAAATATCTCGGCCCTCTCTCCAGGCCGAGCAACCACACCCGGGGCCGACCGGAGTAGCCTAGGCGAAGCCCTGCCGGCGGCGGGAATGGACATGAAGATCCCGTCGGTGCTGGCTCCGCCGGCGGGGATGAACTAGGACGTAGATTAGCCGGGGACGAGTTTTGGGGGTGCATTCATATATTGAAAAGGTCCGAAGACCGGTGCTTACATCGGGGGGCTGATGCACCCAAAATGCATCTACTTTTCCAAGCACTTTGCATCGTATTTCTCTCTGGAGTCCCCCCATAATTGAATAAATCTGCAGAATCTGACGCTGTTTGTAGCAAAAGTCTTCTTTCTGTCTATTTTCGCAGGACTTTTCACAGGGGATGAAAACCACGTAACTTTTTATGGAAAAGAAGGGGAATGAGCACCAGATGGGGCCGGAGGGTCACCAGAGGGCCAAAAGGGGGCCCCACACGCGGCCAGATTCCTTGGCAGCGTGGGGTCACCCTTTTGGGCCCAGATGGCCCACTCCGGCTAGGTCTTCGACGTACCCCTCCATATATACAAGGAACTGACGGGTTTCGAAGGGGAGGGCTGTTCGCGAAACGGAGCGTCGCCGCCACCACGATCTTCGATTTTGGAGTCAGATTGATTCGGGATTTCATCCCCGGAGGTGGAATTCGAGGGGCTTCGTCACCATCATCATCACCACCATCATCTCCATCAACCATGAGCTCCATCACCCCCTCCATGTGTGATTAGTTGCTGTAGGCATGTGAGGTGTGAGGGGTTTTGGATGAGATTGATCATGTAATTGCTACCCGGTATGCGGGATCTAGGGGTTTGTCTTGAGAATTCTTATGTCTTATGTTGATGCACTATTGCTAGGCTTAATGCTTGTTACTAGGGCCCAAGTGGCATGATTTCAGTACTGAACTTACATTGCTACATCATATATTTGAGTTTGGTATCTATCTGCAATGTGTATTACCTGCTATTATGTTGAACCTGCGAACCCTAAAGTGACAGCTAGGGAAAACAAGGGGGATATGTGTGGTGACCCAGCATACCACTGCATGTTGTAGTACGCCAGTCGTTGATATAACACTCACAGAACACCGTTCCGCAAATATTACATCCCTCAGGGTGGTACAGCAGAAACATTGCGGGTCTGATTAACATACACCAAATATATTACAAACATAGAGTACTGACAACCGAATGAGCTCACATGGAGGTCATCCATTATTGAAGTCGAAATGAACACCGAAAAGTAAACAGTTGCTAGCACGGGAACTCAACAGTCAATAAAAGAGTTTATGACTGCTCGATTCAACCGTGACTAAGTAGTTATCTAGACTAGGCTAAACCTAGTCAGACTCCTCCCCGTTGGGGTCTGCTCCGTACTGGATGAGATAGTCAACTCCTTCTACTCCACCGGAGAGGTCCGGTTCTTCGTAGAAGATATCCTCCTGGCCTCCGAGTATGTTGAACGAAGCTTCTTCTAGGTTCTCATAACCTAAGCAGGGGTCTAACGGGATTGAATGAGTAACGAGCGTTACTCAGCAAGTTCCTGTAAGTACAGAAGTAATGGATGCACTAACTATGGTCCTCGACTCTAAGGAGTCTAGACAGATGCAAGTTTTGTCAAATCTTTCTTCAAGAGATTTCTTTTAATAATGAAAACTATGCCCGCCATTCTTCACAGGATTAGAACTTTCATGGAGTTGCCTTTCCTGCGGCGTTCGCAGCTCCTTCCCGGAAAAAGGGGTAACATGCCACATCCTTTTACACTCTGCAGAGGTGCGTTACTTTACCCATGGACGACCAAGACCATGTTTCACAACCAGGCGCGCAATCCTGTCCACTCCCACTTAGGTGTGGGGCCCGGTTGTTGGTCCAAGCCAAACCGTGCTTCTCCGCACAACGCATGCCCACCCGTTTCTGCCAGCAGGTTGAACGCCTGATTCCACCCCTCACGATGGATATCTACGCGCCCCTGGCAGACCATCATAGACCCGCAGAGTCCGTGGGAATTAAGGGATCCCACCCATGTGCATGTAGTCCCGCACTACCTACGCGAGAGTACAGCGTACGTCTCTGGCAGCCCGTTGACATGCGAACGAGAAAAGTATCACGGCTGACTTACCTCCCCCATAGAAGATCCATGGTCAACGCGAATTTACGGCGCAAGAATCCTGACGGCATTTGTTGTTATTTCCTAGGTAATACTTTCCCATGCAGATGGAACCTTCCTTGACCTATTCATCTTACCATGGTTCCATCCGCCCACCAAACAGAACACTACCCCTCGGGTAGTCATTCAATTAGTCATATTATTATAAAAATAGGATCATGCATTCTTTTTGGAGTAGGTGGTAATACGATAGGGTTTTGAAAATAGTTGTTATGACATAATTCAATGGACATGAGCAAGTGATGAACTTGCCTGGATATGGATAAGTAATGAAGTCTGAAGCTCGAGGTGGATCCTGACTTCCTTGTTCTACAAAATTCCATCATTGTCCGGTAAAGACAATGTTTAAAGAAGCAAATGATGCTATTATGCATAACGATGAGATGTATGCAATTTTGGAAAGACCAAATTAATTCTTTAGTTCAAATTGTTTTGCTTAATCACCCAGTTATTTATAAGTAGTGCTTCTAGTTAATTTCCTAAATTTGTATTACTTTAATTTTTAGCTGACTGGTTTCTTATTATCTTACTCATAAACATGGTAATAACTTATTTCTTTTAAAATTACAATCTAAGGAAGTTTAAATAATATGCCCATCAGTTGATTTATTTGGTTCTAGCAATTGTTAGAATATATTATTATTTCAAATAATCAACTAGTAATGTCCTATTTGTTTTGGTGTTTAAATTAAATTTATACTGGTTTGTTTAGTACTCTAAATTAGAAATTTAGATATGTTTATATTTTATCTTATTTAATTTCCTAATTTTTATTAAAATTTAGTCAAATTACCTGTCTGCCCCTAGGGCTGACAGGTGGACCCCGGGGTTAGGGTTAAGCCCAACCCCCTGGTCTGGTCAGGCTGGACCAGACCAGCCGCACCGCACCCGCCCCGCACCTTATCCCTTCCGCTTCCGCGCGAGGCGACGCGGAAGGCGACGCAGATGGCGACGCGCCATCGCCTCCGGCGATTTCCCCTGGCCTTCCCCGTGCTCCTCCACCGCAGTGACCTAGAGCCTTCCTGGCCCCTCCTTGCTCGTTCCCTCATCTACCTCCTCGATCCGTTCTTCTTCCCGTGGTGCTCCCGTGGAGATCTCCAAACCCTAACCCTAGGGTTAGGTCTTGGACGCTTCTTCTCCGCCCTGGTGGCCGTGGTGCCATCTCCTGGTCGCTGGAGATGCTGTGCTGCTGCTGCGACGACTTCTCCGGGGACGCCGCCGCCGGGATGGTCTACGGGCAACCGCGGCTCCGCCGCCGTGCTTTCCTCTCCTACCGGATATGGGCACCACTATGGTGTCCATCTGTAAGTGATTTCTCCTCTCTCTCTCTCTCTGTTGCCTTCTCCCTCATGCTCTGGAATCAGCCGTCGAGTTGATTTGTGCTTGTGCGTGCCTGTGCTGCCTCCTGTGCCCTAGGGTGGAATTAGTAGCATTGGATTGTATCCAAATGCCTACTGATTGCGTGATAGATGAGTTCCTAGCTAGACTCTGTGGTGGATGCGAATTTTTATCATGCCCTAATCTTCCTTTCTCTGCTGGCTTGTGCTGTGAGATAATTGTGATGATGGATCTGTTGCTGGAAAATCATTTGGGTTATTCCCATGCTGCTCTGGTACTAATCCCCTTAGGGTTTGCTCCCAGTGACAATTTCTAGTGTCTGTGTATGAAATAACACTGTGTATACAATTTTCCTAATGATTTGGGGTGTGCAAATTAATTGGGAGGTGTTACTCTGAACCTTTGTTCAGAGGATATGCCCTCAATGATTGTATTCCTCAGATTATTTCCATTTCCTAAAATCCCTTTGGTTCTGGGCTGTCAGATCCTTTGATCTGATGCCCAGCAACCAAGTGTGTGTGTGTGACACTCCCAGTGCTTCTGGTTGTGCTCTAGTCACATATTCCTATTGCCATCTATCTCTCTATCTTATTTCCTAAAACCCCCTGATAAGAACAGATACTATCATGCTTTCTTTGCCTTCTTTAATCCTTATGAATAAGAACAGATACTATGATGTGATTCTTTTGCTTCTTTGCTCCTCATGAATTAAGAACAGATACTATTACTTGTTTCTTTTGCTTCTTTACTCCTCATGAATTAAGAACAGATATTATTACTTGTTTCTTTTGCCCCTAAGCCCATGATGCATAGCCTGAGGCCCTTGTTAATCTAAGAACAGATACTTTGCTTGAAAATAATGCCCTGTGATGAGATTAGCATAGCACTTCTATGCCAACCTGAGGGTTTTAGCACCCCACTAATCCTATGTGCAACTTAGCCAAAGATTTTGGCTTAGATGGTACTTAGGGATTCACCTTGGCTATAGATCAAGTGGTTGGTGGATTTTGGTGCTTGTGGATTGCTTGTTTTCCTCCTTGTGCTCCCTGGTACCTTGGCCTTGTTTGATTGCTTGCAAACTTGCAAACACTTGCTCCAGTGACTGATGGCTTGCTTGTGTGGATGTTATCCTTTCCTGGTATTTGGTGCTTGAGCAGGTACTATGAGGTGTGACCTCATCCCCTACGGTTGCTGGAGTTTTTATACTCCAGGTGGTGTTTTGACAGCACCAAAGTGATGGTATGAGTGTGCTGTGTGCTTGTGAATGACTAAGCTGCTTGTTGCTGCGGCAGTAAGTTAGGTGCTGCCACCTAGTGTGTGGATATTTTCCTGTACCTGGTTGGTCTCATCCCCTTGCCGCACTGGTTACTCACTGTCCTTATCCCTAGCCTGGTGATTTAAATTTGGGGTTGCCAAGTGTAATTTCAGAAATATGCCTGTGATGTTGGTCTGAGGCAAAATAATTCAGAACAGATACCACTTGTTGGATTTAAACCCTATGATGATTCATCAGTGCACCTCACTGAATCCTGAGGGTACTAACCCCCCACTAACACTTTGTATTTTTGTTATTTGTTTTTGTTTTGCAGGTTTGAAGAATTGGACATACTGGTGTAGCTAGATTTGGCTTTAGATTGAAATTCCTGTAATGATATTGTAATCTACTATTTTCTTTTGGTTCACTTGTAAAGACTTTGTAATACCTATTTTCTTATTAATAAAGCATATGGGTTTCTTTTTATTATGCTTGTCAATATGTGGAAATAACTCCTGTTTGATTTATTCATTGTAATCAAATGAGTTAAGATTAGGATATAAACTTATCCTTTATATTTGGTTTATATTTGATTTAAATTCAAACTCAATTTCAAATTGAGCTCAATTCAAATTATTCAAATCATTTAAATATTTAAACACTAATGTTTCAAATTCAATTATTACCCAGAGGTTATACCAAAGTCCCATCTGCTAATAGTAACATCTGTTACCAAAGCATCACTTACTGAGTAGAACCTCAGTCACTCCGGGGTTTTAACTTGCGAAAAATTTATTCAGGTTTTTCAAATAAATGCATGCAAATGCACAAATTATAATCTACCCCCCGTGAGTTCCTAAACGCTGGGACATTACAGTCTCCCCTCCTTAACGAGAACTTCGTCCCGAAGTTGTAACTATGATACCTGAATAGCTCGGGGTAGTTCTGTCGTAGTTCCTCTTCTTTCTCCCAGGTAGCTTCTCGTTCAGGATGATGTTTCCACTGTACCTTGCAGTACTTGATTGCTCGGTTTCAGAGTCTCTTCCAATCTTCGGCTAGAATCTTTTCTGGTTCCTCGACATATGTGAGGTCTGATTCCAATTCTAACTCCTCTTGATTAATCGAGTCTTCCGGCTCCTTCAAACACTTTCGGAGTTGGGATACGTGGAAAACATTGTGAACTTGTTTTAACCGATCCGGTAGCTGCAGGGTATAAGCTACATTCCGGTTCTGAGCTAGGATCTTGTAAGGTCCTATATACCGAGGACTTAGTTTTCCCTTAACACCGAACCTCATAAGCCCTTTCATTGGACTAACTCGGAGATATACCAGATCCCCGACTTCCGGTTCCCATGTCCTTCTCTTCTGATCTGCATAACTCTTTTGACGGCTTTGAGCTATTTTCAAACGATCTCGGATGATATCAACAACTCGTTGCTGATCTTTGATGTAATCTGGTTCAAATTCAGACTTTTCTCCGGTCTCGAACCAACAAATCGGCGACCTACACTTTCGGCCATACAGTACTTCAAAAGGTGCTGCCTTAAGACTGCTTTGATAACTATTGTTGTATGAGAATTCTGCTAATGGTAAATGTTCATCCCATGATCCTCCAAAATCAAGGACGCATGCCCGAAGCATATCTTCAAGGATCTGGTTAGTTCTTTCAGTTTGCCCTCCGGTTTGAGGATGATAAGCAGTACTGTAATCTAGTTGAGATCCTAAAGCTTCCTGAAGTTTTCTCCAGAATACCGAAGTAAACACAGATCCTCGATCTGAAACTATTCTTTTCGGTACTCCATGTTTGCTAACTATTTCCTTGACATATATACTTACCAGTTTCTCGGCATGATCCTTTTGGTTGACTGCTAAGAAATGAGCACTTTTGGTCAACCTGTCTACAATGACCCAGATCATGTCTTTTTGGGTTTTAGTCATTGGTAATCCTGTAATGAAATCCATACCAATTTCCTCCCACTTCCATTCAGGAATCTCCATAGGTTGTAATGGTCCTGCCGGACTTTGATGTTCAGCCTTTACTCTTTGACATGTGTGACATTCAGAAACATACTTGGCAATCTCTCTTTTCATGTTGTTCCACCAGAATATATCTCTGAGATCCATATACATCTTGGTACTTCCAGGATGAATAGAGTACGGCGTCTCATGTGCCTCTCGAAGTATCAATTTCTTAATCTCCGGGATGCCAGGTACACAAAGCCTCTTATTGAACCATAATGAACCATGTTCTCCTAAGTGAAATTCGGAAGGTCTTCCTTCCCCAATTCTCTGGAGTTCTTCTTTTATGAATGGATCTTCGTCTTGCCGTCGAATTATCTCATTTCTAAGATCACTTGTTCTTTCTTCCATGACCTGCATGGTATACAAGCCTCCCAAAGATTGTACCTCTAGTACCTCAATCTCTGCTTGTTCAATTTCTCTTTGCAACTCTTTTGGTATCTCATATTGAATTGGTGGACTGTCAGTACTCTTCCGACTTAAAGCATCGGCTACCACATTAGCTTTCCCTGGTGTGTAATTGATAGTAAGGTCATAGTCTTTGATCAATTCTAACCATCTCCTTTGCCTCATATTTAACTCTTTCTGAGTGAAGAAATATTTGAGACTCTTATGGTCTGTGTAAAGCTCGCACTTTGATCCATAGAGAAATGACCTCCATCTCTTCAGAGCAAACACTACCGCTGCCAATTCTAAGTCATGCGTTGGGTAATTTACTTCATGTGGTTTGAGCTGTCTTGAACCATAAGCTATTACCTTACGATCTTGCATGAGCACACATCCCAATCCATTCTTGGATGCATCACAATAAACAGTGTAATCCTTGCCCGGTTCTGGTACTGCTAAGATTGGAGCTGTTGTTAGTCGTTTCTTTAACTCTTGAAAACTGGCTTCACACTTATCTGACCATATGAAAGGAGTATTCTTCCTTAACAAATTGGTCATTGGCCCAGCTATTTTAGAGAATCCTTCAATGAATCTTCTGTAATACCCGGCCATTCCAAGGAATCCTCGAACTTCCTTGACAGTGGTTGGTGCCTTCCAATCTAAGACTGACTTTACTTTGTCTGGATTTACTGCAATACCTTCTTTGCTGATAACATGTCCAAGAAATTCCACTTGGTCTAACCAGAACTCACATTTGCTGAATTTTGCATAGAGTTGATGTTCCCTCAGAACTTGTAGCGCTATTCTTAAATGCTTGGCATGATCTTCTTTGTTCTTTGAATATATCAAGATATCATCGATGAACACAATCACGAACTTATCCAGGTATGGCATGAAGATCTTGTTCATCAAATTCATGAAAATAGCAGGTGCATTGGTCAGCCCAAAAGGAACAACCAAATATTCATGATGTCCGTACCTTGAAACAAAAGCTGTTTTGGGTACATCTTCTGGTTTGATCTTGATCTGATGGTACCCTGACCTGAGATCAATCTTGGAGAACACTCCAGCTCCGTAAACTTGATCAAATAGATCTTGTATTCTTGGTAACGGATACTTGTTCTTGATAGTGACATTATTCAGGTTTCTAAAATCACCACACATTCTTCTGCCTCCATCTCTCTTGTCCACAAATATCACGGGTGATCCCCATGGTGAAACACTCTCTCTGATGAATCCCTTACTTTCCAGCTCATCTAACTGTTCCTTAAGTTCTTTTAACTCTTTAGGACCCATCTTATATGGTGCCTGAGCAATGGGTGATGTACCTGGTATCAAGTCAATGGTAAACTCTATCTCCCTATCTGGTGGCATTCCCGGCAATTCTGCTGGAAAAACATCTGGAAACTCATTGACTACTGGTATATCTTCTAATTTAGCTTCATTGAGTGAGTTGAGTTGGAGTTCTGCCTCTACATGAGTATGTTTATCTGCTTGATAGGTAACTCTTCCTCCTCCAGGTCTTCTAAGAGAAACTGTCTTCTCCTCACAATCAATCAAAGCTCCGTTCTCCGTCATCCAGTCCATTCCAAGAACAGCATCAATGTTCTTCAAAGGAATAACAAATAGGTCCGCGTAGTATGTGCAACCACAGATCATGATGACTTGATCTGGCCTAGCACGCGTAACTACGAGCGTACCTCCCGCCGTCATAACGGTAAGAGGACATTCTAAACGTGAACACCTTACCCCATATTTATCCACAAAATAACTAGAGATGAATGATGTGGTGGCACCGGTGTCGAATAAAACCTTGCCATATTGGGTAAGAAGACTGAGCGTACCTAGTACGGCAGTATCTGAGTTGTCAGCCTCCTCCAGAGATGTGCAGTTCAGTTTCCCGAAGGTTCTAGCTCTTTTACCATTATTGTTCTTCCCGCTGCTACCACTTCCAGCAGAAAATCCGCTGGCTCCTCCAGGCCTTGCTCCACTCTTGTTGGACCCTCCTTTAGTTGCCTGGTTAGGGCAATCTGGCTTTATGTGTCCCTCCTTTCCACACCCAAAGCATACAACTCTAGGCTGTTTACACTCATTCTTGAAATGTCCCGGAAGTCCACAATTATGACAGATAACCTTATTCCTCGGGTTGAATGGTCCACGATTAGTTGGAGCTCCTCCCGACTTTATTCTTGGCTTGAAGCTCAAGTTGGTCGTGGGTCTACTGGGTTGGAACTTCTTGGGCTCAAACTTGGCCTTCTTCTGTCGGTTCAACTGAACCAACTTGTAGTCACTCTCCCAAGTGACAGCAGAGTTCATCAGCTCTTGAAAGTTCGCTGGTTTGGAAGTCCTTAATTGCATGGCTGCATAAGGATCCATCCCTCTCAGAAATCTCTTGATTCTCTTTTTATCTGTATCCACTTCATCCGCAGCATAGCGAGACAGTCTGCTGAATTCATTGACGTACCATATCATCTGGTGCGTCCCTTGCTGCAGATCCTCAAATTGCCTCCGCATAATTTCCATGACACTATCAGGGACATGATATTCCCTGAACTTCTCCTTGAACTCATTCCAGGTAAATTCCCTCCCTGGTGGCTTCATAATGATTTGATTATCCCACCAAGCTGCTGCGGGACCATTCAGAAGATGTGTAGCGAAACGCACCTTCTCTTCATCACTGGCCTTAATAGCCTTCAGATTCCTCTCTGTGTCAACCAACCAGTCTTCTGCTTCCATGGGGTCCTTAGCCGTAGCGAACGGTGCTGGTTTGGTTTTAAGGAAATCCGACAGTGTGAGGTTTCTAGGTTCCGCTGCTCGCCCAGGTCCCACCTGGTTGAGCATTTCCTGCATGAACTTGTTTTGGTTTTCCTGTACAAATCGCATGTACTCCATGAAGCTTTGCTCCGCCAGTGGCCTGAGTGGTGGTGGTGGTGGTAACTCGACTCTTGCGGCATCTTCATCAGCTTTAGCCTTGTTCTCTCTCTCCTGACGCTGAGCGTCAGCCACACTGGGCTCGCCACTTTCCATAACCCTTTAGTCCTGCAATATGAGGCGAAAAAACTCATAATTACACCATGCTTATGCTTTCTGAGCCTCACTTCACATGCAACACTAATCACACAAGAAAAGCAAAATCCAAGTCCGGATACAAACAACATACTACACATATATTACATATACTTATAAGTTGATACAAACCTTCACCGCAGTGAATACTTAGAGTACAACCGTACGAAACACCACTGGGTCACTTAAACATTCCGACCCTTATTTAAATACACGGCTCGAAACTCCAAACTACTATGTAATTCGAGCCCTCACAACCTCTCCTTGAACGTCTTTGTACTACTCGGAGTACATACCAGGAGTCCACCCGGTGTAACGTGGAGTCCTGCGCACCGCCTCCGGATAGTATGACCTCCCAGTTGGCACGTAATCCGTGTCAGATGTATCCATGGACTGGTTATCGCTCAAAGAGAACCAGTCATTATCCAGATAATTGTCAAGATAGGACACAAACTCGTGGGTACTAGTGTCCTGTGAAGCTTCACCTTCTGCAAAACATGTGGTACTCGTGCAGTGGCTGTGATCGAACGGTTCTTCCTGCATCGGCTGGACTTCATCCGGCTCCTCCTCGTCAGATGAGATATTTATGGCAACTATCTCCGCCTCCTCGGCTTACACTATCTCCACACTATCCTGCTCCTCCTCCTCTGACATATTGTCACAAGGAATCGGATGCTGGCTGGTACCAGGATACCAGTCATACCTCCAGCCATCAGAATTCTCCATAAAAGAATCTGAGTCTGGGACCCCACCAAAAGTGTTTGGGTTAATATCCCTGGGTGTATCCGATATATCGAACGGATCATATGGCTCTGGCTCACTCGGTGGTATAACAGGGTAGTGTATGTGTTCTGGTGTGGTAGAATACCTGGACGGTCTGTCATACTGGGATTTCCTAGCTGCCTCAGGTCCTGGGGTATAACAAGGTTCACTGCTCTCCTGAGCCTTCTGTTTCCCCTTCTGCTCATGACTAGACGGCTTGGTTAAATCCGTCAACATCCCATCCTTGTCATCCACGATGACCTTATGTGTTTTATAGAAGGATCCCACCAATTTCCTATAACGATCTAAAAGACTTGTGGCTAGCTTAGGCTTGGTTTTAATTAACACTGAATGATCAAGTGCCAATTCTGTGCTTAAGTGGTCGTGTGGGATAGCTGTGAGACTAGTGCCTGATAACTGGTTAGCCTTAAACTCTCGGATGGTAGCTAAAGCTTCCACTAAGGCTTGCTGGTAGGCTGCCATCTGATTCCTAGCTTCACCACTAGGTGTGGTCACATGTGGGGTTAACTCTCTAGGTATTAAAATTAATACCCTATACTTCAAGACTACTTCCCCATCTTTAAACGTATACGTGTTAACTTTAATGTTGGTGTCACATCCGAACGCTCGAAGCAAGCCTCGAAGTTGCTCGGTCAACTCCCCATGGTATTGATCCAGCCCCTCATGCTTTACCCACTCTGTTCTTCCGGAGCCTCCACCGTTCATGATCACTGATCACAAATAACATAAATATTATGATTAGATCCTCATAAAGATTCAACATACTGGAAATATAACCAGTGTATTCTCAAGTGAATACCTATCATACTTCCAGTGAATTCTTTATTGGTACGTTCTAAAACCCGACAGGGTATATCCCTTTACTAGGTTTCCAACCTAAGGTCAAAGCAATTGCTCTGATACCAGCTGTGGTGACCCAGCATACCACTGCATGTTGTAGTACGCCAGTCGTTGATATAACACTCACAGAACACCGTTCCGCAAATATTACATCCCTCAGGGTGGTACAGCAGAAACATTGCGGGTCTGATTAACATACACCAAATATATTACAAACATAGAGTACTGACAACCGAATGAGCTCACATGGAGGTCATCCATTATTGAAGTCGAAATGAACACCGAAAAGTAAACAGTTGCTAGCACGGGAACTCAACAGTCAATAAAAGAGTTTATGACTGCTCGATTCAACCGTGACTAAGTAGTTATCTAGACTAGGCTAAACCTAGTCAGACTCCTCCCCGTTGGGGTCTGCTCCGTACTGGATGAGATAGTCAACTCCTTCTACTCCACCGGAGAGGTCCGGTTCTTCGTAGAAGATATCCTCCTGGCCTCCGAGTATGTTGAACGAAGCTTCTTCTAGGTTCTCATAACCTAAGCAGGGGTCAAACGGGATTGAATGAGTAACGAGCGTTACTCAGCAAGTTCCTGTAAGTACAGAAGTAATGGATGCACTAACTATGGTCCTCGACTCTAAGGAGTCTAGACAGATGCAAGTTTTGTCAAATCTTTCTTCAAGAGATTTCTTTTAATAATGAAAACTATGCCCGCCATTCTTCACAGGATTAGAACTTTCATGGAGTTGCCTTTCCTGCGGCGTTCGAAGCTCCTTCCCGGAACAAGGGGTAACATGCCACATCCTTTTACACTCTGCAGAGGTGCGTTACTTTACCCATGGACGACCAAGACCATGTTGCACAACCAGACGCGCAATCCTGTCCACTCCCACTTAGGTGTGGGGCCCGGTTGTTGGTCCAAGCCAAACCGTGCTTCTCCGCACAACGCATGCCCACCCGTTTCTGCCAGCAGGTTGAACGCCTGATTCCACCCCTCACGATGGATATCTACGCGCCCCTGGCAGACCATCATAGACCCGCAGAGTCCGTGGGAATTAAGGGATCCCACCCATGTGCATGTAGTCCCGCACTACCTACGCGAGAGTACAGCGTACGTCTCTGGCAGCCCGTTGACATGCGAACGAGAAAAGTATCACGGCTGACTTACCTCCCCCATAGAAGATCCATGGTCAACGCGAATTTACGGCGCAAGAATCCTGACGGCATTTGTTGTTATTTCCTAGGTAATACTTTCCCATGCAGATGGAACCTTCCTTGACCTATTCATCTTACCATGGTTCCATCCGCCCACCAAACAGAACACTACCCCTCGGGTAGTCATTCAATTAGTCATATTATTATAAAAATAGGATCATGCATTCTTTTTGGAGTAGGTGGTAATACGATAGGATTTTGAAAATAGTTGTTATGACATAATTCAATGGACATGAGCAAGTGATGAACTTGCCTGGATATGGTTAAGTAATGAAGTCTGAAGCTCGAGGTGGATCCTGACTTCCTTGTTCTACAAAATTCCATCATTGTCCGGTAAAGACAATGTTTAAAGAAGCAAATGATGCTATTATGCATAATGATGAGATGTATGCAATTTTTGGAAAGACCATATTAATTCTTTAATTCAAATTGTTTTGCTTAATCACCCAGTTATTTATAAGTAGTGCTTCTAGTTAAATTTCCTAAATTTGTATTACTTTAATTTTTAGCTGACTGGTTTCTTATTATCTTACTCATAAACATGGTAATAACTTATTTCTTTTAAAATTACAATCTAAGGAAGTTTAAATAATATGCCCATCAGTTGATTTATTTGGTTCTAGCAATTGTTAGAATATATTATTATTTTCAAATAATCAACTAGTAATGTCCTATTTGTTTTGGTGTTTAAATTAAATTTATACTGGTTTGTTTAGTACTCTAAATTAGAAATTTAGATATGTTTATATTTTATCTTATTTAATTTCCTAATTTTTATTAAAATTTAGTCAAATTACCTGTCTGCCCCTAGGGCTGACAGGTGGACCCCGGGGTTAGGGTTAAGCCCAACCCCCTGGTCTGGTCAGGCTGGACCAGACCAGCCGCACCGCACCCGCCCCGCACCTTATCCCTTCCGCTTCCGCGCGAGGCGACGCGGAAGGCGACGCAGATGGCGACGCGCCATCGCCTCCGGCGATTTCCCCTGGCCTTCCCCGTGCTCCTCCACCGCAGTGACCTAGAGCCTTCCTGGCCCCTCCTTGCTCGTTCCCTCATCTACCTCCTCGATCCGTTCTTCTTCCCGTGGTGCTCCCGTGGAGATCTCCAAACCCTAACCCTAGGGTTAGGTCTTGGACGCTTCTTCTCCGCCCTGGTGGCCGTGGTGCCATCTCCTGGTCGCTGGAGATGCTGTGCTGCTGCTGCGACGACTTCTCCGGGGACGCCGCCGCCGGGATGGTCTACGGGCAACCGCGGCTCCGCCGCCGTGCTTTCCTCTCCTACCGGATATGGGCACCACTATGGTGTCCATCTGTAAGTGATTTCTCCTCTCTCTCTCTCTCTGTTGCCTTCTCCCTCATGCTCTGGAATCAGCCGTCGAGTTGATTTGTGCTTGTGCGTGCCTGTGCTGCCTCCTGTGCCCTAGGGTGGAATTAGTAGCATTGGATTGTATCCAAATGCCTACTGATTGCGTGATAGATGAGTTCCTAGCTAGACTCTGTGGTGGATGCGAATTTTTATCATGCCCTAATCTTCCTTTCTCTGCTGGCTTGTGCTGTGAGATAATTGTGATGATGGATCTGTTGCTGGAAAATCATTTGGGTTATTCCCATGCTGCTCTGGTACTGATCCCCTTAGGGTTTGCTCCCAGTGACAATTTCTAGTGTCTGTGTATGAAATAACACTGTGTATACAATTTTCCTAATGATTTGGGGTGTGCAAATTAATTGGGAGGTGTTACTCTGAACCTTTGTTCAGAGGATATGCCCTCAATGATTGTATTCCTCAGATTATTTCCATTTCCTAAAATCCCTTTGGTTCTGGGCTGTCAGATCCTTTGATCTGATGCCCAGCAACCAAGTGTGTGTGTGTGACACTCCCAGTGCTTCTGGTTGTGCTCTAGTCACATATTCCTATTGCCATCTATCTCTCTATCTTATTTCCTAAAACCCCCTGATAAGAACAGATACTATTCATGCTTTCTTTGCCTTCCACTAGTAGGAGAAGGGCTACCAGTGACGAACATATTTCATCTACCGCTGGCGAACACGTGTTCGCCAGCGGTACCACGCCAGTGGTAGCAGGTTACCGCTGGCGAACAACAGTTCGCCAGCGGTAGTGCAGGTTACCGCTGGCGAACAAGGCCTTGTTCGCCAGCGCTATGTTCGCCAGCGGTAGCTCCACTGTTCGCCAGCGCTAATGGTTCGCCAGCGGTAGTAAGGTTGTTCGCCAGTGGTACAGTTCGCCAGTGGTAGGTACTTTGTTCGCCAGTGGTAAGTTTCACAGGTTTGTATTTTTTCTGTTTTTTTGTATAACAGTTTATATATTCTGATTCTGTATATATTCCCAGGTCCAAATACATTCAAATTCTATAATTTATAAACTTTCACACATATAAATCACTGATAGCACATCGATAAATCATAGATACATATGCATCCATCCATAACGAATTTAACACATCGATAACGATATTAACACATCTATACATATGCATCCATATCCAATTCTCATAAGTACGAATACAACACATTGATCTCAATAATATGTCGGAAGATTTCGAACCCAAAATATAGCCATCTAATTAGTTCAACGATTACAAAGGTATGACTACTACATATCTATGCAACGTACGCGCGACATAAAGATCAATCGCAAAGAAGACTAGCTAGATATACGGTCCGTCTCCGCTTTAGCTTCCGCCTCCGCTTGCGATCTTTCGCTAGGGCCAGCGCGCCGTCCACTTCTTCATCTCTCTGTAGACCAAGATAAAAGCATTAGACCGGCAAAGGAAATCACAAGTTCTTATTAGGAGCAATTCGTAACGAATCGAATACATACCGTCGATCATTTCTTCCTCGATGTTGTGATCTTCTGTTTCTTCTCCGGCGGGAACGGAAGAGCACCTTCTAACGAGTTGAATGGTCTCTCGTCAGTCTTCTCTAGCACATATTGTCGCAACTCTTTGTTAGATGGTGGGGTACCGTTCCAGTGGAAGCTAGATCCTGAAGTTACTACATCCTTATAGATGATTGTGCAGATCTTGCGCTGGATGCGACCAAAGTTTTGTCTGTACTCAGCATCAGACCATTCCACCATGCTGCGAGACCATTTGTCCACAGCAGACATGTATTGCAGACTATGTTGGTCCTTCACGATCTCCGTCATGTGTTGGATGAGGTACCATGCCTCCATTTGGCCGCCTGGCGCCTGCTTGGGGCAGGGAAACTCTGTTCTGTGTCTGAACACATATTTTCCTTTAATTTGTTTCGTCCTGTCGCAGAATCCTTCCCCCCTGATGTAGCCATCCATAGCATCATTGAGAACAGACTTGATGAGGGTGTAGTTCTTCTCCTTCATCGTACTCTCGGAGTCGAGATATACTGCGTGCGCGTCTCTCGGGTAGAGCATGATGAGGGTGCCGTATTTGTTTCTGCGCAAAACAGGAGAGTCCATATATATAATCCTCAAAAATTGTATATGCGCGAACTTATGTAAAGATGGGAAATATAACTTACTCAGGAAAGTAGGGCACGAGGGTGATCCTCTTGTTCATATGGTTAGTGAGCAACACTTGTTCGAGGTACTTTGTCGCTTTTGCCCTACCCTTGGGGTTGTTCAAGTACATGTCGTGCATGTAGTAGGGGTCTGCTAGCCCGATGTTTCTGACATTCTCTACGGATAGCTGATGCGCCAAGCTGAGCGTAAACAGACGGACGATTGACGAGTGGAGTGCTTTCATGTGGAACATCCGGAAAATGTCGTCAAATCTAATGATGATCTTGTTTGCGTTGCCTTCAGTGACAAATCCCGCCGTAGATGGCACCTTTGCGACCAAAACCGGCAGCGTTGGATTTTTCTCTTTGAGAAGCACCTCCTCCATATATAGTACACCGTCATGGACGCTACGCATATCACCTGTCAGCAAGGCGACCAACCTCGGCGGAAGCATCGGTTTCCCCATCTCATGGATCTGATGCCAGTCGGTTATGGGTATCCTATCCAATACACGTCCTGTCTGCGGCTTAGACTTGGTCCCCTCCACCGGTTGGCTCATCGATGCAACGGCAGGAGCCTTCTTAGTTCTTTTCCGTGCATACTTGATGTTAGGCTGAGTCTTATGAAATACATCCGCTACCGCCTCTTTGAGGGCATCCTGGCTGATGACTTCTTGCTCGGGGACTGCCGGCTCTTGAGAAGAGAAAAGACGCTTTGTGCATCGATATTTATCCGCTTCCTCCGCTGGCAAGAGAAGTTGATCAAGATCATCCAGGCCGGGCGCCCCCTCGTAAGGATCGTCGACGAGGTAGTCATTCGGGTTCTCATCTTCGTCGCCGTCGTGCTGCACGGACTTTGCAGGTGAGAAATCCTTGTGTTGGCTCGGGTGCCCCGACCCCTGGACCGGTGTTGGAGTGTTGGCAGGAGTACTTTCCAAACGAATTAGTGATTTCGGCCAGGTCAATGGCCAAACCAAGCATTGCTCCAGGTTCAACTCGCTGTCGGCTGCGGGTGGTTGGTTCGGAGGATCGAGAGCACCGCAACTAGGGAGCACCCGACTTAATGTCACTCTGAACACGTCCTCGGGCATACGAACGCCGTGGGATACGCGGTTCAGAGGTGTGATGATTTTTCCTTTGGCGACGTCCTTTAACTCGCCGTTCACATTAAGGAGCAATGTGCATCCCGTCTCGTCGGCCTGCGAAACGTCGCGCGATCGTTGTTAGAGACTGATGCCGTCACGAATCAAGTCATAATATATAATTAAGCAGGGCACGTTGAATTACCGTGAGGGCATTGAGCTCGGACAAGGGGGATGGACCGCTAAGTGTCGGCGGCGGCGTTGATGAGATGTGGCGGGGCGGCGACGGATCTTTGCGACCTTCCGGCTGAGGGTTGGGGGTCGGCTCGTTCCGCGCAGCAGACGCCACGACGGGGGCCGCGTTCTGCGGCGCCACGACGGGGGCCGCGTTCTGCGGCGCCACGACGGGGGCCGCGTTCTGCGGCGCTGGCTGCACAATTTGGGCTATGTTTATCTGCGGGAGCGGCCCTTGTCCTCCACCTAGCATCCACGGCGCTAAGGACTGAGCGACGGTCGAACAGATGGTAGGGAGGAGCTCATTGAGCCTCTCGTTCACAAGCTCGTCGACCGTCTTCTCCGGGCCCTTGTTCCGCTCCTTGCGCTTTTCCCTGGTGTCGGGGTAGTATTGCGCATGCCGATGACCCTTTCCGAGGCCATGCACATGGCTACGATTCGGCTTCTTGTCAAGGGGCACTCCCTTCATCGCGTTAAGCGCCCTAATGAAAGGGGTGTCATACGGGTCCTTGTTCGTCGTCGCCGAGGACCCCCCGTCAGATTGAGATAGGCGTTCTTTTTCTTGTTCCTCGAGATACTTATCCTCGAGCAGCTTGACCTTCTCGTTCAACACAAGATCGCCGGGCTTTTTGGGATCTTCCCTGTAATGGGCCCTGACAAAATTTCTCACCTGCGGGTCGGTGATCTTGTCAAACGGGTTCGGCCCTTCTCTCTTCGAATCCTCCTTGGCCCATACTTTCTGCTTCCCAAGGTAACCCCGGCTTCCGAGATTGTGAGGGCCAATGTTCTTTTTTCGCTGTTCTTTTCCCCCATTTAGTCAGCGCAATCCTTTCCGGTTTGAGTTCGTCGATCTTGAATTGGGCCAAGTCTTCCTCGGAAATGGAGGGCCACATCTTATGGATCTCATCAAAATCCGCACCCTTCGCAAGCATCTGCCGCAAACTGGATCTCCAAGTCGTAAACGCTTTGGCGAACTTGTTCAGTGCTAAGGAGTTGACCAGATTCTTCTTCAGGTCCTGGTTGTCGTAAGGATCCGGGAATTTATACCTTGTGTGCAGCTTCTCAATCAGCAGGGCGGCATGAGCCGTGTTTTCTTTAGCTTTGAGGTGCTCCATGTTAACGTTGCCGAAGTCTCGAGCTATGCAGCCTATCTGGTTTCCATAGCCCTTGGCATAACTCTCCGGCTCGAGGGGAGCACCGCTGGGGTCCACTTCCGTGAACTCTTCCCGCATGGTGGCGAGCATGTTGTGTCCGCCTCTCTTTGCGCCTAGCCGCCGCCTCGCTACCGGAGGCGGTATCCCCGGTGCCACTACCGGTTTGATCACCTTCTGCGCCCGATGTATCGTTGTGTGGCTCTAGCTCCTGGCGAACGGTTTCGTCCATCTCGTCGTCTGCATCGTCGCCCTCCATCTCTAGATCCGGGTGCGGATCTACGGGTCCGCCTCCCGCGCTTAGCATGGAAAGCCACGCATCGTCGTTGTCTCCGCCGTGTCCGAGACCAGAACCACCCGCCTCGTCGTTGTGAGCCATATCTAATGAAGGAGAGAAAACCCGAAATAAGTTCAACAAATCCTACAATTTAGACGATGTACCCCAGATGAGTCCAAATTTCTCGGACACTCTAAGTTGTGATATTTTTAGCAAAGATGATGCCAAAATTCACGGAAAATTTCGGCATGACCTTTGCTAAAAATATCACAAATGGAGTACCCAAATTTGCCGGAACGGAAATTAATCAACATTCCGGCAAATAGGACTCACGTGGGGTACCTGCACATCAAAACCCACCCCTCATATAATCCCACCCCTCATATTATCATCGTCATCCACACGAAGGTGGGCACGCCATATTCATCACAACCATCCATCACCACCATCCATACACCACCATCCATCGCCACCAACCATCACCAACCACCAAAAATAACTACGGAAAATTTCAGAAAAAATAAATGTTGTGGAGACAGTGAACAATATATAGCAGCAATCGACAATGGAGATTAATTATACACACACACACCACAGCAGTTTAGGGGCCAGTAGCATCTGTTCTTATCTTTGCACTAGCAAATCATTGAACTGCCACCGTCAACATCTAACTTAGATATACCGAAATGAAAATAACAGAAACATATGGCTAAACCACAAGGAATACTACAGAATACTACTGCTATGATTAACTTAGCTATGATTAACTACAGAATACTACAGAATATGGCTAAATCATTGAACTGCTGCTGCTACCAAATTATTCTGCCTTCAAACAGTTAGTCCTAATGCTCTGGAAGCATGAACATTTAGAAATGAAAGACATTTACAAAAGGAAAAATGAGTAATACATCATATATGTGCTTCAAAATACATGACTTTTCTGATAAATTCTAAGAAATGCACACAGCACATACTGCTCCAGAACTTTACTTCCATTCTGTGCAGGTTTAATCACTGTAATTGCAACATTTTGTAACTCCATCATGCTTGGTTTGTAACACAACATTTTGTATACAGAGTTTCAAAAAAAGAAAAAGAAAACATTTTGTATACAGACTCGAAACCTAACACTTGAGCAAACCTACACACAACAGAGATTAACCTACACATTCAGAAACAGGAAATCAAAAACCTAATAAACCTACAGCAAACCAAAAAGAGAAAAAACCTACACACAAAAACCTACAGAGATTAACCTACTCAACCTCACAACAACCTAACACTTAGAACAGTGATGCAGCCAGTATAAAAGAGAAAAAATTAGCAACCTACAGCAAACCAAAAAGAGAAAAAATTAACAGGAAAGTTTCATAAACTTGCTTCTTTTTCACTTATGTTAAGCATTTCACTAGGTAGTTTCTTTTTGTTCATAAAATTAAAATGCAACCCAAAATTTACTACAGGTTGCAGTACTAGTCTTTACTACAGGTTGCAGTACATACAAAAAAATCTATCTAATTCACTTGATCAAACCAAAATTTCCATACAAAATTCTCTCAATTTTCTTCTATTCATCTTGGGAGCAATTAACCACCAGTACACACACACACAGCCAAAAGCAATTAACCAAAAATTCCATACAAAATGTACTGGTACTGGTAAATGTACAGCCAGGAGCAATTAACAAGTACACACACACAACCAGTACACACACACACTAGGTAAATAAGCACATGGCCACAAAAAACATCAGGAATTTTTCTGTTTTAAAACAGCCACAGAATTTTCGATTTCTGTTTGGGCACAAACCATCACCAACTATGATTTCTGTTTGGAAGCAGAATATGTTTCCATACAAGAGGATGACATGATCTACTTTCTGCGCTATGGGACTCTCTTTGCATACAAATACTCGCTCAAGGATCAAACAATCATGCCTCCAATCAGGCTCAGCACCCTGTGTCCCTTTGACGATGACTTCGGGCGTGGCTCTGTGGTGCATCTAGTGGCCCGCGCCCTGTGTGTTGTCTGGGTCAGCATGAATATGCCGTGCAGGTGCGGGGCCGCATATTGTTAGTCTGTTGCAACCCCCTGGAGTGGTGGTTGCCGTTGCGATTGTTAGTGTGTGGGCTTGTGTGTTGCTTCAGGTTCAGTTTCGTCAGGTAGAGGTTGCTGGTACAACTGTCGACGTGTTGTGTGATTTGGTGGCAAGGTGGTGCTGTTTGTTAGAGCTGGGGCATACATTGTTGTTGTATTTTGTATGCTGGAAGGCGAGGAGGTCGTGGTGGTGTTCATGTTATTTCTCCTGTTAAAAGATCAAATTAAACAGCACAAGGCAACAATTGTGTGCATACAGGAATCCAAAACTGGCCATGGTTGATAATTCTGTTATAGTTGAATCATTGGGACCTCAATTCGCCGACAATTTTTGCTTTCTGCTTCATCAGATTATTTTGATTTGCATGAGCCCCACTACTCAGCCACTATATACTTTGAATTCTTAGGTACAACTAAAATACAGAAATGCCACTATATACTTAAAGACTCAAATTCATGGCAACTCCAACACCAAGAAACAGAACAGAGCAGCCACAAAAAAATTTCAGCAAAAAATTACCTGTGGAACTTCTGTCGAGCACCTTCTGTGCGTGGCAGAAGAGGGGGCAGCAGCGGGCAGCACGCCGGCGGTGCCGCTGTAGAGGCACGGCGGCAGCCGCCGGGGAGGAGGAGGGAGACGCGGGGGAGGAGGAGGGAGACGCGCGGGCCGCAGGCGTGCCGTTGATCGCCGGAGAGTGGCCGGCCGCCGTCGATGGAGCCGCGCGCAGGGGAGGTTCGGGCAGGGGAGGAGAGGGCCGGTGTGCAGGAGAGGGTGTGGAGGCAGTGGAGGGGAGGTACGTAGCAGTGGAGGGCGCGGTGGTCGCCGGACAGGGGAATCGCCGGAGAGACGACGTCGACAGGCAACCGTGCGCGCGCGCGATTGAATTGAAGCGATGAAAACGGCTAAGTCCCGCGCGGCCCCTGTGTAGCTCTCTGGAGGGCTTACCGCTGGCGAACGTGCCTGCTGGTTTGCCAGCGCTACGCTACCGCTGGCGAACAAAGATTTGTTCGCCAGCGGTAGCGTAGCGCTGGCGAACCAGCAGCCACGTTCGCCAGCGCTAGTTTTTTATTTATTTCTTTGAATTGATTTATTTTCATTTATTTCTTTATTTTGTTTTCTTTAATTATTTGTTTAAATTATTCAAACACATTTAATTTATAATCAATCAAACACATTGGAAATTAATTTCAAACACATTACAAATAATAATGTTTTATTTTGTTTTCTTTAATTATTTGTTTAAATTATTCAAACACATTTAATTTATAATCAATCAAACACATTGCAAATTAATTTTCAAACACATTACAAATAATAATGTTTTCAAACACATATAGTTTCGTCGCATACAATTGGCAGACAAATGCATACATAGTTTCTCATCAGTGTTTGATTTTTTTGCCTTTTTTGGTCGCAGTTGCATAATTTAACCCCACATTATGACTTCTTCTTATGAATGGAAGACCATGCCTAGGTAGCGTTGTTCTGCTTCTTCTTGTTGTGTATGTTGCATGACTATCATCATCATCTTCTTGATCATCGTCAATATTTGGGTCGCCGAACGTGTCGAATTCGTCCTCATCAACGACTCCATCCATTCCGAGGATATTTCTTTTCCCTCTCCTCACGACAACACGGCTAGGCCTTGCGGGGTCTGTTATGAAGAAGCATTGGGACACATGTTTAGCCAATACCCATGGCTCATTTTGCGCTGTGACATTCGCGCTTGATGAGGTTCCGGCTTCGGGAATAACCATGGTTGTAAAGTATTGGTCTTCTTTTCTGACGGTCGACATCCTAGCCCATCTGACGCGGAACATAGGCACCTTCTCTCCAGAGTAGTTAAGCTCCCATATCTCCTCGATCCTTCCGTAGTATCTTAACTTTTTGTCACCGGTGTAGGATTCCATCGTTACCCCTGAGTTTTGATAATCGGAAGTTTTGTCTTTCTCCTCTGTGTAGAAAGTGAACCCGTTGATATCATATGCTTGAAACGTCGCTAGGTTGGGAGCTGGGCCATGTGCCAAGGCGTACAAAAGTTTATTTTTCGCACAATCCCTTGGCGGTGGATTAGCGACGATCACATCTTTAAACCAACGCAAGAAAGTGGAGTTATGCTCTCTGATTATTTCTCCTTCGGTCCTCCGCTTGCCTTGTTCACTGTACTTTTTCATAATCGAGCTCTTGTGTTTTTCCACCCAAGTATCGATCATGTCAATGTGTTGGAGAGCTACTAAGTTTGCCCTGTTAAAGTCGGTGCGTCGACAAGCCCGATCCACATGCACTTCTCTACGTCCATTTTTGTGACCTACTCCATCGAGCTTGCCAATGTGCTTGTTTCTGGGCAGACCAACTGGGTCCTCCACGTCCATATGATTCGTGCAGAAAGAGATGCACTCTTCGGTGAGAAAGCCCTGAACGATGCTTCCGTCCGGACGAGCTCTGTTGCGAACATATCCTTTGATGACCCCATTCATCCTTTCAAACGACATCATGTTGTGCAGGAACAACGGCCCGAGATGGATGATATCGTCCACGATATGGACCAACAGATGAACACATATGTCAAAGAATGATGGTGGAAAGTACATCTCAAGCTCGCATAGTATCACGACAATCTCTTCCTGCAGCCTTGAGATCTGCTTCCCCGTGATCGACTTTCGAGATATAACGTCGAAGAAGTTACAGAGGCCAAACAGGGTTTCCCGGACGTGTTTGTCCATTATTCCGCGGATCGCAACCGGAAGTATCTGCGTCATCATCACGTAACAGTCATGAGACTTCATCCCGCTAAACTTTTGTTTCTGCGCGTCGAGGAATCTGCTTATTAGCCCTGAGTAACCGCTAGGGACTTTGACTCCGAGAAGGCACATCATCAATTTTGTGATCTCGTCCGGACTAAGAGTGAAGCAGGAGGGGGGGCAGTAATAGTCATTCCTCTTAACCCTTTTGGCCTTGCGACCATCCGTCTCCTCATCACACGATTGATCGCCGTCGTCATCATCCGGGCGTCCCCCCTGAAGATCTACCCTAATACCAAAATATTTCAGGTCGTTTCTTGCTTTCACCCCGTCTTTGGTCCTCTCCGGCATGTTGAGCAGCGTGCCAAACAAACTTTCAAACACATTCTTCGTGATATGCATCAGATCAAGGCAGTGAGGCGTATCGAGAAAGGGCCAGTATGGCAAGTCCCAAAACACCGACCTCGTCTTCCATACATCCAGAAGCGGTTTTGGCGCCTTTTGCTTTTTTCCAGGCTCTGGGCATTCCTTCCAATCATTCAGCAAATTGTAGATTTCTTCGCCGCACCTCTTACGTGGAGGTCCACGGAGCTCATCCTCACCGTTAAAAAGGTCTCCTCGCCTTCTCCACGGGTCTTTGTTGGGTAGCCACCTTCGATGGCCAACGAAAACTGTTTTCGAAGACCCAGGATCTTTCGGAAGTTGCATAAACGTGGGGTCATCCATGCACCTCACGCAACCGTTATGTCCGTGGCACACCTGGCCCGCCACATATCCGTAGCCTAGTAGGTCGTGAACCGTACAGAGTAAGACAGCTCTCATTGGGAAATATTGTTCACCGAAGGCGTCCCATGTGTTCACCCCTTCCTCGGCCCATAGCGTTTCCAGCTCATCTTTAAGCAGCTTCAGGTATAGATTTATGTCGTTGCCTGGTTGTTTCGGCCCTTGAATTAGCATACTCATGTGAATATACTTCCTCTTCATGCACAACCAGGGAGGGATGTTGTACATCCATACAAACACGGGCCAGGTGCTATGGGTGCTGCTCTGGTTGCCAAACGGATTGAGTCCGTCGGTGCTCACACCCAACCTGATGTTCCTTGCCTCCGCCCCGAACGTTGGATATTCACAGTCAATTGCTTTCCATTGACTTGCATCTGAAGGATGTGTCAGAATTACTTTTTCACTTCGATTTGGATCTTTCAAAACTTTATTCCTCCTTTTCGCGTGCCAGCGCATGAGCTCTGCTTCCTTGCGGTCCGCGAAATACCGTTGCAGACGGGGAATGAGCGGAAAGTACCACACAACTTTCCGAGGAGCTTTCTTCTTCCCTTTCTTGTATCGAGCGGCGCTGCAAACTGGACAAATGGTTTTGTTCGCGTCCTCTTTCCGATAAATGTAGCAATCGTTGATGCACACATGGTATTTTTCGTGAGGTAAATCAAAGGGGCACACGACTTTCTTGGCCTCGTCGCAACTTTTAGGACAAGTGTTGCCCTCTGGAAGGACATCGTGCCAGTATTGCAGGCTTGCATCGACGCTTATGTCGCTCCATTTGTATCTCGCCTTCATCTGCAGAACATCGAGGGCCACTCTCAGGCGGGACTCTCCCGGACCGCAGCCTGCATACAACGGTGTCTTCGAGTCTATCTCTAGTTGCGCCAGCTTCGATTGCTCTCTAGCAGCAGATATCGAGTTAGTCGTCTTTCTCAAAAGCAGTTCTTTCAGATGAGGGTCACGCACAACTTCCGTTAGGGGTGTCCCTGTGTCCTCGTGATCTTCTTCCACGTCTTGTTCAACATCTTCTCCATGATCATGTGCTGGGTCATGAGGCTGATCTTGGTCCTGCTGTAGTTCTATTCGATCGTTGCTATTGTCCTGTTGCACATCATTTCCTACCGCCGCCGCCCCATGGACTTCATCATCTTCATCATCACTTACCCACTGACTGTTATACCCATCCATGAAACCATACCTTAGGAGGTGACTGAGCAAGTCTCCGGTAAAGGGATTGAGCAAGCCCCCTAGTTTGCACTTTCGACATGGACATCGTATCTCCTTGCGGCCATTTTGTAACATGTCTTCTGTCGCGTGTCTCAAGTAACTATTCACGACACGTTCACTCTTAACGACCACCATTATATGTCGCCTGCACGAGAGCGCGCGCCGATATAATTAATATTAGAACCAAACATAATATATATATATATATTTCGATATTCACGGAAAAAAATCGGCATGACCTTCCTACAAATTGGAGGTTAGAGGAGTGCCAAACTATGCCGAGACGGAAATGAATCAACATTCCGGCGATAGTTGGCTACTCAATTTCATTCCACAACAAATTGCGCACACATGCATTTATCGTCTCCATCACACGAACATTGTTGAATCCGGTGAAATTTCACACATATTGCATATCGCGTGTATCCGGACAAAATTTATATACAAACTCATTTAATTATATATTATCATTCATCACACCTCAAATGAATAGATGGCCACACGATGATATCCGGAGAAATTTGGAGCTTTGGAGAGAAAGGGGTTAATTCTAGATCTAGATGGCTAGGGAGGGAAAATTTGGGGTAGAAATGATGTTAGGAGGGAGATAAACATATATATACCAACTAAAATAAATTTAGTTGGTTCAAAATAGAGTAGGAGGGTGGAGAAATTGGCATAATTTCGAGCTAGAGAGAGAAGAGGGAACAAGGTGAAGAAGAGAGAGTGGAGGGGAAAGTGGGTAGGTGGGGGTGCCACTTTGTGGCAAGGATCTGCGGACTACCGCTGGCGAACAGGTGCTTCTGTTCGCCAGCGCTAAGATGCGTGCTGGGCCCACATCTTAGCGCTGGCGAACAGAAGCACCTGTTAGCCAGCGGTTGTGGGCGTAGCGCTGGCGAACAATGACGGCCGTTCGCCAGCGGTAAAATAAGGCAGCGGCGCTACCATTTCAAATCGCGCGCAGGTGGGGCCCAGACGTACCGCTGGCGAACAAGGGTGGTTGTTCGCCAGCGGTAGTGCTGGCGAACAGGCATACGTGTTCGCCAGCACTATTAGCGCTGGGCAACAACAATCCTGGTTCGCCAGCGGTATGGTGGTGGCTATAAGCCATTCCCTACTAGTGTTCTTTAATCCTTATGAATAAGAACAGATACTATGATGTGATTCTTTTGCTTCTTTGCTCCTCATGAATTAAGAACAGATACTATTACTTGTTTCTTTTGCTTCTTTACTCCTCATGAATTAAGAACAGATATTATTACTTGTTTCTTTTGCCCCTAAGCCCATGATGCATAGCCTGAGGCCCTTGTTAATCTAAGAACAGATACTTTGCTTGAAAATAATGCCCTGTGATGAGATTAGCATAGCACTTCTATGCCAACCTGAGGGTTTTAGCACCCCACTAATCCTATGTGCAACTTAGCCGAAGATTTTGGCTTAGATGGTACTTAGGGATTCACCTTGGCTATAGATCAAGTGGTTGGTGGATTTTGGTGCTTGTGGATTGCTTGTTTTCCTCCTTGTGCTCCCTGGTACCTTGGCCTTGTTTGATTGCTTGCAAATTTGCAAACACTTGCTCCAGTGACTGATGGCTTGCTTGTGTGGATGTTATCATTTCCTGGTATTTGGTGCTTGAGCAGGTACTATGAGGTGTGACCTCATCCCCTACGGTTGCTGGAGTTTTTATACTCCAGGTGGTGTTTTGACAGCACCAAAGTGATGGTATGAGTGTGCTGTGTGCTTGTGAATGACTAAGCTGCTTGTTGCTGCGGCAGTAAGTTAGGTGCTGCCACCTAGTGTGTGGATATTTTCCTGTACCTGATTGGTCTCATCCCCTTGCCGCACTGGTTACTCACTGTCCTTATCCCTAGCCTGGTGATTTAAATTTGGGGTTGCCAAGTGTAATTTCAGAAATATGCATGTGATGTTGGTCTGAGGCAAAATAATTCAGAACAGATACCACTTGTTGGATTTAAACCCTATGATGATTCATCAGTGCACCTCACTGAATCCTGAGGGTACTAACCCCCCACTAACACTTTGTATTTTTGTTATTTGTTTTTGTTTTGCAGGTTTGAAGAATTGGACATACTGGTGTAGCTAGATTTGGCTTTAGATTGAAATTCCTGTAATGATATTGTAATCTACTATTTTCTTTTGGTTCACTTGTAAAGACTTTGTAATACCTATTTTCTTATTAATAAAGCATATGGGTTTCTTTTTATTATGCTTGTCAATATGTGGAAATAACTCCTGTTTGATTTATTCATTGTAATCAAATGAGTTAAGATTAGGATATAAACTCATCCTTTATATTTCGTTTATATTTGATTTAAATTCAAACTCAATTTCAAATTGAGCTCAATTCAAATTATTCAAATCATTTAAATATTTAAACACTAATGTTTCAAATTCAATTATTACCCAGAGGTTATACCAAAGTCCCATCTGCTAATAGTAACATCTGTTACCAAAGCATCACTTACTGAGTAGAACCTCAGTCACTCCGGGGTTTTAACTTGCGAAAAATTTATTCAGGTTTTTCAAATAAATGCATGCAAATGCACAAATTATAATCTACCCCCCGTGAGTTCCTAAACGCTGGGACATTACAATATGTTCTAGTTTGAGGATTATGTGTGTTCATGGAGTGTTAATGCATTGGTCCGGGCTATTCGAAAGGGTAGACCTTAATTACCTGTAGTTCCAAATTGGCCCCGGTGAAATGGGCAGGTAGGACAATAGGCTTTTTGCAAATTCTCTTGGTTAGTACGCACAATAATTTACGGAACACAAACCTACATAAAACTGAGATAGAGAAAGGCCCCGCTGCTAGCAAAACATTATTACATGATCAATCTTATCCGTGCAACACCCCGCTGTCACCTCATGCCTGCGTTTTAGTCTCTGGTTTACTTTCACTCTTTTCCAGTGAAAACTGGGAAAACACTTGCTCTCCATTTACTTTCTGTTTGTTTACTTTCACTGCATTATTACACTCACCACTCTCGCTGCAAGTTTGTTGATACACAGGTGTGGTTGGGAGTGACGTCCCAATTGCTAAAGTCTCATCGGTATTCTTGTGCTCCCACTGAGTCGAACTACAAGGTAATACTTCCCATCGAAGACTACGATTGATCTCCTGCACTTGGGAGCCATCAAGACTGTTTTCTGGCGCCGTTGCCGGGGAGCCTAGCTTTATTGGTAAGACCACTTGTTATTGTCTACTTGCTGCACTTTCTTGTTCCCTACAATGGGAAAGGGAAAGGACACTTCGAAGGAGGTAATGCCTTCGACTACTCGTTCTGGTAATGATTTGCCTAGTAGACCAAATTTTTCACCTAATATTGTTTCTACTGTGGCTGCTAAGAAAAAGAAAGGAATAGCTGGTAAATCACCATTGTCAAAAATGTCTACTAGTACATCTAATGATCAAACACTTGATAATGTAGACAAAGAACTCGCTTCTGAAATTCCTGAAACTATTGAAACACCTGAGGCAAATGAAACACCTGAAACAACTGAAATTCCTGAATCTTCTGTAGATGAAAATGTAGAACTTGAGCTAGAAAGAAATGAGACACGTAGAGAGTATGAATATGGGGCCCCTTCTGAAGAAGAAGAAGCATTTATTGAGGCCTTTATATCACCTGATTATACAAAACTTGATAAACTCTCTATTTATGATGATGCATCTCTTTGAAACTGTTTTGCTGCTACTAGGAATTTGTGTGGCCCAGCTATTAGAATTAGAGATAAAGATTATGAATTCAATGTTAATCCTGAGATAATTGAGATAGTTGAGAAGTCTAGATTCTGTGGAAAGGATGAGGAGTCTCCTCTTGATCATATTGCTGAATTGCATGCTTTATCTACTACATTTGGAAATGATGAAATCCGTCAACATTATTTATTCTTAAAAATGTTTCCTTTTTCTTTGGGTGAAGATGCTAGAGTTTGGTATAATCGTTTAGGACATGCATGTATTACTAGTAAGGAAGAATGCTTGAAATTGTTTTTCAATAAATATTTTCCTGCTGAAAGGATACATGCATTAACTGTTGAAATTGGAAATTTTAAACAAGATAAGAAAGAGAGTCTACCCCAAGCTTGGGGGAGATTTGGTAAAATGTGTAAGAAATGTCCTGGTCATGGTTTTAAACCTCATGAATTGCTTGATCTATTCTATAATGGACTAATGGGGGAAACAAGAGACTACCTTTATAGTATTGCAGGGAATATCATTATGGACAGAAGTGTTGATGAAGCAATTGAATTACTGGAGTCTATTCTCGAGAATGAAGCTGATTGGAACATTGAGGAGATAGATAAAAATGAGACACTCCCAGAGAAGAAAGGAGGTATACTTGAATCGAACCAAGAAACAATGGCTGAAGCTTCCAAGGATATTAAAGAGAAGGGAATTAAAACCTCTCATCTCAAGGATTTATCTGAAATGGGTATTAAACTTCCTACTGATGAACCATGCTTTCCAATTCAAGTGAACTCTATACTCCCTATGGAAGGTAATGAGGAGGTAACACCTCCTATTGATGTCTCTTATGTTAACAATTTAGCTTATCATGATAATCCTGAGGAGCGTAAAATTAGAGTGACTATCATGGAAAACCATCATAAAATTAATTTCCTCCGTGAAAATTTAAATGCTAGTGTAGGGGAACTTAAAATAATTGTTAAACATTGTGAAATGATGAACAATCAAGTTGAGCAAATGATTTCTTTACAAAATCAATTGTATGAAAATCTGAATAAACAAAAACAATTATGTGGAGTTAATACAAGGGGAGGTGCAAGCACCCAGGATCCTGATTATCCTGATGATCATCCTAAAAGAAAATAGCAAGTTGCTCTTAAAGATAAATCTTTTGCAGGAAAATCTCCCAATGAAAATGAGCATGATGATGACTCCAATAAGCAAGACAAGGATATTTCTATTTCTGATGCTGAAACTGAGGATGATAATAATAATGAAGAAGAATCATCTCCACCTGATATTGAACAACATGATGATAATAATGAAGAAGCTGCTGGTAAGGAGGATCCTCAGCCACGTATTGAGAAGACCAAGAAGAAGAAGAAACCAAATAAAGATAAAGATAGAGGTAAAGAAAGGGATCCGTGGGTACAAAGACCCATTCCATATCCCCAAGAGGTATCAAAAACAAAAGATGAAGAGAGGTATGGGCAATTTTATGATATGATTAAGAATATAAAATTAGAGATTCCACTTATTGATGCTATTAAGAATCGTCCATATTCAAAATACATGAAAGATATTGTCACTAATAAAAGAAAGATACCTACTGATGCTATTACTGCTATGCTTGCTGATTATTCATTTAAAGGAAAATTGCCTGAAAACCGTGGAGATCCTGGTATTCCTACTATTCCTTGCAAAATTAAAGAAGCCTGTGTGAAATATGCATTATGTGATTTAGGAGCTGGTGTTAGTGTTATGCCTTTCTCACTATATAAGAAGCTTAATTTGAACAAACTAGTTCCAACAGAAATATCTTTACAAATGGCTGATAAAACAACTGTTGTACCTATAGGAATATGTGAGGATGTTCCCATCTCTATTGCTAATGAGTTGATACCTACTGATTTTGTTATATTAGAAATGCCTGAAGATGATAATCTATCTATTATTCTTGGTAGACCTTTTTTGAATACTACAGGAGCTGTGATAAATTGCACTGAGAGCAAAGTGACATTTAATGTTAAAGGCAAAGAGCACACTATTTATTTTCCCAAGAAGAAACATGCTACAAGTATGAGCACAAGTGTGAATGCTATACAAATAAATTCCATTAAGATTGGTAGCATTGAAATACCTATACCACCTCCAGCACCAAGGTATGAAATATTGATGATTGGGACCATTCCAATCAAATATGAGGTAACTTGATTTATTGTTTTCTAATAAGTAATAATAAGAATCATGAGCTATATTCTTTACATGTTGCTAATGAGACCTGATCAACCTCATTACTAATGTGGAAATGATAAAGGCATGATTCACAAACATTTAAATTGCATTTTTTTTTTATGTTATTTGCTTTAAAATTGTGAGACATGGACATAGTATTAAAAAATTTAGAATCAGAAATCACAGAATATGAAGTTTTAGAAATTCTCTGTAGAAAAGTTTCACGTAAAATTCCAGAAAAATTAGGGGGTCAGTTTTTTGCCCGAAGGGACCAGCAGCCAGTGGGGGAGCACCAGCAGGCCACCGGGGGCCAAAATAGGTACCTCCACGCGGCTAGATTCCTTGGCCGCGTGGGATACCCCATTTTTTGCCACAAGTGGATGATGGGGCCCATCCAATGCTCATCTGCTCCCTTTCGACCGAAAACCAACCCCAGTTCATCTCCTCCATTTTCCCGTGCTCTGTTTCTCCGTCAATCCTCGATCTCCACATTTGAGGCAGATTTTTCAAATCTGTTTGATGGAATCACTCCTTGGTATGTAACTCCTTCACTCATCCAATTACTTTTTTCTCCCATGCTTTGTGTATGAAGTATTTTGCTGCACTAGGTGTCACCTATTATGTATAAGAACTCCATGAATTTAAGTTTTCTAGTTGATATGGATGCATGATATTGATTAGAGGACTAGTTATGGATGTCTTAGCAATGTTATAGAGTGATACAATTTAATTTTTGTTGAATTTTATTTTGGTATAGCAAGGTAACATGCTGAACAAGGGAAATGCATTGCTTGGGATGTCCTCAAGTACAAGGAGAAGAGAATCAAGGGTGTCCAACAATCATGATGATAATCAGTTATGGGAGGATGAATTGGTTTTTGCAGGTGAAAATTTGCGTGTCCATACCACAAGATGGCAAGACCCCGAAGTTCTTGAACATTGGGGGATTGCTGAAGATTTCCAAGCCTTTGCTGCAACTACGGGGTTGCTTGAGTTCTCACGCCATCCACGCAACACATATGTGGAACTCTCGAGGGAATTCCTCTCTACATTCAGGTTTGAGGGACCGGTGGTGCACGGAAAAGTAAGTCTAAGAACCCTGCTCCAGCTATTTTTGTCATTAAATTTACAATGAGGGGGCAACGTTTAGTCATGTCATTAGAGGAATTCTGTAAGGCTATACGTGTACCAACTACGGGGTTATGGGATGAAACATATGCTGATTCTAAAGAAGAACTTGTCACATTCAGGCGTAGCATTGCTAAAAATATTCCTGAAAGAATGAATAGAGGCAAGCTCACATGCATCCAACACCCGGGCCTTAGATATTTTGCATTGTTTGTTGCTAGAGGATTCCTTGCTAGGGATAACACTTCTTCTTGCACTGGTCCTATGATCTATTTATTAAAATGTGCAATGAAAATACAACACCTATATATAACCTGGGAACCATACTTGCTAGAACTTTGCATTTAGCTGTGAGTAGGAATGGCACGGATAAAACTCCTTTATATGTTGGTGCCATTGCCACTTTAATCCATCAATACATTATGGCAGAACGAGGTTTTAATGATAACTTGGGTACCATGGTAAATGAGTCTCGACTGCTGGATTTTGGTTTACTTTTTCGCATGGATATGAGCAGGGCTGAGAAAGAATATTTTTCATATTGCTATAAGGATTCTAATGGGCACATTGTGTATGTTAGGCTCCCTTGTGCTGACTTGTTTGACAGGGAGACAAAGTGGACTGTGCAAGAAGAGCCACAACAAGAAGAGCAACAACAGGAGGAGCCCCAATACCAGGCGCCTATGGCATATCCCTGGGGCTTCCCTGAACCACACCTTGGAGCATAGGCATGGCAGCATCCATCCTTCTTCCAGGGAGGTTCGTCGAGTGGTGGACATGATTACCACCCAGGATACTAGCTTGATCACAAGCTTGGGGGAGTATTTCTCTCCCTCCTCATTCGTTGTGTTATATCACTTGCATGTTATTTGTTGTTTTATGTTCTTTAAATCTGAAAAACACAAAAATATTTTTGTTATTTGTTAGCTAGTTTACTTCTGGTTATTTACATTATGTTTCTAAAAATCAAAAACCACAAAAATATTTTTGTTTTCTTGAGTTTAGTATAAATATGGAGCTGCAGGAATTGCTGAAATATGTTCACTGTTATATGCTTTAATCTTTACTTGTGACTCCGTTTGAGTTGAAAATTTAATCACTACTGCAACTTTTTATGGCCTTCACCTCTGTAAAACATGAGAAACTTTTGAGGTGTTTAGGTAGGTAAACAAATTGCTGAATGCAGTAACTTTTTATAGCAAGATTTGAGTTTTATTTGAGCAGTTCAAGTGGGGAGAGGAGAACAACAATGATATGATAATGTGCTTGAAGGGATGAAAGGTATGACACCTTTGCCGTGCTTATTTATGCTTTTTAATAACAGCAAGTGCACACCTTATGATTCCCTTAACACTTAGTGACATAATAGCCATTGTTTATCTTCTCCGTGGTTTAGTAGAATATATTCTGATGCAACTAAAATATTGTTTAGTGTCATTACTTGGCTGATGGATTGAATAATTGTAGCCTTAAGCAAAGGTTTACGCGTCCCATTGTGCTTACTGAACTTGCCAACCAAGGAAAGAATTAAAAGAGAAAATTTCATGAATGATAAAAGTGGAGTCTTATGCTTGACGAACTTATGGTTGGGGGTTAGTCTAAATGTGTATCACATGGAAAACTTTCAACGCTGCACTAAGGATTCTATATTCAAGTTGATATTATGTTCTTTTAACTGTGGATGTCTGTCATTCCGAAATGAGGTAGAGGAATAGTAAGTCCTGATGAGTAAGTATATATGATTAGAGAGACGCATTGGGCCGCTAACCCAAGCCATGCGATATCATGGTGGAAATTTACTTATAGCTAGAATGGACTCCGCAACATATCCTATAATAAAATAAGAAGCTATGCATATAGTGAATGAAATAAAAAAGGATAATGAGTCCATTCCATTTATTTGTCTTGCCATTTTGACATGGGCTGGTTTCCATGTCATGGGGCAAGAGGTACCCCAATTGCTGCTCTCTATGATGTCATTAATAATTACAATGATCATACAAGGCTTATTAGGAATCTAGAGTTGAGTAATCATGGTGCGGGACTTCGCTTTTAAGGGGCATGAGTCTTTCAACTTGTAGTTTGTCAAGCATAAGAATCAAAATGAAAAATTAATGCTTTAGCAAAACTGAGAGCAAGGTAGTAAGCACAATGATTTTACTTGTCAACATATGAAAGAATCAGAGATCTCAAAAATCTTGATATGATTCAATCACCAGCGATGCACAAGCCTTTGTTTATGTCTACAATTGAGCAAACTCATTCAAGTATTAACACTTCATGTGATTTCTATTGCAACAAGTATATATGCTTCAACACTGAGTAGATGCACACTTGCTAGTATTTTGCTACTTGTTACAGGAATCATGTCTTGAGTATTTGCTAGTATTAATTGATGATGCATATGCAATGCAAAGTTCTTGCCAAAGTTTTTATCGCTTCTGCACTGCGTTTGAGTTGTTCGAGGACAAACAACGAGCTAAGCTTGGGGGAGTTGATGCACCCAAAATGCATCTACTTTTCCAAGCACTTTGCATCGTATTTCTCTCCGGAGTCCCCCCATAATTGAATAAATCTGCAGAATCTGACACTGTTTTTAGCAAAAGTCTTCTTTCCGTCTATTTTCGCAGGACTTTTCACAGGGGACGAAAACCACGTAACTTTTTATGGAAAAGAAGGGGAATGAGCACCAGATGGGGCCGGGGGGCCACCCGAGGGCCAAAAGGGGGCCCCACACGCGGCCAGATTCCTTGGCCGCGTGGGGTCACCCCTTTTGGGCCTAGATGGCCCACTCCGGCTAGGTCTTCGACGTACCCCTCCATATATACGAGAAACTGACGGGTTTCGAAGGGGAGGGCTGTTCGCGAAACGGAGCGCCGCCGCCACCACGATCTTCGATTTCGGAGTCAGATTGATTCAGGATTTCACCCCCGGAGGTGGAATTCGAGGGGCTTCGTCACCATCATCATCACCACCATCATCTCCATCAACCATGAGCTCCATCACCCCCTCCATGTGTGAGTAGTTGATGTAGGCATGTGAGGTGTGAGGGGTTTTGGATGAGATTGATCATGTAATTGCTACCCGGTATGCGAGATCTAGGGGTTTGTCTTGAGAATTCTTATGTCTTATGTTGATGCACTATTGCTAGGCTTAATGCTTGTTACTAGGGCCCAAGTGGCATGATTTCAGTACTGAACTTACATTGCTACATCATATATTTGAGTTTGGTATCTATCTGCAATGTGTATTACCTGCTATTATGTTGAACCTGCGAACCCTAAAGTGACAGCTAGGGAAAACAAGGGGGATATGTTCTAGTTTGAGGATTATGTGTGTTCATGGAGTGTTAATGCGTTGTTCCGGGCTATTCGAAAGGGTAGACCTTAATTACCTGTAGTTCCAAATTGGCCCCGGTGAAATGGGCAGGTAGGACAATAGGCTTTGTGCAAATTCTCTTGGTTAGTATGCACAATAATTTAAGGAACACACACCTACATAAAACCAAGATAGAGAAAGGCCCCGCTGCTAGCAAAACATTATTACATAATCAATCTTATCCGTGCAACACCCCGCTATCACCTCATGCCTGTGTTTTAGTCTCTGGTTTACTTTCACTCTTTTCCGGTGAAAACTGGGAAAACACTTGCTCTCCATTTACTTTCTGTTTGTTTACTTTTACTGCATTATTACACTCACCACTCTCGCTGCAAGTTTGTTGATACACAGGTGTGGTTGGGAGTGACATCCCAATTGCTAAAGTCTCACCGGTATTCTTGTGTTCCCACTGAGTCGAACTACAAATTTGGGTAATACTTCCCATCGAAGACTACGATTGATCTCCTGCACTTGGGAGCCATCAGGGGCGTGGCGCGGCCACAGGCAGGCCGGCCATGTTTCTTGACGACGGCCCTATTGGCCGTCCTTACATGCATCGAAGGCGGCGGCGCGGCCACAGGCGGCCGGCCGTTTCTTGGGAGGGGGGTAGCCTAGGTACTATAGGTGGCCGGGGGCGCGTCGGCGCCGGCCTAGTCCTCCTAGTCGGAGGAGATGCGGTGGTAGGGGGGCTGCACCCACAGGTGGGCAGGGAGCTGGGGGCGCCCGCCGGTGGCTGGGGAGGCATCTGGGGCGGCAGAGGCATCGGGGGCGCGCCCTCCGGCGGCGGCGGCAGCTCCTGCGTCGACCATTCGCCGCCGGTCCAGGCCCAGGTCATGCCGTAGTTGAGGCCCGGGTGCAGCGGCTGTGGATCCGGCTGGTTCTCCGACGCCTCCATGGCGGCGTTCATCGTCTGCCACCACGGCCCCGGCGGTGCAGGGGGCGACATCGCGTCGGCGTCGGCACTGGCCAGGACCTGCTCCCACCGCTTAATCTCGTCCTCGACGAGGGAGCGGCGGGAGGCCTCGTAGGCCTCCTCCATAGAGGCCTGCAGCTCAGGGTCCTCCTCGTCGTGGAGGATGTCCTCCTCGAACCACAGCTCCGGCTCGCTGCCGGGCGGCGGCACCGGGTACGTCTCGACGCTGGCCTCCTCCGGGGGCGTAGGGAAGTAGGAGCGGCGGCGCTGGTCGTGCTCCTGCTCGAACCACACGCTCCAGTTCGAGGAGTTCCGCGCGTAGGCGGGGTCCCTAAGGAGGTGGGTCGGCAGGAGCGCGCGCCGGCGAGTTATCTCCTCGCGGGCGCCTTCATTGGTCGGAGGCGGCGGCACGGGGATCCTCTGGGGTTGAGGTGCCAGCCGTCCAAGAGGTGGACGTCCGGCCAGAAGACCGGCGTGGCGTGGTCCTAGTGCCACGTCGCCTCCTCCTTCCGCACATACCGGCGGAGCCTCTTGCCTGGCGCGGCGTGAGGCGGCGGGTTGCGCGCTGCCGGAGGTGGTGCGGGGACGCGCGGGCCGCCCCCGATCCGGATGCCGCCCGGACCGAAGCCGAACGCCTCCCGCGGCGGGGGAGGGGGGACGCCGCCGCCTCTCCGACCGGCGCCGCTGGAGGACCCGGCCTCGTGCTCATTCTTGGCGCGCTTGAACCAACGGCAGCGCGACATGGCTAGGGTTCGTGCTGGGAGTGGGGCGGCGGAGCCCCTTTAAAAAGGACCCGGACGGGGTTGGCATGCCTACCGGCGGCGAGAACGTGGCGGCGGTTGCAGGCGGCCATGAATGCGCAGGGAGGAAGCCGAGGCAGGGCGTGGGCCCTTTGACCGTTCGTCGCCACGCGTGGGGAAGTGGGGGGCGCGGGGAAGCCGAGGCGGCCGCTGGGTCGCTGGCCAGTGGGCCCTTTGACCGCACGCGGCTACGGTTATGGTCTTAATTAAAGACGTGGGGACGTGGAAGCGGGCGAACCAGCCACTAGGTCGCCGCCAGTGGCCCCTTTGACCCCGCTTGGCCAGTGGGCCCTTTGACCGAATGTTGCTAGTGGGACTTAATTACAGACGTGGGCCAGTGGACCCTTTGACCAAATGTGGCCAGTGGGCTTAATTAAAGACGTGGACCAGTGGACGCGGTTGGGGAAGGGGAGGCCGGTTGGGATTACGAGGCAGGCAACGTAAAATGGAATTGGTTGAAAAAATAATAATGCGAAAAAAAAAACCCTGCCGCGGCAGAGAAAATGGCAAAACTGCTGCTTTTTTCAGAGGAGGCACTCATCCCGGTTTCTAACACGAACCGGGACTAAATCACCTGGCCAGGTTCGCCACGTGGGCAGTCCCATTTGTCCCGGGCCCTGGCGCAACCGGGACCAATGGGGGAGGGGCATTTGTCCCGGCTGGCCCATCCCGGTTGCACAACCGGGACAAATGGGTCTTACCAACCGGGACTAGTGCCCGTGTTTCCACTGGTGGTTATCTAGAAAGTTAGTTACTACTTATTACCAAGTTGCATGCATTGTAGCACCAACTATTATAGTACCAAGTTGCATGCATTCTAGCACCAACTAAAAGGGTGGTAGCACGTTAATTACTCAGGAGAAATGAGAGCAATGAATGGAAAATTGCTAAACTATCTATAAAAAAGGAAGAATGGACTAATAAATCTGAACAGATCAGGGAGTACATAGGTGGGATAAACATCCCTGACCACTTAATTCGACTAGTCTATCAAAATATGAAAACACTCAAGTTAAACTTTTCGAGAATCATTATTGTACTATTGTAGTACCAAGTTGCATGCATCATATCGTAGCACCAAGAGTAGAAAGTTAAATTGTTCAAAAAAAAAGTTAGCTGAGCTGTGGTTTGCCTCTCTGTTCAGCAATCGCATATATGGTACCTATATATGCATGCAAGGGTGCAATGTGTGCACGGTTCAGCTAGGGTTATACTCTCTCCGTTCCATATTAGATGACTCCCTTTTAGATGTATCTAGTATTGAAATGTGTCTACATACATCTACGTGGGAGTCATCTAATATGGAACGGAGGGAGTAGCTCTCAGGACTGAAGCTTTGTGTGCACCAACTTACTTTAGCTACCTTGCTAGATTTGCAGCGCTGCAGAAAGTTCGTGAGATACCTGTAGCTAGCCAGGCTACGTACGTAGGAGGGAGATATGGAACTATGGAAGGGAGCGCGGTGACGACGATGCTGCTCCTGGTGGGGGCGGTGGTGGCGCTCCTGGTGCTCCCGCTGCTGCTTCTGTTCGTCCCAGTGACGCACATGCTCGCCGTGCTGTCCCTTGCCTTCTTCCCCCAGCCACGCCTCCGCCGCCTGCGGAACGCCGTCCGATCAGTTCCCGCTTGCATGTACCTAGCCAGGAGATATAGGACATGTCGAGGGCTCCACCATCCGTGGATATAGGCATCCTGCTTTGCATGTACCTAGCCAGGAGATCGAGGGGTGATGATGAGATTGATGCAATGGAGCAGACCGCAGATTTGAGCGAGACCAAGGTCTGGCACATTGTTCTTGCATGGTAAACACCAGGGCGTGGTGTAGGAACTGAAGTGCGATCGATTATCAATTAAAAATCAATGGATGGATCGGATCTATGTTTATAGCGTGTGCAAGTTACATATGTTTTATCTTGGTTGATTATACTACTAGTCATCATCCCGTGCATTTGCACGGGCTAGCAATTTAAGGAACCACATGAAGAAGACAACACTTTGAAAGATATATATTACGTGAAATTTTATATCTTAATTGCAACATTGTTATTCGAACATGTGTTAATTACTCCTAATTGATGATTTTAAATATATATATGTTTTCTCATGACAGGATGGTTTCACTTCACTAAATTTATATACTCCATTTTTCCGGTGACATGTCCTATAAAAATAATTATGGATGAAGGTTCAGAAGAATAACAAATCGTTGTGGAATTTTTTATTTTGCGGACATTTAACTGATTATTTAATATTGCAAAATAATTGGCTATTTTTATGCATACTGTTTAATGTAATTAGTGTTCTGTTTTTTCGTGCTACTTCAAATTTGAACTATGTTCAGCTAAGAATCTAAGAACAACTTGCTCTTTTAGAAGTAGTAAATTTAGATAAATATAACAGTAGAATAGATCATGCATTAGTGAGAAAATTTCATATAATGCAAATCGATTTTGCAACTTGTTGGCTTGTATATACTCATAGCATGCTCGATTTTTTTTTTACCGTTTTCGTTATCAAATTCTCTTCACGTGGATTCTTAAGTCTCTTCCTATGGATTATCCTTTCAGTATGTGACGTTGCACGTGGAAAGCCAATGCATGCGCCTACAAACTAATGTAGAGTCTCGCCTTCCCGTAGTATAAACTACGAAATGGCCCACACAATAAAAATGTGCCAAAATTCACTGAAGTAAAATATGATACCCATAGTTAGGAAATCACTTCCGCATCGGAGGCGTCGAGGTGACATATACTCATATCCTACTTGACTATTTTCACTACCAGAATTTGCGTGCCGAAGCACCAGCTGACACATCTAGGGCGTTGTCTCGCCATAGTTTAAACTGCTAAATTTTCCATGGAAGACGGCAATTAAAAAATAGTGAAATTCACTGATGTATGATACTCCCATTTGTAAGAATACTCCCACAGTGATGTCGTCGTGGTGGCTAATGAAACATCGCCGGCTCGTGCAAAGAAAGCATAGAACGAATTACACGGAAAGATAGCAATTATATATGTTCAAGGCTTTAGATTAAAATTTATTTTTACCTTCCTTTCTAGGGTAAGGTGACGTGCTGGGTCTACAATATGTAATAAGCTGTCCTGGAAAGGGAACGTACATAAACATGACTTTTTCCGTTGGACACTGAACGTACATAGAATGGACTCCTTGAATGTTTATTTAATATTGATCAAATAGAATATGTGATGTATTATAGTTTCCGGAAGGGAGATACACGTACATAGATAGGACTCTTAGCGTGTTTTCTATTAGACAAATAACATACACGGATCGAAAGGACTTCTAGATTGTTTATTCAATCTTGACCGCATAATTTAGATCAAAGGGTTATTTTTAGACAGAATTCTATGATTAATGTGGTGGCTCTTAGGGAGTCTCCATTTAGTAAATATAAGATAAGATTCTTAGAAAACAAGGGAAACTTTACTAAATACCCAGACTACTATTTCGATGGACCACGTCGCGCCCTAAGCCTAGCGCTGCAAGAAGATCCCTGACCTCGGCATCTCCCCTAGTACCACTACCACTAGCATTGCCGCTGTGGCGGCAGGCCTGCCGCCAACGGTGCCTCGTCGGGTGGTTTGGATCGCGCACGTCAATCAGGGCGGTGCCCCATGGTTGTGCGGCAGCGGTTATCGCCTCTACGGACTGCGGTGAGTGGGGATATGATCACCAACATGCATCTCTAGCAATAGATGGTCTAGGTGGGTGGTGGATATGATCCATGTCTAGATCCGTTATCGATGTGGATGTTGGATGGTCGGTAGCACGTAGAGAGGCTAGCGAGGGGATGCTGGAGTCCTACCACTAATGTTCCGAGGGCTACGTGCTCCTTCATGGCGCAGCTCCACATGGATCCAGTTAGCAACTGGTATGAGTGACACGACTCCACTGAAAACCATGCAGACTTCGGTCATGGAGGATGATTGAGTCTTTTGGCATCATTTTGTTACTAGAAGTATCGTCATTGAATTCTTTGTCGGCTCGCTTGGGCTACTTCATGGGAAACCCAAGGTCTAGGTCTCCCGGATTGGACGATAGCGCCGCCATCGTTGCCGTCCTCAATCCTGAGGGAATAGTTTTATAGTAGGTGCTAGTTGGAGGGGTGAGAAGGTGGAGCGGTGTTACATATACCACATCGACGATGGGGGTAGGGGGGTCTATATGGCATGTCACAATGTAGTCTCAGTGACGACCGCGTGACGATGGACACGAGTAAGTTGGCGACGATGTATGGCGTTGTGGCGACATCGACAGTAGGATTCAAAACGGTTTTTGCTGATCCTTGTCCCTGAGATAAATCGATTGAAGACAGTGGTGGCGGTTTATGTTGATTGTGCATGATGTGCTTGATAAGGGTCTACTAGAGTGGTGTGTGCTCCGGGCTCGTTTTTGCATGCATTGGTGAAGCCTCTAGATCTAGATGATGAGACATCGGTTTGACGTCAGGGCACATGACCCTGATCATGGCCACCCCTATCATCGAGCTTGTACGGTAGCGACAGGCTGACGCAATGGAAGGTGATTTCGGATTGATGAATATATTCTTTCCTGTCATACTCTGTTGATTAATATAGTAAAATAAAAGTTGTGTGCATCATTTGGATGCACAAGCCTGTTTCAAAGAAAAAGGTAATTGTACCAATCCGTTTCAAGTTGCACGGTGCACGCTCACCAAACCGGTCACGAAAACATGGATACCATCCTAGGTTTGCTGAGGCTTTTCTCAACGCACTCGACCGGAGTTTGTTGTTTCCTGCCTAGTGGGCACTGTTTGGGAGCTCACCAAAACCAGGGCCACTTGGGTGTGCGTTAATCTATCATCCTTGTTGGCTCTAAAGTAGCTGATGCCCACCGCCCCACCCACCCAGGTGCATGCATCGAGCCTCGCAGTCACAATATTGACGCAGGAGCTAGCTAGCTAGCTTCTCATGCACTGTACACACTAGCTGATGGGTGCTTTGGTTTGAGCTTAAACCTGTGCCTTACATAAAATTCGGCTAGTCAAATATTTGAACAAGGATATGTTTTTCGAAAATTGTTTCATTTTCGAAAATTGTTCATCATCTATTCGAAAATTGTTTCATTTTCGAAAATTGTTCATCATCTATTCAAAAATTGTTCACCTTTGCAAAAAAAAACATTAAAAAAACTAGTCACTTAAAAAACCGTTCACCATTTAAAAAAAATCTGCATTTCAAAAATTGCTCATCATTTTCAGAACATATTATTAAAAAAATTGTTCCACGTTAAAAAATATACAATTAAAAAACCTGTTGATTTTCAAAATTCGTTCATTTAAACAATTTGTTCATTTTAAAAAATTGTTCTAATTATGGTTGAATTTATTTAATAGTTTTAGATTTTCGAATAAAATCATGTAGTAAATAATTATTCATATATTTATCCAGAAAATAGAGTGAAAAAATTCATACCTGTACTGGGCCTCAAAACCGGCCTAGTTGCATACCCGCTGCGTTGGCTCGTGCGGGCGAGTGCTGCTTATCGCTCGCAACGAGCGGGGCATAGGGGCTCCCGTACAATGAACTTTGTCCCGTATTTGTCTGATCACGAAATGGATCCATCGGTCAATTGATAGCTGGCCCATCTGACGGCCCATAGAAACTGACACGTCGGACACAAAACATCATACGCATTGATACCTGGCCCATCTTACAGCCACTGCACTGTTTACTCTACCTCACCTCGCCCTGATGTCTACCGAGTTTCGCAATCTTCCACTGTTCAAATCCTCCATGAATGTGTCCATAAGTCTCAGCAGGAAATGTAGCAATATTTTAAACCAAAATCGTCCGCAGAATAGAATGTTTACAGTGATACCGGGCTCTAGGTGATACAAGGAAAACACAGCATCTGGACCTTTTGATCTTGCATGTGCGGACACGATCAACACTTAACTGAGGATTGGTACCCATTGGTTGTTATGCAGAAACGGCCTGAGTCACTTTATAATCAGCGGAGAGTCCTTCTTTTTTCAGATATACTCGTAAGTATGTTCCTATATTTGAAATTTTGCTCGGTGCGGTGATGGTACCCTGGTATGTACATCCGTCGTACGTCCGAGATGATTTTGCATTTAGTCCCCTAATACAAATGTCAATCAACCTACAGTTCTACCTTAATTTGCGTACCGATTCATTTATTTTCCGTCGTTGGTCAACTTCTTATGGAGTAAGCTCTCCACTCGATCCCATCACTACGGGACAGCGGCCAGACGCCGACGGCCGGCCACCGTCGGCGCATGCCTCATTCCCGTCGGCGTACCCATACGCCGACGGTGGCCGTCGGCGTCTTGTCTTGTCGGCGTACACCCGTTGCCGTCGGCGTATACGTCACCGTCGGCGTATCCTGGATACGTCACCGTCGGCGTATAGATTTTTTTTTTAAATTTTTTTTTCTTGAAATTCTTATTTTTTTAAAAAAAATATTTCGAATTTTTTTCTGCATATATTTTATTTGACTTGTTTAAACACTTAATCACACTATAGTCATATCTACTATATCTAAATTACTCGTTTCTACACTTAATCACACTATAATCACACTTCCAGGTCGGTCACCCATCATGAGATTGCTCCAGGCCCAGCACGCTTAACTTCGTAGTTCCTTCACAGTGATCTACCTAGAAACAACTGATGTGTTGTTGATAATATTATGCAATCAATCCTGTTAACCTTAACCCTTTGACCATCATGTCACACTCTTTTATTTTGTGAATTCAAACAACAATTTAAATAAAATATAATAACTAATAATAAATTTGAATTCAAATAATCTTGAATTTAAATAATAATTAACATGTTCTTTTTTTCTATTTAATATTCAAAAATTCATATCTATAAATCCGTAAATCAAAATTTGACAAATAATATGTCTATACCGATTAGAAAAATGAGAGAAATTCAAATATGACATCCATATAATATTTCCATCATATATAAGACTTTTTTCTTTTCATTGAAGCAAAAAAGCATTTTCTATGTTCCGAGTGTAAAAAAAAGGTTTTTTGTGAAGGACCTACCATAAATATGTTGCAAAACTTGAGAGTTGTAATTTTTTAAATACTAGAGCATGTTATATGCACAAATAACCGATTTGTTTCATATGAACAGGTTTCCATCCACCTCTTTTGAAGAACAGAAGTTTCTGCCGATTCCGCTGGAAACTGGTCAAATTTGAACTACAGGTACCTCATAGTTTGCTCATGATTTTTGGCAAAAATCATTTTTAGGTACACAAGTACCTATTTAAACATAGATACACAAAGAGTTTCTCAATATTCAACCCCTAGCTACGAACAGTCATACCCGCCGCCTTGACTTTTTCCTCAAACGGGGTTAGAAAATTCCAAAAAATTCAAAAAAAATCCAAAATGATGCGAGACCTTCGCGTGGTGTCATTATATAGGTCCTAGTATACAACAAAAATAATAAACTTGAAATACGACAGTTGTGTTGAAAATGTGTTCACAAAAATTAGCTATCTCCTACGAACATTCTATGGTTTCGGGCCAAATGACGAGTGTTATGGTCATATCCATGGCATAGTTTGTTCAAATGTTCCCATATTACACACAGACATGCATCTTGGAAGCACGGACAATGTTGACGAAGGAAGTTTTCCTTTTCATTGAAGCAAAAAAACATTTTCTATGTTCCGAGTGTAAAAAAAGGGGTTTTTTGTGAAGGACCTACCATAAATATGTTGCAAAACTTGAGAGTTATAATTTTTTAAAATACTAGAGCATGTTATATGCACAAATAACATTTTTTTTTCATATGAACAGGTTTCCATCCACCTCTTTTGAAGAACAGAAGTTTTTGCCGATTCCGCTGGAAACTGGTCAAATTTGAACTACAGGTACCTCATAGTTTGCTCATGATTTTTGGCAAAAATCATTTTTAGGTACACAAGTACCTATTTCAACATAGATATACAAAGAGTTTCTCAATATTCAACCCCTAGCTACGAACAGTCATGCCCGCCGCCTTGACTTTTTCCTCAAACGGGGTTAGAAAATTCCAAAAAATTCAAAAAAAAACCAAAATGATGCGAGACCTTCGCGTGGTGTCATTATATAGGTCCTAGTATACACCAAAAATAATAAACTTGAAATACGACAGTTGTGTTGAAAATGTGTTCACAAAAATTAGCTATCTCCTACGAACATTCTAGGGTTTCGGGCCAAATGACGAGTGTTATGGTCATATCCATGGCATAGTTTGTTCAAATGTTCCCATATTACACACAAACATACATCTTGAAAGCACGGACAATATTGACGGAGGAAGTTTTACTTTTCATTGAAGCAAAAAAAGCATTTTCTATGTCCCGAGTGAAAAAAAAAGGGTTTTTTGTGAAGGACCTACCATAAATATGTTGCAAAACTCGAGAGGTATAATTTTTGAAAATACTAGAGAATGTTATATGCACAAATAACCAATTTGTTTCATATGAACAGGTTTCCATCCACCTCTTTTGAAGAACAGAAGTTTTTGCCGATTCCGGTGGAAACTGGTCAAATTTGAACTACAAGTACCTCATAGTTTGCTCATGATTTTTGGAAAAAATCATTTTTAGGTACACAAGTACCTATTTCAACATAGATACACAAAGAGTTTCTCAATATTCAACCCCTAGCTACGAACAGTCATGCCCGCCGCCTTTACTTTTTCCTCAAACGGGGTTAGAAAATTCCAAAAAATTCACAAAAAAACCAAAATGATGCGAGACCTTCGCGTGGTGTCATTATATAGGTCCTAGTATACACCAAAAATAATAAAATTGAAATACGACAGTTGTGTTGAAAATGTGTTCACAAAAATTAGCTATCTCCTAGGAACATTCTAGGGTTTCGGGCCAAATGACGAGTGTTATGGTCATATCCATGGCATAGTTTGTTCAAATGTTCCCATATTACACACAAACATGCATCTTAGAAGTACGGACAATGTTGACTGAGGAAGTTTTCCTTTTCATTTAAGCAAAAAAGCATTTTCTATGTCCCGAGTGTAAAAAAAGGGGTTTTTTGTGAAGTACCTACCATAAATATGTTGCAAAACTCGAGAGGTATAATTTTTGAAAATACTAGAGAATGTTATATGCAAAAATAACCAATTTGTTTCATATGAACAGGTTTCCATCCACCTCTTTTGAAGAACAGAAGTTTCTGCCGATTCCGCTGGAAACTGGTCAAGTTTGATCTACATGTACCTCATAGTTTGGTCATGATTTTTGGCAAAAATCATTTTTAGGTACACAAGTACCTATTTCAACATAGATACACAAAGAGTTTCTCAATATTCAACCCCTAGCTACGAACAGTCATGCCCGCCGCCTTGACTTTTTCCTCAAACGGGGTTAGAAAATTCCAAAAAATTCAAAAAAAAACCAAAATGATGCGAGACCTTCGCGTGGTGTCATTATATAGGTCCTAGTATACACAAAAAATAATAAACTTGAAATACGACAGTTGTGTTGAAAATGTGTTCACAAAAATTAGTTATCTCCTACGAACATTCTAGGGTTTCGGGCCAAATGACGAGTGTTATTGTCGCACCCTGACTTCTAAGGGATACTCATCGTACGAACTGGATGGCAGATGCTTGGATTATGGGGCATAACTGCTCCCACGTCCCAGCTTCCTGGTAGGCCTGCGCTTATGCGCGACAACACAAGCCCTGCTATTCCACCGTCGATGTAAACTATCCGCTAGAAGTCATAGGTACTACTGTCGACGTACTTCATATCAAGCACGCACGGTACGTCAACAGCTTTGAACAAAAGGATAACACAACATGCCTCTAAGACACAAAAGATTGAAATAAGGTTGCAAATAGCCCTCATTAAGGCAGAGATAGCAAATACAATCATCCAGAGGACACATGTCCCACATAACATTCATTACATCAGCGGAAGCAATCAAAGGTGTCTGGGTACAGACAAATCCAACAGGCTTAAGAAGCCGGAGAAAATAAAGAAGACGAAGCCCATCCACGTAGGTCCTGGATCCAGCCCTGGTCCAGCTATCTACTCGTCTGCAGTCTCGTCAAACTCCACGAAGTAGCCATCCTGGTGGTCATCGTAGCCGTAGTCGTAGTCTGCGTAAACCACAGCCCCAAAGGGGTCAGTACAACAACGTACTGGCAAGCAAGACTCACAATTCACCAAAGTGTAGCTCGTCAACACCAAGCATAGATGCCTTGGGATCAACAGAAGAAAAGGGTATGAAAGATGCTGCAACTGGCTGCACTAACCATCTACAGAACATACTACAACTTCCGGTGTATCAGAAAGAGATAAGATATCGTATCGTAACCAACTATAGCTAACCACCAATCAAACCCATCCTGGATCTCGCCCCTTATCCAAAGAAGCAATCCGAGGATAACTCACACGGTGGGATTAATGATGGATCAAGTTGTTGTGTCAATAAACCTATTACTAGTCAAGTTATCATTAGTTAGGTGTAAGTTGTTCTGAGTACTTGTTAGCCAGTACTTTCACCAAGTCAACCATAACCGCGGAAAACACGGCTTCTCGAGAAGATTTAACCCTGCAGGGGTGCACCAATTTGGCCGTACACGTAAGAATAACCCGCCAGATGGGAAGGCCTTTCCCACCAAGCGGGGCACTCAACACAATTCAACCTTTCCTCGCATCAAGCCCAAAGCACCACGTGTTGTGCGTGCGCGGCTAATCGAGCCCCCCGAAGAAAAGGAGGACCCTCATAGCACTGGAAGACCACGCCGCCCTAAATGCCGACTACAAAAGTTCCACCCTGGCCTCGGGTTCGTACCTGCATATGCGTGCATCAAATGGAAAGCCCGAACTAAGTGTGGTGATTTGGACGAGATGCGGATCGAGTCAAATTGAGGGGGGCGCCCATACACGCTTCCCACATGCGGATAGTGCGCTCATCATGGATCGGTAGACAAGACCCTTTTCCTATTAGGGTCGACACTAGCAGGCCTCAAAACCACGCCGGGCCTCCTGCCGGTGCCTTATCAGCAAATTATTATTACCTCAAATTAACAGGTGTTGTTTAACATCGAGCCCCAGAATATAACAGATATAATAACAGAAGGTAACTGATAACAGACTCGAGCAAAAACAACCCTAAGCATGCTAGTAAGACACGGGCCCAAGCAACGGGGTTTTAGGACTGGAGGTGATGGCAATATCAGGGTTTAGGGTATCATGTGATAGGTTCGTAACAGAAACAACTACCACTATGGCTAGCAGAAAAGAACAACGGAAAGTATCGGTAACCAATGTTGAAAGGAACACGATGGTTCATGTGAGTGATAACTTGCCTGCAAACCCAGTAGCCGGGTACTGAGCTAGATCCTCAGAAGGGGTGTCGTAAAGGTCGTCGGTATCAACGTCGTCGTCTATCTGAGAAGAAGCAAACAAACAAGGCAGAAATATAAACAATCATTGTCATGGCATAGTGCACAATCAAATATGATGCATGACAAGTTAATAGATGCATCAAAATAAACTAATTGATATGATAACACAATTTAAATGGACACATATGCAATTTTGAGTTGCATATGAAAAGCCCATGGATTTTGGTTAGATTATTTGTTTTCCAACTAAATAACAGGTGCTAGTGGTTTAGTATGATGCATGCAAAAGGAAAACAGCAAAATAACAACATTAGAATCAAATTAAGATAGGGTGTAGCAATTTAGAATTTTATTATTAACTTAGCGAATTTGGGTGCCTTAAAGGTGACACACAAGTATTTGTTGTTTTCAACCATTTAAATAGTTCAAAACAAATAACAAAGTTGATATTTAAAAAGAACATCAAATTTTAGTTGGATTACATGTTTCAAATTTTGAAATTGGAATTTGGATTATTTAATTATGAATTAAACAAGTTTTAAATGAATTTAAAACAAGTTTGAATTTAATTGAATTTTTATTTGTTCAAAACATGAATTCAAACTCACATTTGAAAAGTTCACACTTTGATGGTTTGAAAACATATTTTGCATGTTCAAAAATATTTTATTTTGACCAAGTTATGATTTTATCAAATTTTAATTGAATTAAACAAGGATTAAAATATTTAGGCAATTTAAATTATTCAAACCAGAAAACAAAATTTATATTTGAATAGGTTACTTAAAATGGTATGGAAAACATATTTTATTTGTATTTATTGGATTAATAAATAATTAGTTATGGATTTTAGAAATTAGCATGTGAAATATTTAAGTTTGAATTTTAAATACATTTGAAGTTTCCAAAACAGTACACAAATTGGATATTTGGAAAGATTAGAAAATTTGGATCAAAAAACATATAAAGTTTTATTTATTGGGTTTACAGAACAAAAGATATTAAATTTTGAAGTTTTTGTTTAATTCTGCTAATTAAAATGAAATTTGGAATTTTGGAATTCGCAGAAACCATTTGTTACTCAGTTGGTAGCTAGCCACTGTCTCTGCCCCGTGGGCCTAGCCAGCGTGGCGCTGAGCAGATGCTTGCGTGGCCGTGGGGGTCTATGACAGTGGGCCTGCTCGCTGGGAAGGAAAAAGGAGCAAAAATTTGGGGCTTGCGGGGCTCGAACCCGCGCCCTGCGCCACGTGCACAAGATGCAGTACCAGTGCGCTATCTGAACTCGTTTGACAGAGGTAGCGCTGCAGTGAGGTTATTGTTCCACGCCAGGTTTCTGAAACTTTAACTGACGACGGAACGCATCCTCGACTGACAGACGCGGTGGCGCTGCTCGCCGGCGTTGCGGTGGTCGTGGACGAGCACGAGTGGGTGCTGGACGTTGCAGATAGTTCACTAATGCGAGAGGAGGGAGAGATGGAAGGAAACGGAGCTCACCACCGGCGTAATCGAAGCAGCGCTCGACGGTGACGCAACGGTGACGACGGTGACGTTGACGACGGCAGACAGATCCGTGCTCCTCCGCGTGGCTACGGGTGTCCCATCGTGTAGAGGACGAAGAGACGACGTGGTTTCAGCAAACGATCGATGACTAGGAGCCCTGCAACGGCGGTGAGAACTGCTGGTTCAGAGATGATGTCGTCACGGCGGCCGGAGAGGAAAAGGATCACGGCGGCGGAGCAGGGGGCTTACCCGTGGCGATGTGGTGTCCAGCAGAGGGAGGAGAGAGTGGCGAAGGCGATGGCAGGTGGTGGGTGGCTAAGTGGGGCTGTTACGCGGCGGCGCCATCGGAATTTTCCAGAGGAGCTGCCGCCGGGCGTTGTGGAGCAGAGAGGAAATCTCGTCGGGAAGCAACGGATGGCTGCGGGCGGCGAGGGAATAGGGGCCTAGGGGGTCTAGGGTTAGGTGCGGGGGCGCCTGGGGGCTTCTTATAGCGCGGCAGGGCGTCGCTGGCCGCCGGAGTCGCTGCGGGGGTGCGGTGGCGCCTCCGATTAGCTGCCGTACCGCGTGACGAAGACGATTAGAAGAGCAGCGCGAATCTCCAAAGCGTTACGCGCGGGTTAGTTGGGTTGGGCTGGCGCGCGCGTTAGGTTAGTGGGCTGGGTAGGGTTAGCTGCCGCGCGCGCTGTAGGTTTTGTTCCTTTTTTTATTTTTTTTCCTTTCTGTTTTTTTTTGTAGCTTTGCTTTTGGAATAAAAACATAGGTTTTTGTTTATAGAAAAATTTGGAAAAATTAGGATAACTTCCTTAGGTGAAAAGCAAACATTTGGTAGCTTTTAATCTCAAAATTTAAATGTTTGGTTGCTTTTTGAAATTTGAACCAAATTTGAGTGAAATTGTTTAATATTAATAAACATTATAAAAACCATTATTTAAATAGGGTAACCCCTATGTAATATAAGCAAATTGAGTTGGTTTGTTTTGGGTAACAACATAAATTCAAATTGGTTCTGTTTGTGTGCTTGGATTTGAATTTTAAATTGTGTTTCGAAAATAAATAATTGATTTAAAATGATCATCTTCACAAGTGATCACTAAGGAAAACATGGAACCAAAATGGTTGTTATTATTTGTGATTTTTATTCAAAATGTTGTAACAGAGCAAGTATGAAACCATTGTTTGAAAAAGGTTTGAATTTGAGTTGTGAAAACAGTGGAAAACAATTGCAATAATTAAGAAACAAATGCAAACAACATGGAACAACATGATGATATGATGCAATACTTAAATAAACATGCAACAAACATTCTAAGAGGATGATTTTCATACTTGGGATGTTACAAAACGCCCCCCCTTGAAGGAATCGCGCCCCGAGATTCCTACTGAGAAATGAAAAGGTCCGGATACTTCTTGCGAAGATCCTCTTCGGTCTCCCACGTTGCCTCTTTATCGGAATGATGCGACCATTGCACTTTCAAGAACTTGGTGCTCTTGTTGCGAGTCTTACGCTCGGTCTCATCGAGAACACGAATAGGGTGCTCCTCATAAGATAGATCATCTTGCAGTTCGATGGAATCATGATCAACTGCACGATCTGGATCTTTGAAACACTTCTTGAGCTGTGACACGTGGAACACATCGTGCACCTTGGATAGCTTTTCTGGAAGTTCAAGACGATAAGCATTTTCTGCACGCCTTGAGAGAATGTTGAAAGGACCAATGTATCTTGGTGCCAGCTTTCCTTTCACACCGAAACGATGAGTGCCTCTGAGGGGAGTTACACGGAGATATGCCTTATCACCAGGTGCATAGATCATATCCCTGTGCTTGCTATCATAGTAGCTCTTCTGACGAGATTGAGCAATCCTGAGATTGTCACGAATGATACGAACTTTCTCCTCGGCTTCCTTAACAATGTCAGTGCCTAAGAGTGAACGTTCACCAGCTCCAGACCAATTGATTGGACTCCTGCATCTGCGACCATACAGTGCCTCAAATGGTGCCATGCCTAGGCTTGCCTGGTAGCTGTTGTTGTAGGAGAATTCAGCATATGGAAGGCAATCCTCCCATTTCATGCCAAAGGAGATACCACATGCTCTGAGCATATCCTCGAGAATCTGATTGACTCTTTCGACTTGCCCCTGAGACTGAGGGTGATACGCTGTGCTGAACAGAAGTTTAGTGCCCAATGCTTCTTGAAAGCTTTTCCAGAAATGAGAAGTGAAGATACTTCGACGGTCTGAGCTTATTTCCAATGGAACACCATGAAGGGGAACAATCTTTGCTGTGTAGAGTTCTGCTAACTGGCTAGCTGAGATAGTTTCCTTGACAGCAAAGAAGTGAGCTACTTTAGTGAGACGATCAATAACAACGAAGATTGCATCGTTGCCCTTTTTGGACTTTGGAAACCCAGTAACGAAGTCCATTTCAATCATGTCCCACTTCCACTCAGGAATTTTCAAAGGTTGGAGTAGACCTGCTGTTTTCTGATGGACTGCCTTAACACGTTGACAAACGTCGCATTCAGAAACGTATTGAGCAATTTCACGTTTCATGCCAGGCCACCAATACAGAGTCTTAAGATCCTGGTACATCTTTGTACTTCCAGGGTGAATGGAGAGAGGAGTTTCATGAGCCTCCTTGAGAATGATATCCTTGAGACTTTGAACCTGAGGAACTGCAATTCGTCCTTCAAAGAACACAGTTCCTCTATCATCAACTGAGAAAGACTTGAATTTCTCCTTGCCTTCCTTGATGTGCTCAACCATCTTCTTGATTTCAATATCACGAAGTTGTTCAGAACGAATCTTGTCCTCGAGAGTTGGACTGGCTGTCAAGCTAGCAAGGTATCCTTCAGGAACAAGACCAAGGTTCAGCTTCTGGAATTCCTCATGAAGTGGAGGTTGGCTTTCCATGATCATGAGATTATTGCAATATGACTTGCGACTGAGAGCGTCGGCCATAACATTAGCCTTGCCTGGAGTGTAAGAAATGGTGAGATCAAAGTCTTTAATCTTTTCAATCCATCTCCTTTGCCTGAGGTTCAGATCTGGCTGAGTGAAGATGTATTTCAGACTCTTGTGATCGGAAAAGATTTCAGTTTTGTTACCCAACAAGTACTGTCTCCATTTCTTGAGGGCAAACACAACTACTGCAAGTTCAAGATCATGTGTGGGATAGTTTTGCTCATGTGGGTTCAACTGACGTGAAGCATAAGCCACAACTTGGCGTTCTTGCATAAGAACTGCTCCTAGTCCTTGGAGAGATGCATCACAGAATATCTGGAAAGGTTTGGTAGTATCTGGGCCAACCAGAACTGGGGTGGAAGTGAGTTTAGTTTTCAGGAGATTGAAACTTTCATCACACTGTGGAGTCCAAACGAACTTCTTGTCCTTCTTGGTGAGATCAGTGAGAGGTTTGGCAATCTTGGAGAAGTTTTGGACGAAACGACGGCAATAGCTAGCCAAGCCAAGAAAACTTCTGACTTGCTTCACCGTCTTAGGGGGTTTCCAATCAACAATTGCCTTAACCTTTTCCGGGTCAATGGCTATGCCTTTGGCAGAGATGATATGACCAAGATATGCAACTTCTGGAATCCAGAACTCACATTTGGAGAATTTGGCATACAGACGATGCTCGCGAAGTTTCATGAGAGTGAGACGAAGGTGTTCTCCATGTTCTTCCTCGGATTTTGAGTAGACTAGAATATCATCGAGATATACCACAACAAACTTGTCGAGGTATTCATGGAAGACAGAATTCATGAGTCTTGAGAACGTTGCCGGTGCATTGGTGAGACCAAAGGACATGACGGTGTATTCATATAGACCGTACCGAGTGGTGAAAGCTGTTTTTGGAATATCTTCCTTTCTGATCTTTATTTGATGGTAACCCATCCTCAAGTCCAACTTTGAGAATATTGAGGCTCCAGCAAGTTGATCAAAAAGATCATCGATACGAGGAATTGGGTACTTGTTCTTGATGGTTTTCTCGTTGAGAGGACGATAGTCAACCACGAGTCTTTTTGTTTGATCCTTCTTGGCAACAAACAGAGTTGGGCAACCCCAAGCGGATGAACTAGGCTGAATGTAACCTTTCTCCATGTACATATCGATTTGCTCCTTCAACAATTTCAGTTCAGGAGGAGCTATCTTGTATGGATGCTTAGAGATTGGTGCAGTACCTGGTTCAAGCTCGATCACGAACTCAAATGCTCTGTCCGGAGGCATCCCTGGCAACTCTTCTGGAAAGACGTCAGGGAATTCACATACCACCGGAACATTTTCAAGCAGAGGTAGAGGTTTAGCATCCAGGGTGTACAGCTGAACAGAACTTGATTCACTTGGAGAATAGACTATCTGGCCGGAAGGGTGGAACACAGTTATTGACTTCTTAGCACAGTCACTCGTAGCTTTATTGGCCTTCAACCAATCCATGCCAAGGATGACATCAATGTCAGAATTGCCAAGCAGAATGAGGGAAGCAAGGAATATGTGACCTCCAATCAAGATCTCATTCTCATGACTGATCTTGGAAGTTTGCATAGTTGCTCCAGGGGAGTTTACTACTAGCGGGGAACCCAAACCAACAAAAGGTAGTTTAACTGCTGTCGCAAAGATCTTTGACACGAACGAATGCGATGCTCCGGTATCAAACAACACTTTAGCTGGGTTAGAGTTTACGGGGAATGTACCGAGAACGACGTCAGCAGCTTCCTCAGCTTTGTCGGCCTTGATATGATTCACCCTCGCGGTCCTCCCGACAGGCCTGTTGTTGGAGTTGAAGGCTTTAGCCGGGGGAGCACGAACCATTGCCTGGTTGGTGTTGGGGCGAGGAGGTGGTGGAGGTAGCTGCTTCTGAGTGCACTTATCAGCATAGTGCCCAGTCTCCTTGCACTTGAAGCAAGTGACGACACGAGGAGGAGCTGGCCTTGGCTGCCCCATTGGAAACCTCTGACCCTGCATCTGAGATGGGTTGGGTGGGCGGGGACCAAAGCCTGGAGAAGCTTGGGAATTTGGAGCCCTAGTGACAGCACTGTTTGGCACCCAGATGCGGCGCTTCTGCGGAGGGGTGGTCATGTTGGAGGAGGAACCACCCTCACGCGAGTGCTTGCGCGACTCTTCGAACGCCTTGCGTCCATTCTCCTCATTGAGCGCGGTGTTCACGACCTCCACGAAGTCCTTGCACTTGATGTTGGTGAGAGCGTACTTCAGTTCCGGGTTAAAACCTCGGCGGAACCTTGCCATCTTCTTGGCTTCAGTGGACACCTCGTCACCGGCGAATCGAGCGAGACGATTGAACTCGTTCTGGTAGCCGAGGACGTCCAGCTTGCCCTGTTTGAGAGAGCAGAATTCCTCACGCATCCCTTCCATGAGACCATCCGGGATGTGGTGCTTCAGGAAGGCATCCTTGAAACAACCCCAGGTGATAGGATAGCCAGCTCTCATGGTCTGGTAGTTCTCCCACCAGGTAGCTGCCTGACCCTTCAGTAGGTAGGTGGCGTACTTGACCTTATCTTCTTCAGCAACATGAGCAATCTCCAGAGCCCTGTTCATCTCCCTGATCCAGTCATCAGCATCGAGAGGCTCACGTGTTGCCACGAAAGCTCTCGGCCCCAAGCTCAGAAACTCCTTGATGCTGACTCGCGGAGCATTCTGGTTGTTGTTCTGGTTAGCCTGGATCTGAGCCATCTGAGCCACGACCTGAGTCATCTGAGTCAACAGCTCCGTGAGCGGAGGTGGTTCAGGCATGGTGTTCCTAGTTGGAGGCATCCTGAACAGAAATGCATTTTAGCACAATAACAGCAAAGGATAGACTTGGTAACCGAAAGATAGATTATTCCGACGCATGAATAGATAACCAACAGGTACATCATCACATGTTCAAATACATCGGAATATCCAACAGACCAACACATGGTTCGAATGCCGCAGGATAACTAAACATAGCTAGGAATGGATACATCGGTACTCCCATGCTCATCACGCAGGACGGCGGCGAGTAGTACGACGAGAGATACGGTGAGGAGAAATCCCACGGAAGTAGGTATGACGACGATCCACGTAGAGCGGGACTGCTCTGAGAGAAACTCTCGGTGTGGTGAAGTAGAAAGCGTCGTCTCCCTGTGCTCCATAGCGGGGAATCCCTATGTAACCAGCTCCAAGGTCGAGAAGTGGGCCTCTGATCGGCTCGTAACCTCCAGCATCTGGCAGCGGTAACCCAGCTGTCTGAACGCAACGTGCAAAGCGCTCATCTCCAACAAAGTCTGTGGTGTACGTCGCCAGACGAGTGAGAGCCAGGTGGAGCTGCTCCCTGACTGAGGCTAACTCCTGAGAAAGTGTGGAAGCAACTGCGTCACTGTGCCTCACGAACTGGGCAGTGGTGTGCAGCCTGGAGCTATCAGACTCGTAGGTATCCAGGTTGCTGTGGAGAGTGAAGTGAACTCCCGCCGACGTGATGTAACCACGGGGGATGTGACGATAGATAGAATCGTCAAACCCCCAGTAGTCAGCACGGAGGACGGTGAGACTCACGTAAGCGGCCTGCTGCACAGCCATATCCACTGTGGAACCTACTGCCTCGTAGCGGTGGACAACGCTCCTGCCATGATCCGACAGAATGTAGACGATAGCCCGGTAGCAGGTCTGGTCAAACTCTCGCTGCTGCTCCTAGACCTGGTACTCTAGTGCCCAACGGAACCCCAGATAGGTAACCATGTCTCTCAGCATCTCCGGATAACCGGCGGTGCTCTCACAGCGAGTCATCTGAACCACCTGCGGGTAGAACCTGAGATCCATCTGCAGATGATTTGGGAGGTTTTGATTAGACTCCGATAGAAGAAATGAAGTGGAAAACAACAGCAAGGTTTCAACGGACGAAAAGGTTCTTTAGAAGAACAGGATATCGAAGCAACATCGGGAAAACGAGACCAAAAGTCCTGAGGTACTAAGGAGAACCCAAAACACGTGAAATCCTAACTTGAAAGTTTAGGTGAGAACAGAAAACAACGTTGCACTTCCTTACCAGAAAAGGGTGGGTGGGTGGGGAAAGAAGAAAAATGGCAGAATTCCTACTCTCACGCTTCATTTTTCCTATATAGCTACAAAATAGATTCTAGACTCAACTGCGACGAGTAAAAAGGGATTCTACAGGCAGACAGGCTCTGATACCATTTGTCGCACCCTGGCTTCTAAGGGATACTCATCGTACGAACGGGATAGCAGATGCTTGGATTATGGGGCATAACTGCTCCCACGTCCCAGCTTCCTGGTAGGCCTGCGCTTATGCGCGACGACACAAGCCCTGCTATTCCACCGTCGATGTAAACTATCCGCTAGAAGTCATAGGTACTACTGTCGACGTACTTCATATCAAGCACGCACGGTACGTCAACAGCTTTGAACAAAAGGATAACACAACATGCCTCTAAGACACAAAAGATTGAAATAAGGTTGCAAATAGCCCTCATTAAGGCAGAGATAGCAAATACAATCATCCAGAGGACACATGTCCCACATAACATTCATTACATCAGCGGAAGCAATCAAAGGTGTCTGGGTACAGACAAATCCAACAGGCTTAAGAAGCCGGAGAAAATAAAGAAGACGAAGCCCATCCACGTAGGTACTGGATCCAGCCCTGGTCCAGCTATCTACTCGTCTGCAGTCTCGTCAAACTCCACGAAGTAGCCATCCTGGTGGTCATCGTAGCCATAGTCGTAGTCTGCGTAAACCACAGCCCCAAAGGGGTCAGTACAACAACGTACTGGCAAGCAAGACTCACAATTCACCAAAGTGTAGCCTGTCAACACCAAGCACAGATGCCTTGGGATCAACGGAAGAAAAGGGTATGAAAGATGCTGCAACTGGCTGCACTAACCATCTACAGAACATACTACAACTTCCGGTGTATCAGAAAGAGATAAGATATCGTATCGTAACCAACTATAGCTAACCACCAATCAAACCCATCCTGGATCTCGCCCCTTATCCAAAGAAGCAATCCGAGGATAACTCACACGGTGGGATTAATGATGGATCAAGTTGTTGTGTCAATAAACCTATTACTAGTCAAGTTATCATTAGTTAGGTGTAAGTTGTTCTGAGTACTTGTTAGCCAGTACTTTCACCAAGTCAACCATAACCGCGGAAAACACGGCTTCTCGAGAAGATTTAACCCTGCAGGGGTGCACCAATTTGGCCGTACACGTAAGAATAACCCGCCAGATGGGAAGGCCTTTCCCACCAAGCGGGGCACTTAACACAATTCAACCTTTCCTCGCATCAAGCCCAAAGCACCACGTGTTGTGCGTGCGCGGCTAATCGAGCCCCCCGAAGAAAAGGAGGACCCTCATAGCACTGGAAGACCACGCCGCCCTAAATGCCGACTACAAAAGTTCCACCCTGGCCTCGGGTTCGTACCTGCATATGCGTGCATCAAATGGAAAGCCCGAACTAAGTGTGGTGATTTGGACAAGATGCGGATCGAGTCAAATTGAGGGGGGCGCCCATACACGCTTCCCACATGCGGATAGTGCGCTCATCATGGATCAGTAGACAAGACCCTTTTCCTATTAGGGTCGACACTAGCAGGCCTCAAAACCACGCCGGGCCTCCTGCCGGTGCCTTATCAGCAAATTATTATTACCTCAAATTAACAGGTGTTGTTTAACATCGAGCCCCAGAATATAACAGATATAATAACAGAAGGTAACTGATAACAGACTCGAGAAAAAACAACCCTAAGCATGCTAGTAAGACACGGGCCCAAGCAACGGGGTTTTAGGACTGGAGGTGATGGCAATATCAGGGTTTAGGGTATCATGTGATAGGTTCGTAACAGAAACAACTACCACTATGGCTAGCAGAAAAGAACAACGGAAAGTATCGGTAACCAATGTTGAAAGGAACACGATGGTTCATGTGAGTGATAACTTGCCTGCAAACCCAGTAGCCGGGTACTGAGCTAGATCCTCAGAAGGGGTGTCGTAAAGGTCGTCGGTATCAACGTCGTCGTCTATCCGAGAAGAAGCAAACAAACAAGGCAGAAATATAAACAATCATTGAAATGGCATAGTGCACAATCAAATATGATGCATGACAAGTTAATAGATGCATCAAAATAAACTAATTGATATGATAACACAATTTAAATGGACACATATGCAATTTTGAGTTGCATATGAAAAGCCCATGGATTTTGGTTAGATTATTTGTTTTCCAACTAAACAACAGGTGCTAGTGGTTTAGTATGATGCATGCAAAAGGAAAACAGCAAAATAACACAACATTAGAATCAAATTAAGATAGGGTGTAGCAATTTAGAATTTTATTATTAACTTAGGGAATTTGGGTGCCCTAAAGGTGACACACAAGTATTTGTTGTTTTCAACCATTTAAATTGTTCAAAACAAATAACAAAGTTGATATTTTAAAAGAACATCAAATTTTAGTTGGATTACATGTTTCAAATTTTGAAATTGGAATTTGGATTATTTAATTATGAATTAAACAAGTTTTAAATGAATTTAAAACAAGTTTGAATTTAATTGAATTTTTATTTGTTCAAAACATGAATTCAAACTCACATTTGAAAAGTTCAAACTTTGATGGTTTGAAAACATATTTTGCATGTTCAAAAATATTTTATTTTGACCAAGTTATGATTTTATCAAATTTTAATTGAATTAAACAAGGATTAAAATATTTAGGCAATTTAAATTATTCAAACCAGAAAACAAAATTTATATTTGAATAGGTTACTTAAAATGGTATGGAAAACATATTTTATTTGTATTTATTAGATTAATAAATAATTAGTTATGGATTTTAGAAATTAGCATGTGAAATATTTAAGTTTGAATTTTAAAAACATTTGAAGTTTCCAAAACAGTACACAAATTGGATATTTGGAAAGATTAGAAAATTTGGATCAGAAAACATATAAAGTTTTTATTTATTGGGTTTACAGAACAAAAGATATTAAATTTTGAAGTTTATGTTTAATTCTGCTAATTAAAATGAAATTTAGAATTTTGGAATTCGCAGAAACCATTTGTTACTCAGTTGGTAGCTAGCCACTGTCTCTGCCCCGTGGGCCTAGCCAGCGTGGCGCTGAGCAGATGCTTGCGTGGCCGTGGGGGTCTATGACAGTGGGCCTGCTCGCTGGGAAGGAAAAAGGAGCAAAAATTTGGGGCTTGCGGGGCTCGAACCCGCGCCCTGCGCCACGCGCACAAGATGCAGTACCGGTGCGCTATCTGAACTCGTTTGACAGAGGTAGCGCTGCAGTGAGGTTATTGTTCCACGCCAGGTTTCTGAAACTTTAACTGACGACGGAACGCATCCTCGACTGACAGACGCGGTGGCGCTGCTCGCCGGCGTTGCGGTGGTCGTGGACGAGCACGAGTGGGTGCTGGACGTTGCAGATAGTTCACTGATGCGAGAGGAGGGAGAGATGGAAGGAAACAGAGCTCACCACCGGCGTAATCGAAGCAGCGCTCGACGGTGACGCAACGGTGACGACGGTGACGTTGACGACGGCGACGGATCCGTGCTCCTCCGGCGTGGCTACGGTGTCCAGCGTGTAGAGGACGAAGAGACGACGTGGTTTCAGCAAACGATCGATGACTAGGAGCCCTGCAACGGCGGTGAGAACTGCGGGTTCAGAGATGATGTCGTCACGGCGGCCGGAGAGGAAAAGGATCACGGCGGCGGAGCAGGGGCTTACCCGTGGCGATGTGGTGTCCAGCAGAGGGAGGAGAGAGTGGCGAAGCGATGGCAGGTGGTGGGTGGCTAAGTGGGGCTGTTACGCGGCGGCGCCATCGGAATTTTCAGAGGAGCTGCCGCCGGCGTTGTGGAGCAGAGAGGAAATCTCGTCGGGGAAGCACGGATGGCGGCGGCGGCGAGGGAATAGGGGCCTAGGGGGTCTAGGGTTAGGTGCGGGGGCCCTGGGGGCTTCTTATAGGCGCGGCAGGGCGTCGCTGGCCGCCGGAGTCGCTGCGGGGGTGCGGTGGCGCCTCCGATGCGCTGCCGTACCGCGTGACGAAGACGATTAGAAGAGCAGCGCGAATCTCCAAGCGTTACGCGCGGGTTAGTTGGGTTGGGCTGGCGCGCGCGTTAGGTTAGTGGGCTGGGTAGGGTTAGCTGCCGCGCGCGCTGTAGGTTTTGTTCCTTTTTTTATTTTTTTCCTTTCTGTTTTATTTTGTAGCTTTGCTTTTGGAATAAAAACATAGGTTTTTGTTTATAGAAAAATTTGGAAAAATTAGGATAACTTCCTTAGGTGAAAAGCAAACATTTGGTAGCTTTTAATCTCAAAATTTAAATGTTTGGTTGCTTTTTGAAATTTGAACCAAATTTGAGTGAAATTGTTAATATTAATAAACATTAATAAAAATCATTATTTAAATAGGGTAACCCCTATGTAATATAAGCAAATTGAGTTGGTTTGTTTTGGGTAACAACATAAATTCAAATTGGTTCTGTTTGTGTGCTTGGATTTGAATTTTAAATTGTGTTTGGAAAATAAATAATTGATTTAAAATGATCATCTTCACAAGTGATCACTAAGGAAAACATGGAACCAAAATGGTTGTTATTATTTGTGATTTTTATTCAAAATGTTGTAACAGAGCAAGTATGAAACCATTGTTTGAAAAAGGTTTGAATTTGAGTTGTGAAAACAGTGGAAAACAATTGCAATAATTAAGAAACAAATGCAAACAACATGGAACAACATGATGATATGATGCAATACTTAAATAAACATGCAACAAACATTCTAAGAGGATGATTTTCATACTTGGGATGTTACAAAACGCCCCCCCTTGAAGGAATCGCGCCCCGAGATTCCTACTGAGAAATGAAAAGGTCCGGATACTTCTTGCGTCTAGGGGTGTACACAACGCATGCACACGTTAATAATGTTTTTCTCAGAGAGGGTTTTGAAACTTCGGGGTATGTAAAAATTAAGCTACAAATTTATGTTCTATATGTGTATTATATATTTATGTTTTATTTATTTTATATTTTATGGTGTAGGGTCCCGTTCCGGATTCACGTCGTTATTTTATGCGGGAGGGAGGATGTCGAAATTCGTATGTGCTAACCGTTCCAATATATTTAAAAAACTATACCTACATGGAAAATATACATGAAAATAAATATATATATTATAAAGGCTATTTATTAACGAATTTTTTTAAAAAAAATGGATACACCGACGGCCTTTTATACGCCGACGGTGGCCGTCGGCGTATGGCCGTATACGCCGACGGGGAGGGCTACGCCGACGGCACGGCTGGAGGCTGCCCTGTTCGCCCGATACGCCGACGGCCGCGACAAATCCCCGTCGGCGTTGCCCTAGGCCGTCGGCGTATCAAGTCTCTCCTGTAGTGCATCCTCCTTCACCAATGGAAGATATAGACATGCAGTGGCCATCCGTGGAAATCACTGAGGCCGTGTGCCTCCCAATAGACCTCAACGCCACAAGGGAATCAGATCCGCCACCGCCAATATCCACTCCAAACACCCACATCCCCCCAACAATTACGCTCTCCGCCTCGTCTCCTCTCATCTCTCATAGCAGATCGGGAACTTTCATCACCAATGGAGGTTCCTACTGGGTTCGTCCTCTATGCGCGCAAGCAGTACTATCGAGTAGATCGGCTCGAATCGCCACTAGACGGAGTTTTAGCCTCGCTGTAGTGGCCGCCTGCTGATTCAGACACGTCTGAGTCGCCGTCTCGGCACCGCTTTTGCCTTAGTCGAACGGGTTGAGCAACCTTGGTTATATCTGCCTTAGATGACAGACGGGTACGGTCGCGAACGTCCTTGGAGGTCATCAAGAACCAGTTGCAGGTCATCGGCTTACTGCTCGAGGGAATTTGAGGATCAATTGGGTCGTTGTTCTTTCCCATGCATCCTTCCCCATAGGCCGACATGGCCTCTAGATCCAACACGAGCTGAGCAGCTCGGGAAGTGTCCACCGATGGCATGCGAAGACAAATAGAAAGGTTGAGGCCGGAGACCTGATGCCGCAAACTAGTGGAAACATGGCTATTCGTCCCTGTTGCCCAACCGGGATGGGGCAACCGGGACAAATGCCTCTACCCATTTGTCTCATTTGTGTTACGAACTGGGATGAATGGGTAGTCCACGTGGCCAGTGTGTGCATGGAGGTGGTCAGTACCATTCGTCCCGGTTCGTAACATGAACCGGGATGAATGCCTCCTCTGCCGCGACAACACTTTAGCCATTTTTTCTACCGTGGCAGAGTTTTTTTTTCTGTTTATTGTTTTCCTTTATATTTTATGTTTGGCACTTAATTTGGTTTTACGATCCCTTTTTCCCTCTAGAATGAAAGGGATGTATGGATTCTCGAGAAGAGAGGAGCCTTGGTGACCCCTCCCCGGACCGCCCAGATCCCACGAGTGAATACGTACTACATATATATATATATATATATATGTATATATATATATATATATATATATAGGTATATATATATATAGCAAAACAAGGAACACTTATATTACAAAATCAAAGTATGTCGAGCATATTACATGACCGCTGACTGAATTACAAAATCAAGTTCCACAAAGCACGCTGTAAGGGCGATAGTATTCTCCCTTTTTCATTTAGGACCTCTGCATCTATGAATCCCGCAATTTCCTCTTGAATTGCTCATACGCGGTCCCTTTGTAGAAGACCTCCCCGCAACCATTTGATCTAATATAAACAAGAGTATTCAATACATATTAATGAAACTAAGTAAAGACAATATATGGTAATAAGATAAAATTGATGGTTGACATACATGAAGTTTGTTTAAATCTCTGCCATTGTCACAGGTCATCCAAAGAATGAACTCGCTGACATAGTATCCACATAAGTTATTCTCGTCTCCATGTTGCAAGCACTTTACGAGAACATGGTTTCAATCAAAATAATAATCAAGCATTATAATGGTATCGAAACTAGAATCAAGGAGATGCGCGGATCTAGCTAGTAGTAATTACTTGCACAATTTCAAATTTAAGCTCCGCACTCCATTCACCCCTAGCCATTTTTGTGAACCGTTTCCAAGCACTGTCTGACAAAGAAAAAGAATAAAAGGAGTTATTAATTCCTTGATATCAGAAAATGATAGGAAGTTGTCGATATAGTGCCATAAAAATTGAAATTGCCGCTGGATCATTTCCTGCATGTTCACCCAGACCTCAAGGGGTTTACGTTTCGACTCCATTACCAGTACGTTTCCTTTGTCAGCTTGAAGATTAGCAGAATAAAGTGAAATCTGCGCACGCATAACTCATTAATTATACACTTAACATCGAGTAAGGGAAACAGAATGTGTATAAAATAGTATCACTCACTCGAAGTTATAAGGAAATAGTATTTCCCTTTTGTGTTCTTTAAACCTTCATGCCTTCACAATTTGAACTTCTATATCCTTGGGAGATAGTTGAAGAGTTTTTTTATTAACAAAATATGGGTCATGAACCCAATGTCATAGATTTGTCTTCTTTTGCATTTGAGAATCTTCATTCTGCAATTATGATATAGTGAGTATTGTATGAATTCTATGAAAGAGGTGAGCTAGCTAGAGACTTAATTATAGAAATAAATACTTACAAACAATAGACACTAACGATAGATTTGTCAAGCGCCTTTTGCTGGAATAACTGAAATAATTATTCAATTGAATCAGAACCACTGCATTTCCATACCCGTAATGCTCATCTCTAACTCCCAACACTATTCAGTCGTAAGATTGCCGACAAGCTGCCATGTACCAAATATGCACTCTTCGCATTTTTATTCGTAGATTCTTTTCCTCCTCGGGGCTGGCGAGAGGATTCCCGTGCTGGTATTTATATTGACAATCAGAAGAGGGGAAGTAGTCTAAGGTTTTGATATAATGAGCAATGGACATACCCTTACCAGCATCTCCTTGTGCATACATTGCAACAAATTCTGGATCAACTTGCGCGTCCGCATCTGTGCTTGGCCCCACATCGGTATTGGAAAACACTTTGAATGGGGAGATGGTTCGTTTTTCCTGTTGTCCGAGCTGGGCAACTGATTTCCCGTATTTCCCGCTTGCGCTACTACTCTTCGCCCGCACCTTTTCCTTATGTGACTTGAGAATAGAGCGGAAAATAGTCTTATGGCAGCCTCAGCTTCGGTTGATGAAGGGTCTTCACCATTTTCCACGCTCGGTCTATGTCTTTTTCGGTGTTGGGGAAATCTGGCTTGTTCTGCGCCTTCGCCTTAGATTTCCACGCCTCGTATTCGTCCTTTGCGATCTCCCGGGTTACCACTGGAGTATAGTCATAAGATAACTTGGGTAGATCCTTTGGTACTTTTGGGAGGGGCGGAAGTCGTCGTTTCGGTGACTTGTTAGGACTCTCCAAAGATTCGGTGGTACTCCTCCGGTTTTGGCTACCCTGAGACTTATTGGGCGGAGACGGCTGACGCGGCGGCACAGACGACCGCGCTGGAGACGGCATGCGTGGCGGAGACGACTGCTTCTCTGGAGACTGGTGACGATTCGATGGCCTTGGCGTCCTATTTTCAGACACGATGTGTTCCTTTACCCATATAATGGTCACTTTCTTGGAATCTCCCAGTTCAGTCACCTCCCAATCTTCACCTTCGGGGAATTCAAGCTTCACCCGATCGAATTTGTTCACAACTTCATCCACCCCAACAACAGCGTAGCCCCATGAAAACGGAAGACTATGGTGAGTTGGTTTAGTGTCAATTGGTAAGGCATAGATGACTGCCGCCTTAATGGTTATGTTGTTGACGACTTTCACATGCAGCTCGCAAGATGTCATCTCCGTGATATCATCTACCGGGTGCATCATCTCCGTGATATCATCCACCTGGAGTTGGGCGGAAGAAACTTGTTTTTCCGATTAGATTGTGCGGCGTCGGTAGCATCGAATGCAACTTCTACCACGTGTGGTAGGCCGGTAGTACCTTGCTGCTGGCTAAGTTTCTCAGTTTGCTCCTGCTGCCGCAGTGCTAGCTCCTGCGTCCGCTTTACTTGTTCTTGAAGGTTACGCCTCCAGTCTGCCTGAGTTGCTGCTTCAGCTCCCTCCAATGCCTTTGTCCTCTCACGACTTCTATCAGGATATTTCTTCGTCTCCTCGGTAAACCCATATTTCCACGGAACGCCGCCTGGAGTGGTTCGTGTACGTCGTGCGTGTTCCTTATTCTTAAAGGCGCGCGTGAGCTTGTCGTTCTCTCTATCTGGCTCAAACCTCCCCTCTTTAGCATCCTTTATTGTGTTTCTAAGATCTTCGATGGGTAGAGCATTTTCTTCATGTCTTCTATTATAGATGCACTTCCCTGCACAGTCCAACGTGCCCCCATGCCCGTAAAACCAAGACACTGCCAGCTCGACCCACATGAATGGCTCTAGAGTGATCCCCTTTGCTAGAAAGACGTTCTCAAGTTTTTTCCACTTAGGCATGCTACCCTTGTAGCCAGCATGCCCCATAGTATGGTGATACATCTTTTTTGCGGCGCTTTTCTGATTTGTTGCGGACCTTATCAGAGCATCCTCCGACTGCTTGTACTTCACAAAATCTGTCCACGAGGGTTTTATCTTCTCATACGCTCCAGTGAAATCGGGAGTCTTATCTTTCTTGATAAAGTCAAGGTGCAATCTTTTCTTCTAGTTGTTGAATTTTCCGGCCATCTTCCTAAGAGTCCCCGCCTTTACCTTTTTCACTAAGTCAACTTTCTTTTGATTTATGGTAGAATCCTCCTCATTCTCATCCACCTCATTCTGATCCACCTCCAGCCTCGGTAGGGTGAAATTAGCCATGATATTTTTTTAAAGATTTTTTTGGCTAAGTTTCCGACATATGCAATTCCTTCTCTATCCGGATCTTCTGGCTCATTCCACTCTTTAACGGTGATCGATGTGTGGTCCCTAACAAGCACTCCATATTGCTTTACAAATTTTTGACAACATCAATGGCAAGCTCGGGTGCGCCTTTTGCAGCGATCTTTTCAATCCGGCACCTTTCAGTCTCTATAAACTTCTTTGTTGCGCCTCGTTTAGTCTTCTTTCCGGATGATTTGCTAGATCTGGATGCCTCGTTTAGGCAGCACAATTTGTGGGAGAAGAACCCACTTGACAAGATCAACGTTGATTATGCAGACATAGATGGATATGTTTCCTTCATTATTTGGAAACATTGATTATGCTGCCCACTTGACAGGATCAACGTTGATTATACTACCCACTTTATTACGCAGCACAATTTGGTTGTACTGCATTATTAGTAACTTCAACTATGGACAGCGTAACCTAGTGCCCCGGTCTCCTACTGTTTGGAATTCTTTAGAGGACGAGCTCGAGTAGATGGGTACTGTTATGTCTCTATATTATGTACTTCTTGGGAGCCTTTCGTGACGCGATGTTTTGTGCGTTTATATATTGCCTAGGAAACTTTATGTAGTACTATTATATCTATTAATTATGTCCCTGATTAATTATTGAGATGTGAGCAAGCTTAATAAAACAATTGTGATGTATATATGTGATGAATTTTAGAAAATTCAATTTGACACCGAGCTCTTCTGCTCATGCTTGTTTCCAAAATTCAAAGAAAATAAAAAAAAACACTTCTACAAAATCTTAAAAAAAATCATTATAATATATGAATATACCTAGATATACATATATTTTAGTTAGCAAAATGGAAAGTCTTGATTTATGTAATGTGGAGTAAGAGAAAAAATATCTATCTGAAGATATGCTGAAATGACTAACTATTAGGAGTAAATTTTTTACATATATATATATTAAAATTATAATATTAATGCCATATGGTGAATCACTAGCTAGTTATTAATTAAGTAATTAATAGTCCTATATATACATGATGGAAAATATGATATGTAAGTCGATCATTTATATTTGCACTTCTCTCATTTTTCTAATCAATTTAGATAATATTATTTGCCAATTTTCGATTTACGAATTTAAAAGGCAACAAAATTAGTTATTATTTAAATTCATGATTCTTTGAATTCAAGATTATTATTACTTATTTATTTTTTTTTAACAAAATAATTTTTTGGATTCACAAAATAAAGATGTGCGACATGATAGTTCAAAGGATAACATGGTTGATTTCATACTATTGTCAGTTAAACATGATTTGTTTCTTGGAAGCTGAGAGTGAAGAACTAAGAACTTAAGTGTGCTAAAAGTGAAGTAGTCGAAGGATGGGTGACCTACTAGGAAGTGTTAGTTCAGAATGAAAGAAGAGTGATTAGAATTAAAAAATTGAGACTAAGGAAGAATAATTAGAGTTAGAAATGATAAAGACTAAATGAAAAGGAAAATCCAAAATTAAAAAAGAAAATAATGAAAAAAAAAAACGAATTAGTCTCGGATCGTATTACCACCCGTGGAGGGCATCGTGGAGGCCGCGTGGAGGGCATCTAGTTCCGGCTCGGTGCCCACCAAGAAAAAAGTAGGAGGGGGCTCTAGTTCCGATTCAGCAGTACCAGATAGAAATATGGAACTATACCCCGTTACGGCCCGAGAAGGCCCGTTAGAGCTCTTCTGCTCTATCACTTGGCGGCCTCACAACTTGATTTTGGCAGCCTAGGCCCCTGAGAGGTGCAAAAACATTTGCATGTCTAGTGACACAAAACAAGCTTTGAACCACGGATTGTCCTTTCCATGTCCCACCTAGGCTCTATGACTCTCTCGGTGAGTTTGACAAGACTGCCCCCAAAAAATGCCAAGCATATATAAGCCTTTCCATTGACACTATTCTATATAGATCTAGGGAGCCATGGCATCCAAGTTTGGGTGCGTGTGCGTAACTACAGGAAAGAGAACAGATGCCGACGAAATCTCCTCCTCGGCGTATCCCTAAATCCCGTCGACGTAGCCTTTCGCCGACGGCAAGCGTCGGCGTCGCGCCCTCGGCGTAGACATCCGTCGGCGAAGGTCATTTGGCCGTCGGCGTTAAATCCACCGTCGGTGTATCGCCTGTGGGCCCCACTCAGCTGTTACAACAGGTTCCAATCACGGAAGCTAGACGCCGACGGCCCCCCCTCGGCGTACAATCCCGCTACACCGACGGCCCCCTCGGATACAAGCCCGCTACGCCGACGACATACCGTCGACGTATACCTTTTTTTAAAAAAAATCAAATTTTATTTAAATCTTTTTTTTTCCTATTTTTGTATTTGAATTTTTTAACTAGTTAATCGCAATGTAGACACATTTATCTCTAAGCATTCTTAATTGCAATCTAAATTACTCTCTGCTAATGACACTTCCCGATAGGTCACCCATCCTGAGAATACTCCACTCTCATCATGCTTACCTTCTTCGTTCCTTACGTATGAGCTACCTATAAAAACATATGCTTTACAAACAATACTATCATAACAATCCTATTAACTTATGGACTATGATGTCACATAACTTTATTTCATGAATCCAAATAATTATTTTCATAAATAGAAATGAATCATTAATAATAATATTGATTAAAAATATTCTTGAATTCAAAAAATAATTAATTATTTTCCTTATTCCATTTAATATTAAATAATTCTTATCTATAAATCCGTAAACCAAAACTTGACAAATAATATGTCTGAATCGATTAGAAAAATGAGAGAAATCAAAATATGACATCCATATTATCCATAACCCAACTCTTGACAAAGGTATAAAACAACTCTTCACAAGATTCCCTCTAGTATGTTCCATCCGGGGCTTTTAAGCTATAAGTCTTGAAACTCCTTAGAGAGAAGTGGATGCCGGTAAACCAGGCTACACCCGGAGTAAAATATTTGCCATACAAAACCCATAACACACTTATACACACATGGTATAGAACCCCCTATCTTGAGGTTGGATCCCGACGCTACGGAGCCCCTGTCCGGTGAAAACCTAGTCCTGCTGGAGAAAAACTAGGCTTATACGACTAAAATTGATACCAATGTCAAAAGGGGTAGAAAAGTGCAGGTTGTGTTAGGCTAGGCCCTAGGAAGTCACAATACAAAGGTATAACCCAACTCTTAACAGGATTCCCTCCGGTTTGTCCGATCTGAGACTTTCAGGCTATAAGTCATGAAACTCTCTAGAGAGAGGTAGATGTCGGTGAAGCAGGTCACACCCCGGAGTGCAATATTTTCCATCCAAAACCCATAAAACACTTGTACAAACATGTTATGGAACCCCCTAGCTTGTGGTTGGATCCCGACGCTCCGAAGCCCCTCTCCTGTGAAAACGTAGTCCCGTTGGAGAAAAACTAGGCTTATACGACTAAAGTCGGTACCAACATCAAAAGGGGGTAAAAAAGTGCAAATAGTTGCTTGGTTGTGTTAGTATAGGACCTAGGAAGTCACAATACAATGGTAGAACCCAACTCTTAACAGAATTCCCTCCAGTTTGTTCGATCTGAGACTTTTAGGCTATAAGTCATGAAACTCTCTGGAGAGAGGTAGATGTTGGTGAAGAAGGTCACACCCCAGAGTGCAATATTTGCCATCCAAAACCCATAAGACACTTGTACACACATGGTATGGAACCACCTATCTTGTGGTTGGATCCCGACGGAACGGAGCCACTCTCTGATGAAAAACCTAACCCCGTTGGAGAAAAACTAGGCTTATACGACTAAAGTCGGTACCAACCTCAAAACGGGGTAGAAAATTGTAAATAGTTGCTTGGTTGTGTTAGGCTAGGCCCTAAGAAGTCACAATACAAAGGTATAACCCAACTCCTAACTGGATTCCCTCTGGTTTGTCCGATCTGAGACTTTCAGGCTATAAGTCATGAATCTCTCTAGAGAGAGGTAGATGCAGGTGAAGCAAGTCACACCCCGGAGTGCAATATTTTCCATCCAAAAACCATAAAACACTTGTACACACATGGTTCGGAACCCCCTAGCTTTTGGTTGGATCCCGACGCTCCGGAGCCCCTCTCGGTGAAAACCCTAACCCCGTTGGAGAAAAACTAGGCTTATACGACTAAAGTCGGTGCCAATGTCAAAAGTGGGTGAAATAGTGTAACTAGTTGCTTGGTTGTCTTATTCTATGACCTAGGAAGTCACAATACAATGGCATAACCCAACTCTTAACAGGATTCCCTCTGGTTTGTCCGATCTAGGACTTTCAGTCTATAAGTCATGAAACTCTCTAGAGAGAGGTAGATGTCAGTGAAGGAGGTCACAGCCCGCAGTGCAATATTTTACATACAAAACCCATAACACACTTGTACACACATGGTATGGAACCCCCTGGCTTTTTGTTGGATCCCGACGCAACGGAGCCCCTTTCCGGTGAAAAACCTAACCCTGTTGGAGAAAAACTAGGCTTATACGACTAAAGTCGGTACCAACGTCAAAAGGGGGTAGAAAATTGTAATTAGTTGCTTGGTTGTGTTAGGATAGGACCTAAGAAGTCACAATACAAAGGTATAACCCAACTCCTAACAGGATTCCCTCCGGTTTGTCCGATCTGAGACTTTCAGGCTATAAGTCATGAAACTCTCTAGAGAGAGGTAGATGTCGGTGAAGCAGGTCACACCCCGGAGTGCAATATTTTCCATCCAAAACCAATAAAATACTTTTACACACATGTTATGGAACCCCCTAGCTTGTGGTTGGATCCCGACGCTCCGAAGCCCCTCTCCGGTGAAAACCTAGCCCCGCTGGAGAAAAACTAGGCTTATACGACTAAAGTCGGTACCAACATCAAAAGGGGGTAAAAAAGTGCAAATAGTTGCTTGGTTGTGTTAGTATAGGACCTAGGAAGTCACAATACAATGGTAAAACCCAACTCTTAACAGAATTCCCTCCGGTTTGTTCGATCTGAGACTTTTAGGCTATAAGTCATGAAACTCTCTGGAGAGAGGTAGATGTCGGTGAAGCAGGTCACACCCCGGAGTGCAATCTTTGCCATAAAAAACCCATAACATACATATACACACATGGTATGGAACCCCCTATCTTGTGGTTGGATCCCGGCGCTCCGGAGCCCCTCTCCGGTGATAACCTAGTCCCGCTGGAGAAAAACTAGGCTTATACGACTAAAGTTGATATAAATCCCAAAACGTGTAGAAAAGTGCAAATAGTTTCTTGGTTGTGTTAGTCTAGGACCTAGGAAGTCACAATACTAATGTATAACCCACCTCTTAACAGGATTCCCTCCGGTAGATGCCGGTGAAGCAGGTCACGCCCCGGAGTGCAATATTTTCCAGCCAAAAATCATAAAAGACTTGTACATACATGGTATGGAACCCCCTAGCTTGTGGTTGGATCCCGACGAGCCGGAGCCTCTCTGCGGTGAAAACCCTAACCCCGTTGGAGAAAAACTAGGCTTATACGACTAAAGTCGGTACCAACATCAAAAGGGGGTAAAATAGTGTAACTAGTTGTCTAGTTGTGTTATTCTAGGACCTAGGAAGTCACAATACAATGGCATAACCTAACTCTTAACAGGATTCCCTCCGGCTTGTCCGATCTCGGACTTTCAAGCTATAAGTCATGAAACTCTCTAGAGAGACGTAGATGTCGGTGAAGCAGGTCACACCCTGCAGTGCAATATTTGCCATCCAAACCATAACACACTTGTACACACATGGTATGGAACCTCCTAGCTTGTGGTTGGATCCCGACGCAGCGGAGCCCCTCTCCGGTGAAAAACCTAACCCCGTTGGAGAAAAACTAGGCTTATACGACTAAAGTCGGTACCAACGTCAAAAGGGGGTAGAAAAGTGCAACTAGTTTCTTGGTTGTGTTAGGCTAGGCCCTAGGAAGTCACAATACAAAAGTGTACGCACATGTTATGGAACCCCCTAGCTTGTGGTTGGATCCCGATGCTCTGGAGCCCCTCTCCTGTGGAAACCTAGTCCCGCTGGAGAAAACTAGGCTTATACGATTAAAATCGGTACCAACGTGAAAAGTGGGTAGGAAAGTGCAACTAGTTGCTTGGTTGTGTTAGGATAGGACCTAGGAAGTTACAATACAAAGGTATAACCCAACTCTTAACAGGATTCCCTCCTGTTTGTCCGATCTGAGACTTTCAGGCTATAAGTCATGAAACTCTCTAGAGAGAGGTAGATGTCCGTGAGGCAGGTCACACCCCGGAGTGCAATATTTTCCATCCAAAACCCATAAACCACGTGTACACACATGGTATGGAACCCCCTAGCTTGTGGTTGGATGCCGATGCTCCGGAGCCCCTCTCCGGTGAAAACCTAGTCCCGCTGGAGAAAAACTAGCTTATACGACTAAAGTCGGTACCAATGTTAAAATGGGGTAGAAAAGTGCAAATAGTTGTTTGGTTGTGTTAGGCTAGGCCCTAGGAAGTCACAATACAAAGGTATAACCCAACTCTTAACAGGATTTCCTCCGGTTTGTCCGATTTAGGACTTTCAGGATATAAGTCATGAAACTCTCTAGAGAGAGGTAGATGTATAGGTCACACCCTGGAGTGCAATATTTGCCATCCAAAACCCATAACAGACTTGTACACACATGGTATGGAACCCCCTAGCTGGTGATTGGATCCCGACGCTCCGGAGCCCCTCTCCGGTGAAAAACCTAGCCCCGTTGGAGAAAAACTAGGATTATACGACTAAAATCGGTACCAACGTCAAAAGGGGTAGAAAAGTTTAATTAGTTGCTTGGTTGTGTTACGCTAGGCCCTAGGAAGTCACAATACAAAGGTCTAACCCAATGTGTTGGTCTTTTTAGCCCACACACACCGTCAGGCGTGACCGGTCTTTGAGAGCACGCTCTCGACGACTTTAGCATACTGGAAATATTAGGCGCGTAAACAACAAAAACCACTCTGCACTTGGAGCAACTTATCCCGTGGGCCTCCGGGCTCTTAATGTGTTTTTTCTTTCTATTTCGTATGATATGATCTTTTCTATTTTAGCCTCGGGTCATCCCTGTTTCCTCCTCCTTAATCGTTGAAAAAGCTTTGAAGTAAAAATCCAAAAAAATACCTTATGCAATGTATAGTTGGACATAAGTACAAATCTTACACTCTGGAAAAGATTAAGGGAAACAAAGAAAATGTTATTGGAAAATAGAAGGGTGCAAGACGATTAAGTGTTGAAACTACAATAGAGGAGCTTCAAACTTGGCTTGTGAGATTATCGGTGGCTTTGGGCGACACGGTAGGCTCCGTAGGAGAAGGGTACACATCCGCATCTGACGGTGCAGCAGGCGCCGAAGGAGGAGGAGGAGGGTCACCGCCGACAGCTGGGGCCTTCTGGTCAACACTGTCCAGAGGCTCGGCGGCTGGCTGCCCTACTGAGATCCCTGACCCCTGCGCGAGCGGCTTGTTGGAGGCTGCAGTAACTGTCGTCGCTTCCAAAAGGATGTAGGAGGCGATCTGAAATAACACCGTTACTATGAACAAGATCGTCGCCGCCGCGAATTCTCCTGTGCCCGGTGGGACACAATTGTCGTCGTCAATCGGCCGATTGCCAGCTACGGTCACAATCGCGGCCACCATATATAATACCACCACTATGATGGTAAGGATCCTGCGAGTTTGTGCGCGCATGTCAGCACATGTCATATGTGGAGTACAAACTGTATCGAAAGTACCCTTTTTTGTTTTGGCACCATTGCACACTTATGTGCTCTCTCCGTTCGAAATTAGATTTTTGTTTGTCTAAATATGTATATGTAGCTAAACAGTGTGTAGATACAAACACAAGTTCAACTAATTCCAAACGTAATTAGTACTATGTACGTACCATGAGAAGGTGGCCAAGACGACGGCGACAATGCGCTTGGGTTCGGTGGGGATGCCCCACGAACGGCGGAAGCCGCAGCAGCCTGTGGCAGCGCTGGCCACGATCTGTGTCGTCAGCGCCAGCAGCAAGGCCACGACGCCGCAGCCCACCGCCGGCGAGGACCGGTACTCGCACAACAAGGTGTCGTCGCTCCTTAGCACAATTTGTCCCTGGCCCTGCGCCGTCGAGGCCGTGCCGGCGATGCCCAGGATGACCGTGATTAGGCCGAGGGTGGCCACCACGACGCAGGCCACCAGAGTCCATATATTCATCCCCATCGATCCAGCTCGATGCTGCCCTCTAACGTTTAGTTTCCTAACGAGATTTAGGAACAGGTTTGTGGGTACGTGTAGAGACAGATACAGAAGCTTGACTATATAGATGAATCTAATAATGTGGGGTTAACTCGGAGGCGGTCGAACATAAGGCTGTTTCGATGTTTCATTTCTTTGCGAGCTATAGTGTTGTCCGCTCTAGGAAAAGCTGTACATTTTGTTTTGATTTAAAAGAAGAGCTGTACATGTAATTTGGTAGTTAAATACTGTATGGACGATTGAGCTGCATGCAACCTGTCTTCCGTACGGTGGTTTTGCGTTGGGTTCTCAGTTGGTCCTGTCTAATGGTTGATTTGGTCACAGTCACGACACACGACCCGCAGCTAGCAAATTGCCTATTTCACTGTCTTAACTAGATGGTTCCCCGCACGTTGCTGCGGGGATTTTTGGATAAAAATATAGACAAATGCTAACAAAAATGATGACAAATAAGGATATAATGTAAGACTATTTAGGTTGCAGTTTAATGGAGAACTATGTGCCGCATAAATACAAAAAAAACATTTACGTACTGTTAATTTATTTTAATAGGTATATTTGGTATCTCACAATAGCACAACAGTGAGGCGCTGAGAAAAGAGACATGAATGATGTAACAACAGCAATGCTTTTTCGTCCTCTGTAGAAGAACTTCAGGAAAGAGTAGAGAAGAAACTGTGGGAACAACATAAACTACAAACAGGTATATGAGAAACTAAAATAAACATGCAAGTTTACTGTAGTCCTGTAAGATTCTATTGGACAAAACCTCAATTGGAATATGCTAGACACGTGTATTGGAAAAAAAAATTCAAATTATTGGACAAAGGATGACTCTTCCATCCGTCCAAGCTTGCTGACTCGTTGAGTATCATCCTATTACTGTAAAGTAACAAATTAATTAGCCTATATTAATTGTGTGATTCGAAGGATGCCTATGCATTTTATACATCAAGCAATCAATGTTTGTGTTGCCAAGTGTTAAAGCCACCGTTTGGTGAATACTTGTGAAGAGGAAAGTTGCACCTTGAACAACATCTTAGGTCGTATATTCCATCCAATAGTTTGCTGAAAAGAAATAAGATTATTGGCAAAGGAGGGGGTGTATATAAGAAGATTGAAGGCTTGAAGCTATATTAATTTGACTATGTCCTCTCTGCACATTTGAAGAAGAAAAAGTAATACTTATTAGTTTGGTCTGCTTCCATCCTAATATGCAAGGGAAAAAAGAGGCAGATATGCTGAAGTTATATACTACATTACACTTTGGATGGAAGAGGCAGCTACACTAAAACTAAATACTACAATTTGACTGAAATAATGTTTTCATGTCAGAACTACCAGTTTATTAATGTATACGAAAAAAATGTTGCCATTGACCAGCTAAGTTAGCTATTTAAATTGAAGCAAAAACCAGAATAAAACTTAAATGACTTGTTAATTCCTATAGTAGAACCGCCAAAAAGTGAAAAAAAAAGTGATGAATAATCTTTCTTATACCAAATTATCTATTCAACTCGAAACTAATCCAAATTTAAAATAATAAAAATAGAATAGCTGCACCAAGCATACTCGCATACGATAGTCTGAGCACATGTGAATGGAAAGTGACGAAACATATGCCTTAGGTGGAATATACGGAATGTAAGAATGTGGATGATTAGTAGCTCTAACGCCTTCTCAGGCCCATGCCCATGAGGAATGTGGATCTTGAAAGGTTGAACTCAACGATGTGACTTCAGATAAACAACTTATATAAGCTGACCAGATGTGCAGGCATCGATGGGTGCAGGGCTCTCATCAGATACATAAATCCATAAAGAAATCCACCACAATAGGCTAGAGGACGAAACCAAACACAACATCCTAGCGCCCCGAGACAACTGATTTTTGACTGGAGCAGAAATTGATGGTGGCAGCGTCATCTTCAATGGTGTCTTGAGTGCAGAGTAAGGAAGAACGAACTCAGACGATGAAAAAGGAGAATGTCAGATCAAAAATACGAACGGAATGAGGAGTGGGCGGGGAGTCGATTGGAGAGGAAGAGACACATTGGGAGACAAACACTTGGTCGATCCATTTCTACTTCAGGGAGACATAGGGGCAAAACGTACAGGAGGAGAGTAGTCGGTGGGCCTATTCATACTGAACGCATGGAATGCAAGGTGAACAGACAAACAACCGAACAGAGGTGATGACATGGACCAATCACATGGTTGCTGATGTGGACGATCTGCATGTTGAGAGAAATAGAGTTAGTGGGTTGCTCCCATTTAGATATTGTAGATTAACCACCACGATGGCCTCGCAAATACTGTTTTACTGACTTGAGATTGATTGTAAGATAAAAAAAAGGTAAAATGCAAGATAGCTCCTTTTTTTTTTTTTGGAAATGCAAGATCCTTTGGGTTGATTAAGTTAGTCCTTTTTAGGCAAGCCCATCAAGATACTCGAACAATACTGAGCTATCATGTGATCCTCCGCCTGCCGGTGTAATTAAAGCCCATCTGCAATCCAACACCAAAGCTATATGGGCCAAAAGAGTAAACGAGTGTAACGTAAAAGCTCTGTTCTCCCTGGGCTGACAAAGCTACAAATTACTCCCTCCCATCCATTATAAGTGACGTGAGAGAAGAAACTACAGCACTTAATTAGGATTGGAGGGACTATTAAGTTTGGGTCGCGTGGAGGACCAAGTGTTGTGATGACAGCAGTAATGTAAACTATGCTAATATTATCTTATGATTTTTGTCAAAAATAAATCAGAATTTTGATTAAAAATCACAAGATAATCATAATCAATTTTTGTGATAATTAATATGTGGAATTCTTTGTTTTACATTTCATATCATGTACTGATAGGATCGCCATTTCACAATTGGATATCGTTATCCATCAGATTCCTTTAAACCGGATATAAATTCTTTAAAAGAGATTCATTTTCGATGTGAAAATTATCCAATCCATGTACTTTCCTAGATGGTAGTTAATCATGGCGATTCTACCATGCGCCTTAACTAGGACAAATGCCGGCTTCAACTAACATCAAGATAACTACGATATGATCTCCTACGAAGGTCTTGCTCTAATGGCGATCTAGGTTGCGGCGGAATATTTAGGGGGCCATTCGTGACCTCAAAAAAAGCAAATCACAACTATGACTCTATCTAGTGGGAGATTTTGAATGAGGCCGACCAGGTAGAATCCAATATGTTTTTATTTTGAGAGAAGTAGAATCAAATATGTTGAGCAATCATTGTACTGTTTTTTTTTATATAAGATCGCGAAGATACCGATTACATCCCGTTGTTGATTAGAATGACATATGTGAATTTCACAAAAATGAGGTTTTGTTCCATTGAATACTCACCCATGTGTAAGCACAGATTCAGTTAACGAACTAAACCTTGCCCTAGTCCAATGCTTAAAATAATTTTCCAATGGATCCTTTACCCCCTGTTTGGATGCAGAAAAAACTGCTTGGAATTGAATTGGTCTGTGAATTCCAAATCCAAGATGGAAAGGAATTGAGATGTAATTCCAATTATGTTGTTTGGTTGTCCATATAATTTACCGACGGAATTAGAGGGTGTGACCCAATTCCAATTCCTGTTTGGACGTAGAGACCATGAAATTCGATGTTTGTTGAGTTTGGACAATACAAACATATGTACACGCATGAAAAAAAAATAGCATATATATATTTAAATGTTGATATATTATTATGCACACATAATAATATATAAATATTCGAATAAAGTCACAACAACACACAATATTTAGATGTGGAATTTGAGTATGACCAGAAAATAACAAGCTGACACACTACCAAAACAAGTTTGCATGTCCCTACTCGTCACTGTTGGCCCAGAAACCCGGCCACTATTTTGAAGGGCCCGTTCCTCACCCCCCGCTAGGCTTTGAGAGTCAACCGCCTCGTTCCCCCAGATCCGGCCACCCTCGCCGTCGGCGCTTACGCTGGCTGGTGTTGGGATGGAATAGGGTGTCGGCCCTCGCTGTACAGCTGTAGTCTAGGTTCTTCTTCTTCGTTGTTGTTGTTGCTTGTTGCATCTTTCAAGTTTGGCGCTATGCCGAGGAGGGCTTGCTGGTTGCTGCGTCCGAGCCGCAGCAGCTAGATGGCGGCAGTTCTTCTCCTTTTCGCGGTGCTCCGATGGCAGGAGCCGTATACGGGAGGACTGATTGCTGCGTCCTTCTTCTCTAATAAGCTCGAAGATGGGCTCCTGGTTCTAGGGGTCGATTTGTGCTCGGATGCTTGTGTTGTCTCGTGTTCTTCCCCAAGCTATCGAGGTGGTGGCGAGGAGGTAGGGGAGTCTGCGCATGGGTCCTGGGATGGGTGCTGGCCTGCGCCTTCTGAAGCTTCAGGCGCGGATGCTTCCAAGCGACGGCGAGAAGCGCCGCCGCTATCCATGGCCAAGGGGGCCGCTCCGCAGCTCGGAGCTCTCTGCTCCGAGTGTTCTTCCTCCAGGCGTGAGGATCTCAAGACCCTGCAGCGCGGCATACTACGGCGGCTCTTCACCAAGTGGTTCGTCCCCGGTGCCGAGCTTGACGGTCGCGGTAGCAGGGTTCTCCTTCGACGGCGACGGTTAGGGACCTGATCGCGTTTTCCGCGCTGGTCAAGGGTCCTTTATGCTAATTTTGAGGGCTCGGTTGTAATTTCTTTTTTCTTTTCAGTCCTCTCTGTAATCGGTTACTGTTGCTATCAATGAAGCTTCGGGGCTCTTCGGCCCCATTCCTTGCTCAAAAAAAAACTCGTCACTGTTGGAAATACGAGTTTATGGCATCGAAGCAAACAGAACATCATGAAATCTGCCCATACTTGGTCACTGTGGGGAATAAAAAAAAGGAACTCATACACATGCAGTTCGGTGCCATCCATACTCTGTCACTGTCGGAGGAACTTCCAGGAAGAAGGCGAGGGCCTTGCTCCGAATGGATGCTACCGACTGGATGGCACCGTTCTCTGTCACCGGCGGTGAAACCGTCCGAGAAACGGGAGGGCCAAGAAGAAGGCTAGGACCTTGCTGCGACCAGGCCCTGGCCCTCGACTACGTGCGCGCCTGGGCGCATCCCGCGTCCCCTCCGGAAACTGCAACAGCTGATTCCGCCGGGAACGGCTTCCTGCCGCCACAGGCCGCGCGCATGCATCTAGGGTTCGGTTCACAGTTACTCACACACACACAGAGAAAGGAGGGAGGGGACAGACGGGAGAAGAGGAGGGACGGGACGGTCTGGAGAGAGGTGATGGAGGGGCGGACTGGAGGGGCGGACACTCGCCGGCGGCGGCGGCTCCCAGGAGTCGAGGAGACGGTGCGAAGACGATGGAGGAAGCTAGACGAAGAGGTACGCGGGTGGGTTGCAGGGAAAATAATTTCCAAGCGTTTCCGAGCTGGTTACCTAGGAATTGCCACGGGAGGTACATCCATGCGCGCGGGGCTGTCTTGGAATTGGACAAATTTTTCCGTACCCAATTCTTTTACCACTCCAAACAACGGAATTTGGTCAGGCAATTCCAATTTGGCAATTCCAGAGTGTTTTTCCTACATCTAAACAGGGGGTTAAAAAGAATACCACTTTTTGAAACAAATATATTTTAAAGGGTGAAGAATGGCACAACTTATTGAAATGGAGAGCGGTTCCCATTCTTAAACTTTTCTTTACTCAACTCATTTTTTATTACTTATTATTAATTAAAATAAAAAATCCTACCTAACCATAATACAGTCTGTGGCTATCGGAATCCTTGAGTGTCTTCCAACTACCGTGTTTCCCATGAGATCGAAGTTCGCCCTTTGAATAAAATTAGGGTTTTTTATTGAATTGCCCACAGCGGTTCACTACTACTCAGTTTTACCCCTAGCACCGAATGGTGCTCAGTTTTGCCCCTAGTCCGTGCGCAACTACTATGGAGAGGCCGGAACGTTAAGTTTGGAGTCGAATCCGTTTCGTGAAGTGGGTCCGGGTGGGACTGCCAAGTTCGTTGAAACCGTCCGGAGCTTACAGGTGAGACCACGCAGTTAGTTGACTATGCTGAATAGTCCACACCCGAGCTTCACGCCACCACCGTCGTGCGCTGCCGCCCAATTTAGTTGACCCGCCGTCGTGCGCTGCCGCTCTCGCCGCCGCCACCGCCACCACCCCCTGCTGCACCACGAGCACCTGCGGCACCACCACCGCTGGGTTCGGCTTGGGGGCGAAAAGGCGGGGCAGCCCACGCGGGCTAGAGCTGTCAGCGACGCGTGGGAAAACTGCGGGCCACAGCGTCGGTCAAAGGCTGCCAGAGTAACAGCACGCGCGGCGTAGTAAATGCCCCGCCAGAGCTACAAAAGGCCCCTCACCGCTCGCCGCTCTCCCCATTCTCGTCGTTCATCTTCTCGCCCTCACCGCACTCACTCTCATCACCCTCGCCGCACTTCACCTAGACACCCCGAGACGATGCCTCGCCGGCTCCGTGCCTGTGGCAACTCGCCGTTGTACTGCCGACCCGCGGCCGCGACGCGGGGCCACAGTGACGGCGATAGCGACAACGAGTTCCACTACGAGGAGAACGAGCAGCCGGCGCAGGAGGAGGCGGCGCCCGAGCAGCAGAGGCCGCAGGAGGAGGCGGCGCCCGAACAGCGCAGGGGGAGGCGGCAGCCAATCTGGCCTGAGAAGCACGCGGTGATCCACTCGTTCGAAACATGGCGCAACGAGGAGGCTTTCCACCGGGTCCGCACTGGCCTCGAGGAGGCGGCGGCAGTGGCCAAGGCTGCCGCTGTTCGGGCATCCTTGGAGACCCACTAGAGGGAGGAGGCGGAGAGCCAGGTCTACCGGCAGCTCACCGCAAACGCGGCGGCGGATGAGCAGCAGGCCCTCGTCGCGCGGTACGAGAGCGACCGACGCAAGGTTGTCCAGCAGAGCGAGAGGCACAACCGCCATCCCTCCGAGCAGGCGCAATTGCACCGGTTGCGGATGCAAGGCAGAGCGGAGCGGTGCTGGCTCGCTACGATGGCGAACCCATCGCCCTTCGCCGAGAACGACCATGAGGCTGGCACCTCCAACATGCCGGCCTACGACAACTGCGAGGAGGACGACGAGGAAGAGTACGACGTCTAGGAGGAGGGCGACGACCAGGCCGGGTGATCGCGGTGAGCCTCGGCCTGCCCTAGTTTTTTTTAAGTTTTTTCAACGTTTTTAGTTAAATTATGCCGTCTTTCTGTAAAAATATCATCGAATCTATGAATTTGCGCCTATTTCAACGAGTTCGCCGTTTTTGAATTAATTTTGAGTATTTCTGAACAAAATTACGAGCCAGAATGTAGATTAAAAGCGAACGGGGGGAGTAGTTTGGATGATGTTTGAATAATGTTGGATGATGTTGAACCAAGTCATTACAAAATTTTAGACAAATGTGATTCAAATGAGGTCTGAAGCTAGGGTAGACACCCCCGTTTGAAATTTCATGAAAAATTCGACCTTGTCAAAATTATCCAAATAAATTTGAGGAGCAACTATATCACATATAATAATATTGTGCGATGGATTCATGTAATTTTGTTTTTTTAATTATTTAAGCTTATTTGAAACCATCGCTCTATTCTCATGAGAAATGTGCTTCAAATGAGGTCTGAAGCTAGGGTAGACACCCACGTTTGAAATTTCATGAAAAACTCGACCTTGTCAAAATTATCCAAATAAATTTGAGGAGCAACTATATCACATATAACAACATTGTGCGTTGGATTCATGTCATTTTGTTTTTTTTTATTTATGCTCATTTGAAACCATCGCTCTATTCTCATGAGAAATGGGCTTCAAATGAGGTCTGAAACTACGGTAGACACCCCCGTTTGAAATTTCATTAAAATTTTGATCTTGTCAAAATTATCCAAATAAATTTGAGGAGCAATTATATCACATATAACAACATTGTGCGTTTGATTCATGTCATTTTTTTTTCTAATTATTTATGATCATTTGAAGCCATCGCTCTATTCTCATGAGAAATGTGCTTCAAATGAGGTCTGGAGCTAGGGTAGACACCCCAGATTGAAATTTCACGAAAAATTCGACCTTGTCAAAATTATCCAAATAAATTTGAGGAGCAACTAATCACATATAACAACATTGTGCGTTGGATTCATGTCATTTTGATTTTTTTGAATTATTTATGCTCATTTGAAACCATCGCTCTATTCTCATGAGTATTGTGCTTCAAATGAAGTCTGAAGCTAGGGTAGACACCCCCGTTTGAAATTTCATGAAAAATTCTACCTTGTCAAAATTATCCGATCCAAATCAATTCGAGGAGCAACTATATCACATGTAACAACATTGTGCGTTGGATTCATGTAATTTTCATTTTTTTTTATTATTTATGCTCATTTGAAACTATCGCTCTATTCTCATGAGAAATGTGCTTCAAATGAGGTCTGAAGCTAGGGTAGACACCCCCGTTTGTAATTTCATGAAAAAATCGACCTTGCCAAAATTATCCAAATAAATTTGAGGATCAACTATATCACATATAACAACATTGTGCGTTGGATTCATGTTATTTTGATTATTTTTAATTATTTATGCTCATTTGAAACCATCGCTCTATTCTCATGAGAAATGTGCTTCAAATGAGGTCCGAAGCTAGGGTAAATACCCCCATTTGTGCTTCAACTTTTTTTGGCATCTTGTCTAAATCAGCCAAATTAATTTCCTAGACATCTATTCTACATATATAGTGTAAATCTGAAATTTCATTATGTTTTGAATAATTCTTCTATTTTTTAATTTTTTATTTAAATAACATGGTTTAATAGAAAAATCATATGTAAAACAGATAGAAATCATCGCTGTAGTAAATCTGAAGTTTTATTATGTTTTGAATCATTCTTTTATTTTTTATATTTTTTATTTAAATAACATGGTTTAATACTTAATACTCCCTCCGTATCGAAATATAAGATGCTTTAGCATTTCCTAGACAATATGTACCTAGACATGTTTTAGTGTAAGATGCATATGACTCTACACACTAAAACATGTCTAAATACATTATATCTACAAAATGTTAAAACATCTTATATTTTGATACGAAGGGAGTAGAAAAGAAATCATATGTAGAACAGATAGAAACCATCGATCCTTGTGGCCAACGGACCTACCAATCCTAGCACAGAACGAGCGTCTCGCGGATCGCTGTGGCTGCGAGCGCATCCGTCCGATGCAAGATTCCTTCTAGAAGGCGTCGATCCAACAGCCCAGGTCGAATCTCTGGTTGTCCTTCTAGAATCTTTTCGGCTGGGTCAAACAGAGGGTTGACCAAGCTTGAAATGAGCATACATAATTCAAAAAAAATCGAAAGAATATAAAGCCGACGCACATAGTAGTGTTATGTCATATAGTAATGAGAAAAAAATATAAACCTGTCTTATAAAGAATGGAACAAAAAAGGCTTGTCTAATATGTGATATCTTGAACAGACTAGTAGAGAGTTCAAGAAAATGAGATGAGTTTCAAACCTTTGGAGATGAAATAATGTCAAAATCTCACCAAAAAGCTTCATTTTGGTGTGACTAAGAAAGATCCAAAGTTATTTTTTTGTGTTGATGTTTTAAACTTTTATTATTTACGATTTTTTATTAAAACCATTATTATTCGAAAGAAAATAAATAATACGAATATTCATCCAATAAATTTCCAGACTTCGGAATTACATTATATAGGTCTAATACAAGTCTAGGAAAAATATAAATAGGATTTATAAACATTAGAACGAAATCCTTCACTAAAATGTGATTCCTCGAATACAGTAGTAGAGATTTCAAAGAATATGAGGTGGAAACATTGTGAATCTTCCAAAGAGGTGGGTTCTACCTTTTTGTTTTGTGTTCCTATGGGCTATCCTAACACAACCAAGCAAATAGTTCCACATTGCTACCCCCTTTCGACGCCTTTACCGCGTGTTTCCTTATAAGTCCGGTATTTCTCCAGCGGGTAGGGTTTCACCGGGAGGGGGGCTACGGAGCGTCTGGATTCCAACATAAGCTAGGGGGTGCCATACCATGTTATTATAGGTGTGTTGTGTGTTTTGGATGTCAAATATTGCTCTCCGGGGTGTGACCCGCTTCATCGGCATCCACTTCTCTCTCGTGAGCGCTTATAGGGTGAAACTCCTGTATCGGATGAAACATTGTGAATCTTCCGAAGAGGTGGGTTCTACCTTTTTGTTTTGTGTTCCTATGGGCTATCCTAGCACAACCAAGCAAATAGTTCCACATTTCTACCCTCTTTCGACGCCGTTATCGCGTGTTTCCGTATAAGTCCGGTATTTCTCCAGCGGGTTTAGGGTTTCACCGGGAGTGGGGCTACGGAGCGTCTGGATCCCAACACAAGCTATGGGGTTCCATAACATGTTAGTATAGGTGTGTTGTGTTCTTTGGATGTCAAATATTGCTCTCCGGGGTGTGACCCGCTTCACCGGCATCCACTTCTCTCTCGTGAGCGCTTATAGGGTGAAACTCCAATATCGGGCGAAACATCGGGAATCTTCCGAAGAGGTGGGTTCTACCTTTTTTTTGTGTTCCTATGGGATTTCCTAGCACAACAAAGCAAATAGTTCCACATTGCTACCCCTTTCGACGCCTTTACCGCGTGTTTCCGTATAAGTCCGGTATTTCTCCAGCGGGTCCAGGGTTTCACCGGGAGGGGGATACGGAGCGTCTCGATCCCAACACAAGCTAGGGGGTGCCATACCATGTTATTATAGTTGTGTTGTTTTATTTGGATGTCAAAGATTGCTCTTCGGGGTGTGACCCGCTTCACCGGCATCCACTTCTCTCTCGTGAGTTTACATGCGCTTACAGGGTGAAACTCCAGTATCGGACGAAACATCGAGAATCTTCCGAAGAGGTGGGTTCTACCTTTTTGTTTTGTGTTCCTATTGGATATCCTAACACAACCAAGCAAATAGTTCCACATTTCTACCCCCTTTAGACGCAGTTACTGCGTGTTTCCGTATAAGTCCGGTATTTCTCCAGCGGGTCTAGGGTTTCATTGGGAGGGGGGCTACGCAGCGTCTGGATCCCAACACAAGCTAGGGCTTGCCATACCATGCATGTTAGTATAGGTGTGTTGTGTGCTTTGGATGTCAAAGATTTCTCTCCGGGGTGTGACCCGCTTCACCGGCATCCACTTCTCTCTCGTGAGTTTACATGCGCTTATAGGATGAAACTCCAGTATCGGACAAAACATCGAGAATCTTCCAAAGAGGTGGGTTCTACCTTTTTGTTTTGTGTTCATATGGCCTATCCTAACACAACCAAGCAAATAGTTCCATATTGCTACCCCCTTTCGACGCCGTTACCGCGTGTTTCCGTATAAGTCCGGTATTTCTCCAGCGGGTCTAGGGTTTCACCGGGAGGGGGGATATGGAGCGTCTGGATCCCAACACAAGCTAGGGGGTCACCGCAATGTACCAACTATCTCTAAAGATGTCTAGAAATGACATGGCCGAGTAGTGCAGACAGCACCCTCTACACTATTGTACATGCCCTAAAAACAGAGGGAACCAGATCCTCTTACTTTGCCCACCTTACGTTCTCTGACAACTGTGAGGAGGACGACGAGGAAGAGTACGACGTCTAGGAGGAGGGCGACGACCAGGCCGGGTGATCGCGGTGAGCCTCGGCCTGCCCTAGTTTTTTTTAAGTTTTTTCAACGTTTTTAGTTAAATTATGTCGTCTTTCTGTAAAAATATCATCGAATCTATGAATTTGCGCCTATTTCAACGAGTTCGCCGTTTTTGAATTAATTTTGAGTATTTCTGAACAAAATCACGAGCCAGAATGTAGATTAAAAGCGAACGGAGGGAGTAGTTTGGATGATGTTTGAATAATGTTGGATGATGTTGAACCAAGTCATTACAAAATTTTAGGCAAATGTGATTCAAATGAGGTCTGAAGCTAGGGTATACACCCCCGTTTGAAATTTCATGAAAAATTCGACCTTGTCAAAATTATCCAAATAAATTTGAGGAGCAACTATATCACATATAACAATATTGTGCGATGGATTCATGTAATTTTGTTTTTTTAATTATTTAAGCTTATTTGAAACCATCGCTCTATTCTCATGAGAAATGTGCTTCAAATGAGGTCTGAAGCTAGGGTAGACACCCCCGTTTGAAATTTCATGAAAAACTCGACCTTGTCAAAATTATCCAAATAAATTTGAGGAGCAACTATATCACATATAACAACATTGTGCGTTGGATTCATGTCATTTTTTTATGCTCATTTGAAACCATCGCTCTATTCTCATGAGAAATGGGCTTCAAATGAGGTCTGAAACTACGGTAGACACCCCCGTTTGAAATTTCATTAAAATTTTGATCTTGTCAAAATTATCCAAATAAATTTGAGGAGCAATTATATCACATATAACAACATTGTGCGTTCGATTCATGTCATTTTTTTTTGAATTATTTATGATCATTTGAAGCCATCGCTCTATTCACATGAGAAATGTGCTTCAAATGAGGTCTGGAGCTAGGGTAGACACCCCAGATTGAAATTTCACGAAAAATTCGACCTTGTCAAAATTATCCAAATAAATTTGAGGAGCAACTAATCACATATAACAACATTGTGCGTTGGATTCATGTCATTTTGATTTTTTTGAATTATTTATGCTCATTTGAAACCATCGCTCTATTCTCATGAGTATTGTGCTTCAAATGAAGTCTGAAGCTAGGGTAGACACCCCCGTTTGAAATTTCATGAAAAATTCGACCTTGTCAAAATTATCCGATCCAAATCAATTCGAGGAGCAACTATATCACATGTAACAACATTGTGCGTTGGATTCATGTAATTTTCATTTTTTTTTATTATTTATGCTCATTTGAAACTATCGCTCTATTCTCATGAGAAATGTGCTTCAAATGAGGTCTGAAGCTAGGGTAGACACCCCCGTTTGTAATTTCATGAAAAAATCGACCTTGCCAAAATTATCCAAATAAATTTGAGGAGCAACTATATCACATATAACAACATTGTGCGTTGGATTCATGTTATTTTGATTATTTTTAATTATTTATGCTCATTTGAAACCATCGCTCTATTCTCATGAGAAATGTGCTTCAAATGAGGTCCGAAGCTAGGGTAAATACCCCCATTTGTGCTTCAACTTTTTTTGGCATCTTGTCTAAATCAGCCAAATTAATTTCCTAGACATCTATTCTACATATATAGTGTAAATCTGAAATTTCATTATGTTTTGAATAATTCTTCTATTTTTTAATTTTTTATTTAAATAACATGGTTTAATAGAAAAATCATATGTAAAACAGATAGAAATCATCGCTGTAGTAAATCTGAAGTTTTATTATGTTTTGAATCATTCTTTTATTTTTTATATTTTTTATTTAAATAACATGGTTTAATACTTAATACTCCCTCCGTATCGAAATATAAGATGCTTTAGCATTTCCTAGACAATATGTACCTAGACATGTTTTAGTGTAAGATGCATATGACTCTACACACTAAAACATGTCTAAATACATTATATCTACAAAATGTTAAAACATCTTATATTTTGATACGAAGGGAGTAGAAAAGAAATCATATGTAGAACAGATAGAAACCATCAATCCTTGTGGCCAACGGACCTACCAATCCTAGCACAGAACGAGCGTCTCGCGGATCGCTGTGGCTGCGAGCGCATCCGTCCGATGCAAGATTCCTTCTAGAAGGCGTCGATCCAACAGCCCAGGTCGAATCTCTGGTTGTCCTTCTAGAATCTTTTCGGCTGGGTCAAACAGAGGGTTGACCAAGCTTGAAATGAGCATACATAATTCAAAAAAAATCGAAAGAATATAAAGCCGACGCACATAGTAGTGTTATGTCATATAGTAATGAGAAAAAAATATAAACCTGTCTTATAAAGAATGGAACAAAAAAGGCTTGTCTAATATGTGATATCTTGAACAGACTAGTAGAGAGTTCAAGAAAATGAGATGAGTTTCAAACCTTTGGAGATGAAATAATGTCAAAATCTCACCAAAAAGCTTCATTTTGGTGTGACTAAGAAAGATCCAAAGTTATTTTTTTGTGTTGATGTTTTAAACTTTTATTATTTACGATTTTTTATTAAAACCATTATTATTCGAAAGAAAATAAATAATACGAATATTCATCCAATAAATTTCCAGACTTCGGAATTACATTATATAGGTCTAATACAAGTCTAGGAAAAATATAAATAGGATTTATAAACATTAGAACGAAATCCTTCACTAAAATGTGATTCCTCGAATACAGTAGTAGAGATTTCAAAGAATATGAGGTGGAAACATTGTGAATCTTCCAAAGAGGTGGGTTCTACCTTTTTGTTTTGTGTTCCTATGGGCTATCCTAACACAACCAAGCAAATAGTTCCACATTGCTACCCCCTTTCGACGCCTTTACCGCGTGTTTCCTTATAAGTCCGGTATTTCTCCAGCGGGTAGGGTTTCACCGGGAGGGGGGCTACAGAGCGTCTGGATTCCAACATAAGCTAGGGGGTGCCATACCATGTTATTACAGGTGTGTTGTGTGTTTTGGATGTCAAATATTGCTCTCCGGGGTGTGACCCGCTTCATCGGCATCCACTTCTCTCTCGTGAGCGCTTATAGGGTGAAACTCCTGTATCAGATGAAACATTGTGAATCTTCTGAAGAGGTGGGTTCTACCTTTTTGTTTTGTGTTCCTATGGGCTATCCTAGCACAACCAAGCAAACAGTTCCACAGTTCTACCCTCTTTCGACGCCGTTATCGCGTGTTTCCGTATAAGTCCGGTATTTCTCCACCGGGTTTAGGGTTTCACCGGGAGTGGGGCTACGGAGCGTCTGGATCCCAACACAAGCTATGGGGTTCCATAACATGTTAGTATAGGTGTGTTGTGTTCTTTGGATGTCAAATATTGCTCTCCGGGGTGTGACCCGCTTCACCGGCATCCACTTCTCTCTCGTGAGCGCTTATAGGGTGAAACTCCAATATCGGGCGAAACATCGGGAATCTTCCGAAGAGGTGGGTTCTACCTTTTTTTGTGTTCCTATGGTATATCCTAGCACAACAAAGCAAATAGTTCCACATTGCTACCCCTTTCGACGCCTTTACCGCGTGTTTCCGTATAAGTCCGGTATTTCTCCAGCGGGTCCAGGGTTTCACCGGGAGGGGGATACGGAGCGTCTCGATCCCAACACAAGCTAGGGGGTGCCATACCATGTTATTATAGTTGTGTTGTTTTATTTGGATGTCAAATATTTCTCTTCGGGGTGTGACCCGCTTCACCGGCATCCACTTCTCTCTCGTGAGTTTACATGCGCTTATAGGGTGAAACTCCAGTATCGGACGAAACATCGAGAATCTTCCGAAGAGGTGGGTTCTACCTTTTTGTTTTGTGTTCCTATTGGATATCCTAACACAACCAAGCAAATAGTTCCACATTTCTACCCCCTTTAGACGCAGTTACTGCGTGTTTCCGTATAAGTCCGGTATTTCTCCAGCGGGTCTAGGGTTTCACTGGGAGGGGGGCTACGCAGCGTCTGGATCCCAACACAAGCTAGGGCTTGCCATACCATGCATGTTAGTATAGGTGTGTTGTGTGCTTTGGATGTCAAAGATTGCTCTCCGGGGTGTGACCCGCTTCACCGGCATCCACTTCTCTCTCGTGAGTTTACATGCGCTTATAGGATGAAACTCCAGTATCGGACAAAACATCGAGAATCTTCCAAAGAGGTGGGTTCTACCTTTTTGTTTTGTGTTCATATGGCCTATCCTAACACAACCAAGCAAATAGTTTCATATTGCTACCCCCTTTCGACGCCGTTACCGCGTGTTTCCGTATAAGTCCGGTATTTCTCCAGCGGGTCTAGGGTTTCACCGGGAGGGGGGATATGGAGCGTCTGGATCCCAACACAAGCTAGGGGGTCACCGCAATGTACCAACTATCTCTAAAGATGTCTAGAAATGACATGGCCAAGTAGTGCAGACAGCACCCTCTACACTATTGTACATGCCCTAAAAACAGAGGGAACCAGTTCCTCTTACTTTGCCCACCTTACGTTCTCTGACTTTCTCCCCATGACACGTGGGTCCGGTGTGTGATGGGCTCCATTTGTCGGTGACGTCAGAGGATCCCGTTCCCGGCGTTTGCAGGCCGTTGCTGCCATAGTTTGCATGCATGGACTCGATCTGCACCGTTCCTTACGATCAAACGATTGAAAAATACGCGGTGCATGAACTGGGTGTTTTGTCTCAATGTAACTGCATACAACAACGGACACTGTCTAGTGGGGCCCCGTTCACCAGCCCGGTGCATGCAGCCCTCGACGCAGTCCTGCACGCCTCGTTTTTTTAGAGTAGACAACGTCGCAGAAGAAGACAATAGTAAACAACGTCGTGTCGCATTTGCAGCCCTGCACGCCTCGTTTCAGAAACGCGAGTCGCGTCGCATTTGCAGTGACGCAGCCCTCCACGCGTCGTTTTCAGAAGATACGCATCAATGCATGCAGCCAGGCAAGATTTGGCGTGAGACTTTGGAGTTCTTCTCTTCACCTCTTTAATACACGCATGCAACATCGTATCAACTTTGACTGCCTAATGCACACGCTCGTACTCCGTATCACCGCCTACGCCTATGCCTGTCCTACGCCTACGCCTGTTCTACACCGCTTTGACCATGTATCGACTGTTCTACAATGCATCCAACGTTTTCACACAGTTTGCTTCATCTACCCCAATTAATTCACGTCTCATCCTGTCTTTAAATAGCCCGTTTCACTCGTCCTCCATCTTCCCATCCCTCTCCAACCCCCTTGTCTTCTCTCCCTTCAAGCCCCGAACACCATGTCTTCCTACTCTCTCCCTTCAAGCCCCGAGTCTGTCTCCGACAAGGGAAACCACCCCAAGGATCGGTCTTGGTACAAGGCCGATTGGACGCCGGAGGACGTCGAATCTCCCAAACGGGAGCGATCGCCATCGCCGCCCTTCGTCCACCGTCCCGACCCCGTCCCTTCGTCCACCGCCTCCAAGACTTTGGACCTCTCCCCCAAGATGAACCGCCGCCTCAAGAAACTGGAGCGGCTGGAGAAGAAGGAGTTGAAGTCGGAGGAGAAGAAGGAGGCGAAGGCTGCGGGCCCGTGAAAGCGAGGAGGAGAGGATGCGGGAGGAGAACCGCCGCGCCCGGGTCAAGCAGGAGATGGAGACCAGGGCGGCGGAGTGGAGGAAGTAGGGCGCCGGAGGGCCGGAAGGGCTCCCGCATGCAGAGCGGGAGCAGTTAGGGCTAGGCCTTTAAAAAAATTAAATGTAATGCCCCTCAGGCCCCACTAAATATATGTAAAGAGGGGCCAGTTATCCTTTCTAAGTATGTTTAATTATATATAAAGTTATGTTTACTTATATTTTTTCAAATGTACCCACTGTTTAGAAGTTTTATCCTTTCTAATTATCGCTTTAAAATCTGCACATTGTAAACAAAATTTATATATAAGAGATGTGATGCATTATGTTTTCTAAGATAATATACAAATTTCAGTTGATCACAGTATATATTTTTATATTATTAATACGAATAATTTGATGGTTTAATAAATGGATAATATGTAGTCTGCATGTAGTGATTAATAAATATAAATGGACAATTGATTTGTTAGAAGAATGGATGATGTGGATAGTTTGCATGTTGAGATAGAAAAATCATTAATACGTGTTAGTGCGGTTTTTCTTTATAAGAAGTATATATTTGTCCGAATGTTTAAATTATATTTGTCCAAATGTTTAAATTATATTTGTTCAAATGTTTAAATTATTTTTGTCAAAAAATATAAATTATATTTGTCCAAATGTTTCAATTATATTTGTCCAATGTTTAAATTATTTTTGTCCACTGTTTGTCCGTGTTAGTATACATTGTGCCTCATTTAACATTGGGCCGCAAGCAACGGTCAACAGCTAGGGCCCACATGCAGCGCCAACCGTCAACAGCTGGGGCACACAAGCCGCGCCAACACTCAACAGCTAGGGCCCACAGGCTGCGCCAACGGTTCTATGATGGGTCCCACAGGTCAGCATCCTAACGGGGGCAGAATGTTACGGTGGGAACAGCGAAACGAGTCCTTGCGCATAGACTAGGGGCAAAACTAAGGTCGATTCGGCGCTAGGGGTAAAACTGAGGTCGTGGTACCAACTGAGTGCACCATGTTAAATAACCCATAAAATTATAGTTAGATGGGACAACCGCATAGACTAGCTCTTGAGATTTATGCTTAGACAATAGGTATATATAAATACGAAAATAATTCCTACGTCAAGTTTTATAGAAGCATGAGGCCATGAACCACTCTCATTAAATAGTTTATGGCGAGGAGAAAATGAACGAGATAACTTGACTCACTTAAAGGATTTGAAAGCATATACTTTAAATGTTAGCTCAATGCAAGAATTAAACCGAATCATTACCCCTTGGATGATCATCTCTCTCCTTGGTATTTAATTGTAGTGACTGGAAAACCATAAAGGAAGACAAGGACGTGTTATAAAAACTACGTACTTATTTAATGTTAGAGCGTATATGATTTTTTTATAGTTTCACTAATCAGATTCAATACCATTACAACATATTAAATTTAAGAATAGATAAACGAGGGATCTAAAATCTTGCATGATCAATATATAAAATAAAATTAATATTCTATAAATACTAAATATGGAGATCAATGATATAATCCACCACTCGTATCTAATTATAGTTCTTTCAACAAAGGGTTACATAGGTAAGCGCTCTAGGGAGCCATCCACACACAGGCCATAGTGATAAGTAAACACACTAGTAAAGATAAAATTACGAATATTCTCGGTTAACATCTCCCCATATGTTTCTAAGTGGTCATTGCATCTCAATTATTCTCCTCGCCTCCTAGTCCATGTCGTTCTCGATGATACCAACTATAGACAAAGAGGACAAGGAGGAAGCAACATGCCCTCACATGCCCGACGCGCTCTCTCACTGAAGTGTTGTGAGAGAGATATGTCAACGCGGAGCCACCACCATGGTGGATCCAGATAGGAAGAGTGGGGATAGAGTAAGTGATTATGTTATGTTCTAACACTGACAGGGCGACATATAATGACATGATCAAACTTGCAACAATTATTTATGTTTCACGATTTTGTTAAAAGTCCACATCATAAATGGGCTCTCGGTAATATTTGTACCAAACATGTTTCAAACCAAATGTGGTCTGCCCAGCAGCAAAATTCTAGCGGACGTCATCGCCACATGTTTTTTATTATTAACTGTGGTCTATTTGAATTATTGCATTGTAGCCGAGGGGAGTACTTAGTATCGGTTTGTACTAGTGAGCAGTGGCGGACCGAGGAAAAAGTTGGAGGGCCACTCTGATATTTTTCCATAAATGTAATAGTACAGCCCAACACAGGCTATACTGTTGCGTGTAGTACTGGCCCCTGGACCGTTCACCAGCACACACAACTAGATAGATATCCAAATAAGCAAATGTATCTCATATCTAGCGAATAATCCAGAGTACAAAATTCTTTACATGTTGCATAGCGGAAGCTAGCACAAAACTTATTCAAGTATAACAAAGCGAATATAAGGGCTCCAGTCTTCAATTTGTGCCACAGGCGAACAAACATGTTGAGTGGAGTCACGAGACCTACGTCGATCACTCTGAAACCGAACAACCTGCACATTGGAATATGCAGCCCCCCAAAAGGAGATCAGATCATTCTGAGAAATGATGGCAAGTGACACTATGGTGGTATATAATTGGCAAGTACTAATCTACAGGCATATTTGGCTGGTGGAGTTTCTAGGCTATTTGCATAAATGCATTTGTCCTATCATTTGATAATAAATTAGTTTTGCACATATTCTGGACACTTTGGTTGATAGCAAAGTGCTCCTAAATAATTGGACACCTTGGTTGTTAGCAAGATGCTCCTACCCTTTGGATTAGCACACTGAAAAACCATCAGGCACTTCTCCAATAACACATAGTCAAATTATTAGTAATTAACAATACAAGATGAACGAGATATGTCATGTTTCCCATCTAGTTGTTGAGTTGTCCCTAACCAATGGAACACGACTAAGATCTTAGTTTTAACCCTCGCGAGGTTTGTGCCCTTTACCCATGTTGCCTAATCGACCCCAAACACCATGATACACCACTAGTACCACGGAAGGAAAGAAGATCAAGCCATAAATCATAAGAAGTAGATCCCCAAACCCACCACGAGCCGGACCGACCTATCACTAATCTACATCTCTGGACACGTTGGGTTCGAGTCACCACAACCTATAATCTATGTCTAGCCCATACTAATATGAAACATGGTTGCACAAAAATAACAACTACATAAAGAAAGTAAAAATGATCTCAGAATACTGGGCGGCGGTCCCCACCAAACTTTGTACTCTGATGACTCTCTAGCAATCCGCCCAGTGGTTAATTAATTGTCATGTTGTTTACATAAGCAATTAAAATAGCGATTTTCATCATAACATGATAATGATCCCAACCACGAATAACTAGAGCATGGCTAAGCAATCTACAACTACGATATTTGCCTACCATATGGATGCTACAATCTAGGGGTAACATGTGATTACTCTACCTGGGTTTTAGTGAAGCAATCTCTAATAATAACTAGCATAGCGATAACACTCAACTCATACTCATGCACAACTACTATAAAACTCTAATGCATATAGTAAAATAATGGGTTCATGTGTGTCACTTGCCTTGACAGAAATTGGAGTCGTTCACGCACTCGAGTCAGTCGCAACCGTAACAACCACGGTCCTCACACGAACAACAACCGCAACTCTCGCAATCTACACGTTGCAAGCATACCACAATAAATAACCAAACCAGACAAAACAACAATGCAACATATGGATGCATGATGGTTTAATAATGCCTAAACAATATATGATGCATGAAAAGGTTTTAATTGCAACAAAGAGGCAAAGAAGCAGCTTAACCAAATTAAATAGGGTTAATTAACTATCTACAAGATCTTATCGAAATAAAGTTTATAAAAAGATAGATCTAAACCTAACATACTAATAACATGCTAAAAGCAACAACTTTTTAGATGAATAGGATCGAAGTATAGATTTGAAATTTCGATTTACTCCGGTGGACAAAAGTAGATCGGAATTATAGAAACAGATCTGTAGCTCAAATCGAAAAATTAAAAGAACAAAAGTTGTAGATAATGATGAGATGCAACTACAGTAGAAATTTGAGCGAAAACGGACAAACGGTTGAAGAGTAACTGAACGTTTGCTGCTTCAGATCTGAGACAGTAGATCGCGAAATTCTCCGGCTGTGGTGGATGAAAAGAGGTGAGGTTTCTTGGGATGGATCGGTATTGACGATCTCTAAAACTCTCGTGAAGACTTGAACGTCAACCGAGGAACTCACGGATCATGGCGAGCAAAATACCACGAAACAGATCTGAAATCAAAGTTTCGACTTTGGGACGACCTCACGGCCGGGGCGGGGCTATTTATAGGTGGGGAGGTCGGTGGAAAATTGCTCCTTGGAGTAGGGAACAAGTAGAAAGAAGCGTATTCGAATTTGGGCTCTCCAATGAAGAGATATGATGGTTTGAATGGAGATAGGTCAAACAAAAACGGGAAAAACGGGATTCCTACCATCCTCCCGTACGACGTGCTGCGCTGGTGCCTGGTGCGGTGCGGTGGCCTGCTGAGCCGGCCCATGCGCGAGCGAGCTCGGTTCGGTTTTTTTTTTCTTAAAACTTTCATAACTTTTGAAATATAACTCGGAATCGAGTCAAACAAATTTCTAAAAAATTTAAATTTAAAACTCTATCATGTTTTACTATTCTTAAGTAATTTTAGGAAAAATAAAATATTCAATTATCCTTTAGCTTATAAACGCCTTATAGCAGGATTTTGAGCTTTTAAAACACGATTTTGTTTTGGGGTTTAAAATGCAACACTCAAATGCAAGTTTTGAAACCATGCTATGCTATGCATATGCTCTAAATGCAAAACATTCCAAATGTAAGATTTGGGATGTTACAAACTAACCCCCTTAAGATGAATCTCGTCCCGAGATTCGGAATGGCTAGCAAATAGGTGTGGATGGTTTTCCTACGGTCAATATCTAGGCTAACCCCCTTAAGAGAAATCTGCTGTGTATCTTCAACAATATGTGTGGAGTAGCTTGCTAACTCTTATCCGTGGAAGCAATTGATATGAATGACTGTGATGCACCGGTATTGATAAGTACTATTGTGGGTTATGATTTGATGAAGAACATACCAGCCATAGGGTCTGCTGCATCATATACTTCCACCACGTTCGTATGGTTCGCAGTTGCCTTCCGGAACGGGTTTGGTTTGGATCCTCCATCAGTTATCTTCTCCGAACAATCGTTTGCATAGTGCCCCATCTTCTTGCACTTGAAGCATTCTACTTGACTGAGATCCTTCCTTCCTGCATGGTTGTTGTTGCGGTTATGGCCATTGCCTCCATTACGATGGTCTTGATTTCCATCTTGATTGTTGCCTTTGTAGTCGTCATGGTTGTGGTTGTTCCCTCCATCATGCTTATGTTTGTTTCCTTCACTTTAATTTTTCACATTACCTTCTTGCATATGGGATCCATAACTTCCAATACTATCATGGTGAGAACGGACCCTTTGATGTGATCCAGATATGTGGTTGCCACCATTGTGCTTCCTTTTGCGTTTCTCCGCTTGTTGGTACTTTCCCTCTAGAATGACAGCCTTGTCAATGAGTTCTTGGAAGTTGGTAATGTGAACTACTGAGAGTTGAATAGCCAGATCATCATTTAGTCCATCCAGAAACTTCTCGCGCCTCTTGGCATCTGTGTCCACATCTTCCGAAGCATAGCGAGCTAGGTTGCTGAATTCATCAATGTACTCAGTGACAGAGCGCTGGTACTGACGCAAATTACGGAACTCCCTCTGCTTCCGACTCATCACTCCAGTTGAGACATGTGCATTCTTAAATCCTTCCTCGAACATCTCCTAGGTAACATCCGCAATAGGATGGGTTATCTGGTAGTTGTCCCACCAAGAAGCAGCTTGTCCTTCAAGCAAGTGAGCAGCAAACCTCACTTTCTCTTCATCGTTGCATCCAACAGTAACTAGGTCTTTGTTCACTGATCGCAACCAGTCAAGGGCTATCATGGGTTCAGGAGCACTCGAGAACCTTGCTGGCCTCAACCTCACAAAGCGAGTGAGCATATCCACCTGTGGTGGTGGCGGTGGGTTGTTGTTGTGGGCGATGTACTGGGCCATCAGTTGGGCTAGTTGGGTCACTGCGTTCTCCATGTTGTTGTTGTTCTCTCCCTCCTCGTTGTTGCGGTTGGGATCGCGATGGGGAGGCATCTATGGGTTAGCATAGGTAAGTTTAGACGGATAGGACTAAAGAAAATAGCTACCCATACTATATATGAACAAAGCAACACTTAGCAATCAACATATAATCAAACCAAACACTTTAAAATAGTTTTCAAAAATAGGGTATAATTTCCTGCGAAAATACCAATAAGTTTTGAAAACAAAACAGTTGAAAATACTCGGACTATCATTGCCATATCATATAATTTGATATGGTCAATACCTATCACGTTCTCGAAAACTAGCAATACTGTGTGGTGGGAAACCTAGTGTCTTCAGATGGCTCCAATAACGTGCATCGTGTTTCTTTCTTGCAGTCAGCATTCTTCTCTAAATTGAGGTGAATCTCCTTTGTATTGAATTGAATCTTCTTCTCGATGGGAATCTCCACTATGATTTTAAAAGAAGAGAAGGAAGTAGGAGATAAAGATGAGAAGATTACAAGAATAGAGTCAAAGGAAGAATGTATAAAGGATTTTGGAAAATAAGTTTTTAACCTATGGCTTTCCTAATCCATTTGCTAAGGTCTCGTTCCTACAGTCAACACATTTCTCTGATACCATTTGTAATAGTACAGCCCAACACAGGCTATACTGTTGCGTGTAGTACTGGCCCCTGAACCGTTCACCAGCACACACAACTAGATAGATATCCAAATAAGCAAATGTATATCATATCTAGCGAATAATCCAGAGTACAAAATTCTTTACATGTTGCATAGCGAATATAAGGGCTCCAGTCTTCAATTTGTGCCACAGGCGAACAAACAAGTTGACTGGAGTCACGAGACCTAGGTCGATCACTCTGAAACCGAACAACCTGCACGTTGGAATATGCAGCCCCCCAAAAGGACGTCAGATCATTCTGAGCAATGATGGCAAGTGACACTATGGTGGTATATAATTGGCAAGTGCTAATCTACATGCATATTTGGCTGGTGGAGTTTCTAGGCTATTTGCATAAATGCATTTGTCCTATCATTTGATAATAAATTAGTTTTGCACATATTCTGGACACTTTGGTTGATAGCAAAGTGCTCCTAAATAATTGGACACCTTGGTTGATATCAAGATGCTCCTACCCTTTGGATTAGCACACTGAAAAACCATCAGGCACTTCTCCAATAACCCATAGTCAAATTATTAGTAATTAACAAAACAAGATGAACGAGATATGTCATGTTTCCCATCTAGTTGTTGAGTTGTCCCTAACCAATGGAACACGGCTAAGATCTTAGTTTTAACCCTCGCGAGGTTTGTGACGTTTACCCATGTTGCCTAATCGACCCCAAACACCATGATAAACCACTAGTACCACGGAAGGAAAGAAGATCAAGCCATAAATCATAAGAAATAGATCCCCAAACCCACCACGAGCCGGACCAACCTATCACTAATCTACATCTCTGGACACGTTGGGTTCGAGTCACCACAACCTATAATCTATGTCTAGCCCATACTAATATGAAACATGGTTGCACGAAAATAACAAGTACATAAAGAAAGTAAACATGATCTCAGAATACTGGGCGGCGGTCCCCACCAAACTTTGTACTCTGATGACTCTCTAGCAATCCGCCCGGTGGTTAATTAATTGTCATGTTGTTTTCATAAGCAATTAAAATAGTGATTTTCATCATAACATGATAATGATCCCAACCACGAATAACTAGAGCATGGCTAAGAAATCTACAACTACGATATTTGCCTACCATATGGATGCTACAATCTAGGGGTAACATGTGATTACTCCACCTGGGTTTTAGTGAAGCAATCTCTAATAATAACTAGCATAGCGATAACACTCAACTCCTACTCATGCACAACTACTATAAAACTCTAATGCATATAGTAAAATAATGGGTTCATGTGTGTCACTTGCCTTGACAGAAATTGGATTCGTTCACGCACTCGAGTCAGTCGCAACCGTAACAACCACGGTCCTCACACGAACAACAACCGCAACTCTCGCAATCTACACGTTGCAAGCATACCACAATAAATAACCAAACCAGACAAAACAACAATGCAACATATGGATGCATGATGGTTTAATAATGCAAGACAACTAATTTACTAGTTCTCTGGTTGGCTAAACAATATATGATGTATAAAAAGGTTTGTAATGCAACAAAGAGGCAAAGAAGCAGCTTAACCAAATTAAATAGGGTTAATTAACTGTCTATAAGATCTTATCGAAATAGGCAAAGAAGCAGTTTATAAAAAGATAGATCTAAACCTAACATACTAATAACATGCTAAAAGCAAATAAAACAACCAACGACAACTTTTTAGATGAATAGGATCGAAGTATAGATTTAAAATTTCGAGTTACTCCGGTGGACAAAAGTAGATCGGAATTATAGAAACAGATCTGTAGCTCAAATCGAAAAACTCAAAGAACGATAGTTGTATATAATGATGAGATGCAAGTACAGTAGAAATTTGAGCGAAAACGGACAAACGGTTGAAGAGTAATTGAACGTTTGCCGCTTCAGATCTGAGACAGTAGATCGCGAAATTCTCCGACTGTGGTGGATGAAAAGAGGTGAGGTTTCTTGGGATGGATCGGTATTGACGATTTCTAAAACTCTCGTGAAGACTTGAACGTCAACCGAGGAACTCACGGATCGTGGCGAGCAAAATACCACGAAACAGATCTGAAATCAAAATTTCGACTTTGGGACGACCTCACGGCCGGGGCTGGGCTATTTATAGGTGGGGAGGTCGGTGGAAAGTTGCTCCTACTCCAGTAGGGAACAAGTAGAAAGAAGCGAATTCGAATTTGGACTCTCCAATGAAGAGATATGATGGTTTGAATGGAGATAGGTCAAACAAAAACGGGAAAAACGGGATTCCTACCATCCTCCCGTACGACGTGCTGCGCTGGTGCCTGGTGCGGTGCGGTGGCCTGCTGGGCCGGCCCATGCGCGAGCGAGCTCGGTTCGGTTTTTTTTTCTTAAAACTTTCATAACTTTTGAAATATAACTCGGAATCGAGTCAAACAAATTTCTAAAAATTTTAAATTTAAAAATCTATCATATTTTACTATTATTAAGTAATTTTAGGCAAAATAAAATATTCAATTATCCTTTAGCTTATAAACGCCTTATAGCAGGATTTTGAGCTTTTAAAACACGATTTTGTTTTGGGGTTTAAAATGCAACACTCAAATGCAAGTTTTGAAACCATGCTATACTATGCATATGCTCTAAATGCAAAACATTCCAAATGTAAGATTTGGGATGTTACAATAAAGCAATTAAAAGTTGCCATATAAAAAATACAATATAAAATCAACATGACATTGCAGTTCAACACATTTGTTTTCAAATGTGTGTGATCCTAATAAAAAAATAGTTCAATCAGACAAACAAAATCTTACATGATGAAATATAGCATAAATAGATAATTAAATCACTATAATTTAGGAAAATCAACGTCGTCACATTCCCGTAAACGGGAAACTTTCAACTACGTCATTTTCACTTACTTTTAAGAACACATCTCACTCCACATTATCACTAAGCAGAACTGGCAAGGGGGCGGGGCGGCGATGAGGAGTGCGAGGAGAGCCGGCGATGGGGCAGGACCGCAGGAGCGATACAGAGAGGAGGATGCAGCTGGCCTGGTTCGGTCAATCATCTACTCACGACAGGCAAAAAGACTAGATGGGCCGAAATCTGCGCTTCAAATGTTGGGGGTAACAAATTTCCCCGAAATTTTGAGTCACTACGGGAAACAGCCAGTACGCCGACGGCCCCCCACTACGCCGACGGCCAAAGGTCGGCCCCCTCAGCGTAGGGCGGTCGACAGGATCGGTGGGGACGTGCCCGTCGGCGTCTATTCGTCCCTCGGCGTATGGAGGCTACCCCGAGGGCCACCGTCGGCGTATCTATCCCCCTCGGCGTAGGGATGCCTCGTTACGCCCTTCGAACGCGGCCCGTTAGGTGATAGGCTACCCCGAGGGGGTACCGTCGGCGTAGGTGAATGAGTTTTTTCCCTGCGTTCGATCGTACCGTGTGAGTGCGTGTGAGTTTAAAAAAAAACTAACCCTACGCCGAGGGGGTGCCGTCGGCGTAGGTTGAGGTCCTCCCCCCCCCCCCGTTCGATCGTACCGTGTGCGTGCGTGCATGTTCGATCGTACCTAACCCTACGCCGAGGGGGTGCCGTCGGCGTAGGTATTGTTTTTTTTCCCTTTGCTCGATCGCGATGCGCAGGCCGTTTGCGTGTGTGTTTAAAAAAAACCTTTATTTTGCCAAACTCTTGGTGTATCTATGTTGAAATAGGTACTTGTGTACCTAAAAATTATTTTTTCCAAAAATCATGAGCAAACTATGAGGTACCTGTAGTTCAAATTTGACCAGTTTCCAACGGAATCGGCAGAAACTTCTGTTCTTCAAAAGAGGTGGATGGAAACCTTTTCATATCAAAAAAATTGGTTATTTGTGCATATAACATGGTCTAGTATTTTCAAAAAATATAGATCTCAGGTTTTGCAACATATTTGCGGTAGGTCCTTCACAAAAAAAACCCTATTTTTTACACTCGGAACATGGAAAATGGTTTTTTGCTTCAATGAAAAGGAAAACTTCCTCCATGAACATTGTCCGTGCTTCCAAGATGCATGTTTTTGTGTAATATGGGAACATTTGAACAAACTATGCCATGGATATGACCATAACACTCGTCATTTGGCCCGAAACCCAGGAATGTTCGTAGGAGATAGCTAATTTTTGTGAACACATTTTCAACACAACTGTCGTATTCCAAGTTTATTATTTTTGGTGTATACTAGGACATATATAATGACACCACGCGAAGGTCTCGCATCATTTTGGTTTTTCTTGAATTTTGTGGAATTTTCTACCCCCGTTTGAGGAAAAAGTCAAGGCGGCGGGCATGACTGTTCGTAGCTAGGGGTTGAATATTGAGAAACTCTTGGTGTATCTATGTTGAAGTAGGTACTTGTGTACCTAAAAATGATTTTTGCCAAAAATCATGAGCAAACTATGAGGTACCTGTAGTTCAAATTTGACCAGTTTCCAGCGGAATTGGCAGAAACTTCTGTTCTTCAAAAGAGGTGGATGGATACCTTTTCATATGAAACAAATTGTTTATTTGTGCATATAACATGGTCTAGTATTTTCAAAAAATATAGATCTCAAGTTTTGCAACATATTTGCGGTAGGTCCTTCACAAAAAAACCCTATTTTTTACACTCGGAACATGGAAAATGGTTTTTTGCTTCAATGAAAAGGAAAACTTCCTCCGTCAACATTGTCCGTGCTTCCAAGATGCATGTTTGTGTGTAATATGGGAACATTTGAACAAACTATGCCATGGATATGACCATAACACTCGTCATTTGGCCCGGAACCCAGAAATGTTTGTAGGAGATAGCTAATTTTTGTGAACACATATTCAACACAACTGTCGTATTCCAAGTTTATTATTTTTGGTGTGTACTAGGACATATATAATGACACCACGCGAAGGTCTCGCATCATTTTGGATTTTTTTGAATTTTATGAAATTTTCTAACCCCGTTTTAGGAAAAAGTCAAGGCGGCGGTCATGACTGTTCGTAGCTAGGGGTTGAATATTGAGAATCTCTTGGTGTATCTATGTTGAAATAGGTACTTGTGTACCTAAAAATGATTTTTGCCAAAAATCATGAGCAAACTATGAGGTACCTGTAGTTCAAATTTGACCAGTTTCCAACGGAATCGGCAGAAACTTCTGTTCTTCAAAAGAGGTGGATGAAAACCATTTCATATGAAACAAATTGGTTATTTGTGCATATAACATGGTCTAGTATTTTCAAAAAATACAGATCTCAAGTTTTGCAACATATTTGCGGTAGGTCCTTCACTAAAAACCCTATTTTTTACACTCGGAACATGGAAAATGGTTTTTTGCTTCAATGAAAAGGAAAACTTCCTCCGTCAACATTGTCCGTGCTTCCAAGATGCATGTTTGTGTGTAATATGGGAACATTTGAACAAACTATGCCATGGATATGACCATAACACTCGTCATTTGGCCCGAAACCCAGGAATGTTCGTAGGAGATAGCTAATTTTTGTGAACACATTTTCAACACAACTGTCGTATTCTAAGTTTATTATTTTTGGTGTATACTAGGACATATATAATGACACCACGCGAAGGTCTCGCATCATTTTGGTTTTTTTTTTAATTTTATGGAATTTTCTAACCCCGTTTGAGGAAAAAGTCAAGGCGGCGGGCATGACTGTTCGCAGCTAGGGGTTGAATATTGAGAAACTCTTGGTGTATCTATGTTGAAATAGGTACTTGTGTACCTAAAAATGATTTTTTCCAAAAATCATGAGCAAACTATGAGGTACCTGTAGTTCAAATTTGACCAGTTTCCAACGGAATCGGCAGAAACTTCTGTTCTTCAAAATAGGTGGATGGAAACCTTTTCATATGAAACAAATTGGTTATTTGTGCATATAACATGGTCTAGTATTTTCAAAAAATATAGATCTCAAGTTTTGCAACATATTTGCGGTAGGTCCTTCACAAAAAACCCTATTTTTTACACTCGGAACATGGAAAATGGATTTTTGCTTCAATGAAAAGAAAAACTTCCTCCGTCAACATTGTTCGTGCTTCCAAGATGCATTTTTGTGTGTAATATGGGAACATTTGAACAAACTATGCCATGGATATGACCATAACACTCGTCATTTGGCCCGAAACCCAGGAATGTTCGTATGAGATAGCTAATTTTTGTGAACACATTTTCAACACAACTGACGTATTCCAAGTTTATTATTTTTGGTGTATACTAGGACGTATATAATGACACCATGCGAAGGTCTCGGATCATTTTGATGTTTTTTGAATTTTTTGGAATTTTCTGACCCCGTTTGAGGAAAAAGTCAAGGCGGCGGGCATGACTGTTCGTAGCTAGGGGTTGAATATTGATAATCTCTTTGTGTATCTATGTTGAAATAGGTACTTGTGTACCTAAAAATGATTTTTCCCAAAAAGCATGAGCAAACTATGAGGTACCTGTAGTTCAAATTTGACCAGTTTCCAACGGAATCGGCAGAAACTTCTGTTCTTCAAAAGAGGTGGATGGAAACCTTTTCATATGAAACAAATTGGTTATTTGTTCATATAACATGGTCTAGTATTTTAAAAAATTATAGATCTCAAGTTTTGCAACATATTTGCGGTAGGTCCTTCACAAAAAACCCTATTTTTTACACTCGGAACATTGTAAATGGTTTTTTGCTTCAATGAAAAGGAAAACTTCCTCCGTCAACATTGTCCGTGCTTCCAAGATGCATGTTTGTGTGTAATATGGGAACATTTGAACAAACTATGCCATGGATATGACCATAACACTCGTCATTTGGCCCGAAACCCAGGAATGTTCGTAGGAGATAGCTAATTTTTGTGAACACATTTTCAACACAACTGTCGTATTCCAAGTTTATTATTTTTGGTGTATACTAGGACATATATAATGACACCACGCGAAGGTCTCGCATCATTTTGGTTTTTTTTTAATTTTATGGAATTTTCTAACCCCGTTTGAGGAAAAAGTCAAGGCGGCGGGCATGACTGTTCGTAGCTAGGGGTTGAATATTGAGAAACTCTTGGTGTATCTATGTTGAAATAGGTACTTGTGTACCTAAAAATGATTTTTTCCAAAAATCATGAGCAAACTATGAGGTACCTGTAGTTCAAATTTGACCAGTTTCCAACGGAATCGGCAGAAACTTCTGTTCTTCAAAATAGGTGGATGGAAACCTTTTCATATGAAACAAATTGGTTATTTGTGCATATAACATGGTCTAGTATTTTCAAAAATTATAGATCTCAAGTTTTGCAACATATTTGCGGTAGGTCCTTCACAAAAAATCCTATTTTTTACACTCGGAACATGGAAAATGGATTTTTGCTTCAATGAAAAGAAAAACTTCCTCCGTCAACATTGTTCGTGCTTCCAAGATGCATTTTTGTGTGTAATATGGGAACATTTGAACAAACTATGCCATGGATATGACCATAACACTCGTCATTTGGCCCGAAACCCAGGAATGTTCGTATGAGATAGCTAATTTTTGTGAACACATTTTCAACACAACTGTCGTATTCCAAGTTTATTATTTTTGGTGTATACTAGGACGTATATAATGACACCATGCGAAGGTCTCGCATCATTTTGATGTTTTTTGAATTTTTTGGAATTTTCTAACCCCGTTTGAGGAAAAAGTCAAGGCGGCGGGCATGACTGTTCGTAGCTAGGGGTTGAATATTGATAAACTCTTTGTGTATCTATGTTGAAATAGGTACTTGTGTACCTAAAAATGATTTTTTCCAAAAATCATGAGCAAACTATGAGGTACCTGTAGTTCAAATTTGACCAGTTTCCAACGGAATCGGCAGAAACTTCTGTTCTTCAAAAGAGGTGGATGGAAACCTTTTCATATGAAACAAATTGGTTATTTATTCATATAACATGGTCTAGTATTTTAAAAAATTATAGATCTCAAGTTTTGCAACATATTTGCGGTAGGTCCTTCACAAAAAACCCTATTTTTTACACTCGGAACATGGAAAATGGTTTTTTGCTTCAATGAAAAGGAAAACTTCCTCCGTCAACATTGTCCGTGCTTCCAAGATGCATGTTTGTGTGTAATATGGGAACATTTGAACAAACTATGCCATGGATATGACCATAACACTCATCATTTGGCCCGAAACCCAGGAATGTTCGTAGGAGATAGCTAATTTTTGTGAACACATTTTCAACAGAACTGTCGTATTCCAAGTTTATTATTTTTGGTGTATACTAGGACATATATAATGACACCACGCGAAGGTCTCGCATCATTTTGGTTTTTTTTTTAATTTTATGGAATTTTCTAACCCCGTTTGAGGAAAAAGTCAAGGCGGCGGGCATGACTGTTCGTAGCTAGGGGTTGAATATTGAGAAACTCTTGGTGTATCTATGTTGAAATAGGTACTTGTGTACCTAAAAATGATTTTTTCCAAAAATCATGAGCAAACTATGAGGTACCTGTAGTTCAAATTTGACCAGTTTCCAACGGAATCGGCAGAAACTTCTGTTCTTCAAAATAGGTGGATGGAAACCTTTTCATATGAAACAAATTGGTTATTTGTGCATATAACATGGTCTAGTATTTTCAAAAATTATAGATCTCAAGTTTTGCAACATATTTGCGGTAGGTCCTTCACAAAAAACCCTATTTTTTACACTCGGAACATGGAAAATGGTTTTTTGCTTCAATGAAAAGGAAAACTTCCTCCGTCAACATTGTTCGTGCTTCCAAGATGCATGTTTCTGTGTAATATGGGAACATTTGAAAAAACTATGCCATGGATATGACCATAACACTCGTCATTTGGTCCGAAACCCAGGAATGTTCGTAGGAGATAGCTAATTTTTTTGAACACATTTTCAACACAACTGTCGTATTCCAAGTTTATTATTTTTGGTGTATACTAGGACATATATAATGACACATATATTTTCAACACCAACTATCGTATTCCAAGTTTATTATATTCAACACAACTGTCGTATTCCAAGTTTATTATTTTTGGTGTATACTAGGACATATATAATGACACCACGCGAAGGTCTCGCATCATTTTGGTTTTTTTTTTTAATTTTTTGGAATTTTCTAACCCCGTTTGAGGAAAAAGTCAAGGCGGCGGGCACGACTGTTCATAGCTAGGGGTTGAATATTGAGAAACTCTTGGTGTATCTATGTTGAAATTGGTACTTGTGTACCTAAAAATTATTTTTGCCAAAAATCATGAGCAAACTCTGAGGTACCTATAGTTCAAATTTGACCAGTTTCCAGCGGAATCGGCAGAAACTTCTGTTCTTCAAAAGAGGTGGATGGAAACCTTTTCATATGAAACAAATTGGTTATTTGTGCATATAACATGGTCTAGTATTTTCAAAAAATATAGATCTCAAGTTTTGCAACATATTTGCGGTAGGTACTTCACAAAAAACCCTATTTTTTACACTCGGATCATGGAAAATGTTTTTTTTGCTTCAATGAAAAGGAAAACTTCCTCCGTCAACATTGTTCGTGCTTCCAAGATGCATGTTTGTGTGTAATATGGGAATATTTGAACAAACTATGCCATGGATATGACCATAACACTCGTCATTTGCCCCGAAACACAGGAATGTTCGTAGGAGATAGCTAATTTTTGTGAACAAATTTTCAACACAACTGTCGTATTCCAAGTTTATTATTTTTTTTGTATACTACGACATATACAATGACACCATGCGAAGGTCTCGCATCATTTTGGTTTTTTTTTTGAATTTTTTGGAATTTTCTAACCCCGTTTGAGGAAAAAGTCAAGGCGGCGGGCATGACTGTTCGTAGCTAGGGTTTGAATATTGAGAAACTCTTGGTATATCTATGATGAAATAGGTAGTTGTGTAGCTAAAAATGATTTTTGCCAAAAATCATGAGCAAACTATGAGGTACATGTAGTTCAAATTTGACCAGTTTCCAGCGGAATCGGCAGAAACTTGTGGTTTTCAAAAGAGCTGGATGGAAACCTTTTCATATGAAACAAGTTGGTTATTTGTGCATATAACATGGTCTAGTATTTTCAAAAATTATAGCTCTCAAGTTTTGCAACATATTTGTGGTAGATCCTTCACAAAAAAAAACCATTTTTTACACTCGGGAAATGGAAAATGGTTTTTTCTTCAATGAACAGAAAAAAAGTCTTATATATGATGGAAAATATTATATGGATGTCATATTTGAATTTCTCTCATTTTTCTAATCGATATAGACATATTATTTGTCAAATTTCGATTTACGGATTTATAGATATGAATTTTTCAATATTAAATAGAAAAGGCAAAAATGTTAATTATTATTTAAATTAAAGATTAATTGAATTCAAATTTATTACTAGTTATTATTTTTTACTTAAATAATTGTTTGAATTCACAAAATAAAACAGTGTGACATTGATGGTCCAAGGGTTAAGGTTAACATGGTAGATTGGATAATATTAACAACAACACATCCGTTTTTTCTAGGTATCTCACAGAGAAGGAACTACGAAGTTAAGCGTGCTGGGGCTGGAGCAATCTCATGATGGGTAACCGATCGGGAAGTGTTACTATATAGTGTGATTAAGTGGTTAAATAAGTGAATTAAAAAAAACTCAGAAAAAAATTCAAAAAAAAATTGAAAAAAATTTGAAATATTGTGCCCCTACGCCGAGGGGGGCCGTCGGCGTATGTACCCCTACGCCGAGGGGATGCCGTCGGCGTAGCCTCTGGCCAGGCCCGCAGGGGCCTCCACGTAGCCCTCAATACGCCAAGGGGCGAATCTTGGCCGCCGGCGTTCGTAATCCGTCGAACGGATTCCATTCTGACAGCACTGGGCCCCACCGAATCATACGCCGACGGGGAACTCTACGCCGACGGTCAAAGTGCCTACGCCGACAGGGGTGTACGACGAGGGCCACCGTCGGCGTAGGTATACGCCGAGGGGGATCTGGCCTATGCCGAGGGCCTTAGGCCGTCGGCGTCTGTGCCGATTCCGGTAGTGAGTGGCCCCGGATCGTCCTCTAGGTCCGTCAGTGACAGTGAGTGCAACTTGTCTTTTTACTAGTATAGTGGGAGTGGAAAATTCTACAAGAGTTCATATATTTCTGTCGCCCATATCTCATAATTAAAAATCATGACCAGTGATAATCTTAGATTTTTATGAAAAGATGGATTGCTAAACCTGCAGAATGTATTCATCGCACTGAAATAAAGACACTCCACCATCTTAGTTTCGATTCAACGAGATGGGAGCGGGGGCAATCCCTGGTCATCTGTAAACAAAATTATAAATTAAAATATTGGCACTTCAACCAGGTACGTTGCACCCTGTGTTAGTATAGTACTGCTAGGGAGGAGACGACACCACAGGACACAAACTGGCCTGCTTTTCTGATGCTTTGAGCTGCATAGATCGATGCCCTTTTATTTAAAATCATTCCAGTGGGGGTACTAATTACTGTATTTAGCTGGCACCAGATACTAACACCTGAGGTGAGCTGAATCTCGACAAAAATCCAAAACAAGCCCAGGACCTTAATTAAACTCCACGGTACAGTTACTTTGGCAAACTTAAACAAGTAACAACTCTCTTCTGGTATAATATATAGCAGAGAAGCGTATGTGCAAATTAGCAAAAATATCATGCTTTCTAGAAAGGTCTAGAGGACGAGCCGCTAAAAGAGTTTAAGAAAGTTCAAAAATTTAGTGCTTTAGTTTAAGCTAGGTCTTCAAACGCAAGAGCTGACCACAATTTTTGTTTCTTAATTTGATCGAGCATTAATTTTCATTGTTCTATGTGACGTTATAAACTGCCTCAAATACTGTGTATAAAACTAGTACAAACTTATCCAATCAGCCTGGTCATTAGCATAGCACCAGGGGATCTCGATCTCCCAGATATATATGACAGGGTGGGTAGCCTACATTATTGTCGTTAGTTGTATCAATAGATGTACAACGGGTCGTACAAATCCAACTAACAACAACTGCACCACAAGCCAAGCCATGGATACATCCTATAGCTTCATGCATGTTATTGCTATAACAAGAGAGTGAGTGGAAGTGAAGCCGTTCATAGATGGACTCTGCGACTGTACTGCTGCTCGTTGCGCTGGTCGTCGTCCTTCTCTGCTACCCTCTCATCCTGCCGCCGCTGCCACCTTCTCCTCCGGCGCTGTTCGTTTGGATCCCCGTACTCATGCTGCTTCTGCTCTTCGCCATAGCTTTCTTCCCCACTCAGTGACGAATGATATCATGAGTCTGCACCTTGGCTGCTACATGGATCTCAAGGTAACTTTTCTGAACCGCTTAGCAGAAGCATATGTATACGTGTATTTCGCAAGGTTCCTAGCTAGCCTTGGAGTTAACTCTATATGTATCTGCATGAATTCAGTTATCTTCCCCTGCAGGTATAACTTCGTTTCCCTAGGCATTGCACAAAAGTTACAAATTTATTGATATTTGGGCGGGCGCTAAAGCATCCGAGGGGAAAGATCGTGGGATCTACAGCTAGATATAGGATGTCAGCTAGTTCTTTGAACTAATTTGCTGTTGATATCTAGGATCTTCTGAGCAAGCCTTTTGTGTCTCCTAATTATCTTTATCAAATGAAGATGTATTATGTCTTCTGTATCTCTTACGAGAACATTTTCGGTATGCTATCTCTGCTTACTAGTTGATCGATCGATCAAGCCTACTTTGCTGCTTGTAGGCACCCTCATACATTTTTTGTAGGCACCCCAAATATCTCAATATTTGGTTATTCCTACCACACTTAGTGCCTGCCATAAAAAGGGTATAATCAGCCTATTACGGTTAGTACCATCTTCGATTGATATCGTGTATATCCTGTGTATTTCCCCTCCCAATATTAGACATCACATCATGAAGTCGTGCGTGTAGCCAATCTCTCAATTTTTCATGGTATCACCTAGACGATCGTTGCCCCAAACCGCGTCCGCTTCCTCTCTCTTGCAGCACTTCATGGTAATCCTACCCCTGCCGCTGCCCTCACTGCCTCACGACGCAATTTATTTGCTACAGCCATTTGGTTGTTAAGCCCAATAAAATGCATAGGATAGTGGGAATGTAATATATATACGACTATTCCAAGCGAAAAATTGCATAACTCGCAGTGTTATTTTGGTGTGATCCAAATTTATATATAGAAATAAAGGCTATCTTCTGAAAAGTGCAGGGCCTCCGCAACCATTCCGAAAAGTGGTTTATTAATTGTACGGACTACAAATACTACTCCCTCCGATCCATATTAATGGTCGCTAAATCCGATGTATCTAGACATATTTTAGTGCTAGATGCATCCGATTTAGCGACCATTAATATGGATCGGAGGAAGTAGTTTAATACGCTTGCATGAATTAAAGTTAGTAGAGCCAGTAAGTGTAAAGGTGCAGAAAATTAGGCTGGTAAATATAGATTGAAAAGGGCAAGCGAGCTAGCTTGATTGCAGATTTTGATGTCTTCTGAAAGACAGACGATATAAGATTGAGGAGATCTGTCCGTTCCAGTATCAAATTAGCATGAGCAGACCAGCTCAAGTGCAAGGCACAATGTATATATTTACGTGTGTGTGGTTGCAACGACATCGAGATCAAGCATGATTCGCGAGACCTACCACACACCAGCTACCTAAAAGTGTTGGTTGCCCGGAGCCTAGCATAGTTGGATCGAAATCTAGTTAATCCTACAATTATGTGCGCACGTACGCGTGCTGTTTAATATAGTCATAGGTTAGATCCACCGCAAAATGCAAGCACCACTGGCCCATGGGCTGATCGGTAAATGACACTTTTAGCTAGGGTGTATTCCCCCATTTAAAAAAAAAACAATAATAGAAACAACACTCTACATGCTTTAACTAGTACCACACAGCATACTGCGGTTCTCTTAATATTTATACTACCTCCGTGTCCAATCATCGTGGATTACATCCCTATTTTGATAAATCCATGCCACTTAATTCGGGACGGAAGGAGTACATGAATTCAAGTCTGAATAAGCCAAAGAGAGGCAGACATACCAAGTAAACTACTTGGAAGGCACCAACCCAAGCGGTTGACACAATTAGCATGGAGGAGCAATGGACCATCGAGAAAACATTTGTGTAGACGACCTGGTCTGCATGACCTCGTGCTGTTTTGCCATCCTCTGCAACTCCGCGGCGATCTCCACGTCCCTCTCGGAATCGAAGAACAAGAAGTCACTGTCTAGTGTGGATTCCGTGTCATCCAGACCACCATGAGTAATGTCGCTGGAGAAATAGTCGATGCAGTGATCCGGATACGCAATCTTCCGTGCCGACCTTGGGCCAAAATAGCAACGACCTGTTTTCGGCACCACATTATCATAAGATAAGACACAATCTACATTTTTAAAGAATGAATTATATGCGAAGCAAAATAAGTATGTATTAGTAGCTTACCCATATAAGGTTGGGGCAGAGGGCAACAGATGGATGTTTTGGGCTGACTGTGATACGCTCCGGAAAATTCGGCAAAGAAGAGCTTGTTCTTCAAGGTTGATTTGGTCGCCGCCATGAAATTGACGTGGTAGCATTGATCGTAGTAGAAGTGGCCGGTTAGGGCCACACCGCATACGAAATCTAGATCGTATTTCGGTTCGGAAGGATGGGCGAGAGCATATTCCTGCAGCAGCTGTTCAATCCTGCCACGAACGAAGCTCTGCTGGTCATCGTAGGCTTCCCTCTTCCTGGCAAGAATGCTCAAGGCCGTGTCGCCGAGTTTTGGAGGACGTGGCCGCCATGGGATCTTGCTCGCCGAGGTTTCTTCTCTAAGAATGGTGTATATCTCGGTCAAGGATTCGGGAGACAGCTGAGCGTCGTTGGCCGTGGCACTCATGATCGACGATCGGAGCCGGTCCAGCTTCGTCGGTGCGAGGGATGTAAAAAACGATGCCATGGCAGATGCTTCCCTGTGTCGAGCTGCAGTGGCGGCGGCGAGAAAGGGGTTTGGAGAGCTGCGCAAATGTGGCTGTAGCGTGGCGGAAAGGTCGCACTGCACGTAGGAGAGGTACTTGAGGATGTCGTGCAGCGGCAGCTTCCGGCCGGAGGTGGCATGGAGGAGGGCGACAAGGCCTTGTAGGGAGCGGGAGACGGCTCGGAGCATGGTGAGCGAGTCGAGGATGTCGTGTGCCTGGGTGCTGTGGTCGGCGGCCGGGAGCGGGAAGTTGACGTCGTACCAGAGGGCGCTTAGAAGGATGTTGGAGACGGGATCCATGGGCCCGTAGCAGTGGCCGGTGAGGAGGATGCTGCGGATGTGGTTGCGCCCGGAGTGGCTGGGCAACATGGTCAGCGCTTTGAGGTAGAAGCCATGGATGGCGCTGTAGAGGGACATCTCCAGTGACCGGACATATGGGCACGCCTCCGCATCTGCGTCAAAAGACTGGACGGACGCGCACGGGGAGTCTTGCGGCGTGCCCGGAGGTGCGGCTTCTGTAGGGTAGGAGGATAGCGCGGATTCCATGTCGTGAGGACGGCGCAGGGACGCGATGTGGTCGCCGGACCTTTGGACAATGGTGACGGTTGTGTACGCGATCCGGCCATCTCCGAGATCGGTGCAGCTTTTAGTCCGCTCGACAACAGGTTCTTCAAGCATGTTCTCCATGGCGGAGATGTCCTCTTCGTGGCGGAGCACGTTGAGGATGGTCTTGACGTCATGGACGGTGAGCCTATTCCTGCTGCCTTCGGTGCCTTCCTGCCGCAAAACGGGGGCTATCATCTCGAGCCGCTCTCGGGGTAGCCACGCCGTCGCGAGCGAGACGAGGTGGTCCGGACAAGGGTGGTTAACGTGCTTGGCAGCGAGACGGAGGGAGTTGCGCGTCCTCCCTGAGCGAGGGTCGGGGAACGCGGGTCGAGCGGCGTAGAGGTCATGCTCGACGAGCAGGACGGCCATGGCGAGGTCAGCGCGCGCCCAGACAAGGTACCGCCCGGCCTGCTCATGTGTTAGATGCCCGAAGTACGCGCGCATGAACTCGAGGAGGCTCAGGCTGGACGTCCACGCGACGGCGAGCCATGAATCTCTGCTGCTCCCTTGGCGCCGCCTGGAACCGGAAGGAGCCGGGCTAGTGTTCGTCTCGAAGCCGTGCGGGAGGAGGGAGAGTGTGTTGAGGACAATGTTTGTGACGGGGTCAAGGAGTCCGAGGCAGAGGCCGCCGCGGTCGACGAGCTGGGCCATGTCGACGCCGTCCGGCATGTCCTCCACGGGCAGCCGCCTGAACGCCTCGTCGTAGACGTCGACGAGGAGGTCGCGGAGAGCCTGGGCCGTGGGGGTAGAGATGTTCTCATTGGCGTGGCCGTGCTGGGTGAAGCACGAGATGAGGCCCCTCGTGGGGTCGTAGGGCTGGAGCGGCGGCGGCGTCGTCATCGGATCGATAGTTTGTTTTTCTCGAGAACCATCGATCGAATTTATTTTCTATTCATCAAAGCTCAAGATTACCGACTATTTATGAATCCGGCCGGAGTAGTGTACGACGGATTCTTTCTCGATGTTGGGTCGGACTGGGCTTACCTAGAGAAACAGGAAAATAATCCTATAAGACCCAACGCCCAACGACCCTATCGTGGACCACCTTCAGCATATTACACGTGTCAAAACATTTTATTCTCCTTAATGAGACTCCTATTGCCGAACGTGCTCTCATCCTGGTAATCAGATCGTGCGGTTCTAAACTTGGTCCACCGACGGGTCATAGTATGTTGGGTCGTATAAGATTAATTTCCAGAGAAACACGTTGAACTGGGCGGCTCTCTCTCGATGGCAAGTGTTTTCATGATCTCGATACCGAATACCTCGCACTGCACATTAATGATTTCAAATTTCAAGAAAATATGTTGAAACTTTCATACAATTCAAATTTAATTTTTATAAATTTTAGAGTTTTAAATTCTCGGAGGGCATGTAAAGCTTGGCAAATACGTGAACAGGACGATGAAGCCTTTCATCGAAAAACAACAAAATTGCTTTAATTAAACTTATATCGTTCGGCAGAAAGAAACAAGCCGCACATTAAACCTTATATAAAAGCGGAAAGAAAAACATCACAATTTTCCCATCTAACTAAGACTTATTCTCTGTTTCACAATATAAGCCTTTTTTAGCTAACTAATTGCTAAATTGACTTACATTATTGAACGGAGTGAGCACATGTTGTTTAAATGCTCGGCTCACTATCCGTGTGGAATATTTTCTCACATGCTTTCTAAATGGTAGGCTCACCCTCCGTATGTAATATTTTCTCACATAATTTCATCTATTTTCACATGGTGGTCCCTCGATCTCCTCCATTTGGTTGTAGATTCCTCGTCATCAGTGATACAACTTCATTGGCAAAGCCGGCGATCAGTGATACAACTTAAAGATTCGATAACAAATAGATGTGATCGAAAAACTCTTTTCCTAATCAGTAATCAACATCGGAACCGTGGACGTCCATATTGATTCCTACAAGTTATATGAAATAAGCAAACTTTGTTCCATCTAATTAAGACCTACATGTAGTTCGGTTGAGCTCACATGCTTTCTAAATGCTAGGCTCACCCTTCATATGGAATGTTTCATCTATTTTCACGTGGCGGTCCCTCAATCTCCTCCATTTGGTCGTAGATTCCTCGCCATCGGTGACACAATCTTCATTAGCACATGTGGCAGAAGCGTGGATAAAGTCGGTGCCGATGCAAATATCATGTTCATGGCTGTGTGGCGCCGAAGTAGGCGTCACGCGTCACGGCGGTGCATGAAACATGACAGCCGGGAACAAGACCAAATGCTTTATCCTTAAGATACGACGACATTGGGTGAGACATGGATAAATGTATATCTGCTTGCAGTGTTGGTTGTGCTCCATTTGATGAAAATGTCTATGCCTACTAGACCTAAGAGGGCGCCTTGCTACAACTATGCCTATGCCTACTAGAGCTAAAAGAGCGCCTTTCTATAACTTTGAAGATGCATCCTAGAAAATGGTGTCACCTGCAAAGGTGGAAGGAACTTGAATCATGGGCTTCCAACCTTGAGTTCGCTACAGGTTCTCTAGATCTTCGGAGCACAGTACCCTCGAGTTTGGATCCCTGGTAAACGAACATTTGAAACAGAAAAAACATGGGTGGGGCTAAACCGCTAGTGTTTAACGTCAAAAAGACAATCATTTCTTGCTTTCCACAAGCACAAAAGGGGAAGTGTAATTTTTTTAGATAATGTGAGGATGGCATGAAGAGAGTAAAGCCTGTATCATATGAGGGATGTTGTGATGTAAACCGGCAAGCGATTGTGTTTTAGGATACCAAGGAGGACAATACCAGGCGGCTTTAGAGAAAGGACAGAGAAACATAAGGTGTATATATATCCATGATGCCAGATGCCACACATAAGTAGATCATCCAGGTTCAATATGCTTTGAAAATCTACTTCCACGCTTACCCATGGGTAGCGCCACGCAAAGGAGCCTCTAGGGAAAGGCTTGGACTTGAGGTGCCATAGAACCGTCCTGCCAAACCATCTTAAGGAAAGATATAATTTGGAAAGAAGATACCTTAGGTTGTTGATTGAAAGGGAGATCAAGATTGTTAAAACCGTGCTTGTAATCATTTTAACACTACATTCACCTTTAGGGGTCGATTTCCAAACCAAAGTTTCTTGCCCATTTGAGTTCAAACTTAGAGTTTCATGGATGTCAATTACAATGTGAGAAGTAAACATAGACCGAACCAAGTGTATAGTGTACATTCCAAGTCTTCCGACTAGGTAACCAAAGATCATTCGCTACAGCGGGGTAAGCAACAAAAATTGGAGTTTGAATGTTTTGATTATCATAAAAAAATTCACAGCCTAAGAATAAAGTGTTGGATTGATCTCCCGCGGGACCAACGGCCTGCTCCCTGGTCAACCGCGCCCTGATGGGGGCGCCCAACCCGTTATGGTTGGTGGGCCCCTGTGCCAGCACTATATTAACAGTGGTGGGAGCCGGGGCACGACTCACGAGGTTCGTCGCTACCACAAACCCCACCGATATCCCAAACCGGTCTAGAGTTAGCGCTAAGGCACGGGAAGCTCCACCGCCGCCACTCCGTCGTCGTCCAAAGGTTCCGAAGGTGGTGTTATTCCCTCTCCCTCTGTATCTCGCACTCTCTCTCTGGTTCTCTCTCTCTCATTCATATCACAAAGGGAAAGTATCTCACACACCGTGATCCATCTAGACCTAGCTAGATCCATAGAATGTAACATTGGTATCAGAGCTAGCTGTTAGGTTCTAGTTGTTCTACAGTGAAAGAAAAATAAAGAAAAGCAAAAGGAAAGATCCCACCCGCAAAAGAAAACCCTAACCCTTGACAGTGAAGAGAAGGAGGAGGGAAAAAGAATCACTCACCTGGCACCAGTGTGCCGCCCTCGTGGCCGCGTCGTTCCTCTCTAACCCGTGCGCATCCGAAGGAGGCACGGGAAGAAGAACCGCTGGGCGGGGAAAAGGCACAGCACCTCCACTATGCCGCTTGACGGCGGCGCTCTCTCCCTCGGGAGATAGCGCACGCCAGCAAGGGGGAAAGTAGTGGCGCCACCGTCGAAAGCTCGTCGTCGAAGCACGAGCTGAGGAACCTCTCCCGTGGCGCTCTCTCTCGCTGTTACAGTGGGGGTAGAGGCGGGGATGGGTTGCGGTGGTAGAACAAAAGGACGGGCGGGTGGGAGGAAAGGAACGCCGGCGACGCTCGAACGGCGAGCGCACAGTGCGGCGGCGGAAAGCGCACGGCGCGGTGGCGGCTGTGGCGTTTTTTTTCGGCGCTACAGAGAAGAACAGAGACACAAGGGCGTCGGGGGCAAATGACTAGGGTTTCTTTTTGGCACTGGCCGGTGCCTTTGTTTTGTTTCGTCGAGATCGACGCGTGGCCGTTGGATTCGTTTCAACGGACGCGATTGAAACCCTAGCGCCTGCCGGGCCTTTTCGGGCCGAAAGAGAGAGAAGGCTAGCAGAGGCAGGGGGAGCATGTGACCGGGCCGTGGGCCGCTACCGCGTCGCTCGCGCGCGAGAGAAGCAGCAACAGCTGCTGGGACGCACATAGCAGGCCGAGGAGGACGCGGGCGCAGACGGGCCTTAGGCCAGTTTTAGTTGTTGGGAATATGCCCTAGAGGCAATCATGTATGATGTAATTCCCAATGTATTCATAAACTTATTAAGTTGTCCTTTGGTTTGAACATCTGATATATGTCATTGAATATGTGATTCGATTGTGGAACTATGTATTCATGTTGTTCATACTAATTGTCCTTGGTCGTTAAGCTTGTGCTGCACACACCTTAGACTAATGTGAGTGTTGGCTGATGACACGGTTCCACTTGTCATGGGCATGGTGATGCCATTCCAATGTTCACGGACTTGGCTAAAGAGTTTAGCAAGTCGGACTGACCCACATTGAGATGCAACGATCAAGTCGTCATTTGCATGTCTCAATCAATGTAATCCTTAGAGCTGAGGTTGTCGCACAATCCGAGTTGTGGATCACCGACTTAGGTTCTGTCAAACGTTGTTCTGTGACAACCCAGTTATAAAGGCAGAGTTCGGGTCGAATGAGAAGCAAGCTGCGTGATGTGGATAATCAAGATGGGATTTTGCCCCTCTGAATGGAGAGATATTCTCTGGGCCCTCTCGAGTGATATGATTCAGGAAGCATGGCCATGCGCGACTCAGTTAAGTGTTAGCTGTGTCTGTTGACTAAGAGTTAGTCAGATAAATCACATATCACGGATCGAGAAGAGAGTCGAACTATTTAAGGGATGACGATAAATCGCCTATAGTTCGACAAGGTATATCGTGAGGCAAAAGGGACTAAGATGAATATCACATTGAAAGGTATGTCGTCATGACTCAATGGGACTTGGGAGTCTGCACGTTCTGCTAGAAGCCGCTACCGATTGATCGATTGAGAGCCGGACTCCAATCGTGTCAAAGTCGCCATGAGCCTGCAGGGTCGCACACTTAAGAGCGGGAGCAATTCTATTGGTCGGGTTGGACCCAAACCGAAAATGGACTGATTTGTGAGTCGGACTCACATAGGGAATGGGCCACAAGTGTTGTGAAGCCCAATACCATTCGCTATATAAAGAGGGGCGCAGGTTGGCCAGCGGGCACGTTAGTCCACTCTCATGCGTTGGGAACCCTAGCCCCACTCAGTCCAGCCGTCGCACCGGACCTAGCGGTCCGCCGTCGGAGCTCCTCCTCGTACGTGTGGATACCGGAAGAGGTGATGTACGTTCAGCACTTCGACGTTCGCAGGATCGGATCGGCTGGATCGGATCGTGGACTGCACTCCCCCGACGCGCTTCATCGATAATCCGCAACCGCGCGTCTAGTGGTAATCATCGTGGCCTTCTACCTCGGCTAGATCTTGGAAGTACCGCGTAGGAAATTTTTTTGTTTATCTCTACGCGTTCCAACAGTGGTACCAGAGCGGTAGCTTTTGGTATTAGGCCCGAGATCCGTACATATGTGATATGTAGTTAGCGTTAGATGTGATCTAATTGCTGTTTTGGTGGTCGGTCTATGAGATAGATCGGTTTTGTACAAGGTTGATTGGATCAATCGTACTCGGGGTTAATGGATGATCAGGTTTCCGTGATCATACTGCTAAGGTCGTGGAACAACTTACCCCTACCGGTCGGTTTCCGCCATCGGGGTATACCGTGACACATACTGCTAAGAGAGAGAAGGCTAGCAGAGGCAGGGGACCGCCGGCTTCGCCCTATCGTAGCACCTTAGATGTCGTTGCGAGTTTCACAACGCCGGTAGATACCGTATCTATGCATAACTTGTTTTTGCAGCAAGTTGTGAATAGTATGGCTTATGTGCATGTGATGTGTGTAATCCATACATGATCTGTGTATCATTTTTTTGTCAGCCGGTTGGAGCCTAGGTGCTGTCATTTTATTGTATAACGACCTGCGTATCGGATTCTCTATGTAAATTTTCATTTACTAGCTAGTGTAGCTTGTTGGAGAACCCGGAATGCATGCAAGTCGATGTACAAGTCGGCTACATGGAGTAAGATGGCACGTGACAAGAGTTGGCACGAGTCGACTTACAAACTTCGTGGAGATGGAGATCACCATGAAGAGAGCCATACCATTTCACATTATAATTGCTTTATTTGTGTTATTGTTATGTCTCTGTTTACCTCTATTTAGATAGTTGGTAGATTTTAATCCCTCAAAGAAGGTCTAGTCGGTCGCCCCGCCAGTGCTGCACCATCACAAGTCGGTCATTCTTGGTAGTGGGCTCGTAAAATTGAGGTGCTACCAATTCTTTCCGATTAGGTGGGTTTGAGTCGGACTCTTACAAGCAGAAGCACTTGGTAATCTAGACGAGTCCATCACAACGGTTGTGGGGCTCGGGGCGAGGTAGGTTGGGAGCCGGGGCATGTGATGCCACCCAACTAACAGAAGTCGTATTGGATACGATTGGCAAGGTGTTGCCTACCTAGATCACTTGACGGCTAGCGGTGATGCTAAACCTCACTAGTCGACTTGCTTATTTAGGATCTTGAATCACTTAGCAACCATCGGAGGGGTGTTGGTTCTAGTGGGAGCATAAGTATTAAAGCGTTTAATATGTCTGCTCTTTTATGAATACATGTCTTAAGTGTTTTGCATATTTTCTGTTGTAGATCAATGCCACCTAGCAACCTTCCTCAGTTGTCCACTTTTGCGTTGAGGTCAATCCTAGAGAAAGATAAGCTTAATGGAACTAATTTCACCAACTGGTACCGTAATCTGAGGATAGTCCTCAAGCATGACAAGAAAGAATATGTTCTAGAAACTCCACTTCCAGATGAGCCTGATGACGATGCGACTGTCGCTGTCATGAATGCCTACCGTAAGACTAGAGATGAGTCTACGGAAATTAGCTGTCTTATGCTTGCACACATGGAACCGGACTTGCAGCAGCAGTTCGAGAATGTTGAGGCCTACGATATGATCGAAAGCCTCAAAAGTATGTTCCAAGCTCAGGCAAAGACCGAGAGGTATCAAGCCTCTCAAACTTTGCTGGGTTGTAAGCTGAAAGATGGCGATCCACTGAGTCCGCATGTAATCAAGATGATTGGTTACATTCAGTCTCTGGATCGGCTGGGCTTCTCAATTAACGAAGAGTTCGCTACTGATATAATTCTGAACTCTCTTCCTAGTGCGTATGGTCCGTTCATCTCAAACTACCATATGCATGGTATGGATAAGAGTATCACTAAATTACATGGGATGCTCAAAACGGCATATGCTGATATCAAGAAAGGCGCCAGTCAAGTGTTGATGGTGCAGAATAAGGCTAAGTTCAAGAAGAGTTCTTGGAGTAAGAAGAAGAAGGATAAGTCAGGAGGTAGCGCCCATGGCCCTGTCCAGAGTGCTTCCTCAAAGACTAAGCCTTCTCCTACAGCCGGAGCCAATTGCTTCTATTGCAAGCAGCATGGCCACTGGAAGAGGAACTACACCAAGTATTTAGCTGACAAAGCCAATAGTGGAGGTATGACTTCCGACTCAGGTACACTTGTGTGCAATGTTATAGACATTTATCTTGCTGATGCACCTAATAGTTCTTGGGTATATGATACCGGATCAGTTATTCACATATGCAACTCCTTGCAGGGACTGGTAAGAACTAGGAGCGTGGCAAGAGGAGAAGTTGACATTCGGGTCGGCAACAAGGCGAGAGTCGCTGCGTTGGAAGTCGGCACGATGCAACTTCATTTACCTTCAGGATTTTTATTGGAACTGAATAATTGTTATTATGTTCCAGCGCTTAGCCGAAACATTATTTCCGCCTCATGTTTGATGAGACAAGGTTATGAGTCGAATATTAAGAATAATGGTTGTTCTTTATATTTGAAACATATGTTTCATGGCTTTGCATCCGTTCAGAACGGGTTATTTATTTTGAATCTTGATAGTGAATCGGTCTATAACATAAATGTTAAAAGGTTGAAACCAAATGATCTGAATATGACTTACTTTTGGCATTGTCGGCTTGGTCATATAAGTTGGAAGCGCATGAAGAAGCTCCATGATGATGGACTTCTAACTTCGTTCGACTTAGAGTCATTCGAGACATGTGAATCATGCCTACTAGGCAAAATGACCAAGACACCTTTTGCAAGGAGTTATGAAAGGGCGTCCGACTTGTTGTAACTAATACATCGTGATGTATGTGGTCCAATGAGCATGACAGCCAGAGGTGGTTATGAGTACTTCATTACCTTCGCTGATGATTTGAGTAGGTATGGATATATCTATTTAATGAAACACAAATCGGAAGCCTTTGAAAAGTTCAAGGAATTCCATAGTGAGGTACAAAATCAACTCGGCAAGAAAATAAAGTTTCGACGGTCGGACCGTGGAGGCGAGTACCTGAGCCATGAGTTTGATGACCATCTAAAAAGCTGTGGAATAGTTCCTCAACTCACTCCGCCGGGTACACCGCAGAGAAACGGTGTATCGGAACGGAGAAATCGGACCTTGTTGGACATGGTACGATCAATGATGAGTCGGGCAGATCTACCTTTATCATTTTGGGGTTATTGTCTAGAAACTGCAGCGTTCACACTAAACAGAGTACCATCAAAGTCAGTAGAGAAGACACCACATGAGATGTGGACTGGCAAGAGGCCAAGTTTGTCTTTTCTTAAAATTTGGGGTTGTGAACCATTTGTCAAGCGACTTCAGTCGGACAAGCTCACGCCCAAGTCGGATAAGTGTATTTTCGTGGGGTATCCAAGGAAAACCTTGGGGTACTACTTCTACAACCGGGAAGAGAGCAAAGTGTTTGTCGCTCGGAATGGTGTCTTCCTTGAGAAAGAGTTTCTCGGTCGGGAAGTCAGTGGGAGCACAGTGCAACTCGAAGAAATTCGAGAGGAACCGGCTAGGGGCGAGTCGGCGAGCGCCTTGGAGGCTGAGCCGGTCGTGGTACCTACACCGGTAACAGCACCTGAACCACGAAGATCTGCCAGATTACAAAATGCTCGTGATGTTTTACTGTTAGACAGTAATGAGCCGGCAACTTATTCGGAAGCGATGGTGGGATCTGATTCCGAGTCATGGCTTGGAGCCATGAGATCCGAGTTAAAGTTCATGGATGAAAACCAAGTTTAGAATTTGGTTGATCTGCCTGACGGTGCAAGACCCATCGAGTGCAAATGGGTCTTTAAAAAGAAAACTGATATGGATGAAAATATTTCTGTCTATAAAGCACGACTTGTCGCGAAGGGGTTCCGACAGATTCAAGGAGTTGACTATGACGATACCTTCTCGCCAGTAACGATGCTTAAATCAGTTCGGATCATGTTAGCCATAGCAGCCTATTTCGACTATGAGATATTTTAGATGGATGTCAAGACGGCTTTCCTTAATGGAAATTTAACTCAGGACGTGTATATGATACAGCCCGAAGGTTTTGTCGATCCAGCTAACGCTGACAAGGTATGCAAACTTCAAAAATCCATTTATGGGTTGAAGCAAACATCTCAGAGTTGGAACATTCGCTTTGATGAGGTAGTCAAATCGTTTGGCTTCATCAAGAGTGATCATGATTCTTGTTTATACAAGAAGTTTAGTGGGAGTAAAGTAAATTTTCTAATCTTATATGTGGACGACATATTACTGATTGGAAATGATGTCATGATGTTGTAAGAAACCAAAGAGTCATTGGAAAGTAGTTTCTCAACGAAGGATTTGGGTGAGACGACTTACATATTGGGAATCAGGATCTATAGAGATAGATCAAGGCGGCTCATTGGATTGAGTCAGAGTACATATCTGGACAAAGTTTTGAAGAAATTCAAAATGGAAGAGTCCTAGAAGGGATTCTTACCGATGTCCCATGGTATAAAACTTAGCAAGACTCAGTGTCCTTCGACGACTGATGACCGAAGTCGGATGAGTGTGATCCCGTATGTTTCGGCAATCGGATCCATCATGTATGCCATGATTTGTACTAGGCCAGATGTTTCCTATGCTCTAAGTGTTACGAGCAGATACCAGGCTGACCCTGGCGAACCCCACTGGGCAGCAGTTAAAAACATCCTTAAGTACTTGAGAAGGATTAAGGAAATGTTTCTAATTTATGGAGGTGTTGAGGAATTCAGTGTAAAGGGTTACACTGATGCAAGTTATCTCACCGACTCAGATGATTCTCGTTCGCAATCTGGATACGTGTTCGTAATGAACGGAGAAGCTGTGAGCTGGAAAAGTTCCAAGCAAGATACGGTGTCTGCATCTAAAACAGAGGCTGAGTATATTGCTGCCTCAGAGGCTGTAAAGGAAGATGTTTGGATCAGGAACCTCCTGATAGATCTTGGTGTGGTTCAGGGCGCGTCCAATCCTTTGGACGTATATTGTGACAACAATGGTGCTATCGCACAAGCCAAGGAACCTAGACAACACCAGAAGAACAAACATATACTCATGCGGTACCACCTCATTCGCCAGTTTGTCGAACAAGGTGATATCAAGTTATGCAAAGTACATACGGATGCAAACATTGCAGATCCGTTGACAAAGGCGCTACCACAGCCTAAGCATGAGGTGCACACGAGAGGTATGGGCATTAGATGCCTAGGCATATGATGCCAAGATGATTGACTCTAGTGCAAGTGGGAGTCTTTGGGAATATGCCCTAGAGGCAATCATGTATGATGTAATTCCCAATGTATTCATAAAGTTATTAAGTTGTCCTTTGGTTTGAACATATGATATATGTCATTGAATATGTGATTCGGTTGTGGAACTATGTATTCATGTTGTTCATACTAATTGTCCTTGGTCGTTAAGGTTGTGCTGAACACACACCCTAGACTAATGTGAGTGTTGGCTGATGACACGGTTCCAATGTTCACGGACTTGGCTAAAGAGTTTAGCAAGTCGGACTGACCCACATTGAGATGCAACGATCAAGTCGTCATTTGCATGTCTCAATCAATATAATCATTAGACCTGAGGTTGTCGCACAATCCGAGTTGTGGATCACCGACTTAGCTTCTGTCAAACGCTGTTCTGTGACAAGGTAGTTATAAAGGCAGAGTTCGGGTTGAATGAGAAGCAAACTGCGTGATGTGGATAATATAGATGGGATTTTGCCCCTCCGAATGGAAAGATATTCTCTGGGCCCTCTCGAGTGATATGATTCAGGAAGCATGGCCATGCGTGACTCAGTTAAGTGTTAGTTGTGTCTGTTGACTAAGAGTTAGTCAGACGAATCACATATCACGGATCGAGAAGAGAGTCGAACTATTTAAGGGATGCCGATAAATCGCCTATAGTTCGACAAGGTATATTGTGAGGAAAAAGGGACTAAGATGAATATCACATTGAAAGGTATGTCGTCATGACTCAATGGGACTTGGGAGTCGGCACGTTCTGCTAGGAGCCGCTACCGATTGATCGATTGAGAGTAGGACTCCAATCGTGTCCAAGTCTCCATGAGCCTGCAGGGTCGCACACTTAAGAGTGGGAGCAATTGTATTGGTCGGGTTGGACCCGAACCGGAAATGGACTGATTTGTGAGTCGGACTCACAGAGGGAATGGGCCACAAGTGTTGTAAAGCCCACTACCATTCGCTATATAAAGAAGGGCGCAGGTTGCCCAGCGGGCACGTTAGTCCACTCCCATGCGTTGGGAACCCTAGCCTTACTCAGTCCAGCCGTCGCACTGGACCTAGCAGTCCGCCGTCAGAGCTCCTCCTCGTACGTGTGGATACCGGCAGAGGTGTTGTACGTTCAGCACTTCGATGTTCGCGGGATCGGATCGGCTGGATCGGATCGTGGACTGCACTACCCGACGCGCTTCATCGATAATCCGCAACCGCGCGTCTAGTGGTAATCATCGTGGCCTTCTACCTCGGCTAGATCTTGGAAGTACCGCGTAGGAAAAAGTTTTATTTATCTCTACGCGTTCCAACATTAGTGTCACGCGCGCGGTAAATCAAAGGCTGGTCGTTTTCACTCTTTTTTTTTCTGTTCTCTGTTTTTATTTAAGGATCAGTTCTAATAGTATTTGGTCCAAATTTTTGGGGAAGATTGATCTAGTTATTTCCTACTCAATTATTTTCAACGAAATTATTGTTTAGTAAATACAAAAGTAAAAGAAATACTCGTATAAAGTATAATGTATGAAATTTTTATTCATGTTTTCCGCTGCAAATTAGTGAAAAGAGGCCTATTAAAGGAAAATAGGCTAAAGTAATAATTAAAAATTTAAAAGCATGTTAAAGTGATACTTGTGATTTATGTTATTATATAACCAACGTTGTTAATAGCATTATCATGATTAATTATTATAGTCTAATATATGCTTTTATTGCTATTTTCTGCCCAACGGTGATATAGTTATAATTGCATAAACAATTGTGTGTTCTAATTTTAACCAACGTTGGATTATTACATGCAATTGTTGTTGTTTTTCTCACTTCATTGTGGTTTTCAGGAGGGTTCTACTTGATGACATGCATCAAGGACGTCCCGACACTGAGAGGCGACAACTACAGTGAGTGGGGGAAGAAGGTGGATCTAGACTTCGTCTGTGCAGAGGTTGATTGGGTCGTGGACACTCCACATCCTGTCATGCCAAAAGAGCCATTTAAAGAGGCATCTGATGATGATGCTACATGGAAAAGAAAGAAAAGAGACTATGCTCCTTTGGAAATGTCATATTCCATTGAAAATAGAAAGTGGCTAACAGCTAACAAAAAGTGTATGGCATTTATAAAAAAATACAATTGAGAACGCAATCGTGGGCTCAATTGCAGAGTGTGCTTCCGTTACGGAGTACTTGGAAAAGATAAAGAGCCAGTTCACTGGCTCTTCAAATGTATATGCCACCCAGCTGCAGAAAAGTACAGCGGAGGTGCACATGGCATGCGGGAGCAGATACTGAGGATGGGCAACATGGTTGTGAAACTTAAGCCCATGGATGTTGATCTCGAGCTCAAGCCAGCACTTCTTATCCATCTGATCATGGCTTCACTGCCAAGTCAGTTTGACAATTTTGTGATAAACTAGAACATGACCCCTGAAAAAGGGGATGTTGAAAAGACTATTGCTATGTGTGTTCAAGAGGAGGACAGACTTAAATGCTCACATGGTGGTTCTGTGAACTATGTGAAGGATAATAAGAAAAGAAACTATAGTCAAGGTCATACTGGTTCTCCTTCAAAACAACATGGGAAAGGTCCCTATCAGCATCAGCATCCACGGAGGTCTTTTCCAGTGGACAAAGACACTAGTCTCCACTACAAATAGACTGGCCATTATAAGCAAGATTGCGCAGACTATCTAAAGTACATAATGGCAAAGAAATGTAACATTGTTGTTCCTTTGTAAATGAATCCATGTATACGCATTTTTCTAAATCTACTTGGTGGATTGACTCAGGTGCAACTGTTCATGTTGCAAATTCTTTACAGGGATTCAGTTCGACCCGGACTACGCTAAGAAGCGAAAGATGCATTGAGGTCGCTAATGGAGTTCAAACAGACGGTGAATCTGTTGGCAACATCTCCTTGGAGTTAGCTGATGGTTTCACTATTTTGCTTAGAGATGTCTTGTATGTTCCTTCACTACACAGGAACGTTATCAGTGTATCACGCTTAAATAAAGAAAATTATGAGTGTTATTTTGGACATGGCAAATGTGCCATATGGTGTAATAATATTCATGTGGGGGTTGCTTTCCTCCACAATGAGGTTTATTTATTATCTTTGCATGAAAAAGTTTATTCTGTGTGCAAAGTGAATGAGCATGTTTCTGGGTCGAATAACGAACAAAACAAAAAAGAGAACTCATGACTCATCGAAATTATGGCACTGTCGTTTGGGTCATATTTCGAGTGGGAGAATAGAAAGACTAATAAAAATGATATTCTTCCTACGCTAGAGTTCTCAGAAACAGAGCAATGCACAGATTGCATTAAAGGAAAGTATGTAAAGCAAATTAAAAAGGGTGCAAACCGAAGTACAGCAGCACTAGAAATTATTCACACTGATATTTGTGGACCATTTCCTGTGAAAAGTGTGGATGGTTATGACTTGTTTATAACATTCACAGATGTTTACTCCCGATATAGATACATCTATCCAATTAAAGAAAGATCTGAAACGTTGGATAAATTCAAGATATTCAAGGCTAAAGTTGAAAATCAACATGATAAGAATAAAGATAGTGATATCTGACCGTGGGGGGGGGGGGGTACTACGGCAGACACACTCCATATGGCCAAGTCCCTGGACCTTTTGCAAGGTTCTTACAGGAGAATGGCATAGTAGCCCAGTATTCAATGTCGGGTGAGCCTCAGCAAAATGGAGTAGCTGAAAGGCGTAACCGTACTCTTATGGATATGGTACGCAGTATGATGAGTTATTCCACTTTGCCATTGGGATTATGGATGGAGGCACTTAAAACCGCCATTCACATTCTCAATAGAGTACCAAACAAGTCGGTGCCCAAAACACCGTACGACTTGTGGACAGGAAAATTTCCATCCCTACAACACCTCAGGGTGTGGGGGAGCCTAGCTGAGGCCAAAGTGTTTAATCCAAACATTGCAAAGTTAGATACCAAAATAGTGAGTTGCCACTTTATTGGCTATCCTGATGGATCAAAAGGTTATCGTTTCTACTGTCCAGACAGATACACAAAGTTTGTAGAAACGAGACATGCGGTCTTCTTAGAGGACAAAATGATGAGGGGGAGCATGGTAACTCGAAAAATTGATCTTGAGGAGAAGAGGGTGTGTGCACCTAATCCGATGATTCAAGAGCCGTTTTTCTCGCTACCTGTTGTACCTGCATCGTCAACCCCTGAGGTTACGGTGCAAGCACCTGTTGTAACTCCAACCATGACAACTAGAGGTGAAGATTCGGAACCTGCCCGTCAGGAGCCGACTGAACCCGAAGTTGAGCATGAAAGGGAGGAGCAGCAGTCTTCTCAAGAGGATGTGCCAGAAGTTGAAGCACGACATGAGCAAGAGAATGAAGGCCTTAGAAGGTCTACAAGACATAAAAAGTCAGCTATTTCTAGTGATTATAAAGTTTATATCACAGAAACGGCTCATAAGGAAGGTGATCTCACCCCATATGAAGAAACCATGAGAAGCCGTCACACATCTAAATGGGTGGAGGCAATGGAAGATGAAATGAGATCAATGAGTTCCAACGATGTTTGGAACTTAGAGGATATTCCTAAAGGAGCCAAAACAGTAGGCTGTAAATGGGTCTACAAAACAAAGTATGACTCTAATGAGAATGTAAAAAAGTATAAAGCACGTCTTGTGGCAAAAGGCTTTAGACAAAGAGAAGGGGTAGATTACAATGAGGCATTTTCTCCGGTCTCATGTAAGGATTCCTTCAGAATCATAATGGCACTAGTTGCACATTTTGATTTAGAGCTACATAAAATGGATGTAAAGACGACATTTTTGAATGGAGATCTAAAAGAAAGGTCTACATGAAACAACCCAAGGGGTTTATCATGAAAGGCATGGAAGATATGGGATGACGTGTAAAGAAATCCATCTATGGATTAAAGCAAGCTTCTAAACAGTGGTATCTAAAATTCAATGATACAATAAAGAGTTTTGGATTTAAAAAGAATGTAGAGGATAACTGCATTTATGCAAAGTTCAAAAGTGGAAAATACATTTTCCTAATCTTGCATGTGGATGATATCTTACTTACTAGCAGTGATGTCAGTCTTCTACGAGAAACAAAGTTCTTATCCTCAAACTTTGATATTAAGGATCTTGGTGAAGCCTCATATGTCTTGGGCATAGAGATTCACCGAGATAGAACGAATGGAGTCTTAGGACTATCGCAAAAGGCATATTTTGAGAAAGTTCTCAAAAAGTATAATATGCATGTGAGTTCTGCCACACTTGCTCCTATAGTCAAGGGCGATAGTTTTGGGAAATTCCAATGTCCCAAGAACCAATACGAGATCGATCAAATGAAAGCAGTACCATATCTTCGGTTGTTGGAAGCTTAGAGTATGCACAAGTCTGCACTCGCCCTGACTTAGCTTTTATCACCGGGGTACTCGGTAGATATCAAGAGAATCCAGGCTCAGAGCACTGGAAAATGGTAAAGAAAACATTGCGTTATGCGCAAGGCACTAAGGACCTCATGCTAACATATAGAAGATCTGATTCCCTAAAGATAAGAGGGTATTCAGATGCTGATTTTGCGGGAGACAAAGATGATAGAAAATCCACGTCAGGATACGTGTTTACTCTCGCAGGAGTAGCTATTTCGTGGAGAAGCTCCAAACAGTCAATAGTTGCATCATCCATGATGTATGCAGAATTTATAGCATGTTATGAGGCCACGTGGCAGGCGATATGGTTAAAGAAATTTATACCCGACTTGAAAGTGGTAGATTGCATTAGCAAACCACTAAAGATGTACTGTGACAACCAGCCCGCAGTATTCTATGCCCACAACAACAAGTCGAGTAATGCTACAAAGACAATAGAAATAAAGTATTATGTTATGATCAGGATAAAATCCAGGATCAAACTATAAATCTCGAGCATATAAGGACAAAGGGTATGCTTGCGAATCCGCTAACGAAAGGCTTACCACCCAGTGTGTTCAAAGAACACATAGCCGGCATGGGTTTAATGGAAAGTCTATGATTGCTGTATTAAGAGAGGCCCAAAAAGTAACAGTTTTTGTTTCAAAACAGAAAGGTATATTGTAGATGTCTGATTTTATCGCAAATGAGTTGTGACGATGAAACATGCTCTATGTATCAATATGTGATGAAACAAGTAAAAATAAAAGGTATAAAGATAAAAGTAAAGTTGAGATCAATGGGGAGAATGTTGGATTGATCTCCCTGCAGGACCAACGGACTGCGGGACCCTCCCTGGTCAACCGCTGTCCTGATCGGGGGTGCCCAACCGTTATGGTTGGTAGGCCCTTGTGCCAACGCTATATTAACGGCGACTCACGAGGTTCGTCGTTGTCACAAACCCCACCGATATGCCAAACCGATTTAGGGTTAGCGCTAAGCCACGGGAAGCTCCACCGCCGCCACCATGTCCACTGCCTCCACTCCGTCGTCGTCCAAAGGTTCCGAAGGTGGTGTTATTCCCTCTCCCTCTCTGATTTTCTCTCTCTCTCTCTCATTCATATCACAAAGGCAAAGTATCTCACACACCGTGATCCATCTAGACCCAGCTAGATCCATAGAATGTAACACAAAGGGGAAGTCTAAATTGAACTACTTTCACAAAGATTTGGTAAAATGCTGCAGAAATCGGAGAGGTCGTACCTTGATTATTGCTGCCCAAAAGACATAGTTTGGTTTGTCTCTCTGTATGGAGTGTGTAGAAGTCACGACAAATTCAACAAGAGTAAAGCCTAGCTACGTGATAGAGCATATTTTTTGTTTGAATTTATAATGTCTCGTGGGGGCGTAGAGCTAGTACATGGGTTCGCTGCCTAGCTAGTACGTGATAAAGCCCACTTCGTAGGTTTGCAATTCAACAGAAGCATCCGTCCGCCCCGAATAGGTTTTGCTTCGAGAAGGAAATAAACTATCCCCCAAACCCCATTGTCGTCTCGACAGAAAAAAATCATAATCGACACGATGCTGCCGCCGACGCACCAGCCCTACGACCCCACGAGAGGCATGATATCATGCTTCAACGAGCACGGCCTCCCCGGTGATCCAATCTCTGCCGCCACCAGCGAGGTTCTCCGCGATATCCTCGTCGATCACTACGAGGAGGCGTTCCGGCGGCTGCCCGTCGAGGATGTGCCGTACGACGTCAACCTGGTTCGTCTCCTCGACCGCGGTGGCCTGTGCCTCGGACTCCTCGACCCCGTCACCAACATCCTCCTCAACACCGTCTCCCTGCTCTCGGACGGATTCGACACAAACCCTAGCCCCTCCAGGCCGCCTTCCTCGCGCCGCCGCGCCGAGACGAGCAGGGATTCATGGCGTCCCGTCGCGAGGAGGTCCATCCTGGCCCTCCTTGAGTTCATGCGTGCCTACTTCGGGCTGCTCACCAAGGAGCAGGCCGGGCGGTACCTCGTCTGGGCACGCGCCGACCTCGCCGTGGCCGTCCTGCTCGTGGAGCACGACCTCTATGCCGCCAAGCCAGCGGCCCCCGATCCGCGCTCCGGGAGGACGCTCAATTCCCTCCGTCTCGCCGCCACGCACGGGAACCACCCTTCGCCGGACAACCTCGTTTCACACGCGACGGCGTGGCTACCCTCGGAGCGCCTCAAGATGCTCGCCCCCGTTCTGCGACACGAAGGCGGCAGCAATAGGCTCAGCCGTCCACGATGTCAAGACCATACTCCACGTGCTCCACCAACAAGATGACACATCCGCCATAATGACCATGCCGCAGACGCTTGAAGAAGGCGTAGGATCTGTAGTCGAGCGCACTACGAGCTGTGCCGACCTTGGAGATGGCCAGCTCGCCTACACCATGTCTACTGTCACCATCGTCCAACGCACCGGCGATCACATCGCTTCCCTGCGCCGTCCTCAAGACATGGACTCCACGCTATCCTCTTACTCAATGCACGCCGTGCCGCCGATGCCAGTCACGGCGAAGTGGCCGCCGCAAGACTCTCCGTGTGCCTCCGTCCAGTCTTTGAACGCGGACACGTGCCCATATGTCCGGTCTCTGCAGATGTCGTTGTGCGGCATTATCCATGGCTTCTACCTCAAGGCGCTCACCATGTTGCCCAGCCACTCCGGACGCAACCACATCCGCAGCATCCTCCTCGCCGGCCACTGCTACGGGCCCATGGATCCCGTCTCCAACATCCTTCTCAGCGCCATCTGGTACGACGCCAACTTCCCGCTCCATGACGCTGACCGCTGCAGCCAGGCGCACGACATCCTTGACACGCTCACCATGCTGCGAGCCGTGTACCGCTCCCTCCGTGGCCTAGTTGCTCTCCTGCACGCCACCTCCGGTCAGCAGCTGCCGCTGCACGAGATTCTCAAGTACCTCGGCTACAGTCAGTGCGATATCGCCGCCGTCCTACAACCACATTTAAACCGGCAACGGCTCGATCAAAGCTCTCCCAACCCACTCACGGCTGCGGCCACCGCCGCTGAGCACCCAAAAGCGGCTTCCGTAGCAAAATTCTTCGCATCCTTGGCGCCGACAAAGCTGGACCAACTTCGGTCCTTGATGATGAGTGCCACCGCCAACAACACTGCCTTGTGTCACGACTCTTTGACCCAGATATATAACCTCCTCAGAGAGGAAACCACGTCGACAATGCCATGGCTACGTCCTCCCAAACTGTGCACGACAGCGTTGAGCATCCTCACGAGGAAGAGGAAAGCCTATACTGAACAGAAGAGGTTCATCCGCAGGAGGATCAAACAGCTGCTGCAGGATTATGCCGTCTCCCATCCTTCAGAGCCGAAATATGATCTGGATTTCGTGTGTGGCCTGACCAAACCTGGTCTCATGGATCAATGCTACCATGTTAATTTCATGGCCTCTACCAAATTGACGAGCAAGAACAGGCTCTTCTATGCTGAATTTCAGATGGTGGACGGAGACGAGTCAAGACCATCCATCTGTTGCCCTCTGCCCCAACCTTATGATACGGGTAATAACCTACTTTTCCTAGCTAATAATTTACTTTGCTCATGTTGAGTCCTTGCATCTTGGAAGCGTTGAATAGTTTTTTTTTTAATAATGGACAATTTCTAAAATGCTGGTTTGATTCCTTGAATAGGTCGTTGCTACTATGGCCAGGACTCCGCTCGCCACATCGCATACCCAGATCATTCCATGGACTTCTTCTCACGCGACATTACTCATGGAGGATTCAACCACATAGAAGACATACTAGATACTGACTTCACGTACTTTGACTCCGAGAGGGACGTGGTGCTTGCCAGGGTCTTGCTGAAGAAGGCAAAACAAGAAGAGGTCATGCAAATGTCATCTACCGGAAGGCATGCGAACTGGAACAGGAGGGTGTGCTGAATGGTCCACTACGTTTTGCTAATTTATATCGCTTGAGTGAGAGTCTTTCCCTCAAACAGGTTACTTGGTCGATCCATCTACTCTCTACTGGTTATTTAAACTTTGAATTCAATTAATGTAAAAGTGTTAAGAGAAGAGTATGACATTTAAAACTAGTAAAGATTGGTTTTCATGTATAGAGGATTAGAGGTCTTATTCATATATACAACTATAGGAAATCAAATAGATCCTGAATTGCTAAAGATAACCAGTTATAATAAGATGAAATAAAAAAAAGGGTCCTGAATTTATTTTCGGAAATACGAGATGGCTCCCAGGCTCATTTAGTCCGGAAATATATGCCACCAACTATTTCCAAGATTCACCAGCCAATGTAGTAAATGGAGCAAGTAGGCGGCCTAGACGCTATCTATGCCTATCATTTCCATTTATTTATTTTGGTTTGTTTTGTGGCCATCCCTGCAATTTCATGCTCACCTCGCCACATATTTATATTTACTAATCAGGGTACCAAAGAATTACCAGGACAGTATGCTAGCTAGCCTACAAGCAAGTCCATCACATGAATACCTACCTACCTATACAAGCAACTACCTTTTCCAACATAAACATTATGGTTCCTGTGGCAGAGGAGCTCACCAGGGGGGTATTGCATAGGCCGAGCATCACTTGCACGTGGTTCCTGCTGCAGGAGTTGTGGGGTCGCTGAAGCTGAGGGCTAGTCAAGCCTACCACCAAGCGCGAGGCGTGGGAGGCCACAGCGAGCCCAGAACCTTATCTAAACACACGGAGTGGCAGCAGAAGTCCACCTCTGCGATCGCAGGGCATGAAGGATTCACCTTCATTGCACGGCAGTGATTGACAACAATTGCTAGTGTTTCACATTTATCCCCATGCAAGGCGTCCCGTAGTCTCCCAACCTGCAGCACAACTGAACAGTCCATTAGTATACTCCATATACTCGCATGAGGACAAGAACTCCCATGATGAGAACATGATTGCATTATATAGTAATGCCATGTGTAAAAAGTTAAAAATGACAAAATTTCTGCTTTTCTAATCCATAACAGCGTGCCATACAAATTTTGTGATGGGTACCAACAGTACAAAAATGATAGATTGGAAGCATTTTAGTGCCTAAGGAAGGGGCAATACATAATCTGGTCCAGAATTTTATTCAACTCTACAGCCACAGCAGCTGCTGTACTGCTCATTAAGCATTGTAAATCAATGCAAACAGCAACACCCAGGTTGCATCAGGATATGATGAATGTAGAGAACCAAATAAAGCTGTGATCCAGTAGGTGCTTTGCCAAAATAATAGATGTATAACATTAACAGAAAGAAGATATATATGACTATTTAATTGGATCTTGCGATTAAGAGGAGAAATAATTAACTGAAACCACACATATCAACACTTGAAACAGACCTATAACTTAAGGATTTATACCACTCCCTATGGGAGAACCAAGTCGATGAAGTCAGGCAGCAGCAGCAACGTTGGGTCGTCGGCTAGGTCGGGGCAGGGATGCTCGCGCGCCTCCTGGCTCGTGGTCCAAATGGCGGGGAGGCCCGAGCAGGAGGACGTGTTGGCGGCGCTGGTCGCCATCCTGCATCAGCGCCAGCAAGAGCGCGGCCATGGTCGACACGCGACAGCGTCCTCCGACTGTCCCTACCTCTGTGTGGATAGAAGAAAAGTAGGTTCAGAGTATTCACAGGGGAGTTTGAGAAACCCATTGGCTCGCAGGCAATTAGAAAAACCATCTAGCTGCATTACACCTTCAGATTCAGAAGATATAACATTTTGAGATGAAATCATCATTTAACTAAAAAGGAAGAAACAAATAAGATGGGACTACAACATGTGAGATGAAATCATCATTAACAAGAAAAGAAATAGGATGTAAATCCAAACAGTAACGAGACCTGAGAGCATCCTCCGAGCCTAGCAGGTTAGGGACTTTCTCCATTGCTGGCCAGCGCCCAGCACAGGCGTCGGCATGAGCTGCACAGGTCCTCTTGATGCCTTTGTGTCCCAGCGGCAAGCTCCTATCCTACCTGTGTGTGGAGCGACGAAATAAGATGAGATAAAATCACTAAATCAGCACTCCATCTGGTTCAGAGGTGCACTACAAAAAGTCAAGGAAGACATAAGGATGCACTCCGTCTGGTTCAGAACCAGTTCATATAAGTATATAACAAAACAATAACAAACCACTCCATCAAGGTTGTGCAGCTACACACACTAACTAACCAAACAAAATCACAAGTAGGGAGTACTAAACATCAAGGTTATTCAGTCTGAGAAGCATTGGATTTACACACAATATCCTAGGTCCACGCAAGCAGGGATGCATAATCGCTGCAGAGCTAGCGAGGAACAATGGGACTAGAATCCCAGGTCCACACAAGAAAGGAGGCATCGGAGCTCGGCCCGGCGGGCGTACTGCTCCTAGAAGGCTAGAACCAATCCACTCCCCCGCATGCTCAAGGAATTTCAGATCGAGGAGAAGAGGATTTGGATCGGGTGTTGGGGGAAAACTCATACCGCGGTCCTCTGGAGACAGACGCTGGGCAGAGCTGGTCGATCTCCATCCTGGTGCTCGAGCAGCGGGGCGTGAGAGGTGGCCGGTGGCAGCAGCAGCTCCGGGTGCGTCCCCGGCTCGGGCGGCGCAGAGGAGGGGCCGAGTAGAGGAGAGAACGGAGGCGGCGTTCGATCCGGCGAGAGAAAGATCGAGCGGCGGTGGTGGTGGTCGGGGATGGACAGAGCTACTGGTGAGATGCGGCGAGCGGAGGATCAATGACAGAGGAGAGGAGCGACATGGTGCTAGTGACTGTTGAGATTGACGGTCCAGATGGACTAGTAAAAGGCGATCCGCGTTCGCTACCTGCGGATCACTTGTGTTTGTTTCCTGTACTATGATATTTTTATGCTATATAATGCTGAAATTTGGGATGGGCTTTTAGCCCAGCCATATCAAGTGGTGGGAGTTTAGTCCCATATTGCTAGTTGGGAGAGTTTTGCACCAGTTTATAAGGTGAGCTCTCTCCCACTAGTGTGAGTTGGTATGAAGAGAGAGGAGTTGTGGATGTGTTCCACACGCGCTCTCCTCCTCCACCGCCGCCCGCCTCGTCACGACGCGGGTTGTGGGAATGAGCCGATGCCTTTATTTTGGCAGTATTGATTCTCGTTTGTGCCTATAAATTGGAGGCTCAGGCCGACACGAAACTCATACACTCCGCCTCTTTGCGCCCACTGTCGTTCCACCTCCTGTTGCTGCCGCCGGTGATCCCATCCCGTCTACCGCGTACACGGCCGACGGGAGAGCAGGCCTCCGAAACCCCGCCTCTCCAGATCCTGTACGGGAGAGGGGCGATTAGATTTTTGGGGATCGTCTCCTACGCGACTGCTCGCTGCTGCTGTACATCTACTTCGTTTACTACCGCGTCGCCCTCGTCGTCAACATGTCCATCGAAGCTGAACGCGCTGCTGCTGCCGCCTCTGCTACGGCTACTGCCAATTGGCCAACTGCAGGGTATAACACGATTATCCATGTCCTTATTATTTCCATGTGTGCAACGCTAGTAGTTTACGTAGATTTATCTATTATAAATCTAGTATGCAGGAACATGCTTAAATATCAGTATGTTTACGTCATGTTCATGTTTTATACTTGGATTAATTTAATCTGTAAATTGCCTAAATTCCTAACAATCCAAAAACCTAATATGTGTAGGCAATTTTTTATTCATGTTTTTGCTACTGCACTGAAACCAGACCCGTTTATGGGGACGTACTTTAAGCGTTGGCAGACCAAAACAATCTTATGGCTCACGGATATGAACGTGTTTTGGGTCGCCGGTGTCACTCCCACGGGAACGATTACTCCTGAACAGGAGAAGGCGTTTAGGGATGCCACCGTCGTCTTTGTTGGATGCGTTCTAAGTGTGATAGGAGATAAGTTTGTTCACGCATATTTACATATGCGGGTTGCCAAGGACTTGTGGGAGGCGCTCGAATCTAAATTCGGCGCAACCGATGCTGGCAGCGAGATGTACAGTATAGAGCAGTTCCATGACTACAGAATGGTCGAAAACCGTTCTGTATTGAGCAGGCTCTTGAGATACAGTGCATCGCTAAGGAGTTTGAAATTCTCAAGTGCGTGCTACCGGGCAAGTATGTCGCGGGATGCATAATCGCCAAGCTGCCTAATTCCTGGAGAAACTTTGTCACTACTCTGAAACATCAGAGGCGTGAATTCTCAGTAGAGGATGTCATCGGCCATCTGAGTGTTGAGCAGAATTCGAGGGCAAAGGACTCGCATGGAAAAGGGAACGAAGGGACTTCTGCGGCGAAGAACTACAACTCCCACAAGAACAAGGCGAGGACTGGCGTCCAACAAAATACCGACTTCAAGAAGAAGGCTAAGAAGACCTTCAGGAAGGATAAGAATAAAGATGACTGTTTCACTTGTGGTTCACTGGAACACTGGGCTGGGAAGTGCCCAAAGAAGTACGTGAAGCCAGGACAGATTCCAAGGCTGTCAACATGATTGTGAGCAACAATGAAAATGGAGCATCTGGGTATGGTAATTTGTTTACTGTATTTTCAGTTTGTCAGTCTACTGATTGGTGGATTGATACAGGTGCAAATATTCACGTGTGTGCTGAAATCTCATTGTTTTCTTTTTATCAGGTCACAAGGAACGGGTCCGTATTGATGGGGAACGGCGCAACTGCTTCTATACTTGGTGTTGGCACGGTCGATCTGAAGTTTACTCCGGGAAGGATCGTGCAGCTCAAGAATGTGCAGCATATCCCCGTCATCAAGAAGAATCTCGTTAGTGGCTCCCTTCTATGTAGAGAAGGATTTAAGTTGGTTTTTGAGTCCAATAAATTAGTTGTAACGAAATATGCACTGTTTGTTGGAAAAGGGTATGAGTGCGGAGGTCTGTTCCGTTTTTCCCTCGCTGATTTCTGTAATAAAGTCGTGAACAATATTCATTCGAGTGTTAATGAAACAGAAGTTTGGCATTCACGTCTTTGTCACGTTGGTTTCAGTTGCATGACGCGGTTAGCAAAATTAAATTTAATTCCAAGTTTCACTTTAGCCAAAGGTTCTAAGTGCCATTCGTGTGTGCAAGCAAAGCAACCTCGCAAGCCCCACAAGGTTGCGGAGGAGAGACACTTGGCGCCATTAGAACTCATACATTCTGATCTCTGTGAGATGAATGGTGTGTTGACTAAAGGTGGAAAGAGATACTTCATGACGTTAATAGACGACTCCACTAGGTTTTGCTATGTATATCTGTTAAACACTAAATATGAGCCTCTACACTACTTTAAAATCTATAAGGCAGAAGTTGAGAATCAACTTAAAAAGAAAATTAAACGAATCCGGTCAGATCGTGGTGGAGAGTATTTCTCTAATGAGTTTTACTCTTTCTGTGCGGAACATGGCATTATTCACGAGAGGACGCCTCCCTATTCACCTCAGTCAAATGGGGTTGCCGAACGGATAAACCGTACTCTAACAGATTTGGTTAACGCCATATTAGATACATCGGGTTTATCCAAGGCATGGTGGGGGGAGGCTATATTGACATCATGTTATGTCCTGAATAAAGTTCCGACGAAAGATAATGAGGTCACTCCCTATGAGCAATGGGAAAAAAGAAAAACAACACTCTCGTACTTACGTACCTGGGGATGTTTGGCGAAAGTCAATGTGCCGACCCCCAAAAAGCGTAAACTTGGATCAAAGACCGTGGATTGCGTTAATTTGGGATACGCTAAGAATAGCGTTGTCTATAGATTTCTATTAGTGAAATCTGAGGTACCTGACGTGAAGGTCGGTACGATTTTGGAGTCTAAAGATGCTACATTCTTTGAGGATATTTTTCCTATGAGAGATATGTAAAGCACTTCTAGACAGGAATCAGAGGAGACTCCTGAGTCTGCCATTCCTATGGAATATTATGAACAAACACATGATGAGAATCCTGAGAAGGATGACGAGGAAACCCTTGGTAGGGGCAAGAGACAGAGGACTGCAAAGTCCTTTGGCGATGATTTCCTTGTGTACCTTGTGGATGATACTCCCACTTCTATTTCAGAAGCTTATGCATCTCCAGATGCTGACTACTGGAGAGAAGCGGTCCGTAGCGAGATGGATTCCATCATGGCTAATGGAACGTGGGAGATCACTGAACGTCCTTATGGATGTAAACCATTAGGATGTAAGTGGGTGTTCAAAAAGAAGCTTAGGCCTGATGGTACGATTGAAAAGTACAAAGCTAGACTTGTGGCCAAGGGTTACTCCCAGAAAGAAGATGAAGATTTCTTCGATACTTATTCACCTGTGGCCAGACTGACCACCATTCGATTATTACTCTCGCTGGCGGCCTCGCATGGTATTCTCGTCCATCAGATGGATGTTAAGACGGCTTTCCTAAATGGAGAGTTAGACGAGGAAATCTATATGCAACAGCCAGATGGCTTTGTGTTAGATGTCGAGAAGGAAAGGTGTGTAAGTTACTGAAATCTTTATATGGGCTGAAACAAGCACCTAAGCAATGGCATGAGAAGTTCAATACAACTTTAACATATGTTGGATTTGTTGTTAATGAAGCTAACAAATGTGTATACTATCGCCATGGTGGGGGCGAAGGAGTTATATTGTGTTTGTATGTTGATGACATACCGATATTTGGGACCAACCTCAAAGTAATCAATGATTTTAAGTCATTTCTATCCCAGAACTTTGAGATGAAAGATCTTGGTGTGGCTGATGTTATTTTGAACATCAAGCTATTGAGAGACAATGAGGGTGGGATTACACTTCTGCAATCCCATTATGTTGAGAAGGTTTTGATTCGTTTCGGATTTTCGGACTGCAAAATTTCTCCAACACCATATGATCCTAGTGTGCGGATTCGAAAGTTCGAAGGCACAGCTAAGGATCAGCTGAGGTACTCTCAAGTAATTGGTTCACTCATGTACCTAGCGAGCGCTACGTGGCCTGACATCATGTTTGCTGTGTGCAAACTAAGCCGGTTTGTTTCCAATCCGGGTGATGTGCATTGGCATGTTGTAGAAAGAATTATGCGCTATCTGAAAGGTAACGTGAACCATGGTCTTCACTACAGTGGATATCCTTCGGTACTTGAAGGTTATTATGATGCGAATTGGATCTCTGATGCTGATGAGATGAAAGCCACAACGGGGTATGTGTTTACCCTTGGAGGTGGTGCTGTTTCCTGAAAATCTGGCAAGCAAACGATCTTAACGAGATCGACAATGGAAGCAGAATTAACAGCATTAGACACGTCTACTGTCGAGCAGGATTGCTTTGAGATCTTTTGATGGACTTGCCTGTGGTTGAAAAGCCAGTATCGGCTATCCTTATGAACTGTGACAATCAAACAGTAATTGTCAAGGTGAAGAGTTCAAAGGACAATGCACAGTCCACAAAGCACATAAAAATGAGATTAAAACTTGTCAGACATTTAAGAAACCCCGGAGTGATAGCGGTGGATTATATCCAGTCGGCTAAGAATCTGGCAGATCCCTTTACTAAAGGGCTATCACGTGTTGTGATAGAAAGTGCATCGAGGGAGATGGGCATGAGACCCACATGAGTTGCCATGGCAGTAACCCAAACTATGTGATCGGAGATCCCGTGAAGTGGGACCTGGGAAAACAAGCTCGTGGTTAACTGAGGAGAGTAATTTTTACTAACCCACTCCACTGGAGATGCAGTACTCTCAACAACTGTATGGCAGGTTGACGTTTGTCTTAATGTGTTCCAAGGCTTGTATAAGCAAGATACTATCCTACAGAGCGATCTTTTGAGAACACACCTATATGAGCCCGACTGCTGGTCACGGTCTATGAGATTGGGTGATCTCCAATAAGTTCATGAATAGGCAAGGAGTATGACTAATATGCTCCACCCGAGGGGTCAGCCTTCGGCAGCCTAGTACTGGCAAGACATTTAGTGAAACTATTTTATGCCAAACTGACAATTCAAGGCATAGTCACTTGTTCAGTTGTGATGTAGCGTAGCTACTTGTTCTAGGTGGATGTTCAAACTTAACGGGTCTCCACTGAAAATACCGGTATATAAAAACAGTGAATGGAACAGAGAACAACACCATGGGTCTTTGGAATCTGGTGGGGGATTGCTGAAATTTGGGATGGGCTTTTAGCCCATTAGGCAATTTCTATTTAATCCCTAAGGCCCATGCAGCCACAACAAGTGGTGGGAGTTTAGTCCCATATTGCTAGTTGGGAGAGTTTTGCACCAGTTTATAAGGTGAGCTCTCTCCCCACTAGTGTGAGTTGGTATGAAGAGAGAGGAGTTATGGAGGTGTTCCACACGCGCGCTCCGCCTCCTCCGCCGCCCGCCTCGTCACGACGCGCCACGGATTGCGGGAATGAGCCGAGCCGATGCCTTTATTTTGACAGTCGGAAACGGCGAGTCAACAGACACGACAATAATATGAGACGTCATATTGATTGTCGTCTAATTGCGTCACATTTATTTTGGTAACAGCCGTATTGATCGCGTGTGATAACCGCGCGCAGTAAAATGCCGCCTTTATCACGTGGTAACGGCTGTAGTAAACGCCAATTGAATTGACCGTTCTCCTACTCGTTTGTGCCTATAAATTGGAGGCTCACGCGGACACGAAAACACACAACTCATACACTCCGCCTCTTTGCGCCCACTGTTGTTCCACCTCCTGTTGCTGCCGCCGGTGATCCCATCCCGTCTACCGCGTACACGGCCGACGGAGAGCAGGCCTCCGAAACCCCGCATCTCCAGATCCTGTACGAGAGAGGGGCGATTAGGTTTTTGGGGAGCGTCTCCTACGCGACTGCTCGCTGTTGCTGTACATCTACTTCGTCTACTACCGCGTCGCCCTCTTCGTCAACATGTCCACCGAAGCTGAACGCGCTGCTGCTGCCGCCGAGGCCGCCCTGCTGCTGCGGCCGCTACCGCTGCTGCAACCGCCGTTGCGGCTGCCGTCCTTTGCTACGGCTAGTGCCAATTGGACAACTGCAGGGTATAACACGATTATACCTGTCCTTATTATTTCCATGTGTGCAACGCTAATAGTTTACGTAGATTTATCTACTATAAATCTAGTATGTAGGAACATGGTTAAATATTAGTATGTTTACGTCATGTTCATGTTTTATACTTGGATTAATTTAATTTGTAAATTGCCTAAATTCCTAACATATAATAGGTGTCTCTACTAGTTATTTAAGCATTGAATTCAATTAATGTAACAGTGTTACCCCTTCCGTTTTTATTTACTTCGCGTTTTGGGTTTAGGGAAAGTCAAACTTTATGAAGTTTGACCAGGAATATAGGAAAATATATCAAAATCTATAGTACCAAGTGCACATAATATGAAAATATACTTTATGAAGATTCTAATGCTGTAGATATTACATTGTAAATGGTCATATTTTTTCCTAAATATTTGGTCAAACTTAACAAAGTTTGACTTTGACTAAACGCAATGTAAAGTAATTGTGACCCGACGGAGTACGAGAAGAGTATGGAGTACTAGTTAAAACTACTGTAGTAAAGTTTGGTTTTCAAATGAATAGAGGTTATTCATATACAACTATATGAAATCAAATAGGGGAAAATACTATGTTGAACTGGGTACATATGCTCCTGCCTAGGAAATCCAATTTCCAAATTTTCAAAAAAAATTAAAAAAATTTAGGGACATACCTACACATGTATTATGCAATAGTACAAAATTTTGTAAAGAAACGCTTTTTCATTTGACCTGTGTAAAAAAAATCTATGACATATATACATTGCTATATAGCATTACTGTATCAATGTAAATTTATCTTTTTTTAGAGTATCCAAAGTGAATACAAATTCATCACGAAACTCATTTGCCGCACATTGGGTTTGCATAACGAATACATCTAAATTTTTTTCAGATTTTTTTGACTTTTAAAAAGTGGTTTAAATCAATGTTCAAAAAAATATCCAGGAGCATATACCGCCCTGTTCACATCAGTTGCAGTCATGGGGGATTTTTTTTACTTTTAAAAAGTGGTTTAAATCAATGTTCAAAAAAAAATAGTCAGGAGCATATGCCGCCCGGTTCACATCAGCTGCACTCATCAAATAGGACCTTAATTTCAAAATGTGAATCTATGTCAGGACATAGTTTGCTTCGATGTTGAGTTTGCAAACTCCACCTAGGTACAGGGGAATTCTAAAAATTAATTAACCCCCCTTTTTTGGAAGATTGATGTGAGAGTCCTTATGTGAGCTTTTTTCTGGACGTAGTTTCTTCTAAATCTGATTCAAAGACCTATGCAAGAAACACTAATCTTTACCTAATAATAAAGTCATTAAAACTTCTTGCGAAATTTGCTGATTTGTCCTCACACCAAACCACACACTACTACCCTTTTGCCCCTAAACGGTTCGTTGCCACTAAATAGTTCGTATGTAATTAGAGAAATTACCACCGCTTAGATGAAAAACATGTTCATACCACCCCTCCCTTTTCCCTGCGCTTCGCTCCCCATTGATCTGTGCCTCCACTACCCCCAAACAACGCCGGCCCTCATGTCCTCACCGTGCCGGCTTTGGCGAGGATAAGCCATCCCTATACCCTCCAATCGGCCAGGTAGGGGAAGAAGTAGGGCGGTGGTGAGGCTATCGAAGAAGAGATGCTCCATGCCCCTGAGCTCTAGATGTTGGACCGCCACCCTTTGCCACCCGCTCGAACCCGGTGACGACGGCGCTCTCCTCTAGTGGAAGGCAAAGGAATTCTTGACCCAGACCACCAAAAGAATATGAAATTATTATGATTGGGACTATGTCTATCAAGGTTGAGGTAACAGGATTATTTAGTGTTAAGCAAAGTTTTGCTTCATATAAAAAGTATTCTGGTAACAAGACTTGATCAACCTTGTTAACAAAGTGATTTTGAATGAAGAGGACAATGTGTTCACTATGTTTTAAGCATGTTTACTTCTGTTATAACCTTGCTACTTTAGTACAATTATGTTTCCATCATCCATAGTCATCTTTCATCATGTTTTCATCTTGAATATTGTGGTTATGCATGTTTTCACAACCCATAATTTTGTTTTCACCACTTTCACCTTTGTTTTATTTGGTTATTTCCCTATTGGAGTGTCATACAACCTCTGTAGTTTTGGTTTTGGTTTTGTTTTTCACCTTTCAGCATTTGTTTTTCTGGTTTTAAATTAATTACTAAATTCTGAAAAAACCTCAACAATAAAGTTTCTCGAAAAATTCCAAAAAAAATATAATAATTTTTTACGTAAAAAATGAGGCAGAGAGCCACCCGGGAGACCCTAAGGGACCCACCAGTCACGCACACCACAGGGTGGCACGTCAAGCCCCTGATGGCTCCTGGGCATGGTGTGGGCCCCCTGGCCCTCCACTAACTCTCTCCCTGCCAAAGATTCCTCTCTCACCCCACAAACTAAAAACATTTGATGGAAACCGAGTTCTTGATGTTCTTCCTCGAGATTTTTTCATCTCTTTGCTCAGCCCACTATTGTTGCTGAAATTTGGTGCATTTGCTCTCCGATATGTGACTCCTCCGATTATCCAAATAGAATTTTATTTGGTGGAGTATTTCTTGAGTATTTTGCTACTGTAGGTGAAAGGTTATGTGAGTTTTCATGCTTGATTTAAGTGTAAATAAATTATTTTTCATGCATGTTTAGCTCTTCTACAAGTCTCTATAGTAGTTTCCACCTTATAGTTGCTTGAAATCAATTTTTGTGATGATTGTTGAAAATTTTCAGAAACGGACAGCCACAACTTTGGAGAAATATTTAGGAGTGATGCTCCTAGAAGAACAAGGCCCTCACGTTCATCCACTTTATCGAGGCCATCCGATAATGAAGACCTTATTGCACCAAACATCGATGATGCGGGAGGCGATGGAATTGCTAATCCATCTAGCTTCCCATGCTATACATTTTTGAGAAGTGCAGGTATAATTGATGACTTCTTGATGATGATTGACAGGGTTGGTTTAACCAACTACATGCAGGATGAAGGGCCCCAATATTCTATTCTCACAAAAACTTTTGTTGAGAGTTTAGATTTCAAAACTCACAATTTAATCCAACTGTTTCCTTTAAGATATATGGCAGCCCTTTTCCCTGTCTTTGCAGAATTTTTGCAGGATTATAGGTATCAACGCCTCCGGGACAGCATGCAAAATTCAGGAGAGACCCGCTGATCTTATGGAGCTCTATCAAGGAGTTACCAATGATAATGGCCGCTCAGCTCAGCGTGGGGAGATAAGAAACATTCAATTTCCTGCTATAAGATATTTCACTTACTATCTTGCCACTAGTGTCCTTGGCAGGGAGAACACAAGAAATATTTGAAGATATCATCTTGCTTTGCTGCTGCACTTAACCATAGCAACAAGTATAACCTTGGTTCACTCATTGCTCGTTGCCTAACTGCTAAGAGACCCATTTATGGGGGCATTATTGCTACACGTATAGCAACAGCTCTAGGCTTTCCTATTGCTCCCAGTGATGAAATCATAGGTCCTTACGGACTTAATCTTGCTACCATGAAATCTCATCAGTTTATTACTGCAAACTCTACTGCTGAACATTTAGTATATAGAGTTTTATTTATTGATGCAGATGAGAGGGAAGTTATTTTGCCACAGACTGTTTTATTCAAAGTTGATAGGTCACCTTGGTCATGCCCGAAGGGAGAGATCTTACGAGTAGCTGCACTTGATGGAGTTCCATAGGTAGCGGATGAGACGAGATGCGCCTTCCGAGGACTACACCATGCAGTACACCGGGGCGTCCTCGAGCACATATCAGGAGGATGGCTCATCCCCGGCGAACTACGGGGCCGCCACCTCATGGCTCGATTGGGATTGCTCTCCACTTAGGCCAAAATCCTAAGCTTAAGGGAGGTATACCGATATCACACACTCATCTATATATCATTTTCTATTGGTTCTTTGTATATCCATATTTTTGTTTCTTTCGTTTGCTCTCGCTTCTTTTTGTTTTTATTGTTCTGTTCTTTCTTTCCAAAACAGCAAAGAGACCAAAAATATTTCTGTTGTTTCTCTTTATTTGCTTCTTTTGTCGGTTTTCTTACTTTCTTGTTTCGGTTTAATTTTCAAAAATTCAAAATATTTTGCTTTGTTTTTTGTTTGCTCTATTCTTGTTTTAATTCGAAAAACCAAAAATATTTGTTGTTCTTCTTTGGTTTTATAAAGTTGTTGCAGTGTTCATTGGTCTTTCGTGTCTCCAGTGGAGCTTGGTTACCATTCTATATTATTCAATCCACACGATTGAAGAGCAGTAATGATGATTTACGACAATTCAAGTTGTGGTGAGAGGCTGGTATGAACTCTATTTGTTTTCATTTTTGTACATATACTCATCCATGTGAACATGCTTGGTTTGTTCGTGTAAGGTGTATGTTATTTAATTGATGCTTAGTCGTTCATGCGCTCTCATGTTTAGTTCCAACTTGTTAATACAAGATATCATGTCGTATAAATGTTTGCTCCTACTGTTTTATTCATAGAAGGGTATGACATTGTGGTATCTCCCTCTGATTGTTTCGCTTGAATCGATTTGGCACATGCTCACGCATGCATAAGACTGAAAACAAAAGGTCAATTAAGCCTCGATGGTTTATTTTTCCTCGGAGTATTTGTATCACTTTTATGCCCCTGTTAATTTTGTTTTGTCGCAAGCATGATTATGACAGTTGTTGCTCCCTTGATTGTCGCTCCCCGTGTATTGCTAGCCTTCGTCTATACAGTGTATGAGCTCTACTCGTGCATCCAACTCACAAAAACCAGAGTTTGCCAAATATGTCCACTATACCTACCTATATATGTGGTATTTATCCAATTGATAGAAGAGCTGGCAGCGGGGTGCCCAGCCCAAAATTAATACAATAAATTCTCTTCATTATTTTTGTCCCTGATTTATCAGCGAAAGTATAATTGTGCAAACAAAAGAGAAAGAGGGATGACCTTCTATACAAGTTGCGTCCTTCAATGGGAGCCGCTCTTGTGAAGTCTAGTTTGCTTGTGACGTATTGTATTGTCTGCTTACCATTCGTTGAAATAAGCATACACCTCTCTAAAAATGTTTTCAATACATTTGTTTAATAGAATAAAAGCTCTAGCACATGAGTTAATCCCTGCTTCCCTCTACGAAGGGCCTTTCTTTTACTTTTATGTGAGTCTTCACCTTCTCACTTTATGCACCTTCTTGAGAGCATGGTTGTTATTCTTAGTGTAATGTGCTTGTCCCAGAACACGGTTGATTGTGAACTTTGATGCTCGTATCTTTGATATCTTTATTTCTAGTCTTCATTTGAACTTCAGAGGTGACCTAGCACTTATGTTTTTCTCCACTTTTAAGGGCAAGCGAGTACACTTTATCATACCCTATTATGAGCATTGCAATCCTGCAGACTGATATACTTTATGTTGTTTATTATTAGGTTGTCGGTATCTCTCTATAGTTTGCATAACTGTTGGGTAAATTTTATCTCACATACATCTTATTATGAATTGCCTAAGCACCTGATCATATAGTGAGTATATTTACATCATATAAATCAAATGTGTTCGTAAAAGTTCTTTTACCGCACTCAGTTGTCATTGAATTGTTTGAGGACAAGCAATAAGCTAAGCTTGGGGGGAGTTGAGACGTCCAAAACGTATATACTTTTACAAACACTTTGGTTATTGTTTTCCTCTAAACTTGTGAGTTTTTGATACAATTAACACGGACTGACGCTGTTTTCAGCATAATTACTTTGGTGTCACGTTTTTGTGCAGAAAAATCAACTTTCGGGAAATTGCCCGAAAAAGATCCCATTGAGCATATATCACTAGAAGGCCCCGGGAGCCAGAAGGATACGTGGAGGGGGCAAGGAGTGGCCCAGACCACCCTTGGGAGCGCCCCCTAGGCCGCGCCACCTGGTGGTGTGGGGGCAACAGGCACCCCCTCGGGCTCCCCTTTCGACTACGTATGCCCCGTAAACCTAAAACGCGAGGGTTTTTCGTCATATTCCACAGAAACACATCAGAGCATCGACGCTGCCTCGAAACCCAATTTGGGGATCAGAAGTTCCTGTTCTGGCACCTTGCCGGGACGGGGATTCGAAGGAGATCATCTCCATCGTTACCGCCACTCCTTCTCCATCAACCATCCATGATTCCCCCGTCCATGTGTGAGTAAACCCCGTTGTAGGCTGAGAGGGATGGAAGGGATTGGATGATATTGTTCATGTAATAATGCCAGATTGTTAGGGCATAGTGTATAGTATCCGTTGTTAGTGCTACGCACCATTGTTGCAACTTGTTATTATTAATGCTTGTCACTTTGGGACCGAGTGCCATGATCTTAGATCTATATTGTTTCAAGAGTATAATTATGTTTATTTGACATACCTTTAAGTTGTTTACACATATTGTTGTCCGAAACCCGAGGCCCCAAAGTGACAGAAATTGGGACAACCGTAGGGGATGGTTGTGATGTGAGGATCACATGTGTTCACGGAGTGTTAATGCTTTGCTCCGGTGCTTTATTAAAAGGAGCACCTTAATTACCAGTAGTTTCCCTAGAGGCCCCGCTGCCACAGGCTGGTAGGACAAAAGATGTTGTGCAAGTTTCTGATTGCGAGAACGTACGACTATATTGGAACACATGCTTATGGTTTACCTAGAACTTGGATGCTTTATTATCATTATATGCAACGCCCATGTTATTATTATTACATGAATTATCTTATCCATGCAACACCCGTTCATCCATCCTCTATGCCTACGGTATTTTCATCCTGCTGTTTTAATTATTCCTACTGTTGTTTTCATGATTGCTACTATTGTTACTATTTTACTACTACTATTATTTCACTACTCCTGCTGCTATAAAACTGTTACCACTGATAAATTGTTGAGAGCAAGTCTACTTTCAAGGGCAGCTGAATTGACAACTCAGTTCTTCAGACTAATAAATATGCTTTGGCTCCCCTTGTGTCGAATCAATAAATTTGGCTTTTACTTCCCTCGAAAACTATTGCGATCCCCTATACTTGTGGGTTATCAAGACTATTTTCTGGTGCCGTTGCCGGGGAGCATAGATTTATTTATTTTCTCACTTGACCGTGATATTGTTCGCTGCAAGTTTTTCATCATGGGAAATACTCGTGATGGAAAAGTTCCTATATTACCACGACTACAAGGAGAGGTACAACTCTGAACACCTCTGTTGCTCTTGATTCACCATCTGTTATCAGTAAGCTTCTTACACCACCACATGCTACACACACTGTTACTTCTGCCGAGTCTGAAAATGTTTCTGATACTTTTGATGATGCTTCTATAGTGCTTGATGATACTGGTTCACTAGGTCCTTTCCTAGATGCTACAATTGCTAAATCCAAACAAATTGAAAATGCCGAAATTCCTGTTGAAAATGCTAGTACACCAGTTAATTCACCTGAGTTTATTGATGATCTTGATGAAACCTATATTGAACTTAATGATGACTTTATTCAAGAAGCTCGGGCTACTACTGGTGCAAGTGCTCTTAAGAGTGTTCTTGCAAGACATGTTGTTAAATATAAATCTTCTCATGATGCTAAATTTCCTATATACATTAGAGACAAGGATTATGATTTCTCTCTAGATTTATCTTATATATCTATTGTTGAGAAGGAACCTTTTTGTGGAACTGAAAGTAAAAGTGCTATGGAACACATGAATGAGCTTTCATCTTTGAGTAGTTTATTTTGTGATGATACTAAGCCGTGTACTTATTTTGTTACCAAGATTTTCCCTTTCTCATTAAACGATGAATCTAAAACTTGGTTTAACAATCTATCACCTGGATGTATTACTAGTCCTATGGATTTGGTTAATTATTTCTTTCAAAAATATTTTCCGGCTAGTGCTCAACATGCTGGTGTGCAAGATATCTTTAACTTTGAGCAAGTTGAAGGAGAAAAATTACCTAAATCTTGGACAAGGTTTCGTTCTTTAATAAGAACTAGCCCTGGCTATTCACTGCCTAAAAATGAGCTCCTAGATATTTTTTTCTAATGTACTAACTGTTGAATCTAGGAGATACTTGGATAGTTGTGCTGGTTGTGTTTTCAGGAGAAGAACTCCAGACGGCGCTGAGCAATTAATGGTTAAACTAGCCAAAATAATGATTGGAATATACCTGGGCCTACACCTATACCAGAGCCAACACCCATACCATGACCCAAGAAGAGAGGGATGATTGAATTAAATGATGAAGTGATGAAGGAAGCCAAGAAATATCTTAAAGGGAGGGGGTATTAAATATGAAGATGTGAAGATTTTACCTCCTATAGAAGAATTATGTAAGCCTATTCCTCATCCATCAACAGTTGAGGTACACTCTCTCAGTACATTCATAATAGAGATATTCCCTATTCTAAACCACATGATCAATGCTTAGATGAATATGATAATTATGTTTTTAAGCAAGATAATTTTAACATGAGAGTGCAAAATCATCTTATGGAAAACTCTAGAGCTATTGATAATTTGCATGGTATTATTGAGAGAACCTCTAATGATGTTAAAATTCTTGTTAAATATTTTCATATGGTTCAAACTCAAATTGATCAACTCACTAAAGTGCAAAAAGATATGCTAGCTAATGCTTCTAGAGAAAAACCTGTTTGTGAAATAATTACTAGAAGTGCTATTTCTACTTAGGATGCCTTGTATCCTGAAGGACATCCTAAAAGAATTGAACAAGATTCTCAGCAACCTAAAAACAATAGTTCTCTTTCCAAGAAAAAGAAGAAGAGACATAAAACTGTTGAAGAATCTCCTGAACCTGCTAAAGATCCTAATGGTATATCTATTTATGATGCTAAAACTGAAAGTGGTAATGATAAAAGTGATGCTTATGATAGAGAAGAAACTGGAGCCGAACCTGAAAAGCAAACTAAAACTGTGAAGTATAGTAAGGAGTATTTCATTGCTAATAAACATGGTAAAGGAAGAGAACCTTGGGTACAAAAAGCAATGCCTTTTCCTAATAAGAAACACAAATCAAAGGAAGAAGAACATTATAATAAATTCTATGATTGGATGAAACCTTTCTTCTTGCAAATTCACTGACTGATGCTATTAAACTACCTCCTTATTCTAAATATATGAAAAATATTGTCTCTAAGAAAAGGAAAATTCCTAATGAGGAAATTTCCACTATGCTTGCTAATTACTATTTTAATGGTAAGGTTCCAAAGAAGCTTGGAGACCCTGGTATTCATACTATTCCTTGTTCAACTAAAAATAATTATGTTAGGACTGCTCTATGTGACTTGGGAGCAGATGTTAGTGTTATGTCTTTCTCTCTTTATAAGAGACTCTCTTTGGAACATTTAATACCTACTAATATATCTTTGCAAATGGCTAATAAATCTACTGCTATTCCTGTTGGTATATCTGAGAATGTTCCTGTTCAAGTGGCCTACTAGTTGTTTGATATTAATTGACTTTGTTGTGTTGGAAATGCCTGAAGATGATAATATGTCTATTATTCTTGAGAGACCTTTTCTTAACACTGCAGGGGCTGTTATTGATTAAAACCAAGGAAAGGTAACTTTAAGTGTTAATGATAAAGAGCATACTATTTATTTTCCCAAGAGGATAGATAGAAGATATGGTCTAAATTCAATTGAAAATATTGAGACCATAAAGATTGAAGAATTTTATTGTCCCATTCCACTACCACCAAAAGAATATGAAATTATTATGACTGGGACTATGTCTATCAAGGTTTAGGTAACATAATTATTTAGTGTTAAACAAAGTTTTGCTTCATATAAAAATTATTCTGGTAACAAGACTTGATCAACCTTGTTAACAAAGTGATTTTGAATGAAGAGGACAATGTTTTCACCTTGCCCATTATGTTTTACCATGTTTACTTCTGTTATAACCTTGCTACTTTAGTACAATTATGTTTTCCATCATCCATAGTCATGTTTCATCATGTTTTCATCTTGACTATTGTGGTTATGCATGTTTTCACCACCCATAATTTTGTTTTCACCACTTTCACCTTTGTTTTCTTTGGTTATTTGCCTATTGCAGTGTCATACAACCTCTGTAGTTTTGGTTTTGGTTTTGTTTTCCACCTTTCCAAAAAAAAATTCTGGTTTTAAATTAATTACTAAATTCTGAAAAAACCTCGAAAATAAAGTTTCTCGAAAAATTCTAGAAAATAATAATAATTTTTTAAATAAAAAATGAGTCAGAGAGCCACCTAGGAGACCCCAGGGGGACCCACCAGTCAGGCACACCAAAGGGTGGCGTGGCCAGCCCCTGGTGGCGCTTAGGCATGGTGTAGGGCCCGCTTGCCCTCCACTAACTCTTTCGCCTGCCATAGATTCCTCTCTCACCCCACAAACTCAAAACATTTCCTAGAACCCGAGTTCTTGTTGTTCTTCCTCGAGATTTTTTGATCTCTTTTATCATCCCACTATTGTTGCTGAAATTTGGTGCATTTGCTCTCGGTATGTGACTCCTCCGATTATCCAGGTAGAATTTTATTTGGTGGAGTATTTCTTGAGTATTTTGGTACTGTAGGTGACAGCTTATGTGAGTTTGCATGCTTGATTTAAGTGGAAATAATTTAGTTTTGATGCATGTTTAGCTCTCCTATAAGTCTCTATAGTAGTTTCCACCTTATAGTTGCTTGAAATCAATTTTTGTGATGATTGTTGAAAAATTTCAAAAATGGACAGCCACAACTTTGGAGAAATGTTTAGGAGTGATGCTCCTAGAAGAACAAGGCCCTCACGTTCATCCACTTTATCGAGGTCATCCTATAACGAAGACCTTATAGCACCAAACATCGATGATACGAGAGGCGATGGAATTGCTAATCCATCTAGCTTACCATGCTATACATTTTTGAGAAGCGCAGGTATAATTGATAACTTCTTGATGATGATTGACAGCGTTGGTTTAAACAACTACATGCACGATGAAGGGCCGCAATATGCTATTCTCACATAAACTTTTGTTGAGAGTTTTAGATTTCATAACTCACAATTTAACCCAACTGTTGCCCTTAGGATATATGGTAGCCCTTTTTCCCTGCCTTTGGAGGATTTTTGCAGGATTATAGGTATCAACGCCTCCGGGATAGCGTGCAAAATTCAGGGGAGACCCACTGATCTTATGGAGCTCTATCGAGGAGTTACCAATGATGATGGCCGCCCAACTCAATGTGGGAAGATATGAAACATTCAATTTCCTGCTATAAGATATTTCATTTACTATCTTGCCACTAGTGTCCTTGGTAGGGGCAACACTAGCAATATTTCAAGCTATCATCTTGATTTTCTTTCTGCTGCACTTAACCATAGCAACACGTATAACCTTGGTTCACTCATTGCTCGCCGGCCTAGCTGCTAAGAGACCCATTTATGGGGCATTGTTGCTACACGTATAGAAACAACTCTAGGCTTTCCTATTGCTCCCAATGATGAAATCATAGCTCCTTACAAACTTAATCTTGCTGCCATGAAATCTCATCAGTTTATTACTGCAAACTCTACTGCTGAACATTTAGTATATAGAGTTTTATTTATTGATTCAGATGAGAGGGAAGTTATTTTGCCATAGACTGTTTTGTTCAAAGTTGACAGGTCACTCGGTCCCGCCCGAAGGGAGAGATATTACGAGCAACTGCACTCGATGGAGTTCCATAGGAAGCAGATGAGACGAGATGCGCCTTCCGAGGACTACACCACGCAATACACCGAGGCGTCCTCGAGCACATATCAGGAGGATGGCTCATCCTCGGCCAACTACGGGGGCGCCACCTCATGGCCCGACTGGGATTGATCTCCACTTAGGCCAAAAGCCTAAGCTTGGGGGAAGGTATACCGATATCACACACTCATCTATATATCATTTTCTGTCGGTTCTTTGTATATCCGTATTTTTGTTTCTTTCGTTTGCTTTCGCTTCCTTTTATTTTTATTGTTTTGTTCTTGCTTTCCAAAACAGCAAAAAGACCAAAAATATTTTTGTTGTTTCTTTTTATTTGCTTCTTTTGTTGGTTTGCTTTACTTTTTTTTGTTTCGGTTTACTTTTCAAAAATCCAAAAATATTTTGCTTTGTTTTCTTTTTTCTTTTGTTCTTGTTTTAATTCGAAAACCCAAAAATATTTGTTGTTCTTCTTTGGTTTTGTAAAGTTGTTGCAGAGTTCATCGTTCTTCCGTGTCTCCAGAGGAACTTGGTTATCATTCTATACTATTCAATCCACATGAGTGAAGAGCGCTAATGATAATTTACGACAATTCAAGTTGTGGTGAGAGGCTCGTATGAACTCTATTTGTTTTTATTTTTGTACATATAATCATCCATGTGAACATGCATGGTTTGTACGTGTAAGATGTATGTTATTTAATTGATTCTTAGTAGTTCATGCCCTCTCATGTTTATTTCCAACTTATTAATATAAGATAGCATGTCCTATAAATGTTTGCTCGTATTGTTTTACTCATAGAAGGGTATGACATTGTGGTATCTCGTGCACATGCTCACGTGCGCATAAGACTGAAAACAAAAGATCAATACCCCTGTTAATTTTGTTTTGTCGCAAGCATGATTATGAAAGTTGTTGCTCTCTTGATTGTCGCTCCCCGTCTATTGCTAGCCTTCACCTATACTGAGCATGAGCTCTACTCGTGCATCTAACTCCCCGAAACCAAAGTTTGCCAAATGTGTCCACTATACTTACCTATATATGTGGTATTTAACCGCCACTCCAAGTAAATTTCTCATGTGCTACCTTTAAAACCGTTCAAAATATTATTCCTGTTTTATGCCCCTGTTTTAGCTCACGAGGACGTAAATAGAGAATATTTATATCATTTGTTGGATTCCATACCCTGGACTAGTGTCTTAGTCCGCTTATCCAATTGATAGAAGAGCTGGCAGCGGGGTGCCCAGCCTCAAATTAATACAACAAAATATGTTCACTATTTTTGTCCCTGATTTATCTGCGAAAGCATAATTGTGTAAACAAAAGAGAAAGATGTATAACTTTCTACACGAGTTGCGTCCTTCAATGGGAGCCGATCTTGTGAAGTCTAGTTGGCTTGTGACGTACTGTATTGCATGTTTAACATTCGTTGACATGAGCACACACCTCTCTAAAAATGTTTTCAATACCTCTGTTTAATAAAATGAAAGCTCTAGCACATGAGTTAATCTCTGCTTCTTTCTGCGAAGGGCCTTTCTTTTACTTTTATGTTGAGTCTTCACCTTCTCACTTTATGCACATTCTTGAGAGCATGGCTGTTATTCTTAGTGTAATGTGCTTATCCCAGAACACGGTTGATTGTGGTATAACTTTGATGCTCGTATCTTTGATATCTTTATTTCTAGTCTTCATTTGAACTTCAGAGGTGACATAGCATTTATGTTTTGCTCCACTTTTAAGGGCAAGCGAGTACACTTTATCATACCCTATTATGAGCATTGCAATCCTGCAGATTAATATACTTTATGTTGTTTATTATAAGTTTGTTGGTATCTCTTCATAGTTGCATAGTTGTTGGGTAACTTTTATCTCACATACATCTTATTATGAATTTCCTAAGAACCTGATCATATAGTGAGTATATTTACATCATATGAAACAAAACTGTTCGTAAAAGTCTTTTATCGGACTCAGTTGTCACTGAATTTCTTGAGGACAAGCAATAAGCTAAGCTTGGGGGAGTTGATACGTCCAAAACGTATCTCCTTTTCCGAACACTTTTGTTATTGTTTGCCTCTAAACTTGTGAGTCTTGGATATAACTGAAAGATCATCGTCCATTTTGGTAATTATATGACAGCATATCTATTTCATCTAACGTTTGTTTGATATATGGAAATAAACAGGTTAATCAAGTTCACTAACTCTTTGGGCCGAGTGTTTGGTTTAAATGAAAAGTGCTAGGAGAAAGAAACCCAGGGAGCAGTTTATGCACAGGAGCGGAGGCTCCAGTGAATCCACCGGAGGCTCCGCCCAGGCTCCGGTGCGGATCCGGTGCAGGCTCTGCCCAAAACTCCCTCTGGAGCGCACGAGCGGAGGCGAGGGCGGAACATCCGGTGGAGCTCCGGTGGGGCTGGAACCTCCGCCACTTCCACCGGAGGCTCCGCTATCTCAAGATCTGGGCCTGTGCACAAATAGCATCTGGTGGGCCTCCGATGGGAGCTCCGCCAAAAACAGGTTCTGTTGCTTGCGCGCGGAGGCTCACCGGAGCCTCCGGTGCAGCTCCGATGGCCCCAACTGGCCCCTGTACAAATAGCATCCGGTGGGGCTCCGGTGGGGGCTCCGCCAAAAACAGGTTCTGTTGGGTACAAGCGGAGGCTCCACCGGAGCCTCCGGTGCAGCTCCGGTGGGCGGAACCTCCGCCATCTCCACCGGAGCCTCCGCCCCGTGGTCATCCAAAAGGGAGCTGGTGCGCTGCACTGCTGCGCAAATGATTGAAGCCCACCGGATCCTCCGGCAAAACCACCGGAACCTCCGGTGCTCCTGGACTGCAACGACCACTTAATGAAGGGGTATAAATACCCCTTCCCCTTCCTCATAAATGCCAAGCTTTTCCCACTCTCTCTCCTAGCCATTAATGAAAGCTTCATCCTCCTAGATCGCCCACTCCGTCCATCCAATCACTCTCATACTTGGTGGAGAGCTAGAGGAGACCTAGGTCCACACTTTCACCAAAGGAATTTCAAAGCCATCCACCACAACCTAGTAGATCTAGAATCCTACTTGAGGCATAGAAACCTTAGTGGCTCTTGTGCTTGTAGCTTACACATCAAGAAGCTACGGATTGCTTGAGAGGCTCCATCCATCTTGTGGAGTGACCTCGAGCCCTTGTAAAGGTTTGGTCAACGCCTTCAAGTCGACCTCATAGTGGAAACGAGAATCTGCCTCACCGGAGAATCTCAAGGAGAACAAGGTGTGCACAACCGTGCTATTGAGGAGTGCTTCTCTTTGAGAAGGAACTACGGGAATCATATCCTTGTCTCCTTGTTTACACTTGTTGTGTATCTTGTTACGTTAAGCTTTACTTCCGTTGCGCATATTATCTTGTACACATAGGTTGCTCACCTAGATGCACATCTAGAGAACCTTATCTTATCTTCTCTAGCCCCACTAAAAGGAAAAGAAAAGAAAAATTGGTAGTCAACCTATTCACCCCCCCCCCTCTAGTTGACCATAGTGCACTTTCAATTGGTATCAGAGCCTCGGCTCTTGCTAAGGGCTTAACCTCCCAAGAGTACAATGGTCGATGAAAATGCCCCCGGTAGTTCTAGTGCGGAAATCTCCAAAATGGCCGACACTATATCTAACCTACAAGGTACGGTTGGAATTCTCCAAACCGAATTATCTACGGTTAGCTCTAGTGTTGGTTCGGAGGTTTCTAGCATAAAGAAAATGATGGAGGCACTGATGGGGAAAACCAAGGAGTCCGCGGAACCACCTCCCACCACCAACGATGTTAGCTCGGACGAAGAATCCATTCCGGATATCGACGAGATGGAAGCTAACATCGCTTTAGCTAAGGCTAAAGCCAAAGCGAAAGCCGATAAAAAGGCTAAGAGTGGTGGGATCTCCGAGGGCTCCAAGTCTCAATCGGCTAACGGTTCAGGGTCTCACTCTAAAGTTCCACCACCTCCCAATTATGATTCTATCCACCCTATTGCCACTATGCCACACATGGTTAATGTTGGAGTTCCTCCCATGCTTAACACTAACGAGTTCTCTTCTTGGAAGTTCGATATGGAGTCTCACATTTCAGGATATTGCACCGCTTTGTGGAGAAGCATTCTCCATGGATTCCACCCTCACGATCCGAACAACTTGACTCCAAGAGAGGATGTGGAATTTCAACTCAATAAGACCGCTCTTGTGACTATCCAAAAGGCTCTCCCAAGAGAACATCTTGAACACATCCGCGGTATCAAGACCGCCAAGGAAGCTTGAGATAAACTTGACTCCTTGTTCCAAGGCAATGCAAGCATTCAATCATCCAAATATGATGTTGCTCTTGAAAAGTCCGAGAACTTTGTCATGCTTGAAGATGAAAGTCTCGAGGAGCTATATAGAAGAGTGGTCACCCTTGGCAATCAATTAAGGGACTTTGGAAAAGAGGAAATCTCCGATGAGTGGATCAAGAGGAAATATGTCAAGGCCATAACTCCTTTTGAGAAGAATCTCTCCACTAGCATTCAAACAAGATCCGACTACAACTCCCTCAACTCCATTGGTGTCCTTAGTGAGTTCATAGCCATATCCTTACCTCACAAGAGCGCGGGTGATGCTCTTGCTCGCTCAAGAGGACATGGAAAGTCTCCTAACCTAGACTTGAAGTCTAAGGCAATGGCCAAGATAGAAGAAGTGGATGATGATGATGACGATGAGGACTATGAAGACACATACAAGGGTGCTCATAAGTGTATCGCTCTTGCCATGCAAGGGTATTGGAAGAGATGGGAGGCTCACAAGGCCGGTGCTCCTAGACCCCCAAGGAACAAGATCTTTAGGAAGAAAGGGGAGCGGCCAAGGACATGCTACAATTGTGGAAGTGCAAGTCACTTCGTCAAAGAGTGTCCCTTTGAGCCAAGAGAAGAGAATGAATGGAAGCTTGTTCGCAAGGACAAGAACTAAGCTGCACACAACAAGAACCTCGCTAGAAGAGTCCCAAGGGCTCTATATGTTCAAGAAGGCCCCACACTGGAAACATACTACTCCGGAGATGAAGGAGAAGATGAAGTCGTAGGTGTTTCCCACATCGCCATAGCTACGACTTCCTCTTCATCGGCCTCTCTATTTGAATCCCCCAATGAGAAGGCATCGATCCGACCTACATGTCTCATGGCAAAAGCCACCGCGGTAATATCTTCCACCTCCAAGTCTATTATCACTAGCTCTCCCTCGTTATTGGATTGTGTTGAAAACATTGTTGATGATGAGGAGGCTAAGAATCTAGGCTCTTGGTTATGTAGTCTTGAAGGTGAAACTAAAGAAAAGGTAAAGGCTCTCTTAAGGCAACTTGATGATGCTAACTCTCTCATAGACGAGAAGGAGGAGATCATCATGACCTTGGAGAGCCATGGTGGTAGCCATGAGAACCATGATGATGAACTAGTTAAATATCTCGAAAAAGAAAGATCCATGAGAGCATCTCTCGAAGAGAGACAATCTAGTCTACAAGATACCTATGCTATTAGTGTTTCCAAGCTTAGGAAAGATAATGAAAAATCTCTTTCCAAGCTTAGGAAAGATAACAAAAAATCTCTTGCTTTACTTAAAGTCTTTGAAGAAGAGGAGTCGAAGCTAGGAGTAGCTCATGAAGTAATTGTTGAGAATCATGAAAAACTAAAAAAGGAGTTCATGTCTCTTAAAGAAATTCATGACAAACTCACCAAGTCTCGGAACAACCTCCTAGCTCAACAATCTAAAAAACAAGTGATATCTTCCTCTAATAGCATTGCTATCATGCCTACCTCTTGCACTACGACTAACATTGTAGGGAAAGAGAAAATTCTCAATGATGCCATAAGCTCTCAAGGAGCCAAGAAAGGAAAGGAAGGACTTGGTTTCGTTTCCAAGTCAAAGAATAAATCCAAGAGGGTCACATCTCCCTCTCAAAATGTTGTATTTGTGAAAGAGGGAGAAGTGACCAAAGAGAAGGAGACCAACTCCATTGTGGGTGGTGATACCTCTAGGGGGAGCATCACCCACAATGACTTTGCCGAAAAATATAACCCATCTTATGTTCTTATGAAATCTAGAGATGGACATGTTTATGCTAAATATGTTGGTACTTCTTATGGTGATGATTATCATTGGACTATTTGGGTTCCCAAGACCCTTGTTACTAACAAAAGAGGACCCATTGAAGGATGGGTACCTAAATCAAGAAATTGATCTCTTGCCGGGAAATGCTTCTGGGTCAAATAGATGGACAGTGGATAGTGGTGCATCCCAACACATGACCGGAAGCCATGACGCAATAAGTAATATTGAACCTCCTTTACCTCATCTCAATTGCGTTACTATTGGTGACAAGTCCGAGCTTACGGTATTGGGACGAGGCAAGGTAGCTTTCTCAAATGATTTATCAATTGAGAATGTTCTCCTTGTTGAGTCCCTTGGCTATAACTTGATGTCCTTTCTTCAACTTGCGAATTGTGGCTTTACCTTGTTCTTTAATAAAGAGAGTGTGATTGTCACTTGGGAGACTTCTCTTAAAGTAGCCTTTGTTGGGTTTGTCGAGAACGGCATGTATGTAGTGGACTTCTCTAAAGAAGACACGTGTGCCGCGACATGCCTAATGGCTAAAGTTGATGTGTGGTGGCTTTGGCATTGCCGGCTAGCCCACACCAATATGAGAATTTTACATGACCTCCAAAGTGGCAATCATGTTCTAGGACTAACCAAAGCTAAGTTTGCTAAAGATTGTGTGTGTAGATCTTGTACCCTTGGGAAGCAACATGGAGAACAACACCCAACCAAGACAACTATCTCCACCACAAGAATTCTCGAGCTCATTCACTTAGATCTCTTTGGTCCACTATCTTATGATAGCCTCGGAGGAAAGAAGTGTTGCTTGGTGATTGTGGATGATTATTCAAGATGTTGTTGGGTGTATTTGTTCAAGAGGAAAAGTGAAACTCAAAAGAGAGTCATCGAGTTCATCACTTTAGTGGAGCGCCAACACAATGCTACCATATTGGCCATTCGGAGTGATAATGGCTCGGAGTTCAAGAACTACACCGTTGAGGGTTTTCTTAGTGAAGAAGGTATTGCTCATAAATATTCCACTCCCTATACCCCTCAACAAAATGGTGTTGCGGAGAGAAAGAACCGGACTTTGATGGATGCGGCTAGAACTATGATTGCGGAGTTCTCTTCTCCCTATAACTTTTGGGCCAAAGCCGTCTCCACCGCATGTCATGCTACCAACCGGCTATATCTTCGCAAGATTTTGAACAAGACTCCCTATGAGATTCTCACGGGCAAGAAACCGGATGTATCTTATTTCAAGGTCTTCGGTTGCAAGTGCTTCATTCGCAAGAAAGGTAACGGTTGTCAAAATTTGATACCAAACCTTATGAGGGTATCTGTCAGACCCCGGACCCAGAGATATACATACTGTTATGTGCTCCTAGCCATGGACTCACAAGGGCTTCAGGGTTACCAGCCCCGGCCGTAACAAACAATGGCAGGCAGACCGGATTCATCGGCACGTAGTCCGGATCCCCGGTCTACTACTCCTTGCATCCATGCTCGTCATAACCAATTATGCATACCCAAGCGTCCACGAGTCGGATGAAACTGAAGGAACGGGACCAAAGTTATACAGAGCTGCTATGTGTCCAGAAAGTGCAACAACAATCGAGGGTTACTGGGGTTACCTCGCCCCAGGCCGATCACATCGACAGGCGGGCTCGGATATGGATCATCGGCTCCACAACCCCTCGACTGCGACAACTATGCAGGCATAGCCAAAACTGTATAACAACGGCTCGAAACCAACAACCGATCAAAGCAGCACTCTAGACATGAAAGTTGTATTAAACAAGTGTTACTAGAGTATAGCTTACAAGCAGAGGTCACGACCCAACATTACATCAGACAACGGAAGACAAATTATGTTGCTAATCAACAGGAACCAAAAAGGCCTAAGAGGCCGCAACATAAGGCGACGTCCCAGCCCATAGATTCCAGGCTGCTACCTGGGAACCCCAAACTACTCGTCGATGTCCACGTCGTAACACCACCGAACTGAGGAACTCCACCTGAACCAAGTTGAAGCAAACATGAGTACGGGAGGTACTCAACAAGACTTAGCTAACCTATTATATATCTGCTTCCTTTAAAAAGAGTTATGAAGGTTATTTTGCGTAAAGCCATCTTTGTTTTTCAAATTGAGGAAGGAATAGCACGTCTCATGGAGTATTTTGAAAACAGATGAGAAAGCTACTCAACTACTGATATCATCATCTTTTTAATCCACCAAATCATATCAGCACCTCGTGCTTCAAAGATCACCACCTCCAGTTGTTCCGGTAACTCATGCTACAAGGTAACCCCTCTCGGCATCTCCGTGGAGGCATCCTTCATTCGTCATCACCAAGTTTTAATCATTCCGTTTAAGTTGTCTATGATCACAGAATCCGTCACCAAGTCGTCCTTAACCGCGGACACGGCTTTTCGAAAAGATTAAACCCTGCAGGGGTGTACAACTTTAACCACACGTATCAACCAACTCTTAATGCCAGAACATTGGCACTATTCCGGGAAGTGCCGGCAGATGGAGGTCGACCACGACCTTTCCCTTGCTTCGCCTATTCCATGAGTCGCTCCGAGTAGAGATGGACCGCCAATAGGGAGTGGCCATCTCCTGCCGGGTCTCTATCGTTGTGCGCAATGCTCGACGGTTACCTACCCGCAGAGCGCCGATACATCGCCACGTCCTAGTTTTGAAAAGGTTTTAATATCACCGCAAATCCAAATGGAAAGCCCGAACTAGGCAACTCATGGAACAAACTAGGCAAGTTGAGACCAAGGGGAATCCAATCCCCCGTGTGGATGCACGCTCAGTCTTGGCTCGAAGACGAGAACTCGCTCCTAGGGGCATGAACGAGACAACCACCACAGATCTCTGTGGTCTCGTCATCCACACCTTTAAGTCATGTTAATCAAACATCTCTTAATTTACCACCACTTCCTGCCATACTAGATTCATTCGCAACTCTGATTCATCAACCGGATGGAGCAGAGATCAACAGACATGTATGACTAAGCATGGCATATTTGAGGCTCTGGCGATACACACAAACAAATCCTATGTCTGCTAGGAGCATTGAATCATGATATCTGGGTTATGCAAATAAATAGGATAACTCTATCTATATATTGACTCAAGATACATTGGAACCGAATGCATTTGTACGAGAATGAAAAGTCTTTCGAAATCATATATGGGCAGATAAGAGGTTATGCTTGCCTTGCTTCAAGAAAACCAGAGAAAGTCTTCAGGAATAAGTGCTTGACTTGTCGGTTAGGATCAAGTATTCGTCATTGGATTGTTGGCCTTCTCTTCGGAGTCACGTTCTACCGAGGGGGAAACAACACCGTAAAAGAAATAACAATCAACACATGGCATCGATGCAATGCGCAATATGTATGCATGAGCAAGTTAATACATTGAAATGAAGCCCTTGACATGTTTAATGGGTTGCTAGGGTTCGTACGTTAGTTATGAAGTTTTACTGAAATTAATCCGAAATAGGCCCCGGAGGGGTACTTCGGATGGTTATGAAAGTGGGTACAATTTAAAGTGCTCAAATGGGTTTGAAAGCATCATAAATGGATTACATTTGTCATTTTGAACAATTTAGTATATAACTTTTAATTTTCTATTTTTATTGAATAAAAACTTATTTTTCTATTTTTAAATGAATTAACAACATTAAATAATACTCATTTTTGAACTTTGTAAAACATGTGTGAAAATGATATAATCAGATAGAGTTTATTTTTCCAAACATTTTGGTACCTCACTTTTATTTTTCTGAATTATAAATCAACAGTTATTAATTATTCACTTTTAATTCATTTTCTGTAATTATAAAAGGTGGGGCCCACGGGTCATTTCAAAAATTCCATTTAATTAAACAAGTTATTAGCTGACACGTGGCCAGGCTGAGGTCACGCTGACATCAGCGGTGGCCGGCCGGAGGCAGATGTCGTCGCCGGCGACGAATCCGGCGACCAAATCGCGCGCGGTTGGGCTTGTTGGAAAGCCCCTGGAGTGCTCTACCACATGGTGGTGGCGCCACCTCCAATGGGCCACCGGCGGCGAGCCGCCAAGCACACGACGGCGGCGGAGGCATCGGGCTCCGGCGAAATGGACGATACCGGCCGCGGGGAGGAGCTAGCAGGGTGCTGGGGCGTGGAGAGGCTCACCGTGAGTGTGGAGGGCCGACCGGCGGGGCATGGGATGGACGGAGGGCGTAGGAATTCGCCGGCGTCCGTCTGCCGGCCGTGGAGAAGAGGATGACGGTGTGGCCGATTTAGGTCGTCCCCGCTCACGAGGGCTAGTGTAGGAGCACGAGGAGGCCAAGGCGGAGCTGAGGGCGGTCTTCGATTCGTCGGGGAAGGCCGGAGACGACGGTGCGCGGCGGCGGCCGGCGATGAGCTAGGGTTTCGGCTTAAGTGCTGCAGAGGGAGAGGGAGAGAAGGCACCAAGAGAGAGAGAGAGAGAGAGAGAGCGATACGGAGAGGAGGGAAACAAGGCACGACGCCCTCGTGGTCGTTTTCTGCGAGGCGGCGAGCAGGACGTGGCGACGGCGACCTATGCAGCGGCCACGCACCTACTTTCCTTCTGGCCAGAGCTAGAATAAAGCCAAAAAGAAAAGGAAAAAGCGAAAACCCCCTGAAGTTTCTCAGATTTACAAAGAAGCCCTTCTGGGGTTAAAACTGAACAGAAATAGACGTTTTCAGGGCCTTTTTGCAATAACAAAAATTTGCAAGGATAGTTTTTGGAAACCTTGTCAAATTTGCAAACTCACCATGTCTTTGCTTTCCAATTTTGAAATTCTTTTGAAAACAAATTTTGGGTGACCGCTTTAAGTGGTTTTTGGTCAAATCATTTTGTTATTTCGAATGCAAAATTTCAACCCATGTTTTCATGCACGTATGAGATGCCAACAACACACCACCACCCTATTGTAGCAAAACAGGGATGTTACAAATATAACCCCCTTACAAGAATCTCGTCCCGAGATTCCCGAAGGAGAAGAAAGAAGGAAACACCGGTTTTGAACGATCTTCTCGAACCTTACGGTTCTATTCTTGAAGAGGTTGATCAGTAGCACTTGCGAAGATTCTTCAACGGCTACACCTTAGGGGAGCGGAAAACTCTTAAGATTTGATCTTCACGAAGATCGAATATCTCATGGATAACTCATGACAAGCATGTTCATAAAGAACTTTTGAGTTAACATGCATGAAACACATCAAGGTAATAGAGGGAACAGATGAAGGTTTCAAGTTTATGGATGATGGTTCTTGAAAGGATTTAGAATATGAGCTTTGCACAAGACTTTAAATCCTTTTGGAAAAGAAAGGTTGAACAACTTTTGGCATCGAGGTTTCTTCAAACAGAATACCAAGATGGGGAGGATGGTTTTGGATACCAAAACATAATATCCACAGACGAGGGAAAACAAGAGAAAACACTGTAATCGTGCGTCAGAGAATATTTGATACAGGATCATGTTCACTCTTCGGAGGTGGACACGAAAGATAACGGAACTTTCATTCCGTCAAAACTTTGTCGAAATCTTTGTCAAAAATCGGGATGTTACTTCACGACAAATATGAGTAACCACGGGATGTTGGAACACCGTATTGAAGGAGGTATTCTTGGTCACACCATAAGAATGGATAACCAACGAGGATTGAAAAAAACCCGGAAGTAATAATGAATCTCTTTCCTATCGTGGTTTGGACATAACCATACATCCACCGCATAGTTGAGATCCCATGGCTGAAGTGACTGACGAATTCACACAATGTGTGAGATGAGCAGAACTTCAAGTACAAACAACTTGAGGAAGGAAACTGAACAAAGGTGGTTACAGAACACCAAGAGATGTTCTCCTGATGAACTTGTTTCCACTGAAACGAAGGTTTTGGGAATCAACCAAGAGACATTGGAAGAATCAACGTCCAGGTTATCCTTGATGTTCTAAATACCGACAGCAGGCTCACGACAAGCCTTCTATAGGTCATCAAGTGGAAGTAAAACTCCGGTTTGGAAGAACGGGGAGGGAAACTTGTTAGAATGATCCACACAAGAATTCTCACAGGGAGTGGTTATTTTGCTGATTCAAAGGGGGTATGACATTAGGCCCTCCGGCTAATTGGGTCAACCACCACATCAACCATGCCGTATTTTTGAATGGACCTAATTCAATACCCTTGAGAGGACACCAACCATCATGGCTGCTTGAGATTCAGCTCTGGTTAGTGGATTTATAACTCAGGCTCGGTATGTTTGAGTGAAGCACTAGTAGGAAAACGCTTACTAGTGACCAACAAAAACAAGCTACCGCTGGCGAACAAGCGTTGCTCAGCAGTACACCGCCAGTGGTAAGGGGTTACCGCTGGCGAACAAGCTTGTTCGCCAGCGCTATCTAGTTACCGCTGGCGAACACCAGTCTTGTTCGCCAGCGGTAAGTCTGAAAATTTGAAATTTCGTAAATAAATTTTTTCGCTATTTTTTTTTTCAAATTTTCAAAACAATTGAATTTGGGGAACCTTTAACCACGCTGTAGAATTTTTTCCTTTTTTTTTCTTTTTTTTTTCAACTTTGAATGCCCACTTCCCGCTCGGTCACCCATCCTCCCACTGCTCTAGCCTGAGCACGCTTAACTTCTTAGTTCCATCCCACTACTCTACCTATGACTCACTCATTCTTTCTTGTTAGTATAGTACTATCAATCCTCTTAACTATTGCACCATATATATAGAAATCCGTAATTCCAAATTCGACAAATGATATGTCTAAATTGATCACAAGAATACGAGGAATCCAAATATGACATCCTTATTATCTTTTCTCGAAAAAAAACATTTTTAATTTTTTTTTTTGAATTTTGAATTTATTTAATTAAATTGATTATGTAGGAAAATTTAGTCTGTCTCAAATAACTTTTTTTTCCTTTTGGAATTTGCTCACGCTTCTTTTGATATATTGAACGCGTTTTTTCGACGTCGTATGCAAAAGTTATGGCCGTTTTACGTTTTATTTTTGAATTTTGCATAAAAGGTCAAATGGAGTATTTCAAATTTTGTATATCAACTAGACAGTGCACTCTACCCACATATTAAAGGAATTTATTTTTTGAACATTTTATCATTTTCGTTTCTGCTTTAGAAAACTAAAAAAGGCGGTCCACGGGGGGGGGGGGGGGAGGGGGGGTGTGTGGAGCGAAATTTTTCAAAATTTACCGCTGGCGAACCAAAATAGTGGTTGGCCAGCGGTAAATTTATCGCTGGCGAACTTCCATGTTGCTCAGCGGTAAGTATACTGCTGGCGAACACGCCGCCCTGTTCGCCAGCGCTAAGTTACGTAGTGCTGGCGAACCAGCAACCCTCTTCGCCAGCGGTAAGTTTGGCTGCCCGCACCCTCACGCCAACCGTTACCGCTGGCGAACCAAATGGCATGTTGGCCAGCGGTAACATGGGTAGCGCTGGCTAACAAGGTTTCCTGTTGGCCAGCGGCAACGTGGTGGCTATAGCCTATTTCCTACTAGTGAAGAGGTTTGCACCGTCTACCAACGAGATACATATACTGGATTCTCAAGACATGGACTATGATGTCAAGCTCAAGAAGATGGGTGAGATTGCAGAACTCATGTATTAGCAACTTGTGAAAGACGGTTGCACCTACATGGTTTACTTGCAAAAGAACACATCGGAGTCCTTGTTGGGAAGACGGTCACAAAGATAACGAAGTTCTTAGACCTCTTCTCTTTTACAAACAATTGATCAGTGGCTTGGTGTGGATGCAACTTCTTCAAATGAATGGAGGTAACAACCCACCATATCAAGGATAGACCACACGTGCATGACCGAGGGATTATTCCTGAGGGAACAAGAAAACTTTACTCGAACCCATGGCGACAACTTTCACCAAAAGCACATGGACCGGAGAAAGTCACTTCGAACATCCAGAACACAAGCTTTGAGAGGACACAAAGATGGTTCTCAAAAGTTTCCAACATTAATGCCAACTGTTCAACATGAACCTCTTCCAACTTGGAGAGATAGGAATATCATCGATGGGCTCGACAACACACTTATCAAAACACTCCAAGAAGAGGATCTCATATGATACATGAATAAGGAAAAAATATTGGTCAGATTAGAGGCCATGAAAGTGTACCTAGGAAAAACACCATCAAGATAGTCCTTAGATCTTTTCTCGATTTGACGATAGCCCAAATCAAATCAAGAGGTAGAGTGATAGCATTTCCGCAAAGGAGATACTATCCTGCTTCAACACGAGGAGACTAGACATCCCTTAACAACGGATCAAGTTAGGCGGAGCTTTTGCCTTTCAACTCTCCAAGTTGTTGTTTAAGCTTAACCAACTAGTCCGGAATATCCAGCAGAGTTCCTTGGAGAAAGGAGTAGTTCAAACTACTCCTGATTTAGACTTCACGGTCAGGTGAAACCTGGTGATACTTCTAGAAAGACAACCAGAATATCACAACCCACCGGTATGTCTTGGAGTTTGGAAGGAGGCTTGCTTTTCAAAGCAACTGATTTGATCTTGAGAGCTTCGGCATAAACCTAACTCTCTAATCGAGAAAGTGCATCAGAATGAACGGATTTGGTAACTCAGTCAACTTTTACAGAGGCTGAGTGACCAGTAGTGCTAAGAAGGATACATATGTTTTCTTAGATGTTCAAAGCAATAAAAATTGCTAGGAATATCTGGTACACATGTCGATGAACATACCCATCATTCTCAAGCATTCAAGCTTGGAGGGAGGGTGAGTGAAGAGGTGTAAGAGCATCACTTCATCATTAAGGCCATGAAACTCATCACAACCTCTTGACATAAAGGAGTGCAATAGTCAAAGTTAGAACAGATCGGAAGTTGATGAAACTTCTTTGATCTGCGGATTACAAAACTTTGACCTGGTCCTAGAGATGAACGAGGTACTGGAGTTTGTTTCTCCTTACACTTCAAGGTGGAATGTTTTGACGGAAAACAAGAGCAAATGCATTGGAACAATCCAACACACATATGCAACTTGGTTTCAACACAACGGATGAATTTTGGAAACAACTAAAGGTTAAGATCATGCTCCAGAGAATCCAGAGGTCATGGGGGATGCACAGGGTGATACTTGTTTGTAAAACCGATGCTAAAAGATCGATATAGCTGAGTTAAGAACAAAGATGTGGATTTCTGGATGATCACTCTTGTTGTGATCCCTTCTTGATTACAAGAGAAAACCTATGGCTATTGGAGTTGAAACTACCTAGCCACCCTGAGGTAGAAGATATTCCTCAGGATCCAAAGAAACACAACTTGGGTTAAAGGCCAGCATCCTGTACTGATAGAGTGAGCATCACTTGGTTATGAAACCACATGACTCAACTCACCACAATTCAGCACATTCCGGGACCTTCGGTTCAAGTCCAAGGTTGAAACATTGAGAAAGGAATAAATACTATCTTAGTGCCTTGAAGGACACTATGAATAGCAATCACGAGGTATCTTTCAAAAGACAACATAACACCGGAAGAGCTTGAGCAGAAGATAACAGATACATTCGAGATGGAAAGCAGATCTCGAGGTTCAAGATTTAGAACTTTGAAACATATAAGGATGTGGAATCCACACAATTCTGAGAGACTAGGATGGAAAGGAAATCTCCCAGTTAAGAGATAACAGAACACAGAACACACACGACTCTAGAAACTCATAACTAGGTCAACTTCGGTAAAAGACGTCCTTGCCAGAGAAGGCACCTAGGTTTTGAATGACTAGAAGAGATAGCAAAACCTTTTCAAATCAAAACAGGTAAGGTGACCCAGAGTTAGAGTGATACCAGATAAGGAGTAAAAAGAATCCTAAGAAGGTTTTTCACAATCCATTTGGAATTTCAAAGTAGTTTTCACAAACAATAGACTCAACATCGACCAAGCAGTAAGGTTTTCTTACAGGCAGTCCTGCTCTGATACCAACTCTTGTCAGACCCCGGACCCAGAGATATACATACTGTTATGTGCTCCTAGCCATGGACTCACAAGGGCTTCAGGGTTACCAGCCCCGGCCGCAACAAACAACGGCAGGCAGACCGGATTCATCGGCACGTAGTCCGGATCCCCGGTCTACTACTCCTTGCATCCATGCTAGTCATAACCAATTATGCATACCCAAGCGTCCACGAGTCGGATGAAACTGAAGGAACGGGACCAAAGTTATACAGAGCTGCTATGTGTCCAGAAAGTGCAACAACAATCGAGGTTTACTGGGGTTACCTCGCCCCAGGCCGATCACATCGACAGGCGGGCTCGGATATGGATCATCGGCTCCACAACCCCTCGACTGCGACAACTATGCAGGCATAGCCAAAACTGTATAACAACGGCTCGAAACCAACAACCGATCAAAGCAGCACTCTAGACATGAAAGTTGTATTAAACAAGTGTTACTAGAGTATAGCTTACAAGCAGAGGTCACGACCCAACATTACATCAGACAACGGAAGGCAAATTATGTTGCTAATCAACAAGAACCAAAAAGGCCTAAGAGGCCGCAACATAAGGCGACGTCCCAGCCCATAGATTCTAGGCTGCTACCTGGGAACCCCAAACTACTCGTCGATGTCCACGTCGTAACACCACCGAACTGAGGAACTCCACCTGAACCAAGTTGAAGCAAACATGAGCACGGGAGGTACTCAACAAGACTTAGTTAACCTATTATATATCTGCTTCCTTTAAAAAGAGTTATGAAGGTTATTTTGCGTAAATCCATCTTTGTTTTTCAAATTGAGGAAGGAATAGCACGTCTCATGGAGTATTTTGAAAACAGATGAGAAAGCTACTCAACTACTGATATCATCATCTTTTTAATCCACCAAATCATATCAGCACCTCGTGCTTCAAAGATCACCACCTCTAGTTGTTCCGGTAACTCATGCTACAAGGTAACCCCTCTCGGCATCTCCGAGGAGGCATCCTTCATTCGTTATCAGCAAGTTTTAATCATTCCGTTTAAGTTGTCTATGATCACAGAATCCGTCACCAAGTCATCCTTAACCGCGGACACGGCTTTTCGAAAAGATTAAACCCTGCAGGGGTGTACAACTTTAACCACACGTATCAACCAACTCTTAATGCCAGAACGTTGGCACTATTCCGGGAAGTGCCGGCAGATGGAGGTCGACCACGACCTTTCCCTTGCTTCGCCTATTCCATGAGTCGCTCCGAGTAGAGATGGACCGCCAATAGGGAGTGGCCATCTCCTGCCGGGTCTCTATCGTTGTGCGCAATGCTCGACGGTTACCTACCCGCAGAGCGCCGATACATCGCCACGTCCTAGTTTTGAAAAGGTTTTAATATCCCCGCAAATCCAAATGGAAAGCCCGAACTAGGCAACTCATGGAACAAACTAGGCAAGTTGAGACCGAGGGGAATCCAATCCCCCGTGTGGATGCACGCTCAGTCTTGGCTCGAAGACGAGAACTCGCTCCTAGGGGCATGAACGAGACAACCACCACAGATCCTCTGTGGTCTCGTCATCCACACCTTTAAGTCATGTTAATCAAACATCTCTTAATTTACCACCACTTCCTGCCATACTAGATTCATTCGCAACTCTGATTCATCAACCGGATGGAGCAGAGATCAACAGACATGTATGACTAAGCATGGCATATTTGAGGCTCTGGCGATACATACAAACAAATCCTATGTCTGCTAGGAGCATTGAATCATGATATCTGGGTTATGCAAATAAATAGGATAACTCTATCTATATATTGACTCAAGATACATTGGAACCGAATGCATTTGTACGAGAATGAAAAGTCTTTCGAAATCATATATGGGCAGATAAGAGGTTATGCTTGCCTTGCTTCAAGAAAACCAGAGAAAGTCTTCAGGAATAAGTGCTTGACTTGTCGGTTAGGATCAAGTATTCGTCATTGGATTGTTGGCCTTCTCTTCGGAGTCACGTTCTATCGAGGGGGAAACAACACCGAAAGAGAAATAACAATCAACACATGGCATCGATGCAATGCGCAATATGTATGCATGAGCAAGTTAATGCATTGAAATGAAGCCCTAGACATGTTTAATGGGTTGCTAGGGTTCGTATGTTAGTTATGAAGTTTTACTGAAATTAATTCGAAATAGGCCCCGGAGGGGTACTTCGGATGGTTATGAAAGTGGGTACAATTTAAAGTGATCAAATGGGTTTGAAAGCATCATAAATGGATTACATTTGTCATTTTGAACAATTTGGTATATAACTTTTAATTTTCTATTTTTATTGAATAAAAACTTATTTTTCTATTAACATTAAATAATACTCATTTTTGAACTTTGTAAAACATGTGTGAAAATGATATAATCAGATAGAGTTTATTTTTCCAAACATTTTGGTACCTCACTTTTATTTTTCTGAATTATAAATCAACAGTTATTAATTATTCACTTTTAATTCATTTTCTGTAATTATAAAAGGTGGGGCCCACGGGTCATTTCAAAAATTCCATTTAATTAAACGAGTTATTAGCTGACACGTGGCCAGGCTGAGGTCACGCTGACATCAGCGTGATGTCAGCGGTGGCCGACCGGAGGCAGATGTCGTCGCCGGCGACGAATCCGGCGACCAAATCGCGCGCGGTTGGGCTTGTTGGAAAGCCCCTGGAGTGCTCTACCACATGGTGGTGGCGCCACCTCCAATGGGCCACCGGCGGCGAGCCGCCAAGCACACGACGGCGGCGGAGGCATCGGGCTCCGGCGAAATGGACGATACCGGCCGCGGGGAGGAGCTAGGAGGGTGCTGGGGCGTGGAGAGGCTCATCGTGAGTGTGGAGGGCCGACCGGCGGGGCATGGGATGGACGGAGGGCATAGGAATTCGCCGGCGGCCGTCTGCCGGCCGTGGAGAAGAGGATGACGGCGTGGCCGATTTAGGTCGTCCCCGCTCACGAGGGCTAGTGTAGGAGCACGAGGAGGCCAAGGCGGAGCTGAGGGCGGTCTTCGATTCGTCGGGGAAGCGGAGACGACGGTGCGCGGCGGCGGCCGGCGATGAGCTAGGGTTTCGGCTTAAGTGCTGCAGAGAGAGAGGGAGAGAAGGCACCGAGAGAGAGAGCGATACGGAGAGGAGGGAAACGAGGCACGACGCCCTCGTGGTCGTCTTCTGCGAGGCGGCGAGTAGGACGTGGCGACGGCGACCTGTGCAGCGGCCACGCACCTGCTTTCCTTCTGTCCAGAGCTAGAAGAAAGCCAAAAAGAAAAGGAAAAAGCGAAAACCCCCTGAAGTTTCTCAGATTTACAAAGAAGCCCTTCTGGGGTTAAAACTGAACAGAAACAGACATTTTCAGGGCCTTTTTGCAATAACAAAAATTTGCAAGGATAGTTTTTGGAAACCTTGTCAAATTTGCAAACTCACCATGTCTTTGCTTTCCAATTTTGAAATTATTTTGAAAAAAAAATTTGGGTGACCGCTTTAAGTGGTTTTTGGTCAAATCATTTTGTTATTTCGAATGCAAAATTTCAACCCATGTTTTCATGCACGTATGAGATGCCAACAACACACCACCACCCTATTGTAGCAAAACAGGGATGTTACAGTATCTTTGTTGGCTATGCCACAAATGCTCACGCCTATAGAGTCTACAACAAGTCCACCGGACAAGTTGAAGAAGCTATAGACGTGGTGTTTGATGAGGATAACGGCTCCCAAGGGGGGCGTATAGATCATGGTGTTGTAGGAGATGCAATTCCTCCCATCTTCATAAGAAGAATGGGGATTGGTGAAATAATCCCCATTGAGGGTTACCGGATGACGGAGGGAGAAGGACTATGCCCCACTCAAGTGGAGCCATTGACTACACCCATTGATGATCAAGCTACCCAACAAGATGCACCAAGCCCTCAAGCTAACAATCAAGGCCAAGCTAATGAACAAGGCCAAGAAACTGATCTAAATCATGATCAAGATTCCATCATTGTTGAGAGTGCTCAACCTAGTGGTGATTCATAACCCATTTTTGATCAAGAACAAAATTAAGACGGTCATATCTCCGATGAAGAAGGTGATTCTCAATCTGTATCCAAGGAATCTTTGGAGGAGATGCTAGCACGAAGAGCAAAGAGAAGGCTAAAAATCTTGAACGAGCGGGTCACGCGGAGGACAAGATTCTTGGGCAAGTTCGTGGGAGAGTGGTTACTAGGAGGCAATTGGCGGATTTTAGCAAGGCTCATGCCTTTGTGTCTTTCATTGAGCCCAAGAAGGTCTATGAAACTCTTGAAGCTTAAGATTGGCTTGAAGCCATGCATGATGAACTCAATAAATTCGAGCACAACAAAGTGTGGAAACTAGTACCAAGACCCAAGGATTGCAAAAATGTCATTGGCACCAAATGGGTTTTCAAGAACAAACAAGACAAAGATGGTATTGTCATTCGCAACAAGGCAAGATTGGTGGCCCATGGTTTTTCTCAAGTCGAAGGTATCGATTTCGGTGAAACCTTTGCCCCCGTAGCTCATCTTGAATCTATTCGCATCTTACTAGCTTATGCATCTCATCATAATTTCAAGTTGCAACAAATGGATGTTAAGAGTGCTTTCCTCAATGGTCCCATTAATGAGTTAGTATATGTCAAGAAACCTCCGGGTTTCGAGGATCCCAACCACCTCGATCATGTCTATAAACTTGGTAAGGCGCTCTATGGACTTAAACAAGCTCCATGTGCATGGTACGAGCACCTTAAAGAGTTTCTAGTGGATCGCGGGTTTAATGTTGGTTTAATAGATCCCACCCTCTTTACCAAGACGGTTGGAGGTGACTTGTTTATATGCCAACTCTATGTGGATGACATCATTTTTGGGTCTACTAACACTTTGTTCAATGAGGAGTTTTGCAAGCTTATGACCGATAGGTTTGAAATGTCTATGATGGGAGAGTTGGAATTCTTCCTTGGCTTTGAAGTGAATCAATATCATGAAGGAACTTTCATCAAACAAGCCAAATACACTCAAGACATGCTCAAGAGATTTAATATGAATGATGCCAAACCATTAAGACTCCTATGTCCACGACCACCGACTTGAAACCCGACCCCAACGGTAAAGAGGTAGATCAAAAGGTATACCGCTCCATGATTGGATCTTTGCTCTACCTTTGTGCATCTAGACCGGATATCATGTATAGCGTAGGTAAATGTGCAAGGTTTCAAGCCTCTCTGAGGCAAAGTGATTTGGAAGCTGTGAAACGAATCTTTCGATATTTAGTTCATACCCCAAACTTCGGTCTTTGGTACCCCAAGGGTTCAAGTTTTCAGCTCATTGGATATTCGGACGCGGATTATGCGGGAGAGAAGACGGATAGGAAGTCCACGTCCGGGGGTTGCCAATTCCTTGGCCGCTCCTTGGTATGTTGGTCCTCAAAGAAGCAGAATTGCATTGCTCTCTCCACCAACGAGGCCGAGTATATCTCCGCGGCAAGTTGTTGTGCCCAATTGCTATGGATGAGGCAAACCTTGAAGGATTATGGTATTCATTTTGACAAGGTGCCTCTCCTTTGTGATAATGAGAGTGCTATCAAGATCGCCTACAACCCGGTCCTTCACTCCAAGACGAAGCAAATTGAGACCCGACATCATTTCATTCGGGATCATGTTGAGAAAGGTGATATTTATCTCTCATATGTTCCCACCAAGGATCAACTTGCCGATATCTTCACGAAGGCCCTTGATGAACCAAGATTTCGAGCTTGGAGGAATGAACTAAATGTCATCGATTCTTCCAACTTCACTTGAAACCTTGCATATCTACCCTCATTATGCATGCTAGTAGGTTTAGATGTAGGCATGGACATAGGGGGAGCGCTACTCAACTCATGAGTATGGACTCCTCTTATTATGCGAAAATCAATTCATCATTGCATATCTAGTCAATTGTGACTTATTGTGCTTAATTGTGAGTAGTAATTTTGGACCCAAGATATATCTTCGCGGTGCCAAGTTATACACTCAAACATGGTGGCTTCGGCCACCGACCTTTGGTATGTTTTGGACCTTTCACGCGTATCATATCTCCTTCTTGACAACTCGTACGGGTTCGGTTTTCTACCTTTTATGCTTCTTGCGAACCCCTCCGAGTAATGTCTCTCGTATATCAGTGGCGATTTTCCAACCCAAGCCCCCTTTGCCCAAAACAATATTTCCATCGTAATGCTCTTCTTATTCCAATCCTGGTGTGCGAAAACTTGGCTGGGCGGAGGCTCCGGTGAACCCACCGGAGGCTCCGCCGCCCCTGTCCACCGGAACGCCACCGGAGGCTCCGCTAGCACACATTTGCTTAGCGGGCCAAAATTTGGCCTGTTTTTGTGGACAAGGGGCGGAGCCTCTGGTGAAACCACCGGAGGCTCCGCTGGGGGGAGCGGAGGCTCCGGTGAAACCACCGGAGGCTCCGCCCGTGGCAGTTTTTTCGAGATAAGATCTGGGCGAGCGGGGCAAGTGAGATCCCATCTCATTTTCTCCCCCACTCGCCCTCCTTCTTCCTCCTCTCAACCGCCGCCACCCCCAAGCCATACGCCGCCGGATTTGGGTGCTCCACCGCCGGGAGACCTTCTCCTTGCCTTGGGCCACCCCGGGATCTTCCTTCTCCTTCCTTTTCTCCATGGATGATGCGGGTATGTGCTCTCTCTCTCTCTCATCTAGTTGATGGATGGGATGCATAGGAGTTCATGTTCTTGCTCTCTAGATATGTGGATTTGGAGTTTTAGGAGTAGAAGTTCTCAAGTACAAACCCTAGCAACCTAAATAATGTGTGTTAGGCTTGAATCGTTACGGTTGTAGGGAAGATTCGTTTGCCCTAACCCTAGTTATTCAACCCTAACACCATGTGTATCTTGGTTTCTTGGATTTGTGCGTATTTTATCAACTTGAGCATTACCTTTTCTTCACGCTCTCCTCGCTATTTCTTTCTTAGATGCTTCCGGTTCCAGAGGAAAGGGGGTTCGGTACAAGACTATGGGTCGCCGCAAGACCCCTCAAGTTGATGAGATTGAAGAGGAACTTGACAGCTCTCAACCCAAGCGCAAGCGGTTCCTGGCTACCGAGAAAAAACTGTCCAAGAAGAACACTGCAGAGACCGCCTCCAAGATGTCCGATGCGGTATTTTTGAAGGAACGGCGTGAAAACCTCTATGTGATTGCACGTGAGCGCTCGACACCACAATTCCGGGGTAAGGATCACCGCTTCCACACTGTTTTCCAAAGGCAAATATATCATGAGATCTTGATGAGGAAGCCAAAGGACAACGTTTCCTCTCAACATGCCATCAACTTTGGGCATATGGAAAGGAACTCTCATTACTTTGGGGAGGCTCTTGGACTCATTGAGAGGTTTGGGCTTGGTCCCATTATCAGTCTCCAACAAGACTATGATGAAGATCTTGTCTGTAAGTTCTTGGCCACCGTCCATATCTCCAATGAGACCGAGCGCAATCTCACATGGATGACACAGGGGAGACTGCTTGACATCAAGTGGTCTGATGTTGGCCCTATTCTTGGAGGGTAACCGGATTTTGGACCTTTTGCTGAAGGTGAGGAGTTTGCCAATGGATGGTTCCGGGTTCATGTTATCAACACTTCATCCCTTCCCAAGGATCAACTCACCCCACTCTATCATTGGAAGAAGTTCGCCGTTGGGTTTTTCAAGGGTCTCTACCCCACCTATGATATCATGATGCGCATCTATCGAGAGACTATCAACCCAAAGGCGGGGAATGTGGATGAAATCTAGGGATTCTTGAAGAACCTTATGCTTCTCACTCATCAACAGCGGATGGCCGACACTCCTCGCAAGCTTGATGTGCTTGATTACATTTGGAATGAGCTGTGGCATGCCGTAATCAACCGCAAGAATGCTTGCTTTGGGCCGTTCATCATGAAGATCATCTTACACGTATGGAATGAAAGGTTTCCGGATGAACCATTTGAGGATGATAATTGGATCCCTCACATGGAACGGAAACTCCTCATCAAGGACCACACCGAGCCCCTTGAGCATCCCACTCCTGCTGTTCGCAAGCACAAGGCCATGCCTCGCATCATTGTTGATGAGGAAGAAGAAGAAGAGGCCGGTCCATCTCACCCTCCTCCTTCTAGCAATGCTTTCAAATGGATGGCAAGGGCCCTCAAGAAGGTGTTCCGTCTGAACAAGTAGATCGAGCAACATCAATGGGAAACTCATTATGATAAGGAGCTCAAGAACCGCAACAAAGCTCAGGCTGCTCGTCAGCGTCTTCGTGATGATGGTGACTCTGTGGACTCCCTGGTTCTTCCTAGCATCACGGATTGGGACAAGTGGCAAGCAAAGGACTCCAAGGGCAAGTTGATTGAGTGGTCCGAGGAAGAAGGAGAAGAAGCTACTAGATCTCACCGCCGCGCCCCCTCTCCGGACGTGGAAGTCTCCTCCGAGTAATCTTCGGGGCGTTAGCATCATTTTCTCCCTCTTTTGGTATCTTGATGCCAAAGGGGGAGAGATATATATTAGGAGCGGGTATTTGCATGGGTCTCCCTCAAGCTTCTTTGATTTGCATCCTTTCTTTGCTTGAGGGAGTTTGGATTTTCATTTGGTCATTTGGAACTTCGGTTTGTTTACATTATTCCTACGTGTCGTGAACCTCGTTTTATTATGCTTGTGTGAACCTCGTATCATATTATTATGTTATTATGCTTGTGTGAACCTCGTATCATATTATTATGTGTTGTGTGCTCTATCATTGTCATATTGCTCATGTATATCATGCCTAGATGCTCTCAACATGAAGGGAGTATACCTTTAGGGGGAGCTCCGTTCATATTGTGTTTTCTATCATGCAAATAGGGATGTTGTCATCAATTACCAAAAAGGGGGAGAATGAAAGATCATCGTCCGTTTTGGTAATTATATGACAACATATCTATTTGATCTAACGTGTGTTTGATATATGGAAATGCCCAGGTTAATCAAGTTCACTAACTCTTTGGGCCGAGTGTTTGGTTTAAATGAAAAGTGCTAGGAGAAAGAAACCCAGGGAGCAGTTTATGCACAGGAGCGGAGGCTCCGGTGAATCCACCGGAGGCTCCGCCCAGGCTTCGGTGCGGATCCGGTGCAGGCTCTGCCCAAAACTCCCTCTGGAGCGCACGAGCGGAGGAGAGGGCGGAACATCCGGTAGAGCTCCGGTGGGGCGGAACCTCCGCCACTTCCACCGGAGCCTCCGCTATCTCAAGATCTGGGCCTGTGCACAAATAGCATCCGGTGGGCCTCCGGTGGGAGCTCCGCCAAAAACAGGTTCTGTTGCTTGCGCGCGGAGGCTCACCGGAGCCTCCGGTGCAGCTCCGGTGGCCCCAACTGGCCCCTGTAGAAATAGCATCCGGTGGGGCTCCGGTGGGGGCTCCGCCAAAAACAGGTTCTGTTGGGTACGAGCGGAGGCTCCACCGGAGCCTCCGGTGCAGCTCCGGTGGGCGGAACCTCCGCCATCTCCACCGGAGCCTCCGCCCCGTGGTCATCCAAAAGGGAGCTGGTGCGCTGCGCTGGTGCGCTGCGCTGCTGCGCAAATGATAGAAGCCCACCGGAGCCTCCGGTGAAACCACCGGATCCTCCGGTGCTCCTGGACTGCAACGGCCACTTAATGAAGGGGTATAAATACCCCTTCCCCTTCCTCATAAATGCCAAGCTTTTCCCACTCTCTCTCCTAGCCATTAATGAAAGCTTCATCCTCCTAGATCTCCCACTCCGTCCATCCAATCACTCTCATACTTGGTGGAGAGCTAGAGGAGACCTAGATCCACACTTTCACCAAAGGAATTTCAAATCCATCCACCACAACCTAGTAAATCTAGAATCCTACTTGAGGCCTAAAAACCTTAGTAGATCTTGTGTTTGTAGCTTACACATCAAGAAGCTACGGATTGCTCGAGAGGCTCCATCCATCTTGTGGAGTGACCTCGAGCCCTTGTAAAGGTTTGGTCAACGCCTTCAAGTCGACCTCATAGTGGAAACGAGAATCTCCCTCACCGGAGAAGCTCAAGGAGAACAAGGTGTGCACAACCGTGCTATTGAGGAGTGCCTAGGTGGCACCCCACCTCTCCAACATAGACGTACTTCTCTTTGAGAAGGAACTACGGGAATCATATCTTTGTCTCCTTGTTTACACTTGTTGTTTATCTTGTTACCTTACGCTTTACTTCCGTTGCGCATATTATCTTGTACACATAGGTTGCTCACCTAGATGCACATCTAGAGAACCTTATCTTATCTTGTCTAGCCCCACTAAAAGGAAAAGAAAAGAAAAATTGGTAGTCAACCTATTCACCCCCCCTCTAGTTGACCATAGTGCACTTTCAACAACTAACACGGACTGCCGCTGTTTTCAGCAGAACTACTTTGAGAGAATTCCTTATTTGAAACTCTCTTAAAATCGTGTTCCTCATTTGACACCGGTGAAAATTTTCTTCCCTATATGACACTTTAGTGTATTTTGGTCGCTAGAGAGGAATGAAAGACCTTTCTACCCCCGTACATAATGTGACTAAAATCTATATAAGATAATAGCTGCAATAACATTACACATTTGGTATTGATTAAACAACCAATTGAAACCCATAGTCTAGTCACCAAGTCCGGGAATTGGTACTGTATGTCTGAAGCCCAAGTGACACGGAAACTGACGTCCAACTAACTCTGTGTCTGAAGCTCAATTGATACGTATCTAAAATTAAAAGAAAAAAAAAAAGAAAATATCAAAAAATATATAAAAAAGAGGGATGCCGAATGGCCATTCAACCGAGCTTGTGTACGGGGCAGCATCCTCCAGCTGCATGGACATGCCAGCGTAGCGAGTACCTTGCCGCTCCGTGGCCTCCGGCCGTGGCGCGTACTAGATAGCTGCTTAGCTGGCCGTGCGTCTCATCTGCAAGTCTACTTGCTGCGCTGGGCTCGCACGACGCTTCTTATACATATCTATGGTCACATTATACATAAGGGTAAATAAGTCTTTTGATGCCTCCCTAGTGAACAAAATGCACTAGAGTGTCATATAGGGAAAGAAATTAACTTTAGAGGTCATATAGGGAAGAAAATTTTCACCGATGTCAAATAAGGAACAAAATTTTAAGAGACTGTCAATTAAGGAATTCTCTCAACTACTTTGGTGTCTCATTTTTGTGCAGAAAAATCAACTTTCGGGAAATTTCCCGAAAAAGATCCCATTGAGCATGTATCACCAGAAGACCCCAGGAGCCGGAAGGACACCTGGAGGGGGGCAAGGAGTGGCCCAGACCACCCCTAGGCGCGCCCCCTAGGCCACGCCACCTGGTGGTGTGGGGGCCACAGGCGCCCCCTCGGGCTCCCCTTTCGACTTATGCCCCGTAAACCTAAAACGCGAGTTTTTTTTGTCATATTCCATAGAAACACAACATAGCACCGTCGCTTCCTCGAAACCCAATTCGGGGATCAGAAGTTCCTGTTCTGACACCCTGCCGGGACGGGGATTCGAAGGAGATCATCGCCATCGTCACCGCCACTGCTTCTCCATCAACCATCCATGATTCCCCCGTCCATGTGTGATTAAAACCCGCTGTAGGCTGAGAGGGATGGAAGGGATTGGATGATATTGTTCATGTAATAATGTCAGATTGTTAGGGCATAGTTCCTAGTATCCGTTGTTAGTGCTATACACCATTGTTGCAACTTGTTATTCTTAATGCTTGTCACTTTGGGCCCGAGTGTCATGATCTCATATCTGAACATGTTATTGTTTCATGAGTATAATTATGTTTCTTGATCATACCTGCAAGTTGTTTGCACATAATATTGTCCGGAACCCGAGGCCACAAAGTGACAGAAATTGGGGCAACCGAAGGGGATGGTTGTGATGTGAGGATCACATGTGTTCACGGAGTGTTAATGCTTTTCCTTGGTGCTTTATTAAAAGGAGCACCTTAATTACTAGTAGTTTCCCTAGAGGCCCCGCTGCCACGGGCTGGTAGGACAAAAGATGTTGTGCAAGATTCTCACTGCGAGCGTGTACGACTATATTGGAACACAAGCTTATGGTTACCTAGAACTTGGATGCTTTATTATTATTATCTGCAATGCCCATGTTATTATTACATGAATTATCTTATCCATGCAACGCATCCACCCTCTACGCATGCGGTATTTTCATCCTGCTGTTTTCACAACTGCTACTGTTGTTTTCACGATTGCTACTATTGTTACTATTTTACTACTGCTGTTATTTCACTACTGCTGCTGCTATAAAACTGTTACCATTTTGAAACTGTTGCGAGCAAGTCTACTTTCAGGTGCAACTGAGTTGACAACTCAGTTGATAAGGCTAATAAATATTCTTTAGCTCCCCTTGTGTCGAATCAATAAATTTGGGTTTTAGTTCCCTCGAAGATAGTTGAGACCCCCTATACTTGTGGGTTATCACGACTGTTTCCTGGCGCCGTTGCCGGGGATCATAGCTTTATTTATTTACTCACTTGAACGTGATATTGTTTGCTGCAAGACTTTCATCATGGAAAGACTCGTGATGGAGAAGTTCATATATTACCATCCACTACAAGGAGAGGTACAACTCTGAACTCCTTAGTTTCTCTTGATTCAACATCTGTTATCAGTAAGCGTCTTACACCACCACATGCTACGCACACTGTTAATTTAGCTGAGTCTAAAAATGTTTCTGATACTTTTGATGATGCTTCTACTCTGCTTGATGATACTGGTGAAGGGAATATGCCCGAGAGGCAATAATAAAATGGTTATTATCTTATTCCTTGTTTATGATGAATGTTTATTTCTCATGCTAGAATTGTATTAACCGGAAACGTTGATACATGTGTGCTTAATAAACAAACAATGGTTCCTAGTAAAGCCTCTCTTTTAACTAGCTCGTTGATTAATAGATGATCAAGGTTTCCTGATCATGAACATTGGATGTTATTAATAACGGGGTCATGTCATTAGAAGAATGATGTGATGAACATATACCCAAAGAGAATATAGCAATGCGATCAAGTCATTTAGTTTACATTGTTATATCAAACATACGAAGTAACTTATTCCTTAGACCATGAGATCATGTCAATCGCTGATACCGGAAGAGTGCTTTGATGGCATTAAACGTCACACCGTAACAGGGTGACTATAAAGGTGTCGTTAAGTATTCGGAAAGTATTAGTTGAGGATCATGGATCAAGAGTGGGATTTTTCCATCCAAATGACGGAGAGATATACTCTGGGCCCTCTCGGTGATATCACATCGAAACCGCTTGCAAGCACGTGATATGATCACAAAGGATGTTATATCACGGGAACGAGAAAAGAGTACTTGTCGGTAACGAGATTGAACAAGGTATGGTTGATACCAATGATCGAATCTCGGACAAGTAAAATATCGCGAGACAAAGGGAATAGTTCACGACGTTGTTGGTTCACACGATCACGAGAGTCATCGTTGAATATATAGGAATCATCACGGATCTCCAGATCCCGCTGTTGATTATTGATCGGAGAGGAGTCTCGATCATGTCTATCTTATTCGCGAACCTTAGGGTGACACACTTAAGGTTCGATGGCGCGTTTGAGAGGATACGGAATATCGAAGAATATTTTGGACAGCACCGAAATTGTTTCGGGGAAAATTGAAATAGTTCAAGGGGTTTTTCGTCGAATGGTTGTTAATAGAATTAACAAATGATTCGAGGTGCTATATGCAAAAGTTTGTTAATAGAATTAACAAATGCTGAAATAAAGAAATAAAAAGGTTTTATCTATTTATTAAAAGAAAACCTTTGAATTTTCCATGTGGGAAATAATGGGAAATGAGTGGGTGTGAGTGGAGTGTCCACTCACATGATGAGGGAAGAGGTGGGGGCACCCCCATGGGCTGGCCGCACCCCCCTTGGGCTGCCTCCCCCCTCTCCTATAAAAGGAGGGTGAGAGCTCTCCCTCCTCCACACACTTGCCACTTCCCTTTCCCTCCACCCGCTGCTCCATTTCATGGTCTCCGGCTTGGCGAAGCCCTGACCGTGGGATTCTTCACCACCACCACGTCGTCGTACTGCTGGAGTTCCGAGGGATCCTCTACTTCCGCGCCCCGATGGAACGAGGGAACGGAGGTCGTCATCAACCGTACGTGTGACCGATCACGGATGCACCGCCGGATTGCGGTGCCCATCTTCTCGCTATCGGGATCGGTGTGAGTACGACTACGCCAACAACGAGATTTTATCTCGTACCACTTTGAGTCTTCGAGGGTATGTGTTCTCCTTAACCCTCTTGTTGCCCGTTGCACTTCGTCTCCTAGATTAGATCTTGGCCTTTCGGGTGTCTCTCGCGTAGGAATTTTTTTGTTTTCTATGCTACGACCCCTTCAGTGGTATCAGAGCCGGATCTATGCGTAGATGTTTTGTACGGGTAGAACACATAGGTGTATGTGGGCGTTGATGATCATGTTATTGCCTCCTTGAGTATTTTATGATCTTAGTGGCATAGTAGGATGAAGCTGCCCCAGACTAAGTTTACGTGTACTATGTACGCGAGAGTTGTCTCACTTGTGGCTAAGGGGGTGTCCGTTTCTCCTACTATAGTTAAGATCTAATCTACGAAGGGTTGCTAAAAATATGTTTATCAACTTTGTGGTTGATGTTCGTAGGTATGAACGGTTCTATCCTCGAAAGCCCTAAGCCACGTAAAATATGCAAAAATAAATTAGAAGCGTCTAACTAGTTTTTGCTGGGCATGTGATGTGATATGGTCAATATTACAAATTTGATTATGAGATGATCTATTTTGTAAATTATTGATATACCGGAAGGTATCCATATGGTTGTCTTCTTATTGATGGACAATCAAGTTTGGGGTACCGTGGTACTTGGTACCACGCCGGTGGAATGATTGAGATCATACCATAATGCACATGATGGAGATCAAGTGCAAGGAGGACCATATCATATCACGTTATCCTTTCATGTGATGTCTGTGATGTTAATCCTTTTTATGCATCTTCTTTTGCTTAGATAACGTTGGTAGCATTATAAGATTATCCCTCTCACTTAATATCAAGATAATAATGTGTTCTTCCTTAAAGTATGCACCGTTAAGAAAGTTCGTCGTTTCGAGACACCACGTGATGATCGGGTGTGACAGACTCAACGTTCGCATACAACGGGTGTTTTCAAGCCTAGCATGTACAGACATGGCCTTGAAACACACGCAATACTACGGTTCTACTTGGCGAGCCTAGCATGTACATACATGGCCTCGGAACACGTAACCGAAAGGTAAAGCATGAGTCATATGGATGATATGATGAACATGTCGATGTTCGCCTTTGAAACTACATCATCTCACGTGATGATCGGTTTTGGTGTAGTGAATTTGGTTCGTGTAATCACTAAAGACGACTAAGAGGGATGTTGTTTTTGAGTGGGAGTTCATGGTTTAATTTTTGAATTAACTTGAACTTATTTATCATGAACAACAAATCAAAGTGAATTTGCACAAATTGTAGTATTCATTGGCATCCACATAACTACCTTACACTTAGATTGTTAATTGAGATATAACTGTTATGATCTGGTAAATACCATTTAAGATTGGTACCGTATTAGTGAAATTTAAAATTGAGTCCTATTGTAGATTTTTGGTATTTCCTACCTAGCTCCATATGGTTAATGATTGATTGATCTAGAGAGCAAATAATTCCTACTTTGAATCGAGAGTCATGGTTGCTTCCGTATTACTTTATCTTCAAAAGAATGTTTTGTTGATCAAGGTGATTTAGGAACTGAAAAGAGTTGTTTTCAGAAACAATCAAGTGAAAGATATATTGATATCTAGAAACTTATTTGTGGCAACATGACTGAGTATAATTTAGCGTGACAATGTTTGCTTATATTATCTGAATATATGCAAATTTAGCGTGACATTGTTTGCTTATATTATCTGAATATATGCAATGATTGAAGACGCTAGGCGTTTGAATATTCCAAGAAGTTGGGCGCTGAAAATTATCCTCTAAATCCCTTCCTTCTAGCTATAGTAGCTTAATCATAAAATTATTATGATGGGATGGATTAGAAGTATGGGTAAAGTAGTTTACCTTACTTGGAGATTGCTAAGAGTGGAATCTAGAAGAATACTATTAATATGGTGATATTAGTAGAACAATCAAACTCAAAGTATGACTCAATGGGTGATAGTATATGACTAACACGCCAAAGAAAATGAGCTAGTAAGACTAGCATTGTTTGATGTTGAATGATTCTTCTATAAAGGAAAGGGAATATTGAAAATAGAATTACAAAAAGATATATGGCAGAAAAAGAAGATAACTGGAAAGTCCAGCTCAGGAGTATATGCTTGATATACAAGTTATAGATGTATTACTAGTTAACAAATTATTTTTGGGTATTTTTTATACCACATTGGTTGGTATGAGTTGTCATACAAAGCAACACAATGCAAGAAATACAAGGGCCTAAAAGGAACTAGTAATAGATGTGGAATCGATTATGACAAGAACATAAATAAAGTGTTATTGTGTTCATTATAGTATCGAACCAAACATTCAAGATTTATTTTAAGAACTTAATAAGTTGTTATTTTGTTCTAGTATTTTGTGAGAACAAATGAGATTGTTCAAACGATGACCATATTCCATAATTGATGGATATGTTAATATAAATCATGTTGGTAAAGTAAACATATATAAGACTGAATGCTAAACGTTGCAAGACGTAAAAGATTTTCACTTAAATTGTGACACCACCATTTTAGTTCATATCGGAAAGGAAAACATGAAGGAACTCCATATTGATGGACTTCCAGAGTCATTTTGTTTTGAATAAATTGACGCTTGTGAGACCTCTTCCAAAAGATGACTAGAATTCCGTTCATAGGCCAAAGTAGAATGGACGACTAATTTAGTGGAGATTATACATATTGATGTATATAGTCCATTATGTGTAGTCATGTATGGTGGATTAATTTTTCCTTCATAAAATTCTGTCGATGATTTAAGTAGATATGTGAGTATATCTATTTAAAGGGAACAGAGTTTGACATTTTGAATTGATTCAAAAGGTTGTTAATATGAAGTTAAAATCAATGTAACAAGATAATAAAGTATTTATGATTGGATCATAAAGGATAAAGTTTGAGTTACAAGTTTAGCAAAACATCTGAGAAGTTGCAGAATTGTTCTGCAACTTATACTTCTCGAATACCCCACATTAGATTGGAGTATTCAAAAGACAAAATCAAACCCTGTTTGACATGGTAAGATTAATAAAATTGCCATTATAATTTTAACAACCGCTTTTACACTAAAAAGAGCACCATCATGATCCGTTGAAATTGACAACATATAAGATATGGTTTGGGTAATGACCCGAATTGTCATTTTTATTAAGTTTTGGTATGCATAGCATGTGGAAAATGTTTACAACCAAAATAGGATAAATATATGTTTATAAGGTTATCCCAAATAAAACATTGGGTATTTCTCCTATCACCGAACCAAAAGACAAATGTTGTTTGTCAGAAAGGGTTGATTTCTCGAGAAAGTAGTTCTTGCGAAACAAGTGAGTGGGAGCACAGTACAAACTCAACGAGATTAGAGAATCTTTCGTTATCATGTCAAGAGTAGCGCAGCACTGGAAGTTGTTCCGGGGTTTACTATTTTGACTAAGTAGAAGACACTACAAATGTTGTAGATACTTCAAATGAGTTTGCGAACTGTACCAGAAAAGTCCAAAAACTTTGTACTTAGAACAACTTGTGGTTTAAGTGTAAAGTGTTGTTTTGACAACAAAAAGGACCTGGACCTTATAAAGGAAGCAAATGATGGGCCCTGACTTCGTAAAATTGACTATGAGTCATTATATCCGCCATAGTATCCTTGTATGAATATCAAGTATGTGAATTGGTAGTCCTTTCAATAGGCATGATGCCTAACGATAGCAAAAGGGTCTATATAGCGACAAAGACATGGATACTTATCGAAAAGTTGTTTTCGACGAAGTTCAAAGAGTTGACTACTACAAGATTTTGATCTTCCGTAGTGATGCTTTAGTCTTTGCGGATAGTTCTAGCAAAAGGTTACATATTATGATATGGCAGTTGAATAACAAAACCAACTCTCCTCTCGAGGAAGTTTGATCAAGGATGTGTACTTGACACAGTCTGAGAGTTTTGTAAAATTCAAAAGGTTGCTAGAAAGGTATGCACACTTCAATGGTTGAAGTGAGCATAGCGAAGTTGAAATCTTTAGCTTAATGAAGTTATCAAAAGAGTTTGATTCCATCATGAATGATAAAGATGCTTGTAGAGTTACAAGAAATTAAGTGGGAGCGCTATGCCATATTTCCAATACTTTATGTAGATGACATATGGTTGATTGGAAAATATGTATTTTAAATTAACACGGTTGATATTTTCGATTTCATATTGATGAAAGGCTTAGAAGATATTGGGCATCGATATCTATAAAATATGGATTGACGCACCTGATATGATTGGAGCCAAATTACATAGATGAAATATTGAAGTAAGTCAATATGAAAATTACAAGAAGGAGTTCTTGTCGCATGGAAAATAATTGAGCAAGATTCATGTGTTTTGACACATGATGAGCATCATTGAAATTGAGATTTCTAAGTCATGTTTCCATGCTATGTACACAACCAGATGAGTCCTATGCTATAAAATGTTATAGTAGGATAATTCATATGATGATTAGACAACATTGGGAGAGATCCTTGTGTCATTTTAGAAATGCTAAGGATATTTTTTCCTATATAGTAATGACAAAATATTAGTTGTAATATGTTACACTAATAGTCTTGTCATTTATTCAAGTAATTTTATCTCAATTAAAATATGTGATGAAGGGTAGCACAATAGGATGGAAGAAAGTTCCATGCTGGATTTGAAAGAGTTTCAAAACTAAAATATTGTCGTTGTGTTAACAACTGACTGTAAGTGTATTTTGTGTCAAGGAGTTCTTTATTGAACTTGGTGAATTTCCAAGAATGCTGAAACTATGAAGCTACATTTTCACAATGTTAGTAACATCAGTTTAAGCTGAGGAATTAAGGTATCACCGGAACTTGGTGAGTTTCCAAGAATGCTAACACTATGAAGCTACATTTTCACAATGTTAGTGACATCAGTTTAAGCTGAGGAATTAAGTTCTCACCAATTGACCATATATATACAAAGCCATCTCATTAGAGAATGAGTGATGCGTGTAGACGCAAAGAACATGCAAATACAATAGGACCTGAACAGTTCAGATCTTTTTGATGATGTTTACCACATGCGAAGCATGGTAATAACACTGGTACGCCATATGTGTTAAAGTGCTTACAGACTAGATTATTGACTCTAGTGCAAGTGGGAGACTGAAGGGAATATACCCGAGAGGCAATAATAAAATGGTTATTATCTTATTCCTTGTTTATGATGAATGTTTATTTCTCATGCTAGAATTGTATTAACCGGAAACGTTGATACATGTGTGCTTAATAAATAAACAATGGTTCCTAGTAAAGCCTCTCTTTTAACTAGCTCGTTGATTAATAGATGATCAAGGTTTCCTGATCATGAACATTGGATGTTATTAATAACGGGGTCATGTCATTAGAAGAATGATGTGATGAACATATACCCAAAGAGAATATAGCAATGCGATCAAGTCATTTAGTTTACATTGTTATATCAAACATACGAAGTAACTTATTCCTTAGACCATGAGATCATGTCAATCGCTGATACCGGAAGAGTGCTTTGATGGCATCAAACGTCACACCGTAAGAGGGAGACTATAAAGGTGTCGTTAAGTATTCGGAAATTATTAGTTGAGGATCATGGATCAAGAGTGGGATTTGTCCATCCAAATGACGGAGAGATATACTCTGGGCCCTCTCGGTGATATCACATCGAAACCGCTTGCAAGCACGTGATATGATCACAAAGGATGTTATATCACGGGAACGAGAAAAGAGTACTTGTCGGTAACGAGATTGAACAAGGTATGGTTGATACCAATGATCGAATCTCGGACAAGTAAAATATCGCGAGACAAAGGGAATAGTTCACGGCGTTGTTGGTTCACACGATCACGAGAGTCATCGTTGAATATATAGGAGTCATCACGGATCTCCAGATCCCGCTGTTGATTATTGATCGGAGAGGAGTCTCGATCATGTCTATCTTATTCGCGAACCGTAGGGTGACACACTTAAGGTTCGATGACGCGTTTGAGAGGATACGGAATATCGAAGAATATTTTGGACAACACCGAAATTGTTTCGGGGAAAATTGAAATAGTTCAAGGGGTTTTTCGTCGAATGGTTGTTAATAGAATTAACAAATGATTCGAGGTGCTATATGCAAAAGTTTGTTAATAGAATTAACAAATGCTGAAATAAAGAAATAAAAAGGTTTTATTTATTTATTAAAAGAAAACCTTTGAATTTTCCAAGTGGGAAATAATGGGAAATGAGTGGGTGTGAGTGGAGTGTCCACTCACATGATGAGGGAAGAGGTGGGGGCACCCCCATGGGCTGGCCGCACCCCCCTTGGGCTGCCTCCCCCCTCTCCTATAAAAGGAGGGTGAGAGCTCTCCCTCCTCCACACACTTGCCACTTCCCTTTCCCTCCACCCGCTGCTCCATTTCATGGTCTCCGGCTTGGCGAAGCCCTGACCGTGGGATTCTTCACCACCACCACGTCGTCGTACTGCTGGAGTTCCGAGGGATCCTCTACTTCCGCGCCCCGCTGGAACGAGGGAACGGAGGTCGTCATCAACCGTACGTGTGACCGATCACGGATGCACCGCCGGATTGCGGTGCCCATCTTCTCGCTATCGGGATCGGTGTGAGTACGACTACGCCAACAACGAGATTTTATCTCGTACCACTTTGAGTCTTCGAGGGTATGTGTTCTCCTTAACCCTCTTGTTGCCCGTTGCACTTCGTCTCCTAGATTAGATCTTGGCCTTTCGGGTGTCTCTCGCGTAGGAATTTTTTTGTTTTCTATGCTACGACCCCTTCAACTGGTTCCATAGGTCCTTTCCTAGATGCTACAATTTCTAAATCCAAACAAATTGAAAATGCTGAAATTCCTGTTGGAAATGCTAGTACACCTGTTAATTCACCTGAGTTTATTGATGATCTTGATGAAACCTATATTGAACTTAATGATGACTTTATTGAAGAAGCTCGGGCTACTACTGGTGCAGTGCTCTTAAGAGTCTTCTTGCAATACATGTTGTTAAATATTAATCTTCTCATGATGCTAAATTTGCTGCATCTCCCATATACATTAGGGATAAGGATTATGATTTCTCTATAGATTTATCTCATATATCTATTGTTGAGAAGGAACCTTTATGTGGAACTGAAAGTAAAAGTCCTATGGAACACATGAATGAGCTTTCATCGTTGAGTAGTTTATTTTCTGATCATACTAAGCTACGTACTTCTTTTGGTACCAAGATTTTCCCTTTATCATTAAAAGATGAAGCTAAAACTTGGTTTAACAATCTGTCACCTGGATCTATTACTAGTCCTATGGATTTGGTTAATGCTTTCTTTCAAAAATATTTTCCAGCTAGTGCTCAACATGCTGCTGTGCAAGATATCTTTAACTTTGAGAAAATTGAAGGAGAAAATTACCTGAAACTTGGACATGGTTTTGTTCTTTAATTAGAGCTAGTCCTGGCTATCCACTACCTAAAAATGAGCTCCTAGATATATTTTATAATGGACTAACAGTTGAATCTAGGACATACCTGGATAGTTGTGTTGGCTGTGTTTTCAGGAAAAGAACTCCAGACGAAGCTGAGGAATTAATGACTAAAATGGCAAAAAATAATGATGCTTGGAATATACCTGAGCCTACAGCTACACCAGAGCCAACATCAATATCAACACCCAAGAAGAGAGGGATGATTGAATGAAATGATGAAGTGATGAAGGAAGCCAAGAAATATCTTAAAGAGAGGGATATTAAATCTGAAGATGTGAAGAATTTACCTCCTATAGAAGAACTATGTACGCCTATTCCTCATCCATCAACAATTGAGGTACACTCTCTCCAATACTTTGATAATAGAGATATCCCCTATTCTAAACCACCTGATCAATGGTTAGATGAATTTGATAATTACGTTGTTAAGCAAGATAATTTTATAACGAGAGTGCAAAATCATCTTATGGAAAACTCTAGAGCTATTGATAATTTGCATGTTATTATTGAGAGAACATCTAAGGATGTTAAAATGCTTGTTAAACATTTTCATATGGTTCAAACTCAAATTGATCAACTCACTAAAGTGCAAAAGGATATGCTAGCTAATGCTTCTAGAGAAAAACATGTTTGTGAAATAATTACTAAAAGTGGTATTTCTACTCAGGATACCTTGTATCCTGAAGGACATCCTAACAGAATTGAACAAGATTCTCAGTAACCTAAAAAACAATAGTTCTCCTTCTAAGAAAAAGAAAAAGAGACATAAAACTGTTGAAGAATCTTCTGAACTGCTAAAGATCCTAATTGTATATCTATTTCCGATGCTGAAAGTGAAAGTGGTAATGATAAAAGTGATGCTTCTGATAAAGAATAGTGCTTGCAGTAGGTTGTATTATAAGTATAAAAAGAATGCACCAGGGTCCACAGTTCACTAGTGGTGTCTCTCCATAAAAGATAAATATCATGCAGGGTGAACAAATATCAACTAGGCAATTGACAAAATAGAAGCTCCACCGTAGTGCATATACATGACATGATGATTACTATGATATTTATTTGGACATTACAACATGATACATATACCGTAATCCAACTGCATCTATGACTAATAATCCACCCTCAGGACGTCATCCGAGCAAACATTGAGTATTAAGTTTCAAACAACAGATAATTACTTTAAGTAAAGTGACAATAGAATTTTTTTAGACAAATCATTGTTGTTTTATCCCTAGTGGCAACATCACATCCACAATCTTAGAAGTTATTGTCACTCTCCCAGATAACTGGAGGCATGAACCCACTATCGAGCATAAATACCCCTTTTGGAGTTACAATCATCAACTAGTAACGGAGAGGACGCAAGATTGCAAATAACATATAAAAGATAGATCTATAATCAACTTGGCACATCATTCAATATTCATTGGATCCCACAAACACAATTTGTAACATTACAAATAGATGATCTTGATCATGTTAGGCAGCTCACGAGATCTAAACATGATGACATAAAGAGAAGAAGACAACCATTTAGCTACTTCTATGGACCCGTAGTCCAAGGATGAACTACTCACGCATCACTCCGGAGGCAGACATGGTAATGTAGAGTCCTTCGGTGATGATTTCCCCTCCCGGCAGGTTGCCGGGGAGAGCTTCAGAACCCTCTTAAACTAGGGTTGACAACGACGATGGCTGCGGAACTTTTCGTGGATGGAGCCTCAGGTGTTTAGGGTTTTCCTGATGAAGAGTTTATATAGGCGAAAGAGCGATGTCATTGGACGCCCAAGGGCCCACACCACGTGGAGCAGGAGTCGAAGTGGCTCAACCGGCGGAGCTGCTATTTCACACCAATGAGAAGGTCCCATTCGCGGGTGGCGAGTACGTTGAACCGGATGTACGTATGGCCGTGAACCCTTTTTCCTCCTTCGGTCGCGTTTATTCTTCAGCTCCCAACGTTCATGATGGCGCGCACGGCCTGTTTAATCTAAGGACTAGCTTAAACGTTATGAATCGCATGACATCAGAAAGAAAGAAGGGGGACTTTCCCCTTTATGGTTTGAGAGTCGTCTACAATGCTCTGGTTGCTCCGCCGGTGCGCTCCTCGTCTCCCCCCGGCGGCGATGCCGTTCGGAGACAACTCGTGGGCGTAGCCCGGCCTGTTTATAGTAGATGTAGGTTGCTTTTCGTCGTCGTGCTTGTAGTTGCCTCTATGGCTTTCCTCCCTCCCTCCTGCTGGTGCTCCGCGACTCGCAGGGACGCGGAGACCGGATCTTCATCTTTCTGCAGGTCAAGCCCAAGGCGGGCTTCCCTTGAGGGAGGAGAAGATCAAAGCTACTTCAATAAGGTCGTCTGCCCTACCGGCCGCTCAGGCGATGCGAAGAAGAAGGGACCTCTTTCTCCTCTGCTTCACCACGGAGGTGAGGGATGGAGGGCGAGTTGCTGCTCTTCCTCGTCATGGCTCGAGTGGTTCCCGCTGCAGCTCTGCGCAAATCAAGCGAAGGTGAAGCTCACCGCCGCTAGTCAAGGCCATAAGGGTGGCCAATCAACATCAACCTCCAAGACCGAGGCCCTCTGCGCTCGACGACGGAGCTCGACTACGCTCTTCCACCAAGTGGTTCCGTCCCCGGTGGATGGGTGCTAGCCGGCGTCAAGCACCTCGCCGGAAGGGAGAGTTCGGTTTCTCAATGTGCTCTGATTTCGGCGTTTCCAACGCCCGGAGATCGCCGGCGACCAGTGGTGGAGTTGCCCAAGGACCGGATTGCGTTTCCACTTTTTGTCCAGGGTGTGTTTTGTAAATGCTAGGGCCTTATCTGTGAATTTAGATCTTTTAGGGCAAGAGTTGTAAAAGGCCTTAGTAAACTTTGTACTCCCCACATTCACTTAATGCAGCACGGCACTCCGGTGCCACCTCTTGTACAAAAAAAAACCGTTATGAATCGCATAGTCACCTCCAGTGTGAAAGCAATTGGGCTGACGGCCAAATTTTAGCTCACCAGGTTCTAGACTGCTAAGGAATGCCACTGGAGACACCGATGGATATGATATATATCTTTTATATTTGGAGAATTAAGTACCTGACTGGTTGGAGGATTGCAAGAGGTGATAACTTATTAGATTGTTATTATGAAAGATTGGAAATATACTTGGCATGAGCAATGAGCTCATAGTTGGTATAATATATACAGACTTCGCGAATGATATATCCGACGAAGAACATAGCAGCTCATATTTGGCAAAGCGCATCATGTATGACTACCCGGTACCCACTTTCGTCTATTGCATCGACCACGGCGAGTCTTGGTGGCGTGGTGCCACGGGGCCATGGATAAAGATGCATATGCCTGCTATAGCCAAGTGAGCGCCTTACTACAACTTCCAAGATTCATTGCATAAAATGGCCTCACCTACAAAGTTTGCTGTAGGTTCTCTAGATCTTCGGAGCATGCAGTACCGTCAAGTTTGGATCACTGCAAAATAGCATTTGAAACCAAAAAAAACCTAGGTTGGGCTAGCGTTTCTTGTCAAAAAGACAATTATTTCTTGCTTTCCCAAACACAAAAGGATAGTGTTTTTTTTTCGAATAATGTTGAGATGGCATCAAAAGAATAAAGCTTGCATTATAATTGGAATATCGTGATGCAATGCGGCTAGTGATTTAGTTTTAAGATAACAAGGATGACAATACCAAGCTGCTTTAGAGAAAGGTAGCGCCAAGCCAAGGAGCCTCTAGGGAAAAGGTTTGGACACGAGGTACCGTATAGGTGTCCTGCCAAACCTGCTTGAGGAAACATAGATAATCTGGGGAGAAATTACCTTAGGTTGGGAGGTAAAGATTGCTAAATTCACCTGCGGAGGTTGATTTTCAAGAAAAAAGTGTCTTGCCCATTTAAGTTTGTAATTGGAGTTTGTAACTAGGGTTTGTTTTTAAAAAAAAGGCGGAATCTGCCCGCGGAGCACCTCATCGCCACTCCTCCCCGTGGCTAATGCTCCGCAAAACCGCTGCTCGGCGAGGGCTTCTCGTCGCCTAGATCTCCTAACACCGCTCCCCTTCACGAAATAAGTCTTCGATCAAGTACAAAAAACAAATGGGTTACTAGCAAATATCCCTTGAGTATATAACAATACAAGTATCACAAAAGGAATATTATAAATATTTTCACAAGAATATATGCCGGAAGTACTTGTATGCAGCTAATTTAGTTTCTTCTAGTTGTCTTCTTATTTATTATGTAGCTTGTAATAGAGCTAGCTTCATATTGTAATATTGTTGGCTACCTTGTATTAAATTTCAGTAATGTAGCAAGTATGGTTCTTTTAAATTTGTATATATGTTAATTTAGTTGACGCAATCACATCTTTGTACAGAGATAAATTTTTTTTTATAAAAAACTAGTTGAATGCCCGTGCGTTGCTACGGGACATCAAACTTCTTAACCAATTGAATATGCAAAGATATTGCATGTAAAATTTAAATGGCAATACCATGGAACATGGAGAAGGGGAATGCAATTAGGGTTATTCAAGGTACAATGATGCTTTTGATCATTGCTTCCGGATTATTCCTTCTCGTTTTGGCAAGACCCTCTGAAACTTCACTTTTACCATTGCGCTTCATAGACACCCCACTCCAGCAACGCCATCACTGAACTATGTAATCACCCTTTATCCACCATGTCAGTCACTTCTTTTACCATTGCGCTTCATAGACACCCTACTCCAACAACGCAGTCACTTCACTTTTACCATTGCGCTTCATAGACACCCTACTCCAACAACGCCATCACTAAACTATGTAGTCACCCTTTATCCACCATGTCAGTCATCGTTGTGTACCGATGTTTTCCTAGCTCTAGCAAAATAAATGTATTATGTAAATTTTGAGATATTGTGAAGTTGCATCAATCATCATTCCACTTTCAACAACACTAACCATGGTGGTTTCCATTACCACTTCACAATTTTAAAATGGCTAGCATTCTTTCAAAACGTTTCACCGTTTTGAAATATCTAAAATCGTAAGGTTCAGAAGCAACAAAGGAGGCTCTATTCATATTTCTTTAATTGTTTTGTGCAAAGCATGAGATCCAAGAGTTTAACTTACTCCTAGCCCAGGGAGAAACAAATAATAGATGTATCAACACAAATAAAAAATGACTTGAAATTTTTTGTATACAAGTGAGCACAACATCCATGCATGTCCATTCAAATACAATGTCTTCCAAAGAATGCATACATAATAATGAAATCTAGTATTTACATTTTGACTGAGAGCTATACATAGAAAAAATATTCAAGCACGAACTTCATGTCCACTGATAATCTTTAACGACTGATAATCTGGCAAAGAGAATGTGACCTGCCACTATGTTCCCCAATCTGAAGAAGAAACAGTCAAAGCACAATTGATCTTTTAGGTCAGAACGTTGCTCCTCTGCACTATACAGGTCCCGTCGGTCTCTGAGCTCATAGCCCAAACCCAAATCGGACCTCCTGATGCATTCACTCGACAGAGATCTAGCACTACACACGAAGATTACTCGCTGCATGGTGTGTGAAGATCTTTAGTCATGCCGGAAATGGGCAGATCCAGATTGACCAATATATTAAGTAGACAAACGAAATAGATAGCTTGATGTGTCAGTTTATAACAACCATGGAAAGAAAAATGTGTGAGAATTAAGGAATGGAGGTTATTACCAGGTGTACCATGAGATGTGTAAGTTTGAGAAACGACGGTACATGCACCAAGATATTGCTATCGGTGAACGTACTCATCAAGCATGCATACGCACATATCCCTATAGGAACACATCAAATGATTAGTAGAATTAGTCAAATAATTGTCTGATGTTCAACAAAGAATAGCTGCAGTGAAAGCCGGAAGTCTCATTTGGATTTCAAACAGCAGGTGAGCTGGCAGACCGTATAAATGACACACGACATATGGAATTCAAATCGTAGGAGATGGAGGGTAAGAATTTTAATTACCAGAGTTTGGTATGAATGCAAACCTGATTGGCTTCAAATTGGTACTCACATACTCTGTAAATGCAATCTCTCTGTCTCCGTCAATGAAAATTGTGTGGTCATCATAGAAATTAAATGCATAATAAACTTGCCAAGATGACAATGCCGAGCCAATGAAGCAGCTTCCCTGGAGACACCCTGCATACTGAACTCATCTGTCATCTCCCACAATACAATACCTACTCCTACAAAAAAAGCATAGACCACGTTAACAAACTGCACCACTCAAATTAAATGAAAAACAACAAGGTTGGGATATTACATGTAACGATCAACAACTTCACTCAGGATTGTTCAAACAAGCAACCAGGTGCTTGTCAGCAAGTGACAATTCGGTCGCATATGCAATACCCTAGCCAAGAGGACCTGCATAATCCAAGAAAACGTCCAAACATTTAGTCTCGTGCTCCGACATGGCAGGTTAGAGTTACTGTGAGCCCAGTTGAGATGAACATTACTGGTGAGTTCAACTCCAAGAGTCTTGAAGTTCTCAAGGTGACCTGGGGTGTAGCTTCCCCGTTGCTTTAATTGCTTCAAGTCCCGTCCTACATCAACATAGGAGGCATTGGTTACAACAGGGTCACTGATGCCATAAGAGGTGACCTAAATAGCCATATTAAATACCTTTTATATTACACAAGATTTGACAGCTAAACATTAGTGATGAGTCCGATATGCCCAAACTTGGGTGCATAATCTGTAATTGATGGGACACCTACCAATGAGGCAAACATGGGTTAAGAATTGAGCTGAACCAAACATTTCCAACTCCATAGTCCATACCCTCTTCTTCGCCGAGGTCCACGACAGACAGAGACGGAATGCTAATTCAACAAAACTCAATCTTGTATTATAACAAAGTGAGGGAATAATAATGCAATAAAACACTACTTTTGAAACAACACAGAAACGAGTGGCAGCATGGCAGACTTTTAAGGGATAGGAGCAGGTTCCATTGACGCATAAGGAGATGTCTTTTTATTCTACTCTACAATTGTAGTTCATTAACAACAACGAACATCATATTGTCTCGGATTTTCACACTTCTAACTCAGTTTCCTACTACATCAAATCCGTTTAAGCATGGTCAGTCAAGTGATTAATCATGGTTACTTCTCTTACTCGGCATGAAAATTAAGTGGAATAAAAAAATGTAAACCACCATTCCCATTCAACATATTCGGTATCATCAGCTACTTCCTGGCACAGTGAGCAGAAAGACCAAAGCAACCGCCAATTAATCTGCACCCCACAAAAATTTATCCGTAAACATGAAAGTATTCAGCAGGCACATTTCCTTAAGGAAAGGTCATATCAGCTATACAACCAGTAGAGAAGAAATGACTCACTATTTGCAAGATTCCTTATTTCATATGCAAACTGCAAATGAAGTAAACTTTCACTGAATTAGTCTGTACTGAATATGTCTTGGAAGACAGGCATCTCTGAAAGTCCAAGCTTTTAAAATGCTACTATGTCACTTGAGAAAGGAAAAATATTAGTGCAATTGCATTGAAGAGGTACTTGTCTCTACAACATCTTCACCGGCATCACCTTGATCAAACTTCCTCTTCTCATCTTCAATTTCAACGGCTTTTGTAATCCCTGCAACAAAGAGTGTATTTTAACCTATAGTTTACATACTGGGAAATATTTGAGAACCTAACTTTAGATAAGACAAGACACGAGCAGTCTTGCACCATCGTCGGTTTATTCTTTCCAATGGCCAATGGCGCATCAATCTGCATGAAGCAAATACAAATGTTGATCATTGTGGTGAATGAAGCGGATATAAAAATTATTGTTAGGAAAAAATCAAAACCAAAGCTGGCACCAGTTTACCTATGCTCGGAGCACTTCGGCCGTCTGCCGCCGGCCATGGCATTTACTTATCCTTCTCTCTCCCTTTCTCCCCTCGAGTGCGGGTGAAGGGCGCCGAGCTAGGTTAGCGTGTGGTGGACCCCTAGCTGGGCGACACACGGAGAAATTCAAGCCAATGGAGGGAGGGACGCCCGTGGCCGCTGCTAGAGCTTTCCGCCGGCCATCCTCCTGGCCTTTCTGTGCTCATCCTCCCAGCCGCCACTATGCATCTCCAATAACAGCACAATCCCATGATGGAGTTCCTGGGCACGCACCTGGAGGTGATCTGGGCAGCATGGGACGGAGTGCTTCGAGATAGCGCTGGACGCGATGGTGCTAGGCGGACTCTGGTGAGGAAAACCGGCGACGCAAGATAAACCTAGTCGGCTGCACTCGCTTTGCACCGGAGGCGAGATGTGGGGAAATCAGGTCGAAGACTCGAGGAGAGTCACGCGGAAAAAAAATCGAGATTCGTCTACTTGTCGACCTCACTATGTGCGGATGGAGGCATTGGGGATGATAGAAATCGAGAGAAAAATGGAGCTATGCCGGCTCGTACGAGGCTGAGGTGGCCGGAAAACCGAGCGATGGCGCAACGGCGAGATCTAGGGATAGTGAGAGAGATCGAGAGGTAGAGGGAGAGGGAGAGGCGGCGGCGTCGGGCCGAGAGGCAGAGAGAGGGATCGAGGGATGGGAGAGGGACAACCCTAGAGATGGACACGGTGAGTCATTATTTCGGCGGAAAAAGATATTGGTACGGGAAAGGAAGCTGGACGAAACGAACGAGCGGGACGCGGGAGGCTTGACGACAGGACGCGCTCGTCGTCGGTTGAAGGAACGAAAATTTTCTTTTAGATAGGAGAGATATATATTAATATCGCGGAGATACAAATTACAGAGCCTGTACAAGCCTATACGGAGATAATTAATCCAGACCGACATAAATAAAATGTGTACCGAATACTTCAAGTTAAAAATTCAAGTTATACTACTACTAGTTAAACTAAACCACGCAAAAATCCACACCCATACGTTCTGGGTTTGTCGTACAGTGGTTCCCAAAAAAAAGTGGTTTGATTCGAGAAGGAAATAAATTAGAACACGAAACCGCAGCGATCTGGAGAATAAATCTACTGTCGTCTCCAACCCAAACTTAGCATCGATCGTGCTGGACGGGAAAAAAAATCATGATCCATGCAATGCCGCCGCTACCGCCGACGCACCGGCCCTACGACCCCACGAGGGGCATGATATCGTGCTTCACCGAGCACGGCCTCCCCGGTGATCCCGTCTCTGCCGCCACGGGCGAGACTCTCCTCGACCTCCTCGTCGACCACTACCAGGAGGCGTTCCGGCGGCTGCCCGTTGACGACATGCCGGAAGGCGCCGGCATGTCCCATCTCGTCGACCGCGGCGGCCTCTGCCTCGGACTCCTCGACCCCGTCACCAACATCGTGCTTAACACACTCTCCCTTCTCCCGCACGGCTTCGAGACGAACCCTAACCCGGCGGCCCCTTCCGGTCCCAGGCGGCCGCGCGAAGAGAGGAGCAGGGATTCATGGCGCGCCGTCGCGTGGGCATCCAGCGGTTGCCTCATAGAATTCATGCGCGCTTATTTCGGGCTTCTCACACAGGAGCAGGCCGGGCGGTACCTCGTTTGGGCGCGCGCCGACCTCGGCATGGCCGTCCTGCTCGTGGAACACGACCTCTACGCCGGCCGGCCAGCGGCTCCCGACCCTCGCTCTGGGAGGACTCGAAACTCCCTCCGGCTCGCTGCCAGGCACGTTAACTACCCTTGGCCGGACTACCTTGTCTCGCTCGCGACGGCATGGCTACCCCGGGAGCGCCTCGAAATTCTCGCCCCTGTTCTGCGACATGAAAGCGGTGGGAATAGACTCACTATGCACGATGTCAAGACCATCCTCCACGAGCTCCGCCAGCGAGACGAAATATCCGCCGTGACGACCATGCCGCCGTCGCCGACGCTTGAAGAAGCCGTAGGACCTGTAGTCAAGCGCACTACAAGCTGCGCCGACCTCGGAGATGGCCGGATCGCCTACACCACCGTCACGGTGGTCCAACGACACGGCGACCACATCTCGTCCCTGCGCCGTCCTCATGACATGGACTCCATGCTGTCCTCCTATTACACTCGTGCAGCACCACCGTCACCGGGGACGAGGAATTGGCCACCAAAAGACTTCCCGTGCATGTCTGTCCGGTCTGTTGATGCCGATGTGGGCACGTGCCCGTACATCCGGTCACTGGAGATGTGCCTCTACGGTGCCATCCACAGCTTCTACCTCAGAGCGCTCGCTATGCTGCCCAGCCACACAGGTAGGCACCACGTCCGGGGGATCCTCATCGCCGGCCACTGCTACGGGCCTTTGGACCCTGTCTCCAACATCGTTCTTAGCGCCATCTGGTACGACGTCAACTTCCCGTTCCCAGAAAACGGCCGCCGCACCCTGCCTTACGACATCCTGGACTCCATCAGCATGCTCCGAGCCATTACCCGATCGCTCCACGGCATTGTCGCCCTGCTCCATGCCACCTCCGGCCAGAGGCTGCCGCTGCATGAGATTCTCAAGTACCTCTGCTACACGCAGTGTGACCTCTCGGCCGTGCTACAGCCACATTTACACCATGATGGGAGCTCTCCAAACCCCTTTGCAGCTGCCGCCACTGCCGCTCGACACCCACAAGCATTTGCCTTGGCAGCGCTTTATGCATCCCTGACACCGACGAAGCTGAACCAGCTCCGGTCGCTGACTATGGTTGCTACTACCAACAATGCTCCACTGTCTCACGAGTCCCTGACCAAGATATATAGCATGCTCCGAGAAAATACTTCGCCCAGGATGATCCAACACCACCCACGTCCTCCAGCACTCTGCAAGACGGCATTGAGCATTCTCGCGAAGAAGAGGGAAGCCTATGATCACCGGCAGAGCTACATCCGAGGCACGATCGAACATCTGCTGCAGGAATACTGTCATGCCCATCCTTCGGAACCGAAATACGATCTGGATTTTATATGCGGCGTGGCCCTAAGCGGCCACCCTCAGTGCGATGGATTTTACCACGTCAATTTCATGGCGGCTAACAAATCGACCAACAGGAACACGCTCTTCTTTGCTAAATTTTGGGGTGTGGATGCGTATCACGATCAGTCCAAGACATCCATATGTTGCCCTCTGCCCCAAACTTATGATATGGGTAAGCTAGTACATATGGTTTACATAATTTAGTCTTGCAATGCAGATTCTCCTTTATGCTTGCTGATATGGTTTCTCCGACAGGTCGCTGCTATTATGGCAGGGAGATGGCACGCAAGATCGCGTATCCGGATAATTCAGTCGACTACTGCTCGAGCGACATTACACTTGGCGGACTCGATGACACGGAAGGCACGCTAGACACCGACTTCTTGTACTTCGACTCTGAGAGGGATGTAAAGCTTGCGAAGGACTTGCAGAGGATGGCCAAGCAACATGAGGTAATGCAGAGGTCGTCTACTGGAATGATTTCTCGATGGGACATTGGTTTTGGATGCTAATTGTGTCAACCGCTTGAGTGGGTGCCTCTCAAGGAGATTAATTACTTGGAATGTCCACCTCTATTTGTCTTATTTTGAGTTTAACTACTAATGGAAAAAAGCATTAAGAGAATAATTGTATGTATGATACAATAGTTAGAGCATGTAGAGTGATGTTTCCATTATTGTACAGCTTCAAGGGGTGTCTTTGCTAGCTATCAATTATATGTCATTTGGCTCTGCAGTGTTGGTTAATTACATCATTATTATTACTGTATGGGGAAACAACACTATCCGATTTATGCACCTTGGATACCCTTAGGCTAAAGTATGATGGCTCTGGAAGAATGACACCCTCTATTTACAAATTGCAACCAGTGGTCTGTCACAGTCGGACAATCGTTTACATTCTTCGGGAAACACATTATGACGATGTTAATGTGCTTCCACTAGTAGAAACAGGGGATTTGGTCTGGAGAATTAGTCCCCAATATCTTACCAACCGGGACCATAGGGGGACGCGGCAACCGTTCGCGTCGCTCGAACGCTTTTAGTCCCGCGTCGTAACACGGCCAGGGACAAAAAGTCGTCTGGCAACCGTTCACGTCGCCTCGCACACTTTTAGTCCCGGGTCGTAACACGACCCGGTACTAAAAATCATCGTGACAACCGTTCGCCTGGCCTAAGAGCATTTAGTCCCGGGTCGTAATACAGAGAAAAATACCTCATTTGCTACAGTACCGCGCTTCGGTAGTTGTTCCACCGTCGGGAGGTTCTTAAAAACAGAGAAAAATACCTCATTTGCTACAGTACCGCGGCCCTCTCTTCTTCCTCTTGCTCTCATCTCTTCATTCTTCCACATTATCCACCATGGAACTATAAGATTATGAACGTGAACACACATGGTCGGATGATCGAAGTCGCATACACGAACGAGAGCAGGAGGGTGTCGGGTTTTCTTGACCTCTTGAAGCAATGGCTTCACGAGGATGGCGGTGATTTTCTTGGCCTTGATCTTGAGTACACGGCCGATCAAAAAGAAGTGGCCTTCATCCAAATTTCTCACAAGAGGTGTGTCCTTGTGTTCCAATGAGAAAGGTAATAAGCCAAAACTTTCTCCTATCGATCTTCTCCGCTTTTTCTCTTTTCCCATTTTTCTCCTTGATCTTATTTTGATTCTATATATAGGATCGGAAATTGCATAGGATATCAACATGTACGTGTGTATCCATTTGTATTCATATAGCAATGTGTATTGAAAATTCCATTTGTATTCGTATAGCAATAAAGTATTGGCCGAAATTGCATAGGAAAGCAATATATATATCCATGTGTATTCATATAGCATTGTGTATTGGAAATTCCATTTGTATTCATATAGCAATAATGTATTGGAAATTGCATAGGATACCAACATGTACGTGTATATATATCCATGTGTATTCATATAGCAATATAATATGTATTGGCAATTCAATTTATAATTTGTTCTTTGAATCCTATATGTAGGTACGTGCATTGGAAAGAATAAATTTGTTGCATTGAAACAATATACTTGTTGCATAACATTTGGTCCATTCTTTGTTGCATTACATTATTTGTTTAACATTTGTTCTATTTTTTTTGCAGTAGTGATAAAAATTGTCTAGAACGGATGGATTTCCTTGTCAACAGCGGCATACATTTTGCTAGCGTTGATATAGGGAATAACAGGTCGATGATGAGGAACATATGGGGTATTGAGATACCATCTCAGTCCCATATTGATCTCCTGAACCTTTTCCATCTTAAATATGAGAGGACTTCGATGGCTGATATGGCAGCCGCATTGATCGACGAGAAGTATAGTAGCATGAAGAACGATTTCCCTAGTTTGGGGCATAATCTTTGGGAGAAGAGCCCACTTGACAAAGTCAACATTGATTATGCAGCTGTCGATAGGTACATTCCCTACGAGCTGTACCGTATTATCAGTATCTTCAGCTATGGGAAGTGTCACCTTGCCCCCCGATCTCCGAATGTTTGGGATTCGGAGGACGAGCAGTCCGTGTAGATAGGATCCTCTCTCGTGACGCCTATATATATAATGTATTGCTTGGTGTGATGTTTTTATATTCTATCCCTAGAAGACTTATGTGTCTTTGTTTAATTATATCGATATATATGCATGATTGATCTGAGCAAGTTTGATGAAGCAATTGATGTATATGTGCTGAAATTTCGGAAATTTAATTTGACACCCGAGCTATGTTGAAATGTGGAGTAAGAGAAAAAAATATCTATCTGAAGATAATATAATATGTTGAAATGACTAGCAATTTGGAGTAAATTTTGTACATATCGATATATATATATATATAATTAATAATGGAAAATATGATATGTAAGGTGTCAATCATATATATTTGAACTTCTTTGATTTTTCTAATCTACTTAGACAATATCATTTACCAATTTTCGATTTTACGGATATTCATTAATATAATAAAGCAACAAAATTAACTATTATTTAAATTAAATAATTATTTTTTGAATTCAAGACTACTATTACTTATTTATTTATGTTTAACTAAATATTTTTTGGATTCATAAAATAAAGACGTGCGACATCATAGTTGAAAGGTTAACATGATTGACACCATACTATTGTTAGTAAACATGATTTGTTTCTCGGAATCTCAGAGTGAAGGAACCCAGAAGTTAAGCGTGCTGAGAGTGGAGTAGTCTGAGGATGGGTGACCTCGTGGGAAGTGTGAGTTCAGAGTGAAAGAAGAGTGATTAGTGTTAAAAATAATTAAGATTAAGAGAAAATGATTAGAGATAGAAATAATAGAGACTAAATGAAAAGGAAAATCGGAAATAGAAAAAAAGAAAAAAAAACCGAGTCCCAGGTTGTATTACCACCCGGGACTAAAAGTCCTGCCCCGAGAGCGCCCCGGGAGCTCCCCGTGGGCAGCCCTCTTGAAGCGGCTCGTGGGCCGGCGGGACAAAAGGGGGCTCTCTAGTACCGGATAAGTAGTCTCAGATTGCCATCCGGGATTATAGCCCCTTACAGCCCGGGACTAGAGGCCCGTTTCTACTAGTGTTCCTAGCCTTTGCTTTATTGATCTGTTTGGCAGTTGATGCTTCTAGGATTTCAATCCATATTCCTCCTTCCTAGACCTTCCATGACTACGAAATCCACATATGGTCTTGTCTATTCCCACTAGTAGAAAAAAGGCCCCTGGTCCTAGGCTTTAGTCCCCATTAGCTATTGGCCTGAAACTAGAGGGGGCAGCGTCAACCGTTCGCCTGGCTGCGAACCCTTTTAGTCCCAGGTCCTAATACGGACCAGGAATAAAAGGGTTTTGGCAACCGTTTCCCTCGCGCGAGACCATTTAGTCCCGGGTCCTAATACGTCCCAGGACTAAAGGCCCCAGCCGTTCGCCTCCCGTGAGCTTTGGAACTTGTTCCGACCGGGAGGGATAAAAAATAGAGCCCCCACGCTAATTGCTACAGTAACCGTGATGCTCTATTCTTCTTCCACCTCTTGCTCTCCTCTCTTCTTCCTCATCCTCCACCATGAATCAATATGGTATTCGGTTTTTGGATGTGTCCACACATGGCAAGACCCTCGATGTCGCCTACATGAACGATTGCGCCAGGGATCCGGGTCTTCTTGCCGATTTGGAGCGACGAGTTCACAAGGATGAACACAAGTTCCTTGGCCTTGATCTTGAGTACACGACTGATCAACAAGATGTTGCCGTCATCCAACTTGCTCACAAGAAGCATGTCATTGTCTTCCAATGGGCAATGTAACACAAACTTCTTGTAGGATAGGAAAATTTCATAGGATAGCAACATGCGGCCATTTGATCGAATTCTATTGGAAAGAGAGCTTCTTTTGATTCATATAGGATATGAAAATTTCATAGGATAGCAACATGTGGCCATTTGAATCATGTTGGAAAAAGAGCTTCTTTTGATTCATGTAGTATAGGAAAATTGCATATGATAGCAACATGTCCATTTGAATCTTATATGGGAAAGAGTTTTAGATTCATATATATGGGACGAGCAATTCCTCGTCTTTGATTCATGAGAGAACATGTCCATTTTGTATAAAATTACTCATTTTGTTCCACTTGTTCAGTTTGTTGTTGCACTGAAAGAATAAACTTGTTGCAGCGGTATTTAACATTTGTTCCATTTCTTGTTGCATTGAAAGAATATACTTGTTGCAGAGGTATTTAAAATTTGTTCCATTTTTGTTGTTGTTGTAGTGACATGCACTGTCCATAAATCATGGATTTCCTTGTCAATAGTGGCATACATCTTGCTAGTGTTGATATAACGATTGACAAGCTGAAGATGTTGCGCACCTGGTGTATTCAGATACCAGCTGACTGCCACATTGATCTCCAAGACTTGTTCTAGCTTCAGCATCACAAGACTTCAATGGCTGATATGCCAGCCGCCTTGATCGACGAGGAGTACGTTGATACGAAGAAAAACTTCCCCAAGATTCAGCACAGGTTCTCGTAGAATACCCCACTTGATAGGATCAACATTGATTATGCAGCAATAGATGTATACGTTTCATTCGAGTTGTACCGCAGGATTATTATCCTCAAGTATGGGCAGTGTCACCTAGTGCCCCGGTCTCCTACTGTTTGGGATTATTCTTCGGAGGTCGAGTAGATGGGTGTCTGTGTCTATATTATTATGTACTGCTTGGGGGTCTCACCTGACGCGAGTAGTGTTTGCATGTTTTTGTAATATATATATATATATATATATATATATATATATATATTGCATTGAGGAGATTTTATGTAGTACCATCATGTAATGGATATCGAGCTATTATTTTTATTAATTATGTCCCTGTTTAACTATGATGTGAGCAAGCTTTATGAAGAAATTGTGATGTATGTGCTGAATTTTTTACATCTATATAGTAAAATTATAATACCATTCGGAGTAATTTAACATATATATACAGTACATTCAATAAATAAATTATTTACAATTATAATACCAATTTGATCGCAACCTTTGACCATGGAGACAAGAGCCCAACTTGTTTACATGTTATTAGTGCATAAACGTGTGAATTTTAAGGGCGAATCACTAGTTATGAATTAAGTAATTAATAGTCCTATATATACATGATGGAAATATGATATGGAATTCATATTTGAACTTCTATCATTTTCTAATCAATTTAGACATATTATTTGTCAATTTTTGATTTACGGATTTGTAGATACGAATTATTCAATATTAAATGGAAAAGGCAATAATAATCATTATTATTTAGATTCATGATTAATTATTTATCGGGGTACTGTATCGGATAGGCCGACACAGGGTCGGTCTAGGGAGCTTGTTGTTGCTGCCCCGTCGAGTACTAACAGAAAGAAGCGGAATAAGAAGAAGAAGAAGGTGCGTCAGTTTGGGACAGATGGCGTTGGAGGGAACCATATTGGGTACCCACCGACGTCTACCAGCATCCCGACAGGAGATCCTCGCGACTCAACCTAGAAGGTGTTGGGTGCAACCCACTCTCAGGTGGAGGGCCGGGTAAGTTCCCCGTCGCGGATCCAGTGCTTCAACTGCGGCGTGTTTGAGCACTTTCTGTCGGCCTGCACCCAACCCGAGTGCTGCTTGCGCTGTGGCGACCCCGGACACCGCTTGACCACGTGCTCTATGCCAGCTACCCCACCGCGTAGGCCTTGCCTGGAGCTTCTTGGTCACTGGGTGGAGTCGATCTTCTACTACATTGACCTGGGCAGTGTCAGGATGGTGATCCCTGAGAACCTCACGCGCATGAAGGTTCTTCCTGATCAGCTCCCAGTCCACTCTATGGGACTCTCGATGGAGATCCTACGCGATGAGCTGGCTTAGATCATGCCCGACCATGAGTGGAAGGTGCGTGAGGTCTCTCCCACTGAGTTTACTGTGGTCTTCCCGTCGGCTGAGGATGCTCCGGCTCTGATCCATGGGATCCACGTTCACTCTTCCGATCAACAAGATTCAGGAGTCAATCAAGGCCTCGACTATGGCTACCTCGACGACTTGTCTTCACTCTTCCTGGGTCCGCCTATACGGACTCCCGGATGAGGCTAGGATGATGGGGGTCATCGAGCTACTCTCTCAGGCGCTTGGCAGGGTGCCTGAGATTGACGAGGTCTCTCTTGATTGGCTCTGACGCTGTACGCTTTAGAGTCCTTAGCCCGGACCCGAGCATGCTCCCCGGTCTCCTGTCTCCCGTGTACTTTGGTGGCTGTGGAGGCAACACCGGGACGGTCCTCCGAGAGGAGCTAGACAAGGACTGACCCCCTTCCTCGCCACGCTGCCGCCCAGATAGGGGCCCCTCCGCGCGGGATGGTGACTCATCTGAGGAGGACTCCTCGGAGTACGATGACGACAAGACTGGTGCAAGGCGGTCTCAGGAGCAAGACCGTTGGCTGACGCACACCCGCCCATGGCAATGGCACCACATTCCACGGCTCCACCGCAGCCTGCTGCACTCGCCGTTGGTGGACCTACACTGGCGTCTGGGGGTGGTGCGCCAACCAAGATGTCCCAGGCAGATGGCCCTCGCACTCCCCTCCGACCCTTTGCATCCCCTGGAGTTTCCGTTCTCTCCGTACGGCTCTAACTTCGGACTGCAGGACCTTGACGCCGCCGTCCTGGGGCTGGGAGGTGGTGATCAGGAGGAAGACTGTGCCATCGTGGGTATGGAGGTGGTTCCACCGTCGTCCTTCCTCTCCTGGGAGGGGGGATCTGCTATACCATCTCCCCGAGCTCGTCCCCCACCTCGCCTGCGGGCTGTCCTCCACTGTTCCCGGCGACCCCGACCTCGGGTGCTAGCAAGCAAGTCACGATCTTCCCCGACACCCCCGTGGCCGACCTTTAGGATCCTTCGTAGCGTCTCTCCAGACACCCCTCTCAGCATTCCCGCTATAGTGCCCGGCTGTCCCTTGCCAGGGGAGGTTTGGGCGGGCCCATGCCTATCGTGGAGGCGCAGGCGATCTAGCTGACAACGTCCCGCTGATACGTCATAAACATAACCGTAATTTCTGACGTTCCATGTTGTTTTCATGCCATATGCTACATGTTTTCCTTACACTTTATGCAATTTTTATCGATTTCCCGGGACTAACCTATTGACAAGATGCCACAGAGCCAGTTCCTGTTTTCTGATGTATTTAGTTTCAGAAAAGTTGTTCTGGAAATATTATCGGAATTGGAAAATTTGAAGCCCGGAAGTCTTAGAATTCCCTAAGGTTCCACGGAGTCCCGAAGAGGCCTGGAGGGGGGCCACACCATAGGGAAGCGCGCCCCCTGGCCACGCCTGGGGGTGGTGTGGGCCCCTCGCGCGCCCACCCCAATCGCCCTTTCGCCCATATACTAGCCCCGATGCGTGAACCCTAAAGATATACAACTTTTCCATGAAAAACACCCGAGGCCGCCGTCACCATCAACACAAGATCGGGAGGGTTCTGGAGTTCTCCTCGGCACCCTGTCGGAAGGGGAAATCATCACCGGAGGGCTCTACACCACCATGCCCGCCTCCGGAGTGATGCGTGAGTAGTTCATCCTTGGAGTACGGATCCATAGCAGTAGCTAGATGGTTGTTCTCTCCTCTTTATGCCTTATATTTAGATCTCGTGAGCCGTCTCACATGATTGAGATCATCTTATTGTCATGCTACATGTTGTGTTTGCTGGAATCTGATAATTATTGAATGATATGTATCTTGATTATCAATCTATCATGTTATCTTCATGTGTATACTATTTATGATCTTGCATGCTATCCGTTGTTACTAGATGCTCTGGCCAAGTAGATGCTAGTGACCCCAAGAGCGAGTATTTATGCTCGATAGCGGGTTCATGTCTCCTTTGCATCTGTGCTAGAGTGACAGAAACGTGACGGGTGGAGGATGTGCTATTGCCATTAGGGAGAAAAAAACGATGTTTACATTACACTCTTTTGCTTACTGCAATAATCTGTTGCTTGCAACTTAATACCCGACGTTTGTTCGGATGATATTCGGTGGGTGGATTATTAGTCATAGACGCAGTTGGATGACGGTCTATGTATCTTGTTGTAGTGCCCGCATGAATCTCATATAATCATTATGCCATGCATGTTTCTTTATCTATCAATTGCTCAGCTGTAATTTGTTCACCACACATGTTAGCTATCTAATATGGAGAGACACCTCTAGTGAACTATGGACCCCGGTCCATTTTTTCATACTGATAATACACACACTACTTCCACTGTTTTCACACTGCTTCCATTGTTTCCACACTTCTACTGTTGTTTTCATATTGTTTTCATACTGTTGACTATACCATATGTTTAACCTCTTTGTGTTTAGAAAAACCGGTGAGATTGACAACCTCACTGCTTCGTTGGGAAAGTGAATTGATTCTGTTGTGTAGGTTCGACGTTGCTGTTGAACCGGTAGGTGCCCCCTACCACATCAACCGCATCAACCTTCAGAAGTTGCTTGTCCTCCTACTGGTCGATTCAACCTTGGTTTCTTTTCTGAGGGAAAACTTGCCGCTTCTCTCTTCACAACCTTCTCTTGGGGTATCCCAACGAGTGCAAGTCCTGCCCCATCACCCGCCGTGGTATCCAAGGTATGTCTTGCCCCACCCCTGTTCCCCGCCTTCGAGCTCTAGATTCTCTATGCTCGATGAGGTCCTTCTGGACCATTTGGCTCATGTTGCAGCTAAATGTGGGGTGGTGTTCTGGGGGGGGGGGAGATGGGCCCCTGGCTTGAGCAGATTGTCGCTTTTAAGGTAAAAGAGATCTACGATGGGGCCCTTGCTGCCACACAAGTTTAGGCAGAACTTGTCAGGTCGATGGCCCCCGTCTTGGGTTCCCCGAAGCATACGGCATCGGATTCGAGCCGTAGCTCTCAGAGTGTGCCTAGTGGGACAGCCGTTCTCACAGTGGTGCCTAGATGGGCGACCCTGCGGGAGACCTCCCTAGGCTTCGTCTTGGTCCTCCATCTCTGGTAGGTTCCGCTCTGTCCCCCTATAAGGGGATAACCCCCAACAATGTTTAGAAATTAATTTTCCCGTCCGGTATTTCATTTGGAACATGAGGAGGTTCAGGCGGGAGGGCTCTTTGAAGCATCTAAGAGAGTACATGCGACGTTAGGAAGTGGATATTGTGGGAATGTAGGAAACTATTAGACATGACTTCTCCATTCACGAGCTTCACTGTCTTAGTGATACGTCATAAACGTATCCTTAATTTCTGATGTTCCGTGTTATTTTGTTATTGTTTCCCACATGTTTGCTATACACTTTATGTCATTTTTATCGATTTTCTGGACTAACCTATTGACAAGATGCCACAGAGCTAGTTCCCTGTTTTCTTCTGTTTTTAGTTTCAGAAAAGTTGTTCTATAAATATTCTCAGAATCGTAAAATTTGAAGCCTGGAAGTCTTAGTAATCCCGGGGGTTTCACGGAGTCCGAAGAGACCCGGAGGGGGCCCTCAGGGGGCCCACACCATAGGGTGGCGCGGTCCCCCCTTGGCCACGCCAGGGGGTGGTGTGGGGGCCCGTGAGCCTCCATCACCTTTTTCCTTTTGCCTCTATAATCCCCCGAGATGTAAACCCTAAAGAGATCCCACTTTTCCCGAAAAACACCCGAGGCCGCCGTCACCGTCATCCCGAGATCGGGAGGGTTCTGGAGCTCTCACTGGCACCCTGCCGGAGGGGGAAATTATCAACGGAGGGGTCTACACCACCATGCCCTCCTCCGAAGTGATGCGTGAGTAGTTCATCCCTGGACTACGGGTCCATAGCAGTAGCTATTTGGTTGTTCTCTCCACTTTCTACCTCATGTTTAGATCTTGTGAGCTGCCTAACATGATCAAGATCATCTTTATGTAATGCTACATGTTGTGTTTGCTGGGATCTGATGAATGTTGAATGCTATGTCTTCTGATTATCAATCTATCATGTTATCTTCATTCTTATGTTATTTATGATCTTGCATGTTCTACGTTATTAGTAGATGCTATAGCCAAGTAGATGCTAGTAACTCCAAGAGGGAGTATTTATGCTCGATAGTGGGTTCATGCCTCCTTTCCATCTGTGGTCGAGTTACAGAAACATGACAGATGGAGGATGTGCTGTTGCCATTAAGGAGAAAACAACAATGCTTTGTCTAAGGATGATGTTATTGTTTACATTACACACTTTGCTTACTGTGATTATCAGTTGCTTGCAACTTAATATCCAATGTTTGTTCGGATGATATTTGAAGGGTGGACTTTTAGTCATGGATGCAGTTGGATAACGGTCTATCTATCTTGTTGTAATGCCAGCATGAATCACATAGTAATCTTTATGTCTTGCATATGCACTACGGTGCAGCCTTCATTTCTGTCAATTGCCCAGCTGTAATTTGTTCACCACACATGTTATTTATCTTTCTCGGAGAGACACCACTAGTGAACTGTGGAGTCTGGGACTTTTTCCGCATACTGATAAAACACCTACTGCTTTCATACTGCTCTCATATTGTTACTACAGTTTTCCTACTATTTTCCACACCATACGTTTAACCTCTTTGTGTTCAGCAAAACCGGGGAGATTGACAACCTCACTGCTTCATTGGGTTAAAGAGATTTGATTGTGTTGTGCAGGTTCCACGTTGCTTCTGAACCTGTAGTGCGCCCTGCCATCTCATCTGCTTCACCTCGTGAAGTTACTCCTTCCTCCTACTGGTCGATTCAACCTTGGTTTCTTTCTGAGGGAAAACTTGCTACTGTGCTCTTCATACCTTCCTCTTCGGGTCTCCCAACGAACGTGTGTATCACGCGCATCACTTACCCCTTTTAAGTTTGCCTAGAAATGGCTGTCGGCTACAGGGCACTCAGGGCCCTTTTGTTTGGGCTTCTAATGGCTTTCCACTTAAATTAATTGTCACACCCCTGTTTTTAAGCACTTGTTTAATATTTAATTAGCAAGACTCTTAAGACTTTTGTAAGATAATTAAGTGGACAACATGTTTTTGTAGTCATGCTTATCTATGCAATATAAGTGGTGTGTTCTTTTCACTCACTTGGGGATTTTTCTCCTAAGGAAAACATTTGTTTTCCTATGTTTTCCACTAAAGTTCTTAAGGGAATATTTTCAAAACCTTGAGGTAACACTTAATATCAACTTATAAATGTGTTATTGATGGTTAGGAATCAACTTGACCTTGAAATAAAATTAATTGGAAAAGCTTTCATTAGGTTTTCCAATATAATTTTTGTCCTGAAAAACAGCCAAGTAGCTGTTTTCAGCCCTTGTTTTCCATCACAAGGATTATCCAATTATGGATTTTCTTTGATCAAAACTAATCTCTGATAAGAGGACAACAAAACTACACCCTTGGAAAAACTTACAAAGATACTTAACACACACTTCCATGATTGTTTTTGAGCCATCTTGTTAAGGCAGATTATTAGGCAGTGTAAAAACAGAGAAAGTGCTTACTTTGCCAATTGTTTTCACAGCCTTAAACACCTCAATTTTCAGATCAAATGGCTGGTTATGAAACTTGGATGGTTACTCTTTGTAGAGCATTTTAAATCACCCATTTTTGACTTTGTTTGCTTGGTGAAAACAGCTCAAACTTTTGCTATCTCTGTCTGTTTTTCCAGCACTTAGAAAAATTCAGAAACTGTCTAAACTGAATTTCCTGACCGAACAGTAAACATACACTTTTAGGCTTGATCAAGCATCTTGTGTGTGATGATCCAATCCATGTCACCTTGCCATTTCGAAACCACTATGTATGAGCTTCTAGAAGGTGGCTTTGGATCCCTTTTTGGTTGACTAGGGAGGGAGAAAATGAGGTGTCATTTTGACTAAGTGATGATGTCACTTTTAGTGGTTGAAATAGTTGAATTTTTGCTTTTGCCCATCCCTTGGCCCTACTGTGGATTTTCTCACGCATGGGTACTAAGAAAAACCCTAGGGCACCTCCTAGAGGCCATGCCACCCTTGGCAACCCCCCAAGGGGCAAGCCATGCCCATGTCATGGTGTACCCGAGCACCTCCTAGCCAATCCACCCCTATAAGCAACCCCGTGCCCATTCCTCTCGCCACAGAGCTCTCCTCGCACCACTCACCCTCCCCATCGAGCTCTCGCTTGCTCGTTCGCTCTGTGCGAGCGAGGCGAGCCGTGCCCATCTTCTTGCCCGAGCAGATCGAGCGCAAGGTGGCGCCGCGAGCACGGCTTTCCCCGCCCTTTTTTTCTCTTCCACCGTGACCCCCTCGCTCGTGCACACCTCCCTGACATCCTCCTGCCCTCGATCGCTTGCAGGAACATCGCCGCCGTCCTCGGAGCCTCCGCCGTGTCCGTGCCCTCTCGCCGTCCGTGCCCGCGCCACGGTGTCGCCCAGACCACCCTCTGCCACACCCGCACCACCCCACTGCTTCTCGCGAGCCCTAGGTGAGCTAAATCCCGCGTTTGCTAGGTGTTCGTCCGCGGGACCGAAAAGAGAGAGAGGAGAGAGGCACGGGGAGGAAGAAAGGTGGAGGGCCGTCGATCGCCAGATCAACGGTCCCCTTTGAACGCTGCCGTTCGCGCGCGCGCGCGTGCGCTGGCGGGCTGGTCTGCGCGCTAGCTGGGCCGCGCAGGCAGATCTGGCCAGTTTGGGCTGAGTTTTTATTTTTCTTTTAAATGGACAGATCTGTGCATGTTAGCTTTGTCTCATTTTGAGCAAGTTAAAATATTCTTTTTGCTTAGCAAATTTTTGTGCTAATAGCCACACTTTTTCTTAGCCATGTCCCACTTCAGATTCAAATTTTGAATCTCCATGTTTTTTTAATAAATCATATGCCAGACAGGACCCTTAAAATTGAAATGAATATAACTTCAAAAATACATAATATTTTTGAGCAAACTCAACTGTTTTGGAAAGCCCTTGTCATTACCTACCCGTAGAATTTTAGTTTGCACCAAGGTGAGTTACCATTTGGAAATGACATCCATTTTTGTGAAACACCAGAGAGCTATTCCAAGATTTGTAGAGGGAGTTTGGGGCATTATTTTTGAGTGGGACCAATTAGAGATGTTTGGTAATGTTAAGGGCTATCACATCCTAGAAGGATTTCATGTTTTGAGCCGTAGAAAAAATTAGGGAGACAGAACAAGTTTGGGTACTTTTCTGTCTAGTTTAAATTTCTAGATCTTGTTTTACATGTTCATTTTGTGATGTGCAAATGATGTTTTCTTGCTTGTAATGTTGTTTTCCAGTGTGGTTATGATGTTTACAAGTATATGAACATGTTAGAATAGATGGTTTGAGTGGTATAATTTTTAGAATTATTTTTCCATGCATAGATCTTGCTCATAGCTTAATTTTTACATAGGTTTTGAGTAGATCATGAATTGCTTATTAGGCTTGTTGCTAGATTAATTCTCATGGAACCAGTACCATTTAGGTACTGTTATTTAGGTTATATCACCTCTGGTTACTTGGTGCTTGTGTCTGAAATATATTTAAATAGCATTGCTTAAGTCTAGATTTCATACTAGAATATTCATGCATGCCTTTTGTCTTGTTTTCCACTAGGGAAAAATAGGATTCTTTGTTGTTGAAAACAGAGGTTGGAATGTCCTTGTGGCATTGATATCTTAGGGTTTTCACCTCTGGTATTTTTCCCCTTAAGTAGTAGAAAAGCATGAGTAACATTTGAGTAACTAGGAATTAATTCTCTCACATGTGTAGCATTTTAAGCCTAGTTTTTCCTTGTTTAATAGCTAAACTTTTTATGTTGTTTTGTGGGATCCAGTAGCATTTTGGTACTGGTTAGAGGAGTATTTTGCCTCTGTTAATTTGCACACTTGTGCATAAAAGTAACAAGTGTAGTCTAAACTAGTCTAGTATTTTTCTTAATTTTCTACAAGTGTGAGTAGGAGTTTTTGGAGCTAGTTTGTTTGTTTTGAGCACTTTTAGAAAAGTGACCAGAGGCTTATTAATCTCTTTGTGATGCATTTTTGCTAGTGGAACACCCACTGGTATTTTTTGCCTCATGGTGGATAATGAGCTTGACTTGTTGTCATGAGCCTTTTTCACCACGTGCATAATTTAGCTTATTTTATGTGCTTGCCATAGAGATTGTTGGGGGAGTTTTTAGACATCAAATTGGGTTTTATGTGACACCCTACTTCCTAGTAACATGGGATTTACTTTACTGGTCCATGGTGCTCTTAACTAAAATCATTGAGTTTGGCCACACCTAAACACTAGGAAAAAGCAGATTTTTCCCACTATAGTTTTTATGCCAATTTTTCCTTTAAGAAAGTTGGGTATTTTGGGGGATACTTTTTGATTGCTTGCTGTATGTATCACTTGTAGCATTGTTTGTCTTGGTTGGTTCTGAAAGTGTGCTTTTATTTATTTTTACGACGTTAGAAAACGAGGAGGAAGGAATTGCTGAGGAAGGGTATTGCAACTCCTGTTACTTTCAGGACCAGGACCAGGACCTTGGCATAAAAACTATAGTGGGAAAAATCTGCTTTTTCCTAGTGTTTAGGTGTGGCCAAACTCAATGATTTTAGTTAAGAGCACCATGGACCAGTGGGGTAAATCCCATGTTACTAGGCAGTAGGGTGTCACATAAAACCCAATTTGATGTCTAAAAACTCCCCCAACAATCTCTATGGCAAGCACATAAAATAAGCTAAATTATGCACGTGGTGAGAAAGGCTCATGACAACAAGTCAAGCTCATTATCCACCATGAGGCAAAAATACCAGTGGGTGTTCCACTAGCAAAAATGCATCACAAAGAGATTAATAAGCCTCTGGTCACTTTTCTAAAAGTGCTCAAAACAAACAAACTAGCTCCAAAAACTCCTACTCATACTTGTAGAAAATTAATAAAAATACTAGACTAGTTTAGACTACACTTGTTACTTTTATGCACAAGTGTGCAAACTAACAGAGGAAAAATACTCCTCTAACCAGTACCAAAATGCTACTGGATCCCACAAAACAACATAAAAAGTTTAGCTATTAAACAAGGAAAAACTAGGCTTAAAATGCTACACATGTGAGAGAATTAATTCCTAGTTACTCAAATGTTACTCATGCTTTTCTACTACTTAAGGGGAAAAATACCAGAGGTGAAAACACTAAGATATCAATGCCACAAGGACATTCCAACCTCTGTTTTCAACAACAAAGATTCCTTTTTTCCCTAGTGGAAAACAAGACAAAAGGCATGCATGAATATTCTAGTATGAAATCTAGACTTAAGCAATGCTATTTAAATCTATTTCAAATACAAGCACCAAGTAACCAGAGGTGATATAACCTAAATAACAGTACCTAAATGGTACTGGTTCCATGATAATTAATCTAGCAACAATCCTAATAAGCAATTCATGATCTACTCAAAACCTATGTAAAAATTAAGCTATGAGCAAGATCTATGCATGGAAAAATAATTCTAAAAATTCTACCACTGAAACCATCTATTCTAACATGTTCATATACTTGTAAACATCATAACCACACTGGAAAACAACATTACAAGCAAGAAAACATCATTTGCACATCACAAAATGAACATGTAAAACAAGATCTAGAAATTTAAACTAGACAGAAAAGTACCCAAACTTATTCTGTCTTCCTAATTTTTTCTATGGCTCAAAACATGAAATCCTTCCAGGATGTGATATCCCTTCACATTACCAAACATCTCTAATTGGTGACACTCAAAAATAATGCCCCAAACTCCCTCTACAAATCTTGGAATAGCTCTCTGGTGTTTCACCAAAATGGATGGAATTTCCAAATGGTAACTCACCTTGGTACAAACTAAAATTCTACTGGTAGGTACTGACAAGGGCTTTCTAAAACAGTTGAATTTCTCAAAAATATTATGTATTTTTGAAGTTCTATTCATTTCAATTTTAAGGGTACTGTCTGGCATATGATTTATTAAAAAAACATGGGGATTCAAAATTTGAATCTGCAAGTGGGACATGGCTAAGAAAAAGTGTGGCTATTAGCACAAAAATTGGCTAAGCAAAAAGAATATTTTAACTTGCTCAAAATGAGACAAAGCTAACATGCACAGATCTGTCCATTTAAAAGAAAAATAAAAACTCAGCCCAAACGGGCCAGATCTGCCTGCGCGGCCCAGCTAGCGCGCAGACCAGCCCGCCAGCGCACGCGCGCGCGCTCGAACGGCAGCGTTCAAAGGGGACCGTTGATCTGGCGATCGACGGCCCTCCACCTTTCTTCCTCCCCGCGCCTCTCTCCTCTCTCTCTTTTCGGTCCCGCGGACGAACACCTAGCAAACGCGGGATTTAGCTCACCTAGGGCTCGCGAGAAGTAGTGGGGTGGTGCGGGTGTGGCAGAGGGTGGTCTGGGCGACACCGTGGCGCGGGCACGGACGGCGAGAGGGCACGGACACGGCGGCGGCGATGTTCCTGCAAGCGATCGAGGGCAGGAGGATGTCAGGGAGGTGTGCACGAGCGAGGGGGTCACGGTGGAAGAGAAAAAAAGGGCGGGGGAAGCCGTGCTCGCGGCGCCACCTTGCGCTCGATCTGCTCGGGCCCGAAGATGGGAACGGCTCGCCTCGCTCGCACAGAGCGAACGAGCAAGCGAGAGCTCGATGGGGAGGGTGAGTGGTGCGAGGAGAGCTCTGTGGCGAGAGGAATGGGCTCGGGGTTGCTTATAGGGGTGGATTGGCTAGGAGGTGCTCGGGTACACCATGACATGAGCATGGCTTGCCCCTTGGGGGGTTGCCAAGGGTGGCATGGCCTATAGGAGGTGCCCTAGGGTTTTTCTTAGTACCAATGCGTGAGAAAAGCCACAGTAGGGCCAAGGGATGGGCAAAAGCAAAAATTCAACTATTTCAACCACTAAAAGTGACATCATCACTTAGTCAAAATGACACCTCATTTTCTCCCTCCCTGGTCAACCAAAAAGGGATCCAAAGCCACCTTCTAGAAGCTCATACATAGTGGTTTCGAAATGGCAAGGTGACATGGCTTGGATCATCACACACAAGATTCTTGATCAAGCCTAAAAGTGCATGTTTACTGTTCGGTCAGGAAATTCAGTTTAGACAGTTTCTGAATTTTTCTAAGTGCTGGAAAAACAGACAGAGATAGCAAAAGTTTGAGCTGTTTTCACCAAGCAAACAAAGTCAAAAATGGGTGATTTAAAATGCTCTACAAAGAGCAACCATCCAAGTTTCATAACCAGCCATTTGATCTGAAAATTGAGTTGTTTAAAGCTCTGAAAACAATTGGCAAAGTAAGCACTTTCTCTGTTTTTACACTGCCTAATAATCTGCCTTAACAAGATGGCTCAAAAACAATCATGGAAGTGTGTGTTAAGTATCTTTGTAAGTTTTTCCAAGGGTGTAGTTTTGTTGTCCTCATATCAGAGAGTAGTTTTGATCAAAGAAAATCCATAATTGGATAATCCTTGTGATGGAAAACAAGGGCTGAAAACAGCTACTTGGCTGTTTTTCAGGACAAAGATTATATTGGAAAACCTAATGAAAGCTTTTCCAATTAATTTTATTTCAAGGTCAAGTTGATTCCTAACCATCAATAACACATTTATAAGTTGATATTAAGTGTTACCTCAAGGTTTTGAAAATATTCCCTTAAGAACTTTAGTGGAAAACATAGGAAAACAAATAGAAAACAAATGTTTTCCTTAGGAGAAAAATCCCCAAGTGAGTGAAAAGAACACACCACTTATATTGCATAGATAAGAATGGCTACACAAACATGTTGTCCACTTAATTATCTTACAAAAGTCTTAAGAGGCTTGCTAATTTAATATTAAACAAGTGCTTAAAAACAGGGGTGTGACATTAATGGGCAGAACAAAACAAAGGGATCTGCTTCACATTAGGATTTTCCCAACGCAGAGTCTCTTCCCACACATACGAAAAAGCACCTGGGAAGGTGCTTCCCGAGCGTTGGGTTCTTCAAACCAAAACGGTACACACCTTTGCCCCATTTGTTCGACAAAATTACTGTGAATTGCCACCCGGAAGGTCCGTCCACAGCTTCCAGCAAAAGGGCCATGTCTCGCACAAAAAAAAACAAAAGGAAAACGGGGTTCGTCCCTGACCGGAGCAGAGCAGATGACGGCTGCCATCCCTGACCGGAGCTTGTCCTGGAAAATTCCGGCCGCCATCCCAGACTAGAGCTCATCCTGGCTCTCATTGACCTAAAACCCCGAGGGGGTTCGTGAGATTCTAGAGAAAAACACCAAAGCATCGCCGCCAGCTTGAAACCTAATTCGGGGACCAGAAGTTCCTGTTCTGGCACCCTGCCCGGACGGGGATTCAGAGGAGATCATCACCATCGTCATTGCCACCACTTCGCCATCAACCATCCATCATTCCCCCATCCATGTGTGAGTAATCCCCGTTGTAGGATGATAGGGATGGTCGGGATTGGATGAGATCATTCATGTAATAATTGCCAGATTGTTAGGGCATGGTGCCTAGTATCCGTTCTTAGTGTTATCTATCGTTGTTGCAACTTGTTATGCTTAATGCTTGTCACTAGGGCTCGAGTACCATGATCTCAGATTTGAATATGTTATTGTTTCATGAGGATAAGTATGTTTTTTATCATACCTGCAAGTTGTATACACATATCATTGTCCGGAACCCGAATCCCCAAATTGACAACAATTGGGATAATCGGAGGGGCTGGCTGTGATGTGAGGATCACGTGTGTTCACGTGGTTATAATGCTTTGCTCCGGTGCTTTATTAAAAGGAGAACCTTAATTATCAGTATATTCACTTGAGGCCCCGCTGAAAATGGGATGGTAGGACAAAAGATCTTGTGCAAGTTTCTCATTGCGACCACATACAACTTTATACAGAATACATGCCTATGGTTACCTAGTGCTTGGATGCTTTATTATTATTTATATGCAATTGCCCATGTTTTGATTATTATATGAACTATCTTATCCATGCAACACCCGTTCATCCATCCCTATGCCTACAGTATTTTAATCCTGCCGTTTCCTACAATTGCTACCGTTGTTCCTATTTTATTATTGTTATTATTTTACTACCGCTGCTGCTATAAAACTCTTTCCACTGATAAACTGTTGCGAGCAAGTCTACTGCCAGGTGCAGCTGAATTAACAACTCATATGTTAAGGCTTATAAATATTCTTTGCCTTCCCTTGTGTCGAATCAATAAATTTGGGTTTTAATTCCCTCGAAGACTGTTGCGATCCCCTATGCTTGTGGGTCATCAAGACTATTTTTTGGCGTCGTTGCCAGGGAGTATAGCTTCAATTATAAGCTCACCTGAACGTGATATTGTTCGCTGCAAGTTATTCATCATGGATAAAACACGTGATGGGAAGGTCTATGTATTGCCATCCACTACAAAAAGAGGTACAAATCTGAACACCTCTGTTTCTCTTGGTTCACCGTCTGTGATGAGTAAACTTTTTACACCACCACATACACATGCTACACATACTGATACTTTTGCCGAGTCTGAAAATGCTTATTATAATTTTGATGCTGCTTCTACTATGCTTCATGAGAGTGGTTCATTAGGTCCTTTCCTAGATACTACAATTGCTAGAGCTAAACAAATTGAAAACGCTGAAATTCGTAATTAAAACATCGGTACACCTGTTAGTTCACCTGAGTCTAGAGATAGTCCTAGTGATGATCTTGAGGAAACTTACATTGAACTTGATGATCAATTTATTGAAGAATGTCATGCTGCTACTAGTGCAAATGCTATTAAGAGTCTTATTGCAAGACATGATGTCAGATATAAACCGTCTCCTGATGCTAAGTTTGGTACATCTCCTATAAACATTAAAGATAAGGATTATAATTTCTCTCTAGATTTATCACATATATCTATTGTTGGGGAAAAACCTTTTTGTGGAACTGAAAAGGAATGTGATGTAGGGAAAATGAATGAGCTCTCATCTTTGAGTAGTTTATTTTCTGATGATATTAAGAAATGCAGTTAATTTGTTGCTAAATTTATTCCTTTCTCATTGAAAGATGAAGTTAAAACTTGGTTTAATAATTTGTCACCTTGATCTATTGATAATACTATTGGCTTGGTTGATGCTTTCTTTCAGAAATATTTTCCTGCTAGTGCTCAACATGCTGCTTTGCAAAGAATCTTTAGCTTTAAGCAAATTGAAAGAGAGAAAATGCCAGAATCTTGGGCAAGATTCTGTTCTTTACTTAGAGCTAGGCCTAGACATCAACTAGATAAAAATGAAATCCTTGATATATTCTATAATGGACTAACTGTTGAATCTAGGACATACCTGGATAGTCGTGCTGGTTGTGTTTTTAGGAAAAGAACTCCTGAATAAGCTAAGGAATTACTGGCTAAAAGAAGCCAAAATCATGAGGACTGGACTATACCTGAACCAACCCCAACACCAACACCAAACAAGAGGGGAATGATTGAATTAAATGATGAAGTGATGAGGGAAGCCAAGAAATCATTTAAAGAGAAGGGTATTAGATCTGAAGATGTGAAGAATTTACCACCTATAGAAGAATTATGTAAGCCAAATCCTCACACATCCACGATTGAGGTACACACTCTCCAATATTTTGATAATAGAAATATTCCCTATTCTAAACCACCTGATCAATGCTTTGATGAACTTGATAATTACATTTTTAAGCAACATAGCTTTAATATGAGAGTGCAGAATCATCTAATGGAAAAATCTAGAGCTATTGATAATTTGCATGCTACTATTGAGAGAACCTCTAATGATGTTAAAATGATTATTAAACATTTCCATATGGTTCAAAGTCAAATTGATCAACACACTAAGGTGCAAAAAGATTTGCTAGTTTATGTTTCTAGAGAAAAATATGTTTATGAAATAAGCAATAGAAGTGTTGTTTCGACACAGGTTTCTTTGTATCCTCAGGGTCATCCTAAAATAATTGAACTAGATTTTTATCAAGTTAAAAACAACAGTACTCCTTCTAGAAAAAAGAAGAAGAAACATAAAACTATTATAGAATCTCCTGAACCTGCTAAAGATCCTAATAGTATATCTGTCTCTGATGCTGAAACTGAAAGTGGTAATGATAAGAGTGATGCTTCTGATAAAGAAGAAATGGAAGTTCAACCCGAAAAGCAAACTAAAAAAATGCAAACTACACTAAGGAAGATTTAATTGCTAATAAACATGGTAATGAGAGAGAATCTTGGTTACAAAAATCAATGACTTTCCCTAATAAGAAACATAAATCAAAGGATGAAGAACATCATAACAAGTTCTGTGATTGGATGAAACATTTGTTTTTGCAAATTCCTTTAACTGATGCTATTAAATTGCCTCCTTATTCACAATATATGAAAGCTATTGTCTCTAACAAAAGGAAGATTCCTAATGAGGAAATTTCCATTATGCTTGCTAATTACTCTTTCAATGGTAAGGTCCCAAAGAAGCTTGGAGATCCTGGTATACCCACTTTTCCATGCTCCATTAAAAATAATTATGTTAGAACAGTGATACGTCCAAAACGTATCTCCTTTCCTGAACACTTTTGTTATTGTTTTCCTCTAAACTTGTGAGTTTTGGATACCACTAACACGGAATAACATTGTTTTCAGCAGAATTACCCTGGTGTCTCGTTTTTGTGCAGAAAAATCAACTTTCGGGAAAATGCCCAGAAAAGATCCCATTGGTCCTAAAACACCAGAAAACCCCGGGAGCCAGAAGGGGGCCAGGAGAGGAGCCAGGAGGGAGCCACACGACCCCCCCGCGCGCCCCCTTTGGCCGCGCCACCAGGTGGTGTGGGCCAGTCCCTCACCCCCCGGACCCCTCCTTTCGACTACATATCCACCGTAACCTAAAAACCTAGGGAGGTTCACCATATTCCACAGAAACACAACAGAGCGCCACCGCCACCCCGAACCTCGATTTGGGGATTAGAAGTTCTTGTTCTAGCGCCCTGCTGGGATGGGGATTCGAAGGAGATCATCGCCATCGAAACCGCCACCTCTTCTCTATCAACCATCCATGATTCCCCTGTCCATGTGTGAGTAAACACCGCTGAAGGCTGAGAGGGATGGAAGGGATTGGATGTGATCGATCATGTAATAATGCCAGATTGTTAGGGCATAGTGCCTAGTATCCATTGTTATTGTTTTCTACCGTTGTTGCAACTTGTTATGCTTAATGCTTGTCACTAGGGCCCGAGTGCCATGATCTCAGATCTGAACATGTTATTGTTTCATGAGTATAATTATGTTTCATGATCATATCTGCAAGTTGTTTACACATGTCATTGTCCAGAACCCGAGGCCCCAAAGTGACAGAAATTGGGACAACCGGAGGGGCTTTGCTTCGGTGCTTTATTAAAAGGAGGACCTTAATTACCAGTAGTTTCCCTAGAGGCCCCGCTACCACGGGCCTGTAGGACAAAAGATGTTGTGCAAGTTTCTCATTGCGAGCACGTATGACTATATTGGAACACATGCCTATGGTTTTCCTACATGTTTGATGCTTTATTATTATTATCAGCAATGCCCATGTTAGATTATTACATGAACTATGTTATCCATGCAACGCCCGTCCATCCATTCCCTTTATGCCTACGGTACTTCCCCAACTGCTGTTTTGGCGATTGCTACTGCCGTTACTACTTTACTATTGCTATTATTTTACTACTACTGCTGCTATAAAACTGTTACCACTGATAAATTGTTGCGAGCAAGTCTACTTTCAGGTGCAGCTGAATTGACAACTCAGTTTTTAAGGCTCATAAATATTCTTTGGCTCCCCTTGTGTCGAATCAATAAATTTGGGTTTTACTTCCCTCGAAGACTGTTGGGATCCCCTATACTTGTGGGTCATCAAGACTATTTTCTAGCGTCGTTGCCGGATCGTGATATTGTTTGCTACAAGCCATTCATCATGGGCAAGACTCCTGATGGAGAAGTTCCTATATAACCATCCACTATAAGAAGAGGTACAACTCTGAACACCTCTGCTGCTCTTGGTTCACCGTCTGTTATAAGTAAGCTTCTTACTCCACCACATGCTACACGTACTGTTACTTCTGTTGAGTCTAAGAATGTTTCTGATACTTTTGATGATGCTTCTACTGTGCTTGATGATACTGGTTCTCTAGGTCCTTTCCTATATTTTAGTATTGCTAGATCCAAACAAATTAAAAATGCTGAACCTTCTATTGAAAATATTGGTACACCTATTAATTCAACTGAGCTTATTGATGATCTTGATGAAACCTATATTGAACTTAATGATGATTTTATTGAAGAAGCTCGTGCTACTACTGGTGCAAGTGCTCTTAAGAGTCTCCTTGCAAGACATGCTATGAAATATAAATATTCTCTTGATGCTAAGTTTGCCACATATCCCATACACATTATAGGCAAGGATTATCTTACATTTGAGAAGAAACCTTTTTATGGAACTGAAAGTAAAAGTGCTATGGAACACATGAATGAGCTTTCATCTTTGAGTAGTTTATTTCCTGATGATACTAAGCTACGTACTTATTTTGTTACCAAGATATTCCCTTTCTCATCGAAAGATGAAGCTAAAAATTGGTTTAACAATCTGTCACCTGAGTGTAATACTGATCCTATGGATTTGGTTCATGCTTTCTTTCAAAAATATTTTCCTGCTAGTGCCCAACATGGTGATGTGCAGCACATCTTTAACTTTGAGCAAATTGAAGGAGAAAAATTGCCTGAATCTTGGACAAGGTTTTGTTCTTTGATAAGATCTAGCCCAGATATCCATTACCTAAAATTGAGCTCCTAAATATATTTTATAGTGGACTAACTGTTGAATCTAGGACATAGCTGGATAGTTGTGTTGGTTGTGTTTTCAGGAAAAGAACTCTAGAAGAAGCTGAGGAATTAATGACTAAAATAGCCGAAAATAATGATGATTGGAATATACCGGAGGCTACACCTATACCCAATCTTACACCTACACCAGATCCAACACCCAAGAAGAGAGGGATGATTGAATTAAATGATGAAGTGAAGAAGGAAGCCAAGAAATCTCTTAAAGAGAGGGGTATTAAATATGAAGATGTGAAGAATTGACCTCCTATAGAAGAATTATGTAAGCCTATTCCTCATCCATCAACTGTTGAGGTACACTCTCTCCAATACTTTGAAAATAGAGCTATTCCCTACTCTAAACCACCTGATAAATGCTTAGATGAATTTGATAATTATGTTGTTAAGCAAGATAACTTTAATAGGAGAGTGAAAAATCACCTTATGGAAAACTCTAGAGGTATTGATAATTTGCATGGTATTATTGAGAGAACCTCTAATGATGTTAAAATGCTTTTTAAACATTTTAAAATGGTTCAAACTCAAATTGATCAACTTACTAATGTGCAAAAAGACATGCTAGCTAATGCTTCTAGAGATAAACATGTTTGTGAAATAATTACTAGAAGTGGTGTTTCTACTCAAGATCCCTTGTATCCTGAAGGACATCCTAAAAGAATTGAACAAGATTCTCATCAACCTAAAAAACAATAGTTCTTCTTCTAAGAAAAAGAAGAAGAGACATAAAAATGGTGTAGAATCTCCTGAACCTGCTAAAGATCCTAATAGTATATCCATTTCTGATGCTGAAACTGAAAGTGGTAATGATAAAAGTGATGCCTCTCATAAAGAAGAACCTGTAGCTAAATCTGAAAAGCAAACTAAAACTGCAAAGTATGCTAAGGAGGATTTCATTGCTAATAAACATGGTAATGAAAGAGAGCCTTGGGTGCAAAAAACAATGCCTTTTACTAATAAGAAACAGAAATCAAAGGAAGAAGAACATTATAACAAGTTTTGTGAGTGGATGAAACCTCTGTTTTTGCAAATCCCATTTGACTGATGCTATTAAACTACCTCCTTATTCTAAATATATGAAAGATATTGTCTCTAACAAAAGGAAAATTCCTAATGAGGAAATTTCCACTATGCTTGCTAATTATTCTTTCAATGGCAAGGTTCCAAAGAAGCTTGGAGATCCTGGTATTTCTAGTATCCCTTGTTCTATTAAAAATAATTATTTTAGAACTGGTTTACGTGACTTGGGAGTTGGAGTTAGTGTTATTCCTTTGTCTCTTTATAGGAGATTCTCTCTTGAAAAATTGATACACACTGATATATCTTTGCAAATGGCTGATAAATCTACTCCTATTCTTGTTGGTATATGTGAGAATGTTCAAGTTGCTACTAATTGTTTGATATTAACTGACTTTGTTGTGTTGGAAATGCCTGAAGATGATAATATGTCTATTATCCTTGAGAGACCTTTTATTAATACTGCAGGGGATGTTATTGATTTCAATCAAGGAAAAGTAACTTTTAATGTTAATGATAAAGAGCATACTGTTTATTTTCCCAAGAAGATTGATAGAAGATATGGTTTAAATTCAATTGAAAATATTGAGACCATCAAGATTGGCGAATTTTATTGTCCCATTCCAATACCACCAAAAGAATATGAAATTATTATGATTGGGACTATGTCTATCAAGGTTGTGGTAACATAATTATTTAGTGATTATTAAAGTTGTCCTTAATATGAAAATTGTTCTGGTAACAAGACATGATCACCCTTGTTAACAAAATGATTTTGAATGAAGAGGACACTGTTTTCACTATGTTTTCAACTTCACCATTATGTTTTCACCATGTTTAGTTCTTTTATCACATTGCTAATTTAGTACAATCATGTTTTCCATCTTCCTTATTCATGTTTTTCTCATGTTTTCACCCTGATTACTGTAGTTATGCATGTTTTCACCATCCATATTTTTGTTTTCACCACTTCCACCTTTGTTTTCTGTGTTTTATTTGAGTCAAGGGGGTTGTGTACTTTTGTACCAACTCCTTTTTATCTTTACTTTGATGTTTTAGTTGTGCCAAGTAAAGTTTCTATCAAAAGTTGGAGTTGGTTTTGGATTTCTGCGCAGGAAACATATTTCTGCTGCCCGCCGTAAAAAATCGTATAATTCAAAGAAACATCAAAATGACCTGAAAGTTTTTATGCTTATTCCTCAGGTATTTAAATTTTTTTTACGTTCTTCACGTTTTTCGATCTGAGCAACTTAAGTGCCCCGAAAAAATTCGTCTTTACAAACTGTTCTGGTTTTGGCAGATTCTGCCATTTTTCTTGCATTTGCTCTTTTACTATGTCGAATGGATTTCTTTGCTTCACAAAACATCAGTGGCTGTAACTAATGTTTAAACGTATCAATATCACCTGTTTCCTTGCATAACACATGATTTTTTTTGATTGTGCACTAACCCTCTAATGTGAATTACTTTGAGTGTGGTGTGAAGGAAGTTTTCAAGGGTCAAGAGAAGAGGGTGATATAATGTAATAAAAAAGAGGCCAAAAGCCTAAGCTTGGGGGGAGGTTTACCTACATCACACTCATCTTTATATCATGTTCGGTAGGTTCTTTGTATATCCATTTTTTCGTTTCTTTCGTTTGTTTTCGTTTTCTTTCGCTTCTTTCGTTTCTCTTTGTTTTTATTGTTTTGTTCTTTTTTCCCAAAACACAAAAAGACCAAAAATATTTCTGTTGTTTCTCTTTTTTTTCTTATTTAAGTTTCTTTTTTGGTTTGTTTTCTTTTCTCGTTTTGGTTTAGTATTCAAAAATCCAAAAATATTTTGCTTTGTTTGCTTTCTTCTTTCTATTCTTGTTTTAATTCGAAAATCCAAAAATATTTGTTGTTCTTTTTTGGTTTTGTAAAGTTTGTTGCAGAGTTGACCGGACATCCGTGTCTCCATTGGAGATTGATTATCACTCTATATTATTCAATCCATAAGTGAAGAGCAGTAATGATGATTTACGACAATCCAAGTTGTGGTGAGAGGGTGGTATGAACTCTATTTGTTTTATTTTTGTACATATACTCGTTGTGTGAACATGCTTAGTCTATTCATGTAAGGTGTATGTTATTTAATTGATGCTTAGTAGTTTGTGCTCTCACATGTTACTTGCAACTTATTAATATAAGATAGCATGTCGTATGAATGTTTGCTTGCATTGTTTTATTAATAGAAGGGTATGTCATTGTGGTTTCTCCCTCTGATTGTTTCGCTTGAATCGACTTGGCACATGCTCACACATGCTATGGATGAAAACAAAAAGGCAATTAAGCCTCGATGATTTATTTTGCCTCGGAGTATTTGTATCATTTTTATGCCCCTGTTAATTATGTTTTGTCACAAGCATGATTATGACAGTTGTTGCTCTCTTGATTGTTGCTCCCCGTCTATTTCTAGCCTTCGCATGTACTGAGTATGAGCTCTACTCGTGCACCCAAATCCCAAAAACCAAAGTTTGGCAAATGTGTCCACCATACCTACCTATATATGTGGTATTTAACCGCCACTCCAAGTAAATTTCTCGTGTGCTACCTTTAAAACTTTCGAAAAATTATTCCTGTTTTGTGCCCTTGTTTAGCTCATGAGGACATAAATAGAGAATCTTTATCTCACACCCTGGACTAGTGGCTTCATCCACTTATCCAATGATAGAAGAGCCGACAGCGGGGTGCCCAGCCCGAAATTAATACAACAAATTCTCTTCACTATTTTCCCCCTGATTTATCAGTCAAAGCATAATTGTGTAAACAAAAGAGAAAGAGGTATGACCTTCTACCCAGATGCGTCCTTCTATGGGAGCCGCTCTTGTGAAGTCTAGTTGGCTTGTGGCGTACTATATTGTCTGTTTACCATCCGTTGACATAAGCATACACCTCTCTTAAAAATGTTTTCAATGCCTCTATTTAATAAAATAAAAAGATCTAGCACATGAGTTAATCCCTGCTTCCCTCTGCGAAGGGCCTTTCTTTTATTTTTTTATGTTGAGTCTTTACCTTCTCGCTTTATGCACCTTCTTGAGAGCATGGATGTTATTCTTAGTGTAATGTGCTTGTCCCAAAACACCTTCTTGAGCCCTTCTTTTATCTTTATGTTGAGTCTTTGATGCTTGTATATTTGATATCTTCATTTCTAGTCTTCATTTGAACTTCACAGGTGCCCTGGCATTTATGTTTTGCCCCACTATTAAGGGCAAGCGAGTACACTTTATCATACCCTATTATGAGCATTGCAATATTGTAGATTGATATACTTCATGTTATCTATTATTAGTTTGTTGGCATCTCTTCATGGTTTGCATAACTGCTAGGTGACTTTTATTTTCCATACATCTTATTATGAATTGCCTGAGCACTTGATCATGTAGTGAGTATATTTACATCATATGAAACTAATGTGTTTGTAAAAGTCTTTTATCGCACTCAGTTGTCACTGAATTGCTTGAGGACAAGCAATAAGCTAAGTTTGGGGGGGAGTTGATACGTCCAAAACGTATCTAACTTCTTTATGTGACTTGGGAGCAGGAGTTAGTGTTATGCATTTCCCTCTTTATAAAAGACTTCTTCTAGAAAAATTGATACCGGCTGATATATCTTTGCAAATGGCTGATAAATCTACTGATATTCCTTTTTTTTTATAAAGGGAAGTATATTAATATCGTGGAGATACAAATTACACCCGGCCTCTACAACAACGCAATAACCATAGTCATTACGGATGCACACAGCCGAAAAACAATAAAAAAAAGTCCCGCTACAGAGTTAAAGTCCTCGCAGTATCCGCACAACCACCACCTAAACAACAGCTGATGTCCATCTCTTCGAAAACAACGTCTCCAAGAAGAACGATGCCAGGCACAACCAATTAAGTCCAGACCTTGGGTTTTCACCCTGAATACAACCCTCGCTCTCAAAACAACGGCTCCAAGAAGACCAGTGCCAGGCACGACCAATTAAGGCCATACCTTGGGCTTTCACCCTGAAATGTAGGACTTTGGAATTCACGCATGATGTCGCCTCCTCTTACATACGGCTGCCACGAATCTTGTAACTCCAAGACAGTTCCCCATCGATGCAAAGACTCCGAACACCGTTGCTAGTCCTCCAATCTCACCTTCGATGACTGAGCATTGTGAACGAATTCCACCGACCCAGTAATCTCCAGGCGACGCCCATGGGAATTCGCCGGCGGAGCCTTTCAGGTCGACACCCCGGCTTGATCACAGAGAACCTACATCAGGATCTTCATCTTCGCGCGATGGTAAACCCAAGGACGACCTCCTTTATTCTGATGTCTCGTAGCCCCGACGCTGCGAAACGACTCCCAGCAGGGACGTTTGCAGGAGGCAAAAGATCTGCTGGATTCCGCATCCTTCGCCACCGGGAGCCCTGCCGCCGACGGTCCCTAGCACCACCGCCTCCTGCCGCCAAAGACAGAGGAGGCCGCGCCGCCCGGGAGCCAAGCCGATGACGCCGCCGCTGCCGCCAAAATGTCGAGCCGCCTGTGCAGTCCGCCGCCGATCTCAAGTAACAAACCCCGCCGCCTAGCAGCAGGTCGTGCTGCCACCGGAGCCTAGCACGCGGACACCCCGCCGCCAACCCCCACCAGACCTGCGCCCAGCATCCTGCGTGACCGGCCCACTCAAGGCCGTCGATGGAGCCGCTCGAGGGGCGCTGCAGGTTTGCGTGACGAAGAGGCGAGGGGGACACCGGCCGTCGAGGTCTTCGCGTCCGCCGCACCATGGCCGAGCCACCCCAGATCACATCGGCGGCGCCACCCAGAGCCACCCCGGCCAGCGCCGGCTGCCCACGCAGACCTAGCCGCTAGACACCGCCAGAAGAACCAGGGCCGCAGCCCCAGTGTCCGTGCTTTGCCGTCCGCGCCAGCCGTCCAGGGCCGACCCACGCATCTGGCCGAAGGCCTCCCGTCGCGTTTGTGCTGAGGAAGCGAGGACCCGTCGGCCGCCGTCCATCACGCGGAGGGTTGTTCCCCCAGTGGCTTCCTCCGGCGGCGGCGGGTGGAAGGGAAGGAGGGGGTATGGGGGCGGCGGCGGCTAGGGTTTCGCCTGTGCCGCCCCCCTAGGAGCGACGCGTGCGTTTTCATCAATGCAATACTATTTTTATTCCTGTTGGTATTCCTGTTGGTATATGTGAGAATGTTCTTGTTCAAGTAGTTAATAACTGTTTGATATTAACTTATTTTGTTGTGTTGGAAATGCCCGAAGATGATAATATGTCTATTATTCTTGAGAGATCTTTTCTTAACACTACTTATTAATTGCAACCAAGGAAAAGTAAATTTTAATGTTAATGATAAATAGCACACAGTTTATTTCCCAAGAAGATTGATAGGAAATATGGTCTAAATTCAATTGAAAATATTGAGACCATCAAGATTGGAGAATTCTATTGTCCTATTCTAATGCCACCGAAAGAATATGAAATTGTCATGATTGGGACTATGTTTATCAAAGTTGAGGTAACATAATCATCTAGTGAAAAGCAAAGTTTGGCTTCATGTAAAATTGTTTTGGTAACAAGAGTTTATCAGCCTTGTTAACAAATAGATTTTGATTGAAGAAAAAAATGTTTTCACCTTGTTTACTTTGGTTTTCACCATGTCTACTTTTGTGACCTTTGTTTTCACCATCCACAATTTTGTTTTCACTACTTTCTCCTATGTTTCCACTAATCATTTGCACATTAGAGTGTCTTAGAACTTCTGTAGAATTGGTTTTAGTTTTGTTTTCCATCATTCCATAATCGTTTTCCTAGATTATAATCATTTATAAAATTCTGAAAATTCCTTCAACATAAATGTTCTCTAAAAATTCCGGAAAAATTATATTAAAATTTTAAATTGAAAATGGGGTAGATAGGCACCTGGGGAAACCCAGGGGGACCCACCATGCCTCCACACGGGTGCCCCCTCGCTGCGCCAGTACATGGTGTGGGGCCCCCTGACCCTGCACTTATTCCTCATCGTGCCACATAACTCTCTCTCTATCTCTCGCCACCAAACTCATAACCATTGCTCAAACGCGTGTTCTTGCTGTGCTTCCTCGCGAATTTTTGATCTCCTTGCTCAACCCATCTTTGCTCCTGAAATTTGGAGCATTTGTTCTCCGGTAGGTGACTCCTCCAAATATCCAAGTAGAAATTTTGTCTAGTGGAGTATTTCTTGATTATTTTGGTACGGTAGGTGACATGTTATGTGAGGTTGCATGCTTGTTTAATGTGAAAATAAATTATATTTGATGCATGTATAGCCCTCTTACAAGTCCCTATAGTAGTTTCTTTCATATAGTTACTTCTAAATCATTTTTTGTGATGCTTGTTAAAAATTTCAGAAAAGGAAGATGCATAACTACACCTATGGAGAAATTTTTGAGAGTGATGCACCAAGGAGGGAAAGGCCTTCAAGATCAACTACTCGATTGAGGCCATCCTATAATGAAAATCTTCTTGCACCGATTATTGGAGATGAGGGGGATGATGGAGATGCACATCCATCTACTATCCCCTGTTTTAACTTTTTGAGTGATGTAGGGATCCTTGATGATTTCTTGCTTCTTGTTAGTAGGGTTGGTCTAACTGAGTACATGAATGACAAAAGCTCTCAATATGTTGTACTCACTAAAACTTTTGTTGAGAGCTTTACTTTTGATAACTCCTCTTATAATCCATCTATTGCATTTACAATCTATGATAGACCTCTTACCATGCCCTTGGCAAGATTTTGCAGTATGATAGGTATTAATACGTCTAGGACAGTGAGGAGGATTCAAGGACGACCTGCTGAGTTGCTGGAGATTTACCGAGGCATGACAGATGATGATGACCGCGCAACTCAGCATGGCAAGATAAGGAAGTGTTCTTGGTAGGGAAAACACTAGTAATATTTCAAATCACCATTTAGCTTTTCTGGTGGATGCACTTAATAATAACAATAAATACAACCCTGGTTCTCTCATTGCTCGCCGTTTAGCTGCTAGAGGACCCATTTATGGGTCTATTATTGATGCGCGCATTATAACTGCTCTAGGCCTGTCTGTTGCTCCCAATGATGAGTTGTTAGCCCAACAGAGACTTGATCTTGCTGCCATGAAAACTCATCATTTTGTTACTGCTAACTCTACACTAGTAAAAAACAGGGCATTGAGCCAAGCACATTGGAACCGGATTGGATATAAACCGGTTCTATAGGGTCTGTCCGCTGGGCCCCCTCCCTGCAGCAAATGGCCGCAAGGCCTTTAGGACCGGTTTGTGTTACAAACCTTTAGAACCGGTTTGTGTTACAAACCGGTCCTAAAGGCCTTGCGGCCATTTGCTGCAGGGAGGGGGCCCAGGGGACAGACCCTTTAGAACCGGTTTGTATCACAAACCGGTTCTAAAGGTTTTCTCATTTTTTGCAGCAACTGCGGGGCCCGCTGTCAGACCCTTTAGCACCGTTTTGTAACACAAACCGGTCCTAAAGCCCTCCCCTAAACCCTATATTCCACCCCGAGCTCAGCTCCATTTTTCCAGCTCGAGCTCAACTCCATTTTTGCTCTCTCCTTCCTCTTGTGAGCTCTAATCCATCCCCATTTTTCTCCACCATTTGTCAAGATTGTTGGTACCCATCGGTTCTATGGTTAGCATCAACATTCCCTCTTCTGGCATTGCAAGTTTTGCTCGTTTTCTTGCTCATTTCATTTTTGTTGTGCTAGCTTGGTGTTTGATGAAATGCCTAAGCTAGAGAGAGTTCATCATTTGTTATGTATACATACGCAATTTGAGATCAAATTTAATTATGATTTGTGGTTTTTTTTAGTGTCGCGCGCCTTGTCCCCTTCCTCACCGCCGTCGATCGCCCCGTCACCGACACAACCTTGGTGAGCCTATTGTTTTTATTTACCAAAACAAATTTTGATTTGTATGATTTACATATTTACTTGTATATAATTTTTTTATTGTGTAAGATTTTTTATATATATATAGCGCCATGGTTTTGATATCCGTCCCCGTTGGCCCTCGTCCAGTCTATGATTCGGATGTGGTATATTATCTTTTATAACTACATATTTTCATTTCCTGATTATATGACAATTAATTACGCCGACCAACTTGACATAGATATTTTTATCTAGGAGGTAGTGGAACCGGAAATGCCAATCGACCCTATTGTTGAGAAGTTACACTTAGTTGAACAAGAAAATGTTGGCTTGAAAGAAAGATTGAAAAAAACTGAAGAAAGGTTGGAAAAAACTGAAAGAGAGAAGATGACCTTGGAAAAGGTTCTTGCCGGTGTCGTCGATGGTCACAAGAGCGAGATGGACGCAATGCGCCTGAAGATTAGAAAGATTAGAAAATATACAATTAGTAAAGAGGCTTGGTATCATTATGCCGTCGGGTCAATTGTTACCTTTGTTGCGATTTTGATCGCATTTGTTGTTGTTTTTAAATGCATTAATTAGAGAGAGTTTTTATGTATGGTCACTACGCTACTTTGGTTTTAACGTGTGATGAACTTTTTGTATTAATTAATTAACTTAGTCATGATGATTTAGCATAATGGTTGTTGATAAATTTATATAATGCAGATGAACCGGCAATGGATGTATAGTGATCGACGTCGTCCCGAATTCCTTAATGGCATGCATAGTTTTCTCAATGTGGCTGAGAAAAATAGGCAGAATGGATTTATTTTTTGTCCATGTAAAAAATGCCAGGATAAGAGAAATTTCCCTAACTCAAGAACCATACACACCCACCTGTTGCAAGAAGGCTTCATGCCCAGTTATTTTTGTTGGACCAAGCACGGAGAAAGAGGGGTTGTAATGGAAGACAATGAAGAAGAAGAGGATAATGATAATTATCCTATGTTCGGTGAACACGGTGATACTGAAATGGGGGAAGACGAGCCCGAACTTGAGGACATTGTTGATGAGTCTGATGATGATCTTCGTCAGGTCATTCGTGAAGAACAGATAAACTGCGCAAGTGAAAACGAGAGGTTGAAGTTGGAGCGCATGTTAGAAGACCACAAAAAATTGTTGTACCCAAATCGCGAAGATGGCCAGAAAAAGCTGGGCACCACCCTGGAATTGCTGCAATGGAAGCCAGAGAATGGAGTATCTGACAAGGGATTTGAAAAGCTGTTAAAAATAATGAAGAAGATGCTTCCAAGAGATAACGTGCTGCCCTGCAGTACATACGAAGCAAAGAAGGTTGTCTGCTCTCTAGGATTGGAAGTGCATAAGATACATGCATGCATCAATGAATGCATCCTCTACCGCGTTCAGCACGAGAATTTAAATGCCTGCCCGGTATGCGGTGCATTTCGGTATAAGATCAGGCGAGATGACCCTGGTGATGTTGAGGGCGACGATCGCCCCAGGAAGAGGGTTCCTGCAAAGGTGATGTGGCATGCTCCTATAATACCACGGTTGAAACGTTTGTTCCGAAACAAAGAGCATGCCAAGTTGCTGCGATGGCACAAAGAAGACCGTAAGGAAGACGATATGCTGAGACACCCCGCTGATGGGTCGCAGTGGAGAAACATCGACGATAAGTACGAGGACTTTGCACGTGACGGAAGAAACTTAAGGTTTGGTCTGAGTACAGATGGCCTGAATCCGTTTGGGGAGCAGAGTAGCAGTCATAGCACTTTGCCCATGACTCTATGTATCTATAACCTTCCTCCTTGGTTATGCATGAAGCGTAAGTTCATTATGATGCCAGTGCTTATCCCAGGCCCGTCGCAACCTGGCAAGAACATTGATGTGTACCTGAGGCCACTAGTTGATGAACTTTTAGAGTTGTGGGCTGACGAAGGTGTACGTGTGTGGGACGAGTACAAACAAGAGGAATTTGACCTACGAGGGTTGCTGTTTGTAACCATCAATGATTGGCCCGCTCTTAGTAACATCTCAGGACAGTCAAACAAGGGATACAGCGCATGCACACACTCATTAGGCGAGACTGAAAGTATACATATAGGCAAGAATGTGTACCCGGGGCATCGTCGATTTCTTGCAGATAGGCATCCCGTAAGAAAGAAAGGAAAGCATTTCAAAGGCGAGGCAGATACACGGAGGAAGCCAACCCTCCCTAAAGGTACTGATATATATGACATGGTCAAAGATATAAAAGTAATCTTTGGTAAGGGTCCTGGCGCACAATCTGTTCCGAATGACGCCGACAACCACGTAGCCATGTGGAAGAAGAAATCTATATTCTGGGAACTACCCTATTGGAAATTCCTAGAGGTTCTCTCTGCGATCGACGTGATGCACGTGACGAAAAATATTTGCCTGAACCTGCTAAACTTATTGGGCGTGCATGGTAAGAAGTCGAGAGATACCCCAAAAGCACGGCTGCACCACCAACGTATGCACGAACGAGACGACCTGATGAATCCAGAGAATTTTAAAGGTCCTGCCAGCTACGCTCTTACCAAGGAAGAGAAGGAGATCTTTTTCCAAGTCCTAAGCAGTATCAAGGTCCCGTCTGGCTACTCGTCGAACATAAAAGGAATACTAAACCTGGAAGAGAAAAAGTTCCAAAACCTAAAGTCTCATGACTGCCATGTGATCATGACCCAGTTACTTCCGATTGCATTGAGGGGGCTTCTGCCAGAAAACGTGCGAGTACCCATTGTGAAGCTATGTGCATTCCTCAACGCAATTTCTCAGAAGGGAGTCGATCCAGCAACTCTACCAAGTTTATAGAAGGACGTGGTCCAATGTCTTGTGAGCTTCGAGTTGGTGTTCCCACCAACCTTCTTCAATATTATGACGCACCTCATAGTTCACCTAGTCTAAGAGATTTCCGTTCTCGGTCCAGTATTCTTACACAATATGTTCCCCTTTGAGAGGTTCATGGGAGTCTTGAAGAATTATGTTAAAAACCGTGCTAGGCCAGAAGGAAGCATGGTCAAGGGCTATGGAACAGAGGAGGTCATTGAGTTTTGTGTTGACTTTATTCCTGATCTAAACCCGATCGGTGTTCCTTAGTCGCGCCATTAGGGAAGACTGCGTGGAAAAGGCACGCTAGGAAAGAAATCAACAACATGTATGGACGAGCAATCTTTCACTCAAGCACACTACACAGTTCTAGTTAATTCCAGCTTGGCGGCTCCATATATCCAGGAACACAAGGATATTTTACGCTCGGAATACCCGGAGCAACCTGAAGATTTCATTGCTAAAGAACACGCGAAGACTTTCGGCGGTTGGTTGCAAAGACGTCTCATTAATGACAACATTGTTGAAGATGAGCTATACTTGTTGGCCAAGCAACCATCTTCGACTGTATTGACCTTTAAAGGGTACGAGATAAATGGTAACATATTTTACACGGCAGACCAAGATGAAAAGAGCACCAACCAAAACAGTGGCGTCCGGTTTGATGCAAAAGACGACAACGGGCAAAGGGTCACATACTATGATTACATAGAGCAGATATGGGAACTTGACTACGGACCTTCCTTTAAGGTCCCTTTGTTCTGGTGCAAATGGTTCAACCTGTCAGGCGTGAAGGTAGACCCGAAGTACGGAATGACAACAGTGGATCAGAAGAATCTTGGGTACGGCAATGATCAATTCGTCCTAGCCAATGATGTGGCTCAGGTTTTCTATGTGAAGGACATGTCTAGCAGACCGAGAAAAAGAAAAGATAAGGAAGCGAATACATCAGACGATGAGCCAAGGCGCCACATAGTTCTTTCAGGGAAAAGAAACATCGTGGGAGTCGAGGACAAGACAGACATGTCAGAAGATTACAATAAATTTGATGAAATTCCTCCCTTCAAATTCAAAGATGATCCAAGCATTCAGTTAAATCATGAAGATGTTCCATGGTTACGGCGCAATCAGAAGAAAGGCAAGAAGAAAAATAGAAACGGATCATCCCTTTAGTCCCGGTTGGGGACACCAACCTGGACTAAATGGGTTAGGGTTTCATTTGGACCAATCAGATATAATCACACGGATCGTGTGTTTCTTTCAAGCGCTTGTGAGTCGTTGGATCCAGGGTGTGTTTCTTTCGAGCTGTTGTGAGCCGTTCGATCAGGGCTACGGTGTGTTTCTTTCGAGCTGTTGTGAGCCGTTGGATGAGGGTGTTTCTTAACCGTTGGATCAAAACCCTAGCTCAACACTTTGTGATCCAGAGGACCCTATATATAGCCCACCTTCATACACCGGTCAATTCATCGAGCAAATACAAAACATCCGGATTCGCCATCATACGTCATGCCGTGCATTTGGTGTGCATATATGCACCCGGTAGACACGGTGGGGCTGTATGATGGCGATACCGTTTGTTTTGTTCTACACCCCCCTTTAAGGTTTGATACATCATATATTCAGTTCATCGAGCAAATACAAAACATCCGGATTCTCCATCGTACGTCCTGCCGTGCATTTGGTATGCATATATGCACCCAGTAGCCACGGTAGGGCTGTACGATGGCGATACCGATTGTGTTGTTCTACACCCCCCCTTTAAGGTTTGATACATCATATATTCAGTTCATCGAGCAAATACAAAACATCCGGATTCGCCATCGTACGTCCTGCCGTGCATTTGGTATGCATATATGCACCCAGTAGCCACGGTTGGGCTGTATGATGGCGATACCGGTTGTTTTTTTCTACACCCGCCCTTTAAGGTTTGATACATCATATATTCACTTCATCGAGCAAATACAAAACATCCGGATTCGCCATCATTCGCCATCATACGTTTTTTTTGTTCCACACCCCCCTTTAAGGTTTGCCCCAAAACACATCAGAGATAATATAACTCACATGATCCATTCAACAAAGTTTGGTACAATAAATTATTACACCTCAATTCTTCCCTTGTGTCCCCGCTTTCTTACGATTTGGCCGTATCCATGGAGCATCCTCATCATTTAACTTAATTATTCCCTTGTGTCCCCATGGAGTATCCATGGAACAATTTTTACACAAAACATGAGAAAATATAAATATGTTGTTATAATATTTGATTCTACAATTTTTTGAGTCTACTTTGATTTTATAAATAAATGTAAAAGAAAACAGAAAAGGGAAACAAAAAAGAAAAATAAAAGAAGAAACAGGAAAAATAAAAAGGAAATAAAAAATATCTTTATATTTTCAAATTATTTTGATAAATATCTTATTTTTTTATTTTTTTATTGTTTTAAATGACATTTAGACAATTTTTACACAAAATATGAGAAAATATAAATATGTTGTTATAATATTTGATTTCACAATTTTTTGAGTCTACTTTGATTTTATAAATCAATGTAAAAGAAAACAGAAAAGGGAAACAAAAAAGAAAAATAAAAGAAGAAACAGGAAAAAGAAAAAGGAAACAAAAAAATTTCTTTATATTTTCAAATTAGTTTGATAAATACCTTATTTTTTATTTTTTTATTGTTTTAAAAGACATTTAGACAATTTTTACACAAAATATGAGAAAATATAAATATGTTTTTATAAATATTTGATTTTACAATTTTTTGAGTCTACTAAAGGGAAACAAAAAAATAAAATAAAAGAAGAAACGGGAAAAAGAAAAAGGAAACAGAAAAAAGAAAAAAAGAAAAACTGGCCCCTGTACAGGACCTTGAGCACCGGTTTGTGTTAACAACCGGTGCGAAAGAAACCGGTGCTAAAGGTCTGTACAGGGGGCACGCAGTCTAAAAGTGGCCCCTGTACAGACCCTTTAGCACTGGTTTGTGCTAACAACCGGTGCGAAAGGTGCTTTAGCACCGGTTGTTAACACAAACCGGTGCTAAAGGGTCTGTACAGGGGAAGTTATCCAGGACTTAGCAAAAAAATTTCACTTCATTCGTTCGCGCGCGTCCTCTCTGCTTCTACTCCGGCGAAGCCCTGCTTATCTTCTCGCCGCCGTCGCCGTCAGCTCCTCGTCGCCGTCCGCCTTGCCGCCCCCGGCCGCGCCCCGACGCCGCGCCGCCTCCCTCTGCCTCCCACCGCCGACCCGACGCCGCGCGCGCCTCCCTTTGGCCTCTCCACCGTGGCCCCGCCTCCGTCGCCATCGCCGTCCGCCTCCACCGCCCCGCCTCCGCCCCGTCGCCGCCCAGACGCGGCCCCGACGCCGCTCGCGGCCTCTGCCTCCACACCGCGCGCCTCCCTCTGCCTCCCACCGCGCGCCGCCGCGCCTCCGGCTGCCCCAGGTGACATACACGTGACGTCACCCCCGAACAGTGAGTTTTTTTTCTTTTTTCTGTTGTAGTTCTAATTAGTTAAATTCATGGAAAAAAATAGCACGCTATTTCGGCGCTAATAGCACGATATAGCATATCTGGAGGGTCCACGCTAAATTTTAACACTTTTACTCGCTATTGCGCTGTTCACGAAATAGCATGCTATATGACGCTAAAACGGCGTGACGTTATAGCGCGCTATTAGTTTTTTCAGCCCATCGGGCGAAATGCCCGAGTTTTCCAACTTAGGAAGAAGAAAAAGTTGCTTCATATTTTTCGCGGCGATAAAACAGAATCGTCAAGATGACATCGCTAGGCTTATCATTCAGAATAAGTAATTTTTATTGTGTTATTGCCCCGTGTGATGTTGATGTTAGAATCTAACAAACTAGAAAGCAATTTTTTATGTGGTTATACATATATTGTTATGACATTTTTAGACTACATCATTTATTCTTGTTGAAATCCTTCAAATTTTGAGATATATTTGATAATTTTTTGAAAACGCTATTTTGATATAGCACGCTATTATCACGCTATATCTTGCATAGCATCTGGAGGAGGTTGCCGTTATTTCTTATAGCACACTATTTTTTTTCTTGGTTAAATTAGATTTAAAATATAAATTAGTTAAATTAGATTTTTTTTCTGTTGTAGTTCTAATTAGTTAAGTTAGATTTTTTGGACATATAAATTTAAAATATATTAGTTAGAATTAGAATTACATTTAGAATTAGAATTAGAATTAGATTTAGAATTAGAATTAGAAAAATATTTGGACATATAAATTTAAAATATATTAGCTAGAATTAGAATTTTTAGTTATTATAATTAGCTAGACTTAGAGAATTTTTTCTCTTTAAATTTAAAATATACCACATTCTCTATATAAATAACCGATGAAATAATTTCGCTAAGTGTCCGATGAAATAATTTCGCTAAGTGTCCGATGAAATAATTTCGCTAAGTGTCCGATGAAATAATTTCGCTAAGTGTCCGATGAAATAATTTCGCTAAGTGTACGATGAAATAATTTCGCTAAGTGTCCGATAAATAATTTCGCTAAGTGTCCGATGAAATAATTTCGCTAAGTGTCCGATGAAATAATTTCGCTAAGTCTCCGATGAAATAATTTCGCTAAGTATCCGATGAAATAATTTCGCTAAGTGTCCGATGAAATAATTTTGCTAAGTGTCCGATGAAATAATTTCGCTAAGTGTTCGATGAAATAATTTCGCTAAGTGTTCTTCATTTTATAAATTTTACTAGCAGGTGTTGAGCTATGGATCCCCAAGAACCTGCACATGATCCTCACGCCGATAAGCTCGCGGGAATGGGTGAGGCGGAGAAGGAAAGATACATGTGCCAGATGATTTTTGAAGATGCAACGGCCATATATCATGATCATGACGGTGGACAGGCGTTTAGCAATCAATTTTTGAACGACTCCGGTGACGGAGCTGAGAATATAGAAGATGTAGTAGATGATGATGACGACAACGTCGAGGATGCAGAAGTGCCCTCCAGAACAAACTCTGCCAATGTATATCTCAAGTCACTGTTGACGCAACAATTAATTTGTATTGCACTTACTAACGAATCATTATTTTCTTAGCGCCCTCCGGAACAGCTAGCGCAAGTACTGAGACAAAGTCGAAACGAGGCCCGGCCGCAAGGTTGAAAGATACCGCAAGGTTCTCGATCGATACAGTTGCTGTTGATGGCAAACCACTGGAGCCCCCAGAAACTTATCGCAAATTCGCAAATCAGTGCGGAGTTGTTGTAAGAGACCTGGTCCCGATCAACTTAATAGAATGGAATAAGCCGAAGACCAGCGCAACCGTTGGATCTACTTATGTCGATGACAAATTGAAAAAAGTGCTTTGCGACACGGTCTGGCTAAATTTCAGCGTAGCTGAAGATAACAAGAAGAAAGTCGAGGAGTGGGCTTTGAAGAAGATGGCCACACAATTCCAGAGGTGGAAGAAAGACCTGTGGAAGAAATATAAGGACGAAGATCCAGTTTTCACTGGGCACCTAGTGAAGATAAGAGACGCTTGGCCTGATTTTAAGGCGTACAAGAAATCGGGTGTCTTTACATCCCGATTAGCCAAAAATAAGGAGAATGCGAAGAAGAAGAAATATCACCATATTTTGGGGTCAGGTGGCTACATGACTGTCCTGCCTAGGTGGCGACGCTATGAAGATGCGCTTCTGAAAAGAGGTATCATTCCACACACACGTGACTGGCCGGATAGGTCCAAGTTCTGGTTGTTCGCGCATGGGCCAACGTTGGACGCTGAGACTGGGATGATTGTTGCGGAGGGACCATGGTCGGAAAAAATAACAAAAGTCGTATCAGAAATAGAGTAGGGAATAGAAGCTGTTCGAAAAGGAACTTTTGTTACCTATAGAGAGAACGACGATCCGCCGAAGGCACTCGGGAACCCCGAAAAGTGGGGACGAACACGAGGCTTTGGAGCCACTACCCCGTGGAGCCAAGGGTTTCCAGCGGACCTTGGCACTTACAGAAGCCGTGGTAGAAGCAAGAAGAAGGCGCTGGAACGGATATCGACATTAGAAGGAAAGGTGGCGTTTCACTTAAAGAAAGGGGGACACCCTGTACCTGACACTGAAGAGGAGGTAGAACATCGTCCTGCACCTGATCAGCTGCAAATAGAAGACGATCCTGTAGCAGATGCCGTCCCATCTCAGCATAGAAGCAGTGTGGGTTCCACGCAGCTGCAGCTAGAAGACGGTCGTGCAGTCGAACCGTCGGCGCCTCACTACCCCGTGGATGATATCACGGAGAAGACAAACTGTGAGATACATATGCCAATGGGGAACATATCCTTCAGGGTGGCGTCAGGCTATGCTTTACCGAATCAACCTGGAGCAAGCTACCATGGTTGTCAGATTCCAGCATCCCATGCTCATGTCAGGTTGTCAACAATTACGCCGGGATGCCATTCCATTGAGCTCCATATTCCTGGAGGTGAAGGCGAGAAGACACTGGGAGAAATAGAGCTTGGTATCATCTTGTGGAATAACAAACACATTGTGTTTCCTAACGCGGCGCCAAGGCCACCGACTCCTCCAGGTACAAATGCACCACCTCCAACAATTACTGAATGTTGCACCACATGTAAGCCTATTTTTAATAGTTTTTTTCACTTTCGTACAGAGAATGCATGACCTCCAAGTCCACCCCCCAACGCACCTCCAAGTCCACCCCACAACGAAGATTGGGAGCCCGAGGCCGAGGGTCCATCGCCCGTGCACTCCCGTGAGCCGACGGCGACCACTACGGGTATGGCAAAGCGGAAGCTGCAGTTCAGAAGAAACGGGACTCCTCCCAAGAAGAGAAAAAGTAAACCCAAGAAAGTCAAGACTCCCCCGAAGTTACCAGGCCTGATGACCCCGGAGGAACTAGACGAGGTCGTTAAAGCCAAAAACAAAGCATGGTTCGCACGGTTTCCCCTGAAGCCCCCTCCAGACCTCTAGAAGGAAACTCTGAAGAACATACCAAAGTGGCAAATTGAGCGCACCATCGACAACTTATATTATCCTGCACCGCCGCCACCGCCGCCCCTTTTAGACTATGAACGGTACATTGAAAAGATTCACACCGCACAGATGAAGCAGGCGGAGCAGATGAAGCAGGCGGAGCAGACGAAATGTGGGAAACAAGTTCCCCATCTCGGAAAACAAGAAGCACGGTCAATTTCCCCGCTCAAGGTGTTATCTGACCAGGCTTCAGTGTCCGGTCCACGCATGGGCGACTCCGGTTACGCTATTGCTGATGTGGTATATAAATATAAGCCCGAGCACCCTCTGGTCGAAAATCCTACTGCTCTAACAACCCAACTATGGAATTTACATGTTTGGTACTTGGAGGCCGCAAGGCAAAAGAGAGACTGTATCTTGGCGGCAGTTCAGGACCAACACTACTTCAGGGAGTACGGTGTGGAGCTTGGGTTCGATGACTTTTTCCAGATGTACAATCAACGTGCCCTCGACAAGTCTATCCTTAGCTGCTACTGTTTGTAAGTGATTTATTTGTGTAATTTAATTATTTAGTTAAGCTCGCGTTCATTGCCCGTATAATTATCACTCACGACATTCTTTTTGTACGCTACTATGCAGAATGAAGATTAGTGAATGCAGGCTGTCAGGAATCTGGGACTTTGGGTTCATTGACCCGTATTCGTTTCATCAAGACACAATAGAAAACTTCAACAAGGATACACCGGATGATTTGCTAAGGTTTTTTAAGTGACAAAGTTCCAAAAAAGAAATACTTTGGCCCTACGGATTCAAGCGAGTGTTACTGTCTTGTAGACATTCCATTTTGCTTACCTGATGTTAAGTGTAATTGATGAGTATGCATGACTGTGTGTGTACATGTGCGCAGGTCCCACTTCATATTGTTCATCATTAGAATCGATCAAGGACAAGTTGAAGTCTGGGACTCGTTAACCTGGGACGCTGACACATGGAAGAGCGCGCGTCAGATGCTTCAAAGGTATATATATATCGGCCTCTTTCGTTCATCGGCCTCTTTTTCGTTCATTTCCTGATATCAAGTAAGTAATAATTAACTCTTGTATTCATTTTTCTTTTGTCGGCCAGGGTTTGGCAAATGTTCATCAAGGAAGAACCCGGTACATGGGCAGACAAGCTCCACTTTCAGATTAACAAAGTAAGTAGTACTACGTACCCTGGTTTCAATACCATTACCATTCTTTTGATTATTATTAATTTGACTGAATTATGTTCTCGTATATAGAGCGTCCCGCAACAACCACAGGGAACTGATTATTGTGGATACTACGTTTGCGAGTTCATTCACAGGATTATCAATGAGAAATCCCGTACTTCCAGAAATCTAGAGGTACGTAACCGGATCTTCACAACTTTAATTATGTTGCCATCAATTATGTTTAGTTTTGTTCATAACTTAACTGTTTTCATCTACTTCTTTAAAAGATGCAATGAAAGCGGGCGATGCTCAAACCAATCCAACGTTGCAAGGCAGTTGCAGAGGAATTGGCAGGATTTCTCCTCACGCAAGTCATAGATGAAGGCGGAGAATTTTTCCATCCTATGAACCAATGTTGATGCTCCCTTCTCTATGCAAGTATACAGCTATTGGAAACGAACTTCATATTATGTAATGCTCGGTCGAGTACTTCGTGTTACATGTATATATATATGTTCTTTTATTTGGTGCATCAACATTTAACCACAAACACGGAATCGGTAACACTTAACCGCAAACACGGAATCGGTGTTTCCGGATACGTATTTCCGATTACGTGTTTCCGATTCCGTGTTCGTAAAAAACGAAACACGGACACACGGAATCGGAAAGACGTAAACGGAAACACGTAAACGGAAACCCTGAAAATACAGAACACGCCCTAAACCCTAAACCCTGAATACGGAATCGGAAACCCTGAAAGGAAAAAGGAAAAAAGAAAAGAAAAAAAAAGCATTAGGACCGGTTGGTGTTACCAACCCGTTCTAAAGGTCCTCCGCCTGCGCGCACTCTTCGGCGCCCACGTGGAGGCCTTTAGCACCGGTTTTGTGACAGACCGGTTCTAAAGGGGGGTGGCTTTAGTCCCGGATACGTAGCACCGGATGTGTATCCGGGTCCGAAGGCCCTTACAAACCGGTGGTAATGCCCTTTTCTCCACCAGTGCTAGTGCTGAAAATCTAGTCTATAGAATTTTATTTAATGATGCAGATGAAAGGGAAGTTCCTTTGCCGCAGCCTGGTTTGTTCAGTATTCGCAGGATGCGGTGGTCGTGCTCAAAGGAGGAGCTGGATGAGCACTTGTGTTTTCTTGGTTTCTATGTGCAGTACGACCCCGAGTATCAAGAGGGACGGGATGCGCCCTCCGACGACTACAACGTGCATTACACCGGGGCGTTCTCGAGTTCATACCAGGAGGATGGCCGTTCCTCGTCGTACTATGGGGGTGCCACTTCTTGTCCCTGTTGGGATTATCTTCACTTAGACCAAAAGCCTAAGCTTGGGCGGAGGTATACCGACATCACACTGATTTAGATATCATGTTTCTGTTGGTTCTTTGTATATCCATGTTTTCCTTTCTTTCTTTTATTTGGTTTTTCTTGTTTAGTTTATGCTTTCCAAAATGCAAAAATACGAAAAATATTTCTGTTGTTTCTCTTTATTTGTTTCTTTAGCTTCTTTTATTAGTTTTCTTTACTTCCTAGTTTTTGGTTTGTTATTCAAAAATCCAAAAATATTTTGCTTTGTTTGCTTGTTTCCTTATGTTCTTGTTTTAAATTCGAAAACCCCAAAAATATTTGTTGTTCTTCTTTGGTTTTGTAAAGTTTGCTGCAGAGTTCAACAATCTTTCGTTACTCCATTGTAGCTTGGTTATCATTTCATATCATTCAAGCCACACAAGTGAAAAGCAATAATGATGATTTATGACAATTCAAGTTATGGTGAGAGGCTGGTATGAACTCTATTTGTTTTCATTTTTGTACATATACTCATCTATGTGGACATTCCTAGTTTGTTCGTGTAAGGTGTATGTTATTTAATGGATGCTTAGTAGTTCGTGCTCTCTTATGATCAATGCCAACTTATTAATTGTAGATAACATGTCGTATAAATGTTTGCTTGCATTACTTTATTCATAGAAGATTATGACATTGTGGTATCTTCCTCTGAATGTTTCACTTGAATTGACTTGGCACATGCTCACACATGCATAAAAATGAAAACAAAAAGGCAATTAAGTCTTGATGATTTATTTTGCCTCAGACTATTTGTATCACTTTTATGCCCCTTTTATTTTTGTTTTGTAGCAAGCATGATTATGACAGTTGTTGCTCTCTTGATTATCGCTCCCTATCTATTGCTAGCCTTCACTTGTACTGAGTATGAACTCTACTTGTGCATCCAACTCCCAGAAACCAAAGTTTGCTAAATGTGTCCACCGTACCTACCTATGTGGTATTTAACTGCCACTCCAAGTAAATTGCTCGTGTGCTACCTTTAAAACCTTCAAAATTATACCTGTTTTGTGCTCGATTTTAGCTCACGAGGATGCGGGTAGACGATCTTTATCTCACTTGTTGATTAGACTTTACACACCTGGACTAGTGGTACATCCGCTTATCCAATTGCTAGAAGAGCTGGCATCGGGGTGCCCAGCCCCAAAATGTGGTTATTGCAATTCTCTTCACTCTTTTCCCCCTGATTTATTAGTTAAGCAAAGTTAATAAGTGTGTAAAAAAGCGAAGAGGGATGATCTACTAACCCCAGTAGAAAGAACGTCCTTCAGTGGGAGCCGCTCTTGTAAAGTTTAGTTAACTTGTGATGTATTGTATTGTTTGTTTGCCATTCGTTGACATAGACATACACCTCTCTCAAAATTGTTTTCAATACCTCTATTTTAATAAAATAAAAATCTCTAGCGCATGGGTTAATCCGTGCTTCCCTCAGCGAAGGGCCCTTCTTTTACTTTTATTTTTAGTCTTCATCTTCTAACTTTATGCACCTTTAATCTCAGTGGTTCTCTAGCATTTACGTTTTGCTCCACAATTAAGGGCAAGCGAGATACAACTTTATCATATCTTCTTATGAACATTGCAATCCTGCAAATTGATATATTTCATGTTGCTTATAATTGGTGTGTTGGTATTTCTTCATGGTTTGCATAACTATTAGGTGACTTTATTTGCATACTTCTTATTATGAATTTCCTAAGTACTTGATCACATAGTGAGAATATTTACATCATATGAAGCAAATGTGTTCATAAAAGTTATTTTATCGCACTCAGTTGTTAACTGAATTGCTTGAAGACAAGCAATAAGCTTAGCTTGGGAGGAGTTGATACGTCGAAACGTATCCACTTTTCTGAACACTTTTGCTGTTGTTTTCCTCTAAACTTGTGAGTTTTGGATACAACTAACACGTACTAACGTTGTTTTCAGCAGAATTGCTCTGGTGTCTCGTTTTTGTGTGCAGAAAATCAACTTTCAGGAAAATGCCCGAAAAAGATCCCAATTTCCTATTTTACCTGAAGACCCCCGGAGCCAGAAGGCAAGATGGAGAGGGGCCACAAGGGGCCCACACCACCTGGCGGCATGTGATATGTCATAAACGTATCCTTAATTTCTGATGTTCCATGTTGTTTCCATGTTGTTTCCTACATGTTTGCTATACACTTTATGTCATTTTTATCGATTTTCTGGACTAACCTATTGACAAGATGCCACAGAGCCAGTTCCCTGTTTTCTGCCGTTTTAGTTATCAGAAAAGTTGTTCTGGAAATATTCTCGGAATTGGAAAATTCGAAGCCCGGAAGAGTTAGAATTCCCAAAGGTTCCACGGAGTTCCTTCGCCACAGGGGGGCCACACCATAGAGCGGTGCCCCTTGGTCACTCCTGGGGGTGGTGTGGGCCCCTCAGGCGTCCACCGCCGTCGTCCTTGCACCTATTCATACCCCCCCAACATATCAACCCTAAAAATATACCACTTCGTCCCGAGAAACACCCGAGGCCGCCGTCATCATCATCCCGAGATCGGGAGGGTTCTGGAGCTCTCCCCGCCAGCTGAATCCAGAAGGTTTCTTGAAGAAAAATTCAGAAATGCATAAATGGTTAGGATTCATCTAAGTAGTCAATCCATGAGTGGGACAATTCTTTACTAAAGATTTCATTCTTTCCCGAGCTTTAGCAACATGCTCATTATCAAGTTGCTTAAAATTCATAATGCTACTTCTTAAAGATATAATCTTATCAGGAGGATAATATTTTCCAATGAAAGCATCTTTACACTTAGTCCAAGAATCAATACTATCGTTAGGAAAAGATAGAAACCATTCTTTAGCTCTCCCTCTCAAAGAGAAAGGAAACAATTTCAGTTTAATAATATCTCCATCTACATCTTAATATTTTTGCATCTCACATAGTTCAAGAAAATTATTAAGATGGGCAGTAGCATCATCAGTACTAATACCAGAATATTGCTCTCTCATAACAAGATTTAACAGTGCATGCTTTATCTCATAAAAATCAACCTATTGCTAATTAAATAATTGTTGTTGGTTCTTGTAAAGTCACACAACTTAGTGTTCTCAGGATTAATCATTTTAGCAAGACTAAAAACAGGATAAAAACAAGAGCTAGAATAAGAACTAATTTTTTTTGTGTTTTTGATAAAGAGAAGAAAACAAGACAAAATAAAATAAACTAAGCAAAACAAAAACAAAGTAAAGTGATTGGAAGTGAGATACTCCCCTTGGAGAAATTATCGTCCTCCCCGGAAGAAGCGCCAGAAATTAGCTTGATGCGTGTGTAACACACGTTCGTTGGGAGACCCCAAGAGGAAGGTATGAAGACAAGAGTTGCAAGTTTCCCTCAGAAAGTAACCGAGTTTGAATTGACCAGTAGGAGGAAGCGGTAACTTCAGAAGGTTGATGCAGTTGACATGGTAGGGCGCACTACCGGTTCAGCAGCAACATGGAACCTACACAACATAATAAATTCACTTTGCCCCCAACAAAACAGTGAGGTTGTCAATCTCACCGGTTTTGCTGATAACAAAGAGGTTAAATGTATGGTGTGGAAAACAGTATGAGAACAATATGAAAACAACAGTAAGAATGTGAAAATAGTGGAAGCAATGGTTGTATTATCAGTATGAGAAAATGGACCGGGGTCCACAGTTCACTAGAGGTGTCTCTCCATAAAAGATAGCTAACATGCGTGGTGAACAAATTACAGCTTAGTAATTGAAAGATAATGAAACATGCATGACATAAATATTACTATGAGATTCATGCGGGCATTACAACAAAATACATAGATCGTCATCCAACTTCATCTATGACTAATAATCCACCATCCGAACAAACGTTGGGTATTAAGTTTCAAGAAACAGATTATCGTAGTAAGAAAAGTGTGTAATGTAAACAATGTAAACGAGTAAACATCGTTGCTTTCTCACCAATGGCAACAACACATCCTCCATCCGTCACATTTCTGTCACTCGAGCAAGATGCAAAGGACGCATGAACCCACTATAAATACTCCCTCTTGGAGTCACTAGTATCTACTTGGCCAAAGCATTTACTAACAACAGAGAGCATGCACGATCATAAATAACATACACATGAAGATAACATGATAGATTGATAATCAAAAGACATAGCATTCAATAATCATCGGATCCCAGCAAACACAACATGTAGCATTACAAATAGATGATCTCGATCATGTGAGGCAACTCACGAGATCTAAACATGAGGCATAAAGTGGAGAGGATAACCATATAGCTACTGCTATGGACCCATAATCCAGAGATGAACTACTCACGCATCACTCCGGAGGTGCGCATGGTGGTGTAGACCCCTCCGGTGATGATTTTCCCTCCCGACAGGGGGCCGGGGAGAGCTCCAGAACCCTCCCGATCTCGGGTTGACGATGTCGGCGGCCTTGGGTGTTTTTGGTGGAAAAGTGGTATATCTTTAGGGTTGACGTATCAGGGGGAATAAATAGGTGAAATGGCGATGACGGTGGATGCCCGAGGGGCCGACACCAACACCAGGCGCGGCCAGTGGGGGTGGGGGGCGCCGCCCTATGGTGTGGCCCCCTCCGGGCATCTTCGGGACTCCGTGGAACCTTCGGTAATTCTAAGACTTCCGGGCTTCGAATTTTGCAATTCCGAGAATATTTCTGCAACCTCTAACAAGTACTAAATTTATAGAACAATACTGCATCATAAATTTATGGAGCAACCTGTGCATGGTTACCTCTAACAGCTACCAATCAAGACATGCATCATAGATTAGTGAAGGGGTATAGACAGCAACAAGCACACACGAACCTCGGGTAATCAGTGCATACATCCAAAGCAACCTACTTCCAAACAAGCATGGAAAAAGTAGCAGCCCAAACAAAAACAACAAAAATAAACATCAACACAAGCATGGAACATAATACGTAGCAGATTCAGATGATCTCAATCATCTGTACAACTACTTGTTCGGACAAAAGGAGAAAGATGGGAGAAATCACTAGACGCGTCTATCATCTGTACAACTACCAATCAAGGACAAGAGGAGAAAGATGGGAGCAGATTCGGATCATCTAAATCGCCTATACAACTACCAATCAAGACATGCCTTGTTCACCTAAATTCTACACCTCTAACAGCTACCACTAGACGCGAAATCCACCGTCTTGTTCGGACAAAAGGATAAAGATATGGGACTAGAGAAACATGGAGAGGGAGGAGGAAAATCCACACGCGGAAGATCCGGTGGCACACGAGGAAACGACAGCGATGGTCGTCCTTTCCCTAAATCTAGCAGAAACGACGACGAAGGAGGGACACGAGGAAACAATAGTGATGGTCATCCTTGCCCTAAATCTAGCAAAAATGGCAGCGGAGGAGGGACACAAGGAGGGACAAGATATCTCACCTTGAGTGGGGTTTCCGCCAGCGCGGGTGACGAAATCGGTTACCGGCGCAGGCAACAGGATCAATGACTGGTGCTCTTCCGGCTCTTCGTGTACTTCAAACTGACGAGGGGGAGTGGAGGAGGAGATGTGGCGATGGAGAGTGGTGGCTGGGGGAATTGAAGAGGAGGTGGACTCGAGGAGGTTGACTCCTGTCTGCCCTACGGTTGCCTCACTGACATGTGGGTCCCACGACGGGGGCTTACATGTAAGCGGCAAAACGTTACTGGAGGTGGACTCGAGTAGTGTTGGAGTGGTGCTGGTGGGGAATTGTGGGGGAATTTTGTTTAATCACATTTGAATAAAGAAAAATTATATTTCTATAAAGAAAATGTCCTAGTTACCCTAATTTCGAAAAAATAGTCCTAGTTACCCTAATTTAAATAAAATCCTACTTACCCCCAATGTCCTAGTTACCCTAATTCCCATTTATAGACGAAAAGGTATTTTTTTCCAATTTCCAAACGCTCAAAACGCCTGTTTTCTATGAAGCGGCTACCGAGGGCATCGTCCAAAATGTCAAGTAGACCTCGTTCCGGGTTACACCACCAAAAATCATGGGTTTCCGGGATTTTTGCCTATTTTAGACCATTTAAACAGTTTCCTTCCGATTCAACTAGAACCGCCCCGATTTTGAACTCCAGCTCCTTCACAGATCGCCTGTTATTTTTCGCAAAAATCATTTCTAGCTTCCCAGATACCCATTTCATCACAGATACGCATAGAGCATCGCAAGATTGCACCCTGAGCCACAGACGGTAACCGCGGCGAATTTGAAGCAGTTTCTAAACCGCCGCTAAAAAAATGGAAAGCCTCCACGGCGCGTCATTTTATGTGAAATAGCAACCAAAAAAAACTTCAAATACAAATGTTTTGCTGAAAAGGTGCTCTCAGAATCGAGCTAAATTGGACTAACATTTATGGATTTCAAGCCAAACAACCAATGATATGGGCAGATTCGTGGAATTGTTTGTTGAAATTTTCCCAAAATTGGCACGATTGTGTGCCTTGGGATGGGAAGGAATGTTGCCGAAGACTTATTTCCACATGTTTCACAAAAGAACCCCATTTTCCATTTGTGAGCGCTCAAAACACCTGTTTTCTGTGAAGCGGCTACCGAGGGCATCATCCGAAATGTCACCCCTCCATTTTCCCTCGAAGTAGACCTCGTTCTAGGCTACATCTGCAAAAAGCACGCGTTTCTAGGATTTCTGCCTATTTTAGCACATTTAAAAAGTTTCCTGTCGATTCAGCTGGAAACACCCCGATTTTGAACTACAGCTCCTTCACATATCGCCCGTTATTTTTCGCAAAAATCATTTTTGCCTTCCCAGATACCCATTTCATCATAGATACGCAAACATCGTCGCAAGATTCCACCCCGAGCCATAGAAGGTAACCACGGCAAATTTGAAGGGGTTTTCAAACTACCGCTAAAAATAAAAAAAAATTGAAAAATTGAAAACCTCCGCGGCGCGTCATTTTGTGTGACACAGCAACCAGAAAAAAATATATATACTTGGAATACAGATGTTTTCTTGAAAAGGTGCTCTCAGAATCGAGCTTACTCGGACTAACATTTCTGGCTTTCAAGCCAAACGACCAATGATATGGGTAGATCCGTGGAATAGTTTGTCAAAATTTTCCCTAAATTGGCACGATTGTGCGTCTTGGGATGGCAAGCAATATTGCCGAAGACATATTTCGACATGTTTAAAAAAAACCATTTTCCATTTTCTGAGTGCTCAAAACGCCTGTTTTCTGTGAAGTGGCTACCGAGGGCATCGTCCAAAATGGCACCCCTCCATTTTTTCCCTCGAAGTAGACCTCGTTCTAGGCTACATCACCAAAAAGCACGCGTTTCCAGGATTTCTTCCTATTTTAGCCAATTTAAACAGTTTTCTACCGATTCAGCAGGAAACGCCCCGATTTTGAACTACAGCTCCTTCACAGATCACCCGTTATTTTTCGCAAAAAACATTTCTAGCTTCCCAGATACCCATTTCCTCACAGATACACAAAGAGCATCACAAGATTCCACGCCAAGCCATAGACGGTAACCGCGGCGAATTTGAAGGGGTTTTCAAATCGCCGCTAAAAATTAAAAAAAAAACAAAATAACTTCTGCGGCCCGTCATTTTATATGACATAGGAAACATAAAAAAGGTTCTTCGCATCTTTCATATGAACATCAATGTTCCGTGAAAAAATACATTAGGTACATAATTTTTTCGGAGTTTCATGCATTCATACAAGGAATTAACATGTTTACCCTATTGGTTGAAATAAGAGCAAAACTATTATATTCCAGTCTCAACTACATAAATCTGTGTGATGTTTTTTAAACAATTTTGACCTATTTTTCGATATTAATTGTATTTTTTCTCTCCAAAATTTCCCTCCCAAATTGTTCAAAAAAATTTCCCTCCTAAACATAAAAGTAGAAAAAATTTCCCTCCCGAAAAATTGGGCGCGTACATTGCGTTCCGAAATTTTAGGCGCGCGCGTACCCCACTCCTCTCGATGTAGACCCACTCCATAGCCCCCTCCCACAGCATAGACCCACTCCACAACCACTCCTCTGCATCCGCCCCCAATCTCTCCCTCCCCAATCTCTCTGCCCCTCCCGCATCTCTCTCCCACTCCTCTGCATCGACGCCGACGATGAGAGGAGGGCTCCATCGACAATGACGAAGACTAGAAGAGAGGAGGGATCCATCGACGAAAGGCTCCCGGAGGATCCATCTACGATGACGACATGATGGTAGGCATCATCTACGACGGGGACAGGAGGCATCTACGACGGTGACACGTCAACGGTTAGTTCTTCCCTATGATTCCTCCCCCAATTTGAACCTGTGCTTCTGTCCATGAGCTTCTAGGGTTAGGTTTCATCTTTTTAGGGTTCATATGATTAGGGTTAGGGTTGTAGATCTCACGAACTCCGTAGCCCAACCTCGTAGCTTCTTGCCATGCCCGATTGCTTTTTGCGGGTTAGGGTTCATCCGGCTAGCCTCGCTTTCTCCCCCAATTTGAACCTCTGATTTATGTCCCCTTGAAATTTAGGCCAAGTAAATTAGCATATGTTTCTTGTTGAATTGAGCTGAGCTGTATGTTTCTTGTTGGAGTCATGAACTGAGCTTTCTGTTTCAATAGTTGATTATTCAATAAACACCTGATTGTTAGGGTTTACATCTTGAGTCAACAGTTGCTTGCTTGTTGTACTATTATGCTTGCTGTAGTCTTATGCTTGTTGTAGTCTTATTCCTCCAAACCTACATGTCAAGTAGTAGCAGTTCCAAGTAGTAGAAGTGTTTCTTGCCATGGTTCCTTTTGATTTATTGATGTCAATATACTACGTGATGTATAAGTTCTGTTGCTATGGATAGACATATAGGGAAATTCCTTGACCTCTTGATGCCAATATACTGCATATAGTTCTGTTGCTTGGCATGTCAAGTAGTAGCAGTGTACTGGTGCTAGATTTTTTCACTTATAGTTCTGTACAAGTTCTGTCCAGTAATAGCATATAGTTCTGTAAAGGTTCTGTTTCTATGGTAGCTAATTAGTTCTTGTCACTTACATGTCATTTGTTAAATGGAGTGAATCTTCAGCAATATAACTACTTGTTCCTTGCATGGAAGTGCCTAGGGGTTTTGCAAGTTAAATGGAGTGAAGCGTACCATCGCCTTCAAGAAGAAGCAGTGCCATCAAGAGGTGGGTTGTTGTGTAGTGAACATGGGCAGTTTGCTACTTCCTATCTATCTATTTTCTATTAGTTGTGTAACTGACAAGTACTTTTATCTATTTTTAACTAATTCTTGTTCATCGTATTTTGCAAGCTATTAGGGCAATACAACATCATCAACCCAGCACAAACACATTGAGATCATTGATAACAAAGATGCAAAAGAAGACCAAGTTAGTCGGTGATGACCCACAAGTACAAGGGATCACAACAGTCTTCGAGGGAAATAAAAACCAAATTTATTGATTCGACACAAGGGGAGCCAAAGAATATTTATATGCCTTAACAACTGAGTTGTCAATTCAGCTGCACCTGAAAGTAGACTTGCTCGCAACAATTTATCATTGGTAACAGTTTTATAGCACAAGTAGAAATAAAATAACAACAGTAGTAAAATAGTAACAACAGTAGCAATCGCGGAAAACAGCAGGATAGGAAGTACCGTAGACATAGAGGGAATAGATGGACGGGCGTTGCATGGATAACATAGGTAATGTAATAATAATAATGTGGGCATTGCAGATAATAATATAAAGCATCGAACATGTAGGAAAACCATAGGCATGTGTTCTAATATAATCATACGTGCTCGCAATGAGAAACTTGCACAACATCTTTTGTCCTACCAGCCCGTGGCAGCGGGGCCTCTAGAAAAACTACTGGTAATTAAGGTGCTCCTTTTAATAAAGCACCAGAGCAAAGCAGTAACACTCCGTGAACACACGTGATCCTCACGTCACAACCATCCCCTCCCGTTGTCTCAATTTCTGCCACTTTGGGGCCTCGGGTTTCAGACAATGACATGTTTAAAACAACTTGCAGATATGATCAAGAAACATATTATACTCATGAAACAATAACATGTTCAGATCTGAAATCATGGCACTCGGGCCCTAGTGAGAAGCATTAAGCATAACAAGTTGCAACAACGGTATAAAGCACTAACAATGGATACTAGACACTATGCCCTTACAATCTGGCATTATTCCATGATCAATCTCATCCAATCCCTTCCATCCCTCTTATCCTACAGAGGTTTTTACTCACACATGGACGGGGGAATCATGGATGGTTGATGGAGAAGAGGTGGCGGTGGCGGTGTCGATGGCGATGATCTCCTTTGAATCCCCGTCCCGGCAGGGCGCCAGAACAGGAACTTCTGATCCCCAAATCGAGGTTCGGGATGGCGGCGATGCTCTGTTGTGTTTTTGTGGAATATGACGAACCCCCTCGCGTTTTGGGTTTACGAGGCATATGTAGTCGAAAGGGGAGTCCGAGGGAGTCCAGGGGTGGCCCACACCACTAGGCGGCGCGAGTAAGGGGGGGCGCCGAGGGGTGGTGTGGCCCCCTCCTGGCTCCTCTCCTGGACGCCTTCTGGCTCTTGGGGTCTTCTGGTGTTTTAGGACCAATGGAATCTGTCGAGACATCGTAGTAGTTTTCATAGACGGGGGTGCCATGAGACTACGGTAGAGACGTGGGGTAACGGGATAGCGTAGTAACACAGAACACGGGATTTTACCCAGGTTCGGTACGTCGCGACAGTACGGCGTACCTACTCCTGCACTTCTCACTAATTGGGACTAAAGCCCGTTTATCAGGGTTACAATGTGAGGGTGTAGATCTAGCTTCTCGGCGAGGATGAGCTTCTCGGCGAGTTGCGTAGAGCTTGAACTTGTTTTAATCTATCTCCCGTCCGGCTTTATATAATAGCCGGATTAGGACTTACAGAATAAGAAACCTAGAAGACTACGTTTAACTTGTAACTTGGAAAGCAAGGAATCCGTCTTCTCCTCCAAGCCAGATCACGCGGGCCGTGATCCGGGTTCTTCTAGAATCCGGCTTCTGCGCGTCGGACTACTGGGCCGCCCAATGGACCTAAGCCCATTACCATTTAGGCCACCCTGGCAGTCCGGCTCTTTGTCTACCATCTTCTATACCCCTATTCAGTATATATCCGACAGTAGCCCCCAGGAAGGATCAAAACTCTGATTCTCCGTCTTTCGTCAAATACATTTTGTCCGGGAAATCTTGATTCAGCAGTCTTGATTCTTTCTACTTTCCTTTTGAAGGAGGTGGTAACATAAAACTCAGAACCATGAAAATCCGGCTTTTCTTCTCGCGATCCTTCGCAGAAAAGGAACTTCTAACGTCAGCGTCTTAAACATGCTGACGCAAGCGTCGCTTGGTTCCACGCGGGAAACCCCTCAGCGTATCTCTGACAGATTCTCACGGGAAACGAGGAGATAGCCATCATTCCCCTGCCGTTTTATTTCCCGTATTTTCCGGCGAGCGACACGCGTCGAGCATCCAACGGTCGAAAGAGCCGTTGGCACGTATCTAAACGGGTTTCCGGCTATAAATAGCCATCATCGTCCTCATCAGAAACTTTCCTCACTCCTTCACTGCCCACGCCATTGACGAGAACGCGAGCTCGAGAGCAAGTTCCTTGTCCCAGCGCACGCATCCCTCGCACGCCGGAACGCAACGCGCCACCAAAAGATGGCCTCCTCGCCGTCGTCGCCGACCCGCGCCGCCATCGACGAGCTCATCGGCGACCTAGATCCACAGCCGGGATCGAAGAAGCACACCGGCGACGAGCCGGAGAAGACCACGGCCTCCGCGGCGGGCGGAGAAAACACTTCCGCCGCCGCGGACATAGCGGGATCGAGCTCCGCAGCACCCCCTCCGTTCGTCCCAACGACGGCGAGGGTCAAGATCCATTCCCGTGGCGATGAGCGCTTTGCTACCGGAGCCAACAACGAAACAGAAATTGTCGGCAATTGGAGTCCGAGTAATACTTCTCTCGTCCTTCTTCGTCGGATGTCAAAGGAGGGATCCATAGTTAAAGGCAAATGGCGAATCTCGAAAGATGAACCCGAGCCCAAGCCAAAAGTCGGAGAACGCGTCATCTTTACCTCTCATGTTGCGAGAGGTATGGGTTTTCCCCCTTCCGCCTTTTTTCTAGACGTCCTTAACTTTTATGGCGTTCAACCACACAATATTTCTCCGAATTCCATCCTCTACTTAGCCAGTTTCCAAGCCCTTTTCGAAGGATATCTCGGGATAACACCTGACCTAAATTTCTGGCAATATTGTTTTGAGGTAAAGCATAACATCACAAATGGCATTTCGCCCATTTGCGGAACCGTATCTTTCATCCTCAGAAAATTTAGGGAGGAATGGTATCCAAAAATAGAAATGCCGGAACCTGACCAGTCTTGGCTAGGTTCTTTCTTTATCATCAGGACATTCCATTCCCAGGCAGGGCAACCGGGGTTCCTCCCTTTGTTAATTCTGCCGCTACTCCTCGCGAGAGTTGGACAGCCGCAGTAGAGGAAAATTTGCCAAAAAACCTGATGAAGATAAAGCGGCGCATCGCCAAACTTTCTTCCTCTCAATCTTCTTTGGTTGGGAAGGATACCGTTATGTGCTGGTTTGGACGCCGTATCCAACCTCTCTCTTTTCGTTCCCGACTTCTTTGCGAATACCAAGGGCCAGAAGATAGCATGAGAGGAACAGATAAGGCCTTTACCAAAAAGGATTTTATAGGACGACTTCACGAACTGGTCGCCGTCAGTAGTCAAATTGAGGAAAGTCTGGCGATTTATCACGTGGAAAATCTGGTCCCTAAGGTATTTATCTTTCCTTGTTTCCACGTTTTTCTTCAGATTATCTTCTCTCTCCGCTTTTTAACATATTGTTAACTCCTTCCCAGTTTGATGAACTTGGAGAAAATGATCTTGCTTCCGACGCTGAACTCAACAAATTACATGCCGAGTTTCACAACAATCGGAAGCGCAAAAGGCAATCAGCTATCAAAGAGTAATCTATTCCCAACCTGGACGATATCCGGATAAAAGAAGAACCATTCGACGAACTCGGATATATTCGTCCAGAGGCAAAGAAATTCTTTGTTCCTGCGCCTCTGATTTGCCCTTGGCCACAAAATGGATTAGTTGTTCGCAATGATATCGCATTTTCGCCTCGTCAGGTTATACACGATGGCCTTCATCACGTTGGAATTCTCTTCGCGGAATATGCCAGAGAATTCAACGAGGTCTTGATCGATTTGCGAGAAATGAGCCAGGTAATACTTCTAGCCCCCAAGCATTAAGTTGAAATATGAATTCTTCTTAATGTTTCTTCATATGCCTGTTCAAACTTAAGCATCTGGCTTTCATTTCCATGTTTTAGCATTCCGCAGACGCCATAAACTTGGAAGTTTTTAAGAAGCTTAGTCTCAAGAGCAGAGAAGTAAAAACCCTTCAATCTGTTATTGAGTCGAAAAGCAACGAACTAGCGTCATCTCAGCGGCAACTATCAAAAGCCACCGGTATTTTATTTTGTGCCATTTGTTTTCTCTGGAGAATTCTTGCGGAATTGTTTTGTAAACTCAAATTAATTATTGCCCTCCAGCTGCTTTAAACAAAGCCAACAAATTAGCAGAAAACGCTGTCCATGTTTCTCGGCTTCGTGAGGAAAACTCAAACCTCCGAAAGGAACTTCTGAAAGCTCAAGAAGACCTAGAAGCCAGTAATCTGGCCCTTGGGATTGCTCAATCCAAGGCTTCTTTACAGGCAGCGGAAGATAAATCTGTTATCAATGATTTGGAAAGTATGCTACTCCCGCGCATGAAAGAAGGCGACGAAATTGACAAGGTTCTTGGTAAGTTAACTTCTTTTTACCAATGTCTTCATGTCTTATTTCTTGTATCTTTTCATGTAACCTTTGCTTTTGTCGAAAAAGCAGGAAATTTTCCAGGAATTTCTCGGACTGAAAAGATCCGGGCCTTTGGGGAAGTGTGGAATTCAATCAGGAATGCAGGAATGCAGCTGATTAATAAATTCCTTCCCACAAGTACTGTATGCTTTTCGGAATTCTACCGACTTCCGGGTGCCATCACAGAAGTAGCAGAGTCGAAAGAATCCGTCCTTCGCTCTGCCGCACGAGGTGGTGCACGCATGGCACTTGGCCTTATGCGTCTACATTACCCTAATGCCAAATCTTGGCGCGTAGCATCCGGTATCCCTCAAGAATATACAGAAGCGCAACGAAACGCGATTTTTGATGAAGTTAAAGGGCACGCTTCCAAGATTGCCTCTATGGTTAACATTTCCATTACTTATCCGGAAGAAGAAGTGCCCGCAGCCCCCGAGAATGATAGCAGTGATGAAGACTCGGATGCTTGAGGGAATACACTTGGCCCGAATGATGGATGTGTATAAGAGCATTTTGACAATGCAATTCATATTGTAATGCTTCTATGTCGTTTGTCGAAACAAGAACTCCGCCTTTTGCAATTTCGAGTTTCTTGCAAAGTTTTTCCGGGTTTGACTGTTCCTTTATCTTCTAAGTAATCTGGCAAATGTGTTTTAACTGCTCTAGTGTTTAAAAATGACTCAACTAGCAATATGTATCGTCATGTCGAGTAACTGGGGACGAACCAAACAGTTTTGAAACTCGGAAACATGGATCATGCTAAAAGCATTTTTACTGACTAGTTTCAGTAACCCAACACATACACAATCAGATAAAATTTAGAGAAAACAAGGAACTGTTTTGAAACTTGGGCACGCAGGCACAATCCGAGTTTCCTTTAACCTTTAACAGGCCGAATCATTCAGCTTTTAAACACCGAGCACGCAGGCACAATTCGGGTTAACATTGAGTATTTGTAAGATCATTGGGAAATAGATGAGGCGGAAATATTTTGTACTTATAATGAATATGAATGACAACATTCCGACAACTTTATTTCATGGTCTCAAAGATGTTTACATAGAAATTGAACTAAGTATAGAAGGGACGTAATTGCTGGATACTCCAAGGCCTCTTTGTCTCTCCTAGTTCATCATCTATTTTTCTCTTTCTTTTGCGATTCGGCTTCTCGGGATCGTCCTCCGTATCTCGAATGTCGACAAGATAGTATGATCCATTCTTCATGGCTTTACTGATGACAAATGGTCCTTCCCATACTGGGGCCAATTTGTGCTTCCTTTGCTGCCCCAATCTCAGCACTAAGTCACCTTCTTTAAAAGAACGATGCCTGATTTTCCGACTATGATAACGTCGTAAACCTTGCTGGTAGATGGCAGATCTTTGAAGCACAAGTTCTCGTTCCTCTTCTAAGAGATCGACGGCATCCTGTCGTGCTTCTTCGGCATCCGAGTCATCAAAATTCTGCACTCTTGGGCTATCATGGATCATGTCCGTTGGAAGAATAGCTTCCGCGCCATAAACTAGGAAAAACGGGGTTTGCTCAGTTGACCTATTTGGCGTCGTTCGAATACTCCACAACACGGAAGGTAGCTCTTCTACCCACGCTCCAGCTGCTCTATGAAGAGGAGATTCGAGTCTTGGGCGTATTCCTTGCAGGATTGAACTGTTCATTCTTTCAACCTGTCCATTAGATTGCGGGGGTGCCACAGATGCAAGATCTAAGCGGATTCCCGTATGTTGGCAGTATTTTGCCAACTCTCCAATGGAAAATTTTGTCCCGTTATCAGTTATTATGCTATGTGGGACGCCATACCTCATTACTAAATCAATAATGAAATTTCTGGCAGTTGCACCATCCAGCTTTTTGATGGGTTTAGCCTCCACCCATTTTGTATACTTATCTACCGCTACGAGTAGATGTGTAAGTCCACCTCTTGCAGTTTTGAATGGTCCCATCATATCTAGCCCCCAGACCGCAAACGGCCATGTGATAGGGATAGTTTTAAGTGCTTGGGCCGGCAAATTGGTCTGCTTGGCGTAATATTGACATCCTTCGCACGTATTCACTATGCGCTCGGCGTCTGACTTTGGCTGTTAGCCAGAAAAACCCCGCCCGGAATGCTTTTTTGACTATGATTTTTGATTGAGCATGATGTCCGCAATCGCCGGCATGGATTTCTTCCAGTATTTCTCTTCCTTCTTCTGGCGAAATACACCGTTGAAAGATTCCGGAAGTACTGCGTTTATACAAGTGGTCGTTGATCACCACGTATCCTTTGCATCGACGCTGTATTTGCCTTTGCAAGACTTCGTCTGCTCCTTCCGGGTACTTCTGATTGACTAAGAAGTTTAAGTATGGAATTGTCCAATCCGGTTTAACGAGCATGACCTCGATTGTTTCAGATGCCAGAGGGTAATCAACGTCTCCACCTTTTATGGATGGTTCATGCAAGTGCTGGACGAATACCCCTGGTGGTAAAGTTTTTACTCTCTCTGATCCCATGCGGGCTAACGCATCCGCATTCCAATTTTCCTCCCTTTTTATGTGAAGGACTTCGAACCCGAAGAAACAGATGGCGAACTCATCCACCGTCCTCCGATATTCGGCCATTATAGGGCTTTTCGCGTCCCAGGTTTGGTTGAGCTGATGCTGTACCAAATCCGAGTCTCCATAGCATAAGATGCGTTTTACCCCTATTTCTTTTGCAATATGCAAGCCATGAAGCAGAGCTTCGTATTCTGCCACGTTATTACTGGCGTTGAAGTGTATTTGCAATACGTACTCCATTGTGTCTCCCTTGGGAGATTTTAGGACTACGCCAGCCCCAACTCCTTCCTTCATCTTGGATCCGTCAAAGTGCATGATCCAGTACTCGGATTCTGGCATCGGTGTTTTTTCCATTGCTTCTGTCCAGTCGGCGACGAAATCTGCCAAAACTTGGGATTTTATTGCCGTCCTTGGCTGGTACTTAATGTCGAAGGCTGCCAGCTCGATGCCCCATTTAGCTACTCGGCCGGTTGCCTCCGCATTGTTTATAATATCCCCTAGTGGTGCTTTACATACCACTGTTATGGAATGTCCTTGGAAGTAATGGCGCAGTTTTCTGGATGCAAAAAATACGCCATATGCCAGTTTCTGGTAGTGCGGATACCTTTGTTTGGATTCGGAAAAAACTTCGCTTATGTAATATACCGGATGTTGATCTGGTATGCTTTGCTCTTCCTTTGTCCGTTCCACAACGATTACCGCACTAATAACCCGACTTGTAGCCGTAAGGTATAATAACATGGGTTCTTCGTCTTTTGGAGATGCCAAGATGGGAGCGTTCATCAAGGTTTCCTTCAACTGGGCTAACGCTGCATCAGCCTCTTCTGTCCATTCGAACTTGTCGGATTTCTTCAGCAGTTTGTAGAGTGGTAAGGCTTTATCCCCCAGCCGACTGATAAATCTGCTGACGGCTGCAGCGGAACCCCTCAATCTTTGGACATCTTTTACACGTGTAGGTTTTGAGATGTTCAAGATTGCCTTGATCTTTTCCGGGTTAACTTCTATTCCTCTATGGGAAACAATGAAACCCAGAAGTTTTCCTGAGGGAACCCCGAATACACACTTAGATGGATTTAACTTCATCTTGTAAGTGCGTAAGTTTTCGAAAGTTTCTCGCAAATCCTCAAGGAGTGTATCTTTCTCCTTGGTTACGACAGCGATATCGTCCACGTAAACATGAACGTTTCTGCCAATTTGACTATGCAAACAGCGTTGCATGCAACGCTGGTAGGTTGCACCTGCGTTCTTCAGGCCAAAAGGCATGGTTATGTAATAGTACGTCCCATACGGGGTTATAAAAGAAGTCTTGATTTGATCTTCCTTTTTCATGCGTATTTGGTGGTACCCGGAGTATGCATCCAAAAAGCATAAAAGCTCGGAGCCTGCAGTGGCATCTATTATTTGATCGATTCGCGGTAAGGCGAACCTATCTTTCGGACACAACTTGTTCAATCCTGTGTAATCTATACACATTCTAAGAGCAGTGGTGTCTTTCTTCGGTACTAGGACCGGATTTGCGGACCAATCAGTATGGATTACTTCCTTGATGAAATCCGCTGCTAAAAGCCGGATAATTTCCTTGCCAATAGCCTTCCGTCTTCTTCCGTCAAAACGACGGAGACCTTGTTTGACGGGTTTTGATCCGGGAATAACCTTGAGTTGGTGCTCAGCAAGTTCCCTGGGTACGCCTGGCATGTCAGCTGGACACCAGGCAAAAATATCCCAGTTCTCACGGAGGAACTTGATGAGCTCGCCTTCCTATTTGTCGGTCATCCCAGTCCCTACGACGACAAATTTTGTTGGATCTTTGGGATCTAGGATTACCTGTCTTGTATTCTCGGACGCCTTGAAACTATCTGTTGGCTTCCGAGTTTCTTTTCCTGCCGGCATTTCTTTCGGCGATACCTCCTTGGCTATTTCCTCCAGTTCCTCCTTTGCTATAACTCTCTGAGCGCAAAGGGCGTTTTCTTTCTCCAACTCATTTGCCAGCTTGAAATCACCGGCTATGGTGATTACTCCTCCTTTGGGTCCTGGCATTTTCAGCTTGTTGTAGATATAACAGGATCTTGCCATGAATTTGGCGAAAGCTGGACGTCCGAGTATTGCGTGATACACGCTTTCGAACGGCACTACTTCGAAGGATACTGTTTCCTGCCGGAAGTGATCTTTATCTCCGAAGGTGACATCTAGGTAAATTTCTCCTAGGGATCGTGCTTGCCTGCCAGGAACAATGCCGTGGAAGCGTATATTGCTGTAATTGAGCTGGGACCCGGAGATCTTTAAGTGCTTTAGTGTATCCAGGTACATTATATTAATGCTGGATCCTCCGTCCATCAGCACTCTTCTTAGCCTAGTGTTTTGAACAATAGGGCTGACAACAAGAGCTTGTGTGCCGGGTTCAGGGATATTTCCCGGATGATCAGACTGATCCCAGATTATCGGTGTGTTGGAGTACTTCAAGAATTTCGGGGTTGCCGGAACAACCGCGTTTATTTCTCGAAGTGTTCTTTTGGCCACCTTTGCTGACGGGGTTGCTAAGAAAGTTAGCATTGCTTCTCCGTCAACTCTCGGAAATTTGGGTTCGCCCTTTCGCTGTTGTTCCTGGATTTTGTCATCAGTGTCCGATTCACTGTCTTCTTTTTCAGCTTCTGGCTTTTGTTTGGCAGGTTTCCTTTTGGAACCCTTCCCTTTATTTCCGGATCCTGCATTGCCTTTCATATGCTTGTTTAGCCGGCATTGCGCGTTTGTGTGGGTTGGTTTCCCAAATTGCGAGTGGTGGACGCAGGGTTCCGACTTAATTCTCTCCCATTCTTCGGGAGTGTAATTGATTGGATCTGGGCTGCGACCTTTCCACTTATTTCCCTTATCTCCTCCAAAGGCTATGTTGACCTCCTTGGGCTTTGTCGTTGACTCTGGAGTTCCTTTTTTGTCAGAACGAGGGGTTTTCTTGGCGAGTATTAGTGACTCAATATTGCCTCCTCTTGCTCTGATATCATCTTCGGCTGCAGCGTGCTCATTAGCGGTTGTAAGCATAGATCCGAGATCTTTGTGCTGTTTAGAACCAACCATGAACGGTACGAGTCCGGGTTTTAGGCCATTGACAAAAGCATGCATTGCTTGTACGTCAGTTACTCCAGAACAACTATTCTTCATTGCAGTCCATCTGGAGATGAAATCCACGTATGGTTCGTCCTCAAATTGGGTGCAACGGTTCAGCTGGTTGATGCTATTTGGGCGTTTGTATGTTCCCCGAAAATGCTGAGTGAATACTCTAGCCATATCATCCCAGCTGTCGACAGTTCTTGATGGTAAACCATTGATCCAATCTCTGGCTCCGTCTAGCAACATTAGGGGAAGAAACTTTACAGCTTCCAGGTCTGTCCCATTGTTGATTTGGACGGCTGTATAATAATCTGAGAGCCAGGTATCCGGGTTTGTGCTGCCGGTATATTTTTGGTAGGTTGGACCAACTTTGGCGAAGCCAGAATGCAGGGTTATCCTTCGGATCCTGTCAGTAAAACACTTAGGACCAAAGTATAGATCATCCTTTTCTGCTCTATCAATGTGTGCAGAATATCTCCCGGCTGAATGGACAGAAGGGGATCTGCTCCTTCCGTTTCCATTGTTGCGCGGACGCGTTTTGCCGAGGTTATCTCTATCTCTTCCGTGTTCACGTCCTTTTGGGTTAGGCGGAGTTCTGCTTCTATGCCTTTCCTTATCCTTAGGAGGTGTCCGGGATCTTTCACGTCTGTGAGGTATATCATATCTTCCAGCTTTTTCAGCTGGGTTTCTCGGAGGTGGCATTATTTTGCCGTCATTCCGGTGCTTGTCTTCCCGATCATGTGGTTTATATCCATCTTTCGGGAGATGAGGTCCGATTCTAGACGTTGCGTCCCGGTTGTCTGGGTTTTTCCTGTCTTTTCTCGGATCCTCTTTTTTATCTGAATCTCCGGGCTCTTCCGGTCCAGGTGCTCCAGCGGCGCAAGTAGCTGTTTTGCAGAGGGCGGAATTGTCGTGCAGCCTCCCTGATCGTTCTTGGCCTCGCTGTTGCTGCTGTAATGCTTTTCCTAGGAAAGCATACACCCCTTGGAGTTTTTCCCCGTTTGAGTACAGGTCGTTGTTTAAGATGGCGAACGCTGCTTCCGCGTTTTCCGCTGCGGTTTTGTATATTGGTTCGCCCTTGGCATCTTTGCCGTTTAACTGCTTTTGCCAAGATGGGTTATAGAACCTTTCTTTTGGCGGCAGTTCTTCCGGTTTTGCGATTCCGGGTAACCTAGTAGGTTTTAACGCGGATCTATGCTTTCTCTCGTACTCCTCTATTTCTTCCTTCATGACTTTGATGTCATTATGGGTTTGTTGGAGATGTTGCCGAGATCTAAGCAGATGTTGCTGTTGCCGTTGGAAAGCTTGTCTCCTGGCTTCCAGCATCTCAGGGGGTTCATCTGGTCCCACTGGTGTTTGTAATAGCTCTTGCTCTTCCTGTTCCGTCATTGGCGGAGCAGTGATTTCCTTAGATTTCTTTTCCGCTGGCTTTGTGCCGCTAACATCTCCAACTTCCAGGTTTTCATCAGCGAGATCGGCTGATTTTTTCTTCCGGAGTTTGTATTGGAGTTTTTTAGAAGCACGGTGCTTTTTCTTGGAAGAGGGAGGTTTTTTGACAGGCTCATCTTCTGTCATCTCCTTAACATTGGGGAATATCGGAGAAGTTTCTCCGTCTTCTCTCTCTTCCACCGGCGGAGGGGTTTTAGGGCTTTCCTGGCTGCCGGCACCCGTTGTATCAGCTGGTTTTGCCATTAGCACTTCATGGAATCCCTCTTGAAAGGACTTAACCTTTCTTACGAAGGCATCCTCGTCTTCGTCTTCGGAGTCGAAGTTATCCGATCCGGTTTCCGACTCCAACCTCGCCTCAATGGCGGCAAGCACGGACTCTGCTTCCGAGTTCATCGTCTGGTTGACGGATGTCGGATGTTCCGTCTCTGTGACGGGTATTTGTTCTTCCGTCTCTATGACGGGTAGGTTGTTATCTGCCTCTTGCACGGGATTTCCGTCATCCGTGTTTTCAGCGATTTCGGATTGCACCATGCCGATAAAGTGTGTATCACTTTTTGTCGGCGATCTGAGCAGAATCCGGCATCATAGTCGTCTTCGACTGGGTATAGGGCGGGTGGGATAAATTTGCTTCCATCGCAAAACCCCATTGCCTCTGCAGTTAGTCCGATAAAGATGTTAGCAGATCCGATCGGTAACACGCAGGCACTTACCAGGTGGTTTTGCGCCGGTATATAGGATCCGTTGTCGAGGAAGCGGCCGACGTCGTCGTCGAACTCCAAGCTTCCGACAGTGATCGATCTTCCAATTCCGCCAAGTATCCCAGATCGGAATTTCACGCCTGATGTCGTTTGCCCCACGGTGGGCGCCAACTGTCGAGACATCGTAGTAGTTTTCATAGACGGGGGTGCCATGAGACTACGGTAGAGACGTGGGGTAACGGGATAGCGTAGTAACACAGAACACGGGATTTTACCCAGGTTCGGTACGTCGCGACAGTACGGCGTACCTACTCCTGCACTTCTCACTAATTGGGACTAAAGCCCGTTTATCAGGGTTACAATGTGAGGGTGTAGATCTAGCTTCTCGGCGAGGATGAGCTTCTCGGCGAGTTGCGTAGAGCTTGAACTTGTTTTAATCTATCTCCCGTCCGGCTTTATATAATAGCCGGATTAGGACTTACAGAATAAGAAACCTAGAAGACTACGTTTAACTTGTAACTTGGAAAGCAAGGAATCCGTCTTCTCCTCCAAGCCAGATCACGCGGGCCGTGATCCGGGTTCTTCTAGAATCCGGCTTCTGCGCGTCGGACTACTGGGCCGCCCAACGGACCTAAGCCCATTACCATTTAGGCCACCCTGGCAGTCCGGCTCTTTGTCTACCATCTTCTATACCCCTATTCAGTATATATACGACAGAATCTTTTCTGGGCATTTTCCTGAAAGTTGATTTTCTGCACAAAAACGAGACACCAAGGTAATTCTGCTGAAAACATTGTTAGTGCGTGTTAGTGGTATCCAAAACTCACAAGTTTAGAAGAAAACAATAAGAAAAGTGTTCGGAAAGGAGATACGTTTTGGACGTATCAGTCGGTGTGCTCTTATCCTCGTGCTTTTACTGTCCTTTCTGTTCAGACATGTGTCAATGTGCTTGTGTTGTTATTCTTAATGTGTCAATGTGCTTGTTCTGTACCAAAAAACTATGCTTAACTGAAAATGTATTGGCCTGGTAGTTGAAATGTTTTTGTTTAGTCTTAATAGTTGGCTTATACAACACAATATGATGTTGCTTATGTAACATAATATGCTATGGCTTATATTACATGATATGTTGTTACTGTAGTTTAGGGTTCTTTATTGTAGTCTCAATAATATGCTGGTTCTTCTTTACTGTAGTTTGAATAATTAAATTAAACATGTTATATCCAAGTTGTTTGTGTTGTCATGCCTTTCAATGCGTTTCAACCAATCACCTAACGGGCATGTTGTTTTTATACATGTAAAGAAGCACCCCTCACCGACAACGACATGGTTAGGGCTAGAACAGTCATGAGGAACAACCGAATGTTCCAGCACCTTGGCATGGGCGCAATAGCGTCGATGATTAGTAAAATAAACACGGTTGAAGAAGGTAGTAGAGTTCCCAATGATGATGCAAACTCTGTGTAACATCCCTGTTTTGCTAACAGAGAGGTGTGGTGTGTGTTCATGTCATAGCATGCATGAAAAATTCGAACCAAGTTTTAATTTGAATTTTAAATGAAACTTGCCCAAAAACCACTTAAAGTGATCACACAAATTTTGTTCTAAAAATAATTTCAATTTTGGAAAGCAAATACATGGTGAGCTTGAAAATTTCATAAGGTTTTCAAAAAGTATTTTTGCCAATTTTTATCTTTACAAAAAGGCCCTCAAATCTCAGTTTTATGTTCTGTTTTTAAAGAGAAAATGGCCTCTTTGAAAATCACAGAAATCACAGGGGGTTTTGCGAAAAATGCCTTTTGTCTTTCTTCCTCCTCCGGACAGAAAGCAAGCAGTGAGCTTGCCGACGTCAACCTCGCCACCTCCTGCTTCCCTCCACATGCAGATAAGAGGGAGAAGAGAAGTACCGATCATTCCTACTCCTCTACGCCAGCCCTCCCTCTCACTCGCTGTCTCTTCCTGTGTAGAACCGAAACCCTAGTCGGGCGGGCCGCCGGTCGCCGTCGTCGCTCCGACCGCTCCCGCGCCCCGTGAAGCTTTCCATCGACCCCGCCGTGTCCTCCTCTATTCCCTCGAGCTCGCGCGCAAGCCGGGACGCCCTAAAGTTCCTCAATCGCGGCATCCTTCCGAACTCCGGCCGCCGTGGAGAATTCCGGCCGACTCCGGCCCCTCCTCGCCTCCCCGACATCTCCTACGTATTCACGGTGAGGTTGCCGTCCTCCCCATGCCCTTCATTCGCCCGCACCCACTCCGGTTTGGCCGTTCGCCGTAGTCCGCCGTCCGCCGCCGCGCCATGGACGCCGGCGAGCTTCTCCGGTGACCATTTGGTCACCCCATACCACCTACATGATCCCCTTAAGCCGCTGCACCTTCCCTTGGCCTCCAATTTGGAAATCATAGACGAATTTGATTGAATTCGAGCTTAGTTGTGAAGAACAGGGGACTGTGATGTCACAGTGACATCACAGTGATGTCATTTTCCCTATTTTCAGAATTTCATTAAATTCCAGAAAAATGATGAATTTGTAAAATCAATAACTTTTGTTTTATAATTCAGAAAAATAGAAGTGAGCTACCAAAACGATCAGAAAAATGTTCTCTACCCAAATATGTAATTTTCACACATGTTTGAGAAAGTTGAAAAATGAGTATTTATTTAATATTCTTTAATCATTTAAAATAGAAAAATAAGTTTTTATTCAATAAAATTAGAAAAATAAAAGTTATATACCAAAATGCTCAAAATGACAAATGCAACCTAGTTATGATGTTTTCAAACCCATTTGAGCACTTTAAATTGTACTCACGTTCAGAATCGCCCGAAACCCCCTCCGGGGTCTATTCCGGGATAATTTCAGTAAAAATGCTCAACTAACATATGAACCCTAGCAACCCAACGATCATGCTTAGGGCTTTATTTCAGTGCATTAACTTGCTCATGCATACATATTGTGCATTGCATCGATGCCATGTGTTGATTGTTGTTCCTCTTTTCGGTGTTGTTTCCCCCTCGGTAGAATGCGACTCCGAAGTGAAGGCCAACAATCCAATGACGAATACTTGATCTTAATCGACAAGTCAAGCACTTATTCCAGAAGACATTTCAATTGGTTTTCTTATAACCAAGGCAAGCATAACCTCTTATCTGCTCATATATGGTTTTCAAAGTGATTTGAATCTCGTACTTGCATTCGGTTCCAAACTATTTGATGTCAGTAGATAGAGTTCTCCTATACTCACTGCATAACCTAGATATCCTGATCCACTGCTCCTAGCCGACATAGAATTGCTTGTGCGCATCGCCAGAGCCTCATATCTGCTTTGCTTAGCTTCACATGTTTGTTTACCTCTGCTCCATCCGGTTGATGAATCAGAGCTGCGATAACCTAGTATGATATGATGACGTGGTGAGATGAGCATTGTGTGGTTAACCTGACTAAGGCGAGGACGGGAGGCCGCTTGGGAAGTGGTTCTTTGTCCTATACTTGCCAACCCTAGGAGTAAGGTCTCGCCGCGGAAACCAAGACTGAGCGTGCAACCACACGCGCGAGCCAATGAACCTCGCTCGACTAACTAACTTGTTTGGCCACATCCATGAGTCACGTAGTTTGCTATTTCCATCTGCGTGTGAGTCCGAAAACGATTTGGAGAAAAACTAGGGCGTGACCGGGACAAGTGATGGACGTACACGGATCTTGTTCCCGACTCACAGAACAGGTGCCGTCAGGAGGTGGCCAACTCCCTGTTGACGGGGTGGCCCTGTTTGGGTTGACTCATGGATAGGGTCGAGCAAGGTAAAGGTCGGAGCCAGCCACCCTCTGCCGCGCTCCATGGAAGAGCGTACATGTGGCGCTAAGAGTCGGAGGGTACGTGTGGGTAAAGTGTACCACCCTGCAGGGATAAATCTTTCGGAAAGCCGTGTCCACGGTTATGGACGACTTGGTGAAAGTCACGAGGTCATAGATAACTTGAAAGTGGCGTAAAAGATGTTGGCAATGAATGAAGGGTGCCTCCCCGGAGATGCCGGGAGGGGTGATCCTTGTAGTATGTGAGATGCCGGGAAATGATGTTGGTGGAATCAAAAGATGATGATTACAGAAGCAAGCTTCTCATCTATTTTGAAAACCTTCTATGAGACGTGCTAATCTTCCTCAATTTGGAAAACAAAGATTGCTTTACGCAAATCAGCCTTCATGAAACCCTTTTCGAAATAGCAGATATATAATAGGTTAATTAAGTCTTGTTGAGTACCTCCCGTACTCAGGTTTGCTTAATTTTGGTTCAGGAGAAGAACTCCATCGGTGGTGATTCAACGTGGACATCGACGAGTAGTTTGGGGTTCCCAGGTAGCAGACTGGAATCTATGGGCTGGGACGTCGCCTTATGTTGCGGCCTCTTAGGCCTTTTTGGTTCTTGTTGATTAGCAACATAATTTGCCTTCCGTTGTCTGATGTAATGTTTGGTCGTGTGACCTCTGTTTGTAAGCTATACTCTAGTATCCTCTGTTTAACACAAGTTTCATGTCTAGAGTGTTGCTTTGATCGGTTGTTGGTTTCGAGCTCATTGTTATACAGTTTTGGCTATGCCTGCATAGTTGTCGCAGTCGAGGGGTTGTGGAGCCGATGATCCATGTCCGAGCCCGCCTGTCGATGTGATCGGCCTGGGGCGAGGTAACCCCAGTAACCCTCGATTGTTGTTGCACTTTCTGGACACATAGCATCTCTGTATAGCTTTGGTCCCGTTTCCTTCAGTTTCATTCGATTCGTGGACGCTTTGATATGCATAGTTGGTTATGACTAGCATGGACACAAGGAGTAGTAGACTGGGGATCCGGACTACGTGCCGATGAATCCAGTCTGCCTGCCGTTGTTTGTTGCGGCCAGGGCTGGTAACCCTGAAGCCCTTGTGAGTTCATGACTAGGAGCACATAACAGTATGTATATCTCTGGGTCCGGGGTCGTGACAAGTCTTGGTATCAGAGCAGGACTGCCTGTAGGAAAACCTTGTTGCTTGGTCGATGTCGAGTCTAGAGTTTGTGAAAACTACTTTGAAACCTCAAATGAGTTGGGAAAACCTTCTTAGGATTCTTTTTACTCCTTATCTGGTATCGCTCTAACTCTGGGTCACCTTACCTGTTTTGATTTGAAAAGGTTTTACTATCTCTTCTATTCATTCAAAACTTAGGTGCCTTCTTTGGCAAGACGGTTCTTCCATCCAAGTTGACCTAGTGTTCAGTTTCTAGAGTCGTGTGTGTTCCATGTTCCGTTATCTCTTGTTTCAACTGGGAGATTCCTTTCCATCCTAAGCTCTCAGAGTTGTGCGGATTCCACATTTCTACATGTTTCAAAGTTCTAAATCCTGAACCTCGAGATCTGCTTTCCATCTCGAATGTATCTGTTATCCTCTGCTCAAGTTCTTCCGGAGCTATCGTTGTCTTTTGAAAGATACTCGTGATTGCTATTCATAGTGTACTTTAAGGCACTAAGAGAGTAGTTACTCCTTTCTCTTGGTTTCTAACCTTGGACTTGAACCGAAGGTCCCGGAATGTGCTGAATTGTGGTGGGTTAGACCGTGTGGTTTCTTAACCATGTGATGTATATGCTACCAGCACAGGATGCTGACCTTTAACCCAAGTTCTGTTTCTTTGGAACCTGAAGAATCTGTTCTACCTCAGGATGGCTAGGCAATTTCAACTTTCTTAGCCGTAGGTTTTCCTTTGGAATCAAAAGGATCACGACAAGAGTGTTCTTATGATTCCCATTTCCTTGTTCTTATTTCAGCTATATCAACCTTTTGGCATGGGTTCTACACATGAGTATTACCCTGTGCATCCAACGTGATCTCTGGATTTTCCGGAGCATGATCTTAATCTCTAGTTGCTTTCCTACCTTTGTCCATGGTTTGGAAACCAAGTTGCTTAGTTGTGTTGGATTTTTTCCCAATACATTTGCTTACGTTTCCGTTAAAACATTCCACCTTGGGATGTCAGGAGAAACAAAATCCAGTACCTCGTTCATCTCTAGGACCGGGTCAAAGTTTTGTAATCCGCAGATTGAAGAAGTTTTATCAGCTTCTGCTCTGTTCTACCTTCGAGTATCACACTCTTTTATATCACGAGACTGTGTTAAGTTTCATGGCCTTATTGATGAAGTGATGCTCCTACACGTCTTCACTCCCCTTCCTCCAAGCTTGAACGCTTCAGAGTGGTCGGTGTGTGTGTATTGATGTGTGTATCAGATGTTCCTACCAATTGTTATTGCTTTGAAAAGTTTAAGAAACATCTGTATCCTTCTTAGCACTATCGGTCACCCAGCCTCTTTTTGAAGTTAACTGTGTTACCAAATCCGTTCACTTCGGTGCACGTTTCTGGTCAGAGAGTTAGGTTCATGCCAAAGCTCTCCAGGCCATATCGGTTGCTTTGAAAAGCATGCCTCCTTTCGATTTCCAAGACATACCGGTGGTTCGTGATATTCTGGTTGTCTCTCTAGAAGTATCACCAGGTTGTTACCTGACCGTAACGTCTAAACAAGGGGTAATTGAACTATTCCTTTCTCCAAGAAACTTCGCTGGATATCCTGGACTAGTCGGTTGAGCTTAAACAATAATTTGGAGAGTTGAAAGACAAAAGCTCATCCTAACTTGTTCCTTTGTTAAAGGATATCTAGTTTTCCTCGTGTTGAAGCAGGATAGTATCTCCGTTGTGGACATGCTATCATTCTACCTTGATTTGATTTGGGCTATCGTCAGATCAAGTCCAGATTCAAGGACTACCCTGATGGTGTTTTCACTCATGGTGTTTGGCCCGAGTACACCTCATGTCCTTTGGTCTGACCAATATTCTGCCTTGTTCATATATCATATGAAACCCCTCTTCTTGGAGTGTTTTGATAAGTGTGTTTCGAGCCCATCGATGACATTCCTATTTTCTCAAGTTGCAAGAGGTTCATGTAGAACAATTGGCACTAATGTTGGAAACTTTCGAGAACCATCTTTGTGTCATTACGAAGTTTGTGTTCTAGATGTTTGAAGTAACCTACTCCGGTTCACGTGCTTATGGTGAAAGTTGTCGCCGTGGATTCGAGTAAAGTTTTCTTATTCCTTCGGGAATAATCCAAAGTCGGTCATGCATGTGTGGACTATTCTTGAGATGGTAGGACGTTACCTCCATTTAATTGAACAAGTTTGTATCCACACTAAGCCACTGACTGATTGTTCGTAAAGAGAAGAAGTCTATGAACTTCGTTATCTTTGTGATCATCTTTCCAACAAGGACTCTGATGTGTCATTTGCAAGTAAACCATGTAGGTGCAAACATCTTTCACAAGTTGCTAATACATGAGTTTTGCAATCTCACTCATTTCATTGAGTGCGACATTGTAGTCCATGTCTTGAGAATCTAGTATATATCTCTTGTTGATAACTGGTGCAACCTCTTATTAAACATACCGAGTCTGAGTCATTAATCCACTAACCAAAGCTGAATCTCAAGCAGCCAAGACGGTTGGTGTTTCCTCAAGGGTATTGAATTAGGTCCTTCTGAAAATACGGCATGGTTGATGTTGTGGTTGACACAATTAGCCGGAAGGCCTAATGTCACATCCCCTTGAATTCGTAAGAACAACCACTCCCCGTGAGAATTCTTGTGTGGCTCATTCTCACAAGTTTCCCTTCCTGTTCTTTCTAATCGAAGTTCAAATTCCACTTGATTACCTATATAAGGCTTGCACAAGCCTGGTATTGGTATCTAGAACATCAAGGATAACCTGGAAGTTGATCTTTCCAATATCTCCCCGCTGAACCTCCAAAACCTTTGTTCTAGTGAAAACAAGTTCATCATGAGAATCATCTCTTGGTGTTTCGTAACCGCCTCTGATCAGTTTCCTTTTTCAAGTTGTTTGTACTTGAATTTCTGTTCATCTCACACATTGTGTGAATTTGTCAGTCACTTCAGCCCGGGAGTCTTAACCATGTGGTAGATGTATTGCTACGTCTAAACCGCAACAGGAAAGATATTCATTATTTCTTGCGGTGTTCCAACCCGATGGTTGCTCATCTTTATGATGTGATCAAGAATTCCTCCTTTGTTACGAGGTTCCAACACTCTGTGGTTACTCATCTTCTGTCATGAAGTAATATTCTGATCTTTGACAAAGTTTTCGACAAAGTTTTGACGGAATGAAAGTTCCGTCATCTTCCGTGTCCACTCCGAAGAGTGAACATGGTCCTGTATCAATTTCTCTCCGACGCACGATTACAGTGTTTTCTCGTGCTCTCCCTCGTCAGTGAATATTACATTGTGATATCCAAGACCATCCTCTTCATCTTGGTTGTCTGTTTGAAGAAACCTTGATGTCATAAGTTGTCCAACCCTCTTTTCCAAAAGGATTTAAAGTCTTGTGCAAAGTTCATATTCTAAATCCTTTCAACAACAATCGTCCGCAAACTTGAAACCTTCTCCCGTTCCCTCTGTTACCTTGATGTGTTTCATGCCTGTTAACTCAAAAGTTCTTTACGAACATTCTTGTCATGAGTTACCCATGAGATACTCGATCTTCGTGAAGATCATTTCCTAAGAGCTTCCCTCTTACCTAAGGTGTATCCACTCAATACTTCAAGATGCTACGGATCAACCTCTTCGAGAAAAGAACCGTAAGGTTCAAGAAGATCGTTCAAAAACCGGTGTTCCTTCTTTCTTCTCCTTCGGGAATCTCGGGACGAGATTCTTGTAAGGGGGGTAGATTTGTAACATCCCTGTTTTGCTAACAGAGAGGTGTGGTGTGTGTTCATGTCATAGCATGCATGAAAAATTCGAACCAAGTTTTAATTTGAATTTTAAATGAAACTTGCCCAAAAACCACTTAAAGTGATCACACAAATTTTGTTCTAAAAATAATTTCAATTTTGGAAAGCAAATACATGGTGAGCTTGCAAATTTCATAAGGTTTTCAAAAAGTATTTTTGCCAATTTTTATCTTTACAAAAAGGCCCTCAAATCTCAGTTTTATGTTCTGTTTTTAAAGAGAAAATGGCCTCTTTGAAAATCACAGAAATCACAGGGGGTTTTGCGAAAAATGCCTTTTGTCTTTCTTCCTCCTCCGGACAGAAAGCAAGCAGTGAGCTTGCCGACGTCAACCTCGCCACCTCCTGCTTCCCTCCACGTGCAGATAAGAGGGAGAAGAGAAGTACCGATCATTCCTACTCCTCTACGCCAGCCCTCCCTCTCACTCGCTGTCTCTTCCTGTGTAGAACCGAAACCCTAGTCGGGCGGGCCGCCGGTCGCCGTCGTCGCTCCGACCGCTCCCGCGCCCCGTGAAGCTTTCCATCGACCCCGCCGTGTCCTCCTCTATTCCCTCGAGCTCGCGCACAAGCCGGGACGCCCTGGAGTTCCTCAATCGCGGCATCCTTCCGAACTCCGGCCGCCGGCCGCCGTGGAGAATTCCGGCCGACTCCGGCCCCTCCTCGCCTCCCCGACATCTCCTACGTATTCACGGTGAGGTTGCCGTCCTCCCCATGCCCTTCATTCGCCCGCACCCACTCCGGTTTGGCCGTTCGCCGTAGTCCGCCGTCCGCCGCCGCGCCATGGACGCCGGCGAGCTTCTCCGGTGACCATTTGGTCACCCCATACCACCTACATGATCCCCTTAAGCCGCTGCACCTTCCCTTGGCCTCCAATTTGGAAATCATAGACGAATTTGATTGAATTCGAGCTTAGTTGTGAAGAACAGGGGACTGTGATGTCACAGTGACATCACAGTGATGTCATTTTCCCTATTTTCAGAATTTCATTAAATTCCAGAAAAATGATGAATTTGTAAAATCAATAACTTTTGTTTTATAATTCAGAAAAATAGAAGTGAGCTACCAAAATGATCAGAAAAATGTTCTCTACCCAAATATGTAATTTTCACACATGTTTGAGAAAGTTGAAAAATGAGTATTTATTTAATATTCTTTAATCATTTAAAATAGAAAAATAAGTTTTTATTCAATAAAATTAGAAAAATAAAAGTTAAATACCAAAATGCTCAAAATGACAAATGCAACCTAGTTATGATGTTTTCAAACCCATTTGAGCACTTTAAATTGTACTCACGTTCAGAATCGCCCGAAACCCCCTCCGGGGTCTATTCCGGGATAATTTCAGTAAAAATGCTCAACTAACATATGAACCCTAGCAACCCAACGATCATGCTTAGGGCTTTATTTCAGTGCATTAACTTGCTCATGCATACATATTGTGCATTGCATCGATGCCATGTGTTGATTGTTGTTCCTCTTTTCGGTGTTGTTTCCCCCTCGGTAGAATGCGACTCCGAAGTGAAGGCCAACAATCCAATGACGAATACTTGATCTTAATCGACAAGTCAAGCACTTATTCCAGAAGACATTTCAATTGGTTTTCTTATAACCAAGGCAAGCATAACCTCTTATCTGCTCATATATGGTTTTCAAAGTGATTTGAATCTCGTACTTGCATTCGGTTCCAAACTATTTGATGTCAGTAGATAGAGTTCTCCTATACTCACTGCATAACCTAGATATCCTGATCCACTGCTCCTAGCCGACATAGAATTGCTTGTGCGCATCGCCAGAGCCTCATATCTGCTTTGCTTAGCTTCACATGTTTGTTTACCTCTGCTCCATCCGGTTGATGAATCAGAGCTGCGATAACCTAGTATGATATGATGACGTGGTGAGATGAGCATTGTGTGGTTAACCTGACTAAGGCGAGGACGGGAGGCCGCTTGGGAAGTGGTTCTTTGTCCTATACTTGCCAACCCTAGGAGTAAGGTCTCGCCGCGGAAACCAAGACTGAGCGTGCAACCACACGCGCGAGCCAATGAACCTCGCTCGACTAACTAACTTGTTTGGCCACATCCATGAGTCACGTAGTTTGCTATTTCCATCTGCGTGTGAGTCCGAAAACGATTTGGAGAAAAACTAGGGCGTGACCGGGACAAGTGATGGACGTACACGGATCTTGTTCCCGACTCACAGAACAGGTGCCGTCAGGAGGTGGCCAACTCCCTGTTGACGGGGTGGCCCTGTTTGGGTTGACTCATGGATAGGGTCGAGCAAGGTAAAGGTCGGAGCCAGCCACCCTCTGCCGCGCTCCATGGAAGAGCGTACATGTGGCGCTAAGAGTCGGAGGGTACGTGTGGGTAAAGTGTACCACCCTGCAGGGATAAATCTTTCGGAAAGCCGTGTCCACGGTTATGGACGACTTGGTGAAAGTCACGAGGTCATAGATAACTTGAAAGTGGCGTAAAAGATGTTGGCAATGAATGAAGGGTGCCTCCCCGGAGATGCCGGGAGGGGTGATCCTTGTAGTATGTGAGATGCCGGGAAATGATGTTGGTGGAATCAAAAGATGATGATTACAGAAGCAAGCTTCTCATCTGTTTTGAAAACCTTCTATGAGACGTGCTAATCTTCCTCAATTTGGAAAACAAAGATTGCTTTACGCAAATCAGCCTTCATGAAACCCTTTTCGAAATAGCAGATATATAATAGGTTAATTAAGTCTTGTTGAGTACCTCCCGTACTCAGGTTTGCTTAATTTTGGTTCAGGAGAAGAACTCCATCGGTGGTGATTCAACGTGGACATCGACGAGTAGTTTGGGGTTCCCAGGTAGCAGACTGGAATCTATGGGCTGGGACGTCGCCTTATGTTGCGGCCTCTTAGGCCTTTTTGGTTCTTGTTGATTAGCAACATAATTTGCCTTCCGTTGTCTGATGTAATGTTTGGTCGTGTGACCTCTGTTTGTAAGCTATACTCTAGTATCCTCTGTTTAACACAAGTTTCATGTCTAGAGTGTTGCTTTGATCGGTTGTTGGTTTCGAGCTCATTGTTATACAGTTTTGGCTATGCCTGCATAGTTGTCGCAGTCGAGGGGTTGTGGAGCCGATGATCCATGTCCGAGCCCGCCTGTCGATGTGATCGGCCTGGGGCGAGGTAACCCCAGTAACCCTCGATTGTTGTTGCACTTTCTGGACACATAGCATCTCTGTATAGCTTTGGTCCCGTTTCCTTCAGTTTCATTCGATTCGTGGACGCTTTGATATGCATAGTTGGTTATGACTAGCATGGACACAAGGAGTAGTAGACTGGGGATCCGGACTACGTGCCGATGAATCCAGTCTGCCTGCCGTTGTTTGTTGCGGCCAGGGCTGGTAACCCTGAAGCCCTTGTGAGTTCATGACTAGGAGCACATAACAGTATGTATATCTCTGGGTCCGGGGTCGTGACACTCTGCCTTAAGACAGGGAGACACTGACTACAACCCTAAGGAGGATGAAGTTATTGATGGAGAAGAAGTTGATGATTGTGTAGTGAAGAAGCCTATAAAGGTGCATACCTCTTCTTTGTTTGGAGGGGTGCAATTATTAAATGATGTGTGCTTACTTTTGTGTGCTCACTAATTTTTCTTGCTAGGTGGTCTAATATTTTTGGTTATTGTCTAAAGTGTCCTGCATGTGTCTAGGAGGAAAAAAGGCTGATGTTAGGAAGATAATCAGGGGGGAGATCTTAGAAACATCCGTTGTTATGGCTCTAGGAAGCAAAGTGTTGGCTGATCCTCCAGGAGCATCGAAGAGGAGGTGGGAAGTAGATCAAGATTAACGCTCCTCTGCTAGAACAACATGACTTAAATCGAGCATGCAAACTGAGAACATTCATACCCCGCAGCGTATGGGTTGAGAGGGCTCACTGGACATGGATCGAGAGTTGTTGTCCAGGGATCAAGAGAACCTGCTGCATAGGGATGGAGAGAGCTCACTCAAGATGGACCGATGAAGCAATGTCAGCATGGACCTCAGCCCTGTTGATACTTGTCTCAATAGAAATGATGTCTCCTATGAAGAACAAGAGGGGTTTACGGATGATCAAGGCAAGTCCATCTTATAATTCTCTCTTCTACTAGTGCATCTTGTACTGGATTTTTCTTCCTATCTATGATGTCAATTTCATTTGAAGACACATCTCCCAAGGCAATCCAGCAAAGGAACAAAAGGGTCGCAGGACTAGAAAAGCTAACCAAGGCTATTGGCCCCAAGGTGCCAATCCAAATTTCCGAAGGTATGAAACACCCAGAGAAGCCTTTGTAGGCGGCAAAGTTTGCCTCATAGGGTGGATTCATTGCAAGAAAACACACTCCAGTTCTTCCGCATTTCAAAGAATACAAGAACGCTACCAATCTAGTGAAGGATTATGTTGGGAAAGTTTCTGTAAGCTCTTTAACTCCTAGCTGAATATGATTTTCGTATTTCTGTTGCACCTTTGTATTGATAAGGGGTGGCCCAATATTCTCAGTGAACTCACAAATAAAATCAATATGATAACTAGTGCGCCACTAAGAACTCTCCCGGCTGATCCCTGATGCCAATGCAAAAGATAGCAACCCCAAGGATATTCTCAACTCCACACTCTTGCACAAGTAATCCACCGACTACAAGTGGTCCTGTACCGTCTTATTCCCAGTGGAACAGCAGGTAACACGTAAAGTTTGCAGATGAACTTCCAGATGAAGGCTTACAAGCTAATTCAATCTAGAGGTTTAGGGTTTAATGTTTTAACGTAGTCTAACCCCTCCAACTCGCAGGTAGGGGGTATATGAGAGGGGAGGGGTGCGGCCACAAGCTGCCTTGCGCAAGCAAACCCTCTCCTACTCGACTAGGACTCCTATTCCTAACACAGATAGATACAAACCGACCCAAAATAGATGGGATTCGGCCATATTGGTATACAAACCAATCCTACAACTACTAGGACTCCTTATGGCGCATAGGTATGCATTGTGGGCGCCCTCCTCTTGCTTGTCCATCAATAAGTGTGGAAATAACATATTGGCATTGATTTCCACACTTAAGTGCATTTGACCTTGTGGAGGCACTATCCCCTTGTCATCATAACATTTGTTATTGGTTGTTTTCACCATGCTAGCACTTGATCTCCATCTCCTCTTCTAGCTCATCTCCATCCATGTGTATCTCCTCTTCATGATCTCCATTTATGTTTGTGTTATCAATAAACCTGAGAATACATAGATGCAAGGATTTAGGTAGTATACAGTTCTCACAATTATAAATATTATACTCAAGTAGGAGTGAATTCACCTGTTGTTGTAATAGCTTGGTTCTTGATCTTGGCATTGGACCAATCCTTACTTCATTAGCTTGTATAGGAGCATCCTCATGTGTAACAATAGGTGAAGAACTAGGGATGTCCTCATCATCCTCCCCCTCTTGAAAAGGCATCAACCTCGATGCTAAATCATCTCCATGGTAAGGTGTCAAATCAGCCACATTAAAAGAATTGCTAACACCAAACTCATCAATTGGGAGGTCAATCTTGTATGCATTATCATTGATCCTTGAAATAACTCTGTAAGGACCAGCACCTCTAGGCATCAACTTTGATTTTCTCAATGTGGCAAATCTATCTTTTCTAAAGTGCACCCACACCATATCTCCTGGCCGAAAAATCACTTCTTTCCTCTTCTTTTTCACCCTCTCGGACACATGCTTTCCTCTCTTCTCTATAGCCTCTTTTGTTTTCTCATGTATCCTTTTCACAAAATCAGCCCTATTTGATGCCTCCATATTAATTATCTCATGTAAAGGAAGTGGTAATAAATCAAGAGGAGTAATAGGCTTGAAACCATAAACCACCTCAAAAGGACATAATTGAGTAGTTGAATGCACAGCTCTATTATATGCAAATTCCACATGGGGCAAACACTCCTCCCACTCCTTCAAATTTTTCTTGATCATGCCTCTCAATAATGTGGACAATGTTCTATTAACCACCTCGTTTTGGCCATCAGTTTGGGGGTGGCAAGTAGTAGAAAATAATAGCTTAGTGCCCAGCTTACCCCAAAGTGTCTTCCAAAAGTAACTCATGAACTTGACATCTCTATCTGAAACAATAGTTCTTGGCACTCCATGTAATCTCACAGTTTCTCTAAAGAATAAATTTGCAATGTGAGAAGCATCATCACTCTTGTGGCAAGCAATGAAGTGATCCATCTTTGAAAATCTGTCCACAACCACAAAGATAGAGTCATGTCCTCTTTTTGTCCTTGGCAAACCCAAAACAAAATCCATACTTATATCCTCCCATGGTGTACTAGGTGATGGCAATGGGGTGTACAACTGATGCATGTAAAATGCATAGATGAATTTTGCATATTTTCACATGGTTTTCTATTACATATTGCATCATATAAGGGTATAATTCAATGTTTTATAGTATTTTGCGGTTAAATTACAAAGTCCCCAACTTTTATGGAATTAACCCTGCCTGTCAGAAACCCCGTTTTCTATATTTTTTACGTTTCAGGGGGCAAACTTCCGCGAAATCACCTAAAAATCTATGGGGGTCATTTTCTTGGAAGGAGAAGACTGGCAGGCGAAGGATCCACGAGAATTGGGCAAGGAGGCCCAAAAGAGGACCCTCCACGCGGCCAGATTCCTTGGCCGCGTGAGAGGCCCCCTTTTGGCCCCTGTGGCCCCAATTCCTTCCATCTTCGACTTACCGACTCCGTCTTGACCTAAAACCGACTATAAAAAGGGTCCGCCACAGAAACACCGAAACACCAAAACAGAGACCAGAAGTTCCAGACTGGAGGGGGAAAACTCCGGCGGGGCGCCGCCGGTGTGATCTCCTACCCCTCCAACGTCATCACCATCGACATCTCCATGAAGAGGGAGTAGTCCACCCCAGGGCTATGGGTTTGTGGAAGTAGCACTTGTATCTCTCTCTCTGTCTCTCTATGTGTGCTTCACTAATTAGATCCATATGAGCTGCCTCACATGATTACGGGCACCGTTGTAATTCCTATGTGGTGGATCTTTTCTATGAGTTATTGAATCTGAGATTGCAATTGTTTCTCTTGAGTTATTTGAGTAGATTTATCTTATGTACCCCGTTCTTATTTTCTAGCTTTGATCAATCTAGTTCTTGAGAGCGTGTGTGGGGTGATGGGTGCATTAGTTGGAGTAACGGGGGGGGGGGGGTGGCTAGTGCTGTGAAAGTGACAGAAGTTCATCGATCCACTTAGGTTTTGTTAAACCTTTCTTAGTTACCTCACTAGGGATAAAAAGGAGTACCTTGTTACCGGGGATTTGAAGTGACACTAATCAATCTCCATGACTAGATCTAGCAAGTTCTTACTTCAACTTCATGTCACATTGCTTAAAGCTATACTCTAGTTTTTCCTTAATTATCGAGGTGTTATGATTTATTTCGCATCTTGGTGGAGTATAAGAGGGATTAATATGACCGTAGAGATCTCTATGCTAGGACGTGATGACCATATGAAAGTACTCAATGTTAAACATGTTATTGTAATCTCACATGTAATTCTTTATGTCCACCATCTACCACTTTATTTGAGAGAATGCAAGTGTGAAACCATGAACCCCGGTCTTATTTTAAATATAAGAAAACACTCTAGTTACTTTGATGCAATTTACTTTACTTGCACTTTACTTTACTTGCATCTCCAATTCGAATTTACATTATCTCCATCACCACTTGCATCACAAAAATACAAAAACAATCCATTGCATATTTATTTTCTCATTTGCATTTAGTAGTAGATTTAATTATTGCACATTTACTTTCAGTTTTGCATTGCAATTTAGAAGTCTCACACCTTGTGCCTGACAACCACTTGGTGAGGTTGAGGGCACAAAATTCTTTACTTGTTTGCAGGATCCTGGAGGAAGCTTGGAAGACAACTGCTGAAAGACTGGCTCCCCAAGAGTTCGATATAAACCCTCGAGTCACCCTCGTGGGGAAGAAGGCTTGCCACTAGCTACACACACTGCACTTGGAGTCTCAACCTAGCCATCAAGCGTTTTTCTGGCGCCGTTGCCGGGGAGCCATAGGTGAAGGAGTTGTCCAAGGGAGCTCACAAGAAGTCTTCATCACCAAGAAGGTGTGCAAACACCTAAGCTTGGGGAGGTTGCACCTACGTGAGTACCGTCCTTTCTATCTCCACCTTCTTTCAAGTAGATTGTTTTGTTTCTTGTCTTGTTTTTGTTTTTGTTTTGTTTTTGTTCTTGTTTTTGTTTTGTCTTGCATATTTTATTTCAGTTTGCATTTTAGTTTTGCATTTAGTTATCTAGTTTATTTTAGTATTTCGAATTTTCCTAGTTACTTTACTTTTGTTTTGCATAAAAAATTAAAAACTTGGAAAATGGAGCAGAGAACTTATTGGCCATTCAGTGTTAGGAATTTCCCTCAAGAGCTAAATATTCCCGTCGAAAAATTAGAGAGTAAAGTAGAGGAAATTATGATGCTTACTAAAATTAAGGATCCATTGCTTGATTTAGAAAAAAGTAGCTTGCAAGAACTTATTGCTACTCTACAAAAAATTGCTAGTGATCCCACTATAAATGTTAATCAACCGGGCTTTGGATCTTATATTGCTAATCATGTCTTGCAAGAAAAAATTGCTAGGTACAAGAATGAGGCCATGATACCTCCTAAGCTTGGGGATGCATGGATCCCCAAGGTTCTAGTTTCAATTGGAAAAGAAATTCACCATGCTATGTTAGATCTAGGTTCTAGTGTATCGGTACTCTTTAAAGAATTATATGAATTGCTAGAACTAGAAAATTTAGAAAAGTGCTCAAGTGAATTTTCCTTGCTGATAACTCTACTAAACATGCTATAGGACAAGTAAAAGATGTTATGATTTAATTGCACATGACTTTCGTACCCGTTGATTTCATTATTATGGATATGGGGGATAAATCCCCTAGTCCTATTATTTTGGGTAGACCTTTTCTTCGTACTACAGGTGCAATCATAGACTCCAAGGAAGGGAATGTCAAGTTTCAGTTCCCTCAAAAGAAAAGAATGGAGCACTTCACAAGGAAGAGGGCCACTCTGAAGAACAAGCTCCCTCATGAGCTTTATCCCTCTTGATTATCAAGTAACTAAAGCCTAGCTATATGGCTATAAAGAAAGCGCTTTACGGGAGGCAACCCGGCTGTTTTTGTTTGGATTTTCCTAGTGTCCTCTTGCTGTCTCAAGAGATTAGTTTTTTTTTTAATTCTGGAGTTTTCAATAAAGTGTCAAGTCAAACCCATTTGGACTTATAAGTTGCTATCCTAGTGCATGAAAAATTTTCTGTTTCAGCACGAGTCTTCTCACCGTATGATTTTACGTTTTTTATTGGCATGTCGGATTGAGCTGATTTTTTAGTATGTTCTGAAACTTTTCGTCCTCTTTAAGAACAAAAATTGTCTTAATTTTTGGACGAGTCTAGCTTAGGGAAAAACGTTTGTTTTTCTGCTATTTCTTTTCTGGACAGATTCTGCCTTCTTTTGTTTTATGCACTCTTTGGGCTTGGGAATCGAATTTCCATGATTATTTCAAGCAAGAGAGTGAACATAAAACATAATGAACCTTATTGTATATATACTGGAGCATTTGATCTGGAATTTTGCACATCAAGCATGTGATTTGTTTGTCCATGCTAATCTCACCCCACAGAAAAATAATGGGAGAAACATGTTTTGTGAAGTTTTTTCACAGGGAATAGAGGAGCTGCGCCTCAAGACATCCAAGAATGGTGAAAGCCATAAGATTGGTGATGTGATGAACACCCCACTGGAGCTACACTCTTTTTTTTAGCACATGTCTACTTTCTGTTTTTCTAAGCAAAGCATTTATCGTAGAGACTTGAAGCGCCTAGTTTTTGTTTTTATTTTTGTTTTGATAAGACCACCACCATCATTTTATATGAGATTGAGCTACTGGATTTTGGGTTTGGAACGTATTGGATGCTAGTATTATGACTTGGAATAGGGATGCCATGGTTGATTTGAAGAGCTACATATGTTTGCATGATTTATAGTCTTTTTATGTGTAGAAATTTGCAATAATGTTGTCTTGAGCTATCTCTTATTCATGTCCTTGATGTTAATTGCTGGTTTATTTAGTTTGTCATGAAATGAGCAGTTCTATCGACATATGCATGCATAGTAGCTGGTCAACTATCTCCCTCTTGCTAGCCCAAAAATTTGAAAATTCCAACAAGTAAAAACTTGTTTCCAACACTCCTTAGCCAAGTATTTCCAGTGAGTCCACCATATCTTCCCATTAGCTTCATTGCTATTCCGAGTATGTTCACCATGTTATTGTGTTATTTATGTTCTAAATTAAGATATTCACTTTATTAATTGTCATGGGTTGAACTTGGGATAGGACTCTCACGAACTTTTGAAGGCACACTTTACTTTTTATGCATCTAATAAACATGACCCAATAATGGGAGCCATAAGTTTTGCGTTTGACAAGTGTGTGGTTGGGAGCTAGCTATAAACGTGTATCACCAGAAAGCTTTCAACATTGCACAAAAAATTTACATTTGGTTGATATCATGTACTTTTGTTTTTGGACTCCTGCCATGCCGAAATGAAATAGAGGAATAGTAAGTTTTGATGAGTAAGTATCTATATGACTAGAGAAACGCATTGGGCCGCTAACCCAAGAAATGCTTTATCATGGTGGAAACTTACTTACAGCTTGAGTGACTCTACAACACATCCTATAATAAAATAAGAAGCTATGCATAATAGTGAATGAAAATAAAAAGGATGATGAGTCAACTCCGTTTGTTCATCTTGTCATTGTAACATGGGGCAAGAGGTACCTCTTTGCGGTTCTCCATGATGTTATTAATACTTATTATGATTGTACAAAACTTATTAGGAATCTTAAGTTGAGTAATCATGGAGTAGGTTTTCACACTCACGGGGCATGAGGCTTTCAACCACCTTGTCGTTCTCATTACTTCAATACTCACAATTTTAAGATGCTAGTGATAAAGGGGCAATGAGAGTCCTAGATCAATGGATACCACATTTCAATTGGTAATTTTAGTTGAATAATTTAGAGGCTAAATAAGACTTGATCATGTTTTACCTCTACTCAATTTTCTCCAAAGTGTCCACCATATTTTCTATTCTCCATTATGCTATTCTTTGACCAATATAGGATTTTATTTTTCATTTTGTGTATGCATTTGGTCCATAGTGCTTTTATTTCATTATACACTTTGTGAACTTTCATGAAGCATCTTTGCTTGCATATTTGATATTTCTTACAACATGAATTGTATATTGCTACTCATTTCTAGTATTAATCATTTGATTATATGTAGCATGAATAATCCTCCTTCATATCCCATGATTGTTTCAATATGCAAAACCCATCTTAGTTTTATCACCTTCATACTCGAGGACGAGCATGGGTTAAGCTTGGGGATGTTGATGCATGTAAAATGCATAGATGAATTTTGCATATTTTCACATGGTTTTCTATTACATATTGCATCATATAAGGGTATAATTCAATGTTTTATAGTATTTTGGGGTTAAATTACAAAGTCCCCCAACTTTTATGGAATTAACCCTGCCTGTCAGAAACCCTGTTTTCTATATTTTTGACGTTTCAGGGGGCAAACTTCCGCGAAATCACCTGAAAATCTGCGGGGGTCATTTTCTTGGAAGGAGAAGACTTGCGGGCAAAGGATCCACGAGAATTGGGCAAGGAGGCCCAAAAGAGGACCCTCCATGCGGCCAGATTCCTTGGCCGCGTGAGAGGCCCCCTTTTGGCCCCTATGGCCCCAATTCCTTCCATCTTCGACTTACCGACTCCGTCTTGACCTAAAACCGACTATAAAAAGGGTCCCCCGTACCCTTACGGAGAGGAGCGCCGCCGAAACACCAAAACAGAGAGCAAAAGTTCCAGATTGGAGGGGGAAAACTCCGGCGGGGCGCCGCCGGTGTGATCTCCTACCCCTCCAACGTCATCACCATCGACATCTCCATGAAGAGGGAGTAGTCCACCCCAGGGCTATGGGTTTGTGGAAGTAGCACTTGTATCTCTCTCTCTATGTGCTTCACTAATTAGATCCGTATGAGCTGCCTCACATGATTACCGGCACCGTTGTAATTCCTATGTGGTGGATCTTTTCTATGAGTTATTGAATCTGAGATTGCAATTGTTTCTCTTGAGTTATTTGAGTAGATGTATCTTATGTACCCGGTTCTTATTTGCTAGCTTTGATCAATCTAGTTCTTGAGAGTCTGTGTGGGGTGATGGGTGCATTAGTTGGAGTAACGGGGGGGTGGCTAGTGCTGTGAAAGTGACAGAAGTTCAGTGATCCACTTAGGTTTTGTTAAACCTTTCTTAGTTACCTCACTAGGGATAAAAAGGAGTACCTTGTTACCGGGGATTTGAAGTGACACTAATCAATCTCCATGACTAGATCTAGCAAGTTCTTACTTCAACTTCATGTCACATTTCTTAAAGCTATACTCTGGTTTTTCCTTAATTATCGAGGTGTTATGATTTATTTCGCATCTTGGTGGAGTATAAGAGGGATTAATATGACCGTAGAGATCTCTATGCTAGGACGTGATGCCCATATGAAAGTACTCAATGTTAAACATGTTATTGTAATCTCACATGTAATTCTTTATGTCCACCGTCTACCACTTTATTTGAGAGAATGCAAGTGTGAAACCATGAACCCCGGTCCTATTTTAAATATAAGAAAACACTCTAGTTACTTTGCTGCAATTTACTTTACTTGCACTTTACTTTACTTGCATCTCCAATTCGAATTTACATTATCTCCATCACCACTTGCATCACAAAAATACAAAAACAATCCATTGCATATTTATTTTCTCATTTGCATTTAGTAGTAGATTTAATTATTGCACATTTACTTTCAGTTTTGCATTGCAATTTAGAAGTCTCACACCTTGTGCTTGACAACCACTTGGTGAGGTTGAGGGCACAAAATTCTCTACTTGTTTGCAGGATCCTGGAGGAAGCTTGGAAGACAACTGCTGAAATACTGGCTCCCCAAGAGTTCGATATAAACCCTCGAGTCACCCTCGTGGGGAAGAAGGCTTGCCACTAGCTACACACTCTGCACTTCGAGTCTCAACCTAGCCATCAACAACCCGTGGGGTTTTAGATTTGATTTGGTCTTGTTGCAAGTAATGCATCTTTGCACCAATCTATACACATCTCTCATCATATGTGCCCAATAGAAATTTTCAGCCAACATAAGCAATGTCTTCTCTCTTCCAAAGTGTCCCATCAAACCTCCACTATGAGATTCCTGTATTAAGAACAAACGCAAAGAACACTCGGGAATACATAATTTGTTAGCTCTAAACAAGTATCCATCATGTATATGAAATTTATCCCATGCCTTAACATTAGTACACTTATTAAATGGCATAGAAAATTCATTATCTTCATCATATAAATCTCTAATACCCTCCAAACCCGAAACCTTAATTTCTAAATTTGAGAGTAACATATTCTTTCTTGACAAAGCATCAGCAACTACATTATCCAATCCCTTTTTATGTTTAATGATGTATGGAAAAGATTCAATAAACTCAACCCATTTAGCATGTCTCTTATTCAAATTAGATTGGCACTTTAAGAATTTCAATGCTTCATGATCACTATGTATAATAAATTCTTTAGGCCACAAATAATGTTTCCACACCTCTAAAACTCTCACAAGTGCATATAATTCCTTATCATAAACAGAATAATTCAATTGTGCACCATTCAATTTTTCAGAAAAATAGGCAATAGGTTTCTTTTCTTGCATGAGCACACCTCCAATACCTATGCCACTAGCATCACACTCAATCTCAAATTGTTTATCAAAATTTGGTAGCATAAGAAGTGGGGCCGAAATCAATTTTTCTTTCAATGTATCAAAAGCAACACCCCACTCGAAATCAACACCCTTTTTAGTTAGATCATTTAAAGGGGCAGCAATTGTACTAAAATTAGGCACAAATCTTTTATAGAAACTAGCAAGCCCATTAAAACTTCTAACTTGACTCACATTAGTTGGAATTGGCCAATTTCGAATTGCTTCAATTTTTGATGTATCAACATCAATTCCATGCTTAGAAACAACATAACCAAGCAAGATGACCTTATCTTTGCAAAAAGTGCACTTCTCAAGATTACCATACAATTTATTTTCTCTTAGCACTTGCAAAACTTGTCTAATATGATCAATGTGTTCATGTTCATTGTGGCTATATATGAGAATATAATCAAAATAAACTACCACAAATCTACCAATAAAGTCTCTCAAACTATGGTTCATTAATCTCATGAAAGTACTAGGTGCATTAGTTAAACCAAAAGGCATCACTAACCATTCATATAAACCATATTTTGTCTTAAAAGCAGTTTTCCATTCATCTCCCTCTTTCATTCTTATTTGATAGTATCCACTACGCAAATAAATTTTAGAGAAAAGATTAGCACCACTTAATTCATCTAACATGTCATCTAAACGTGGTATAGGATGACGATAACGAATAGTGATGTTATTAATTGCTCTACAATCTACACACATGCACCAAGTACCATCTTTCTTAGGAACCAAAATAACGGGGACAACACAAGGAGAAAGACTAACTCGAATATAACCTTTATCTAGTAGCTCTTGTACTTGCCTTTGTATCTTGTGGATTGGTTCTATAAGGCGCTCGGTTTGGTAGAGATGCTCCAGGAATTAAATCAATTTGATGCTCAATCCCTCTCAATGGTAGCAATCCCGAGGGAATATCTCCTGGAAAAACATCATCAAAATCCTGCAAAACATGAGAAACACCAAGAGGAATAGGGTTCATGTCATTAGAAACCAAAATCTCTCCCTTGTGAATAAGAACAATAGGGACTAATGTAGGATCATCCCTAAATTCCCTCAAACCCTCTTTGGTGGCTAACATGCATAATAGGTTCTCTCTCTTTTTACCACTCGAATTGTTTTTACTATCACTCCCCAAAGCTTGTGAATTTTTTGATCCCTCATCCCTCTCTCTCTCTTTTTCCACTCTCATATCAATTTTGGATTGGGACTCATTTACAATTTGTTGTGGAGTCATAGGTCTCAAAATAATAGTCTTCCCATGATGATGCAACTCATAAGTATTTGCTCTTCCTTCATGCTTCACACTTCTATCAAATTTCCAAGGTCTTCCCAATAATAAGTGGCAAACTGTCATGGGCACCACATCAAACTCAATAGTATCCTTGTAAGGTCCAATTTGAAATTCCACACGCACCATATGAGATACCTTCATTTTTCCCGTGCTACTCAACCATTGTATATGATAAGGAGAAGGGTGTGGCAAATATTTCAAATTGAGCTTTGCACATAGATCTTTGCTAGCCAAATTCCTGCAACTCCCTCCATCAATAATGACTTTGCAAGACATATTAGGACCAATAACAGCTTTTGTTTGAAACAAATTGCACCTTTGATTTTCAGGACTAGGCATAACACTCAATGAGTTTTGTGTGCAAATAATAGATGACATAGTAGTAGCATAAGCATCAAATGGAGTATCACTCAAATAGCCATCATCATCATTAATATCATTAGGATCAACATCATCACCTGTCTCATACTCATTGTTGTCATTAATGATAATCACTTTTATATTTGGAAAATCCCTCTTGAAGTGCCCCTTGCCTCCACATGTATGACATGTAATATCTCTATTCCTTGTAGTAGGAGCACTAGAACCCGAGGCACTTGCAGTTGGTGGAGTTGATTTCTTTGTAATAGAAGCACTAGGCTCGGCCTTGGATGATGAAACACCACGGCTAAGAGAAGGAGGAGGGGTGCACTAGGCATAGTAGATGATCTCATAGGAAATCTAGCCCTTGTCCTTGTAGTAATTTTTTCCTCCTCAATAAGATGTGCTTCGGCCTCCCTTGCATGGTGTAGTAACTCATGTATATCATGATATTGGTGATGCCTAACAATGCCCTTGATTTTATAGTTCAAACCTGAAAGAAACCTTTGCATTGTTTTCTCCAATTGCTCTCTCACACGTGCCCTTTGCATGATTAATTCCATATCTTGATAATAAGCATCAACAGTCATAGTACCTTGCCTCAATTGTTGCAATTGATCAAATTCTTGCCTTATGTAATTTGGTGGAACAAATCTATCCCTCATGACTCTCTTCATGGTTTTCCAAGTGACAATGGGTAACTCACCATCCTCTTGCCTTTTTCTCACAAGATTATCCCACCATCTAAGAGCATATCCATCAAACTCAGAAGATGCCAACTTGATTTTTCTATCCTCATTATATTCATGCATTCTCCATAGCTTCTCAATTTTCAATTCCCATAGCAAATATTCTTCCACATCCATAGTATCAAAGCAGAAAGAAGGAATAGAGAATTTGGGCTTACTCAACCCATCCTATCTTGGATTTTCATGAACCACATTATTGGGCACTCTCCTTGCAACCATATAATTGGCTCGGCCATTAAATCCTCCTCTAGCTCTATCTCCTCTAGCTCCATGGCCAAGATGATGATCCACCTCACCATTAGCTTCCAAGCCATTATTAGCATCACTATGGACACTAGCATTCTCATCATCCACAAGAGGAAATCTATCTTGAATCATGGTTTGAAGTCCAGCAAGGGTAGTAGTCATTTGATCAATAGAATCATTGATTGATCTCACTTCCCCTCTATTTGTCTCGGCCAATTTATGAGTGGCCTCCATCTTGGTCTCCATAGCTTGGAGAGCCTCATATAAAGGATCACATGCATCTTGTACAAATTGCTTGAGTCCATTATGATTGTCCATGATTTCTTTTGCCAACACATCCCTAAGAGCCTCATACTCCCTCCAATTAACTCCCTCCTTATGGTCCTTGTTTTGCTGCACAAGATCACCACTAGAAAGATCCATTAGTAGGTTAGTGTAATAGAAACACGTATAGGTTGTGGTGTTCTCTCACAACTCACTCAAAAATCTAGCAAGACAATAGGTTATCTTACCCTTCCAAAGTGAATAGAAATACTTACCACAAGTAGAGGCAATTAATGTACTTTGATGTGAAGAAGAGAATACCCAGGTTTTTAACTCTCACAAAGGCAAACAAGGTTATTTAGTGGGGCTTGGTATGGATACCTAACAATCACCAAAGTAACAATCCTATTTGCTGTCGTTGTGAAGATATAAAAATACCCAAGGAAACTCACACAATAATGGAGACAAATGTGGCAAAGCAAATATATGGATGAGTTTTTGCAATGCACTAGTAAGTCACTAGCTAGGCTCTTAATTGACAGGCACAAGATTGCTCAAAGAAAAACCAAGCGTCACAAAGATTCAATGATGGAGGGATGATAACCCGGTAGGCTAACGCCAAGGTGTAACTCGGCCCAAAGGGCGCTGCGCAAGACCCGGCTTAGGGAAAAGGAGTTTTCTAGAAGGCCCAAGAGTGTAGGCCTCGTAACCCGGATTGTGGGTTCCGATAAGGAAATTTAGGGTTTGTAAGCAGTGTCCAGGTAGCACTCTGAGTATGCCTTGGATGGCAAGCTAGGGGGTCCGGATATTATATAAGCCGGCCCCTAGGGTTAGATTAGGGACAGTCACACGATCACGAGATATTCGAGAATCCTTTGTAACACGAGAGTTGAGATAATATATTCAGATCGGAGACTCGGCGACTCGATTGCCGGCTACCAGATCGCATATCACCATGGTTTCCCTTGAGCTAAACCCTCTCCCAAACACCAGAGTCGAATTGCCCCAAGATAAGTTACCCCCCGGTAACGTCTGCCGTGATTATCCCACGACAGTTGGCGCCCACCGTGGGGCCTATGTCCAAGGGTGTTTACATCACGGGAGAAGCTCGGGAGAACATGAAGAACCTTGTCGTTGGCGAGATCTACACCAACCCCGAAGGAGAGAAGATGGTGGACGATTTTGGCTGGGGGCCAGAGTCGGATCTGCTCGAATCCGGATCTGTCATCACAATCGGCCGGGTCAATGTCTTCATCGGCATGGTACGTACGCCCGGTTCAATCCCTGATGATTTTGGATTTGATTCTGTGTCAGGAGAAGCGACCTGCGTACAGTCGGATGGAGAAGAATCGATCGGGACGGTGGATCCGGTAGAAGAGCCCCCCACGAACAGGGGACAGCCGGAGGAGCCGGCATGGACCCCACGTGGCCGGGTCATGAGAGAAGATGATACCGAGTCTATCATGCACCTGCTGGAGGACCGGTACGAGGCGGATAGTTGTGATGAGGAAGAATATGAATCTACGCCAAGCATCGTGCACCAGGTCGCGGTCTACACGGCCCCTGCAACCAATCTCAATCAGGGGTATGTGACTACGGCCGCGGTCGGAGCAGCGCGAGCATTGGCTCAGCAGCAAAACCCGACTGACGGAAATCCGGTTCTGGCCCGGGTTGACGGAGAGTCGGCTTCAGTTACCAGCCGGGCGGCGGATAGCAAGTTACAGGCGAACATGTTCGGGTATCTGGCGAACCGGACGCCAGGGGCGGGTCCTTCAAATCCACAACACCCGGCCCTGTTCAATAACAACATGATCACTGATCCCACCGTGTTAGCCACAGTCATAACCCCGGAGAACGCAGCGGCACGGGCTAGGGATCTGGATGTAGCCCGTCGTGCATTGGAGCAACAGAGGAGAGATGTGGAAGCAAAAAAGCAAGGGATAGCCACGCGCCAACCTGAGCTGGATGCATTGGAGAACCGGCTCCGGGAAGAGACAACCAGGGTGCATCAAAGGCACCAGACCAGATTACCGGCAATGGGTGGAGTCATAAACCCGGCCGCGCTATTTACCACACCTCAGGATCAGCAAATCCCAGCCGCGAACGAAGAAACTGTGCACCAGCCCGTGACTGGAGGAGGACAGCCGGCAAACGTGCAAGCCGGGTTACCCACATTGCAGACAGGGATTGCCGCCGCCAACACAACACCACCACCACCACCATCACGATTTTGCACGCCGCCAGGGCACTTCAACAACCCCATGGACAATGTATACGCCGCAACAATCACATTGAATCAAATCCCCGTAAGAGAGTCACCCCATGCGGAGGAGACCCGACGGGCGATAGATCTATTACGCATAGCAGTGGAACAACAAGTTAATTACCCGGATAATAGGAGTGGAATGCATGGGACGCCATATATCAGCCGGCAGCATGGCAATACCGGCAACATTCAAACAAGTTCAGCGCGTCGGAGGGCAGAGCAGCAGCAAATCCCGCCTCCTCCCCGCGTTCAGGAAGAACTGTAAGGACCCCAGACCGGCAGTCTGAAACCCTACGTATGCATACATTCACGATCCCAGAAAGATCAGTCGTGAACAACATACACAGTTGGCACACAGAAATACATCATCCATTACACGAATACATAAGGGTATTACACAAACGATCACATGATCAAGTTTAACGCAACTGCCACATGGGGCAGGCAACTTATCAAACACAGCGGAAGACAAATAAAACACAACGTAGTTGAGCCCAAGTCACGCCTTAACCTACAGGCTGCTGACCCGGAGACGATCCTAGTTCGCAAAGCCGTCAACTCCGTACTTCTCTTCATAGGTATCCTTTGGAGGCTCCTTCTCCAAATCTGATAAGTAGATACCAGGGGCGAAACCATAATGAGTACATTTGAATGTACTCAGCAAGACATCCATCATGTCACTTACTAAACATGCAAATATGCTTATATGGTGGAATAGGTAGGCTATAAATAGGGTTCACTATCAATGGTGTTCATATATGATGACACCACAGTTGCAGTCAGATTAATCTGTATCTTTGTTGAAGAAGATACTTCAGAGGAAAATAATATAGCTTTATTTCTCTTGTCGATATCACATGTACAAGAGGTTTTGTAAAACTTTGTTAAAGAATATTTTCTCTTTGCAAAACTTCTTGGAATCAGTTTCCAGAATTCTTGCTCAGAGTAGAAAAGGTTTTCTTTGCAAAACACTTTGTTTTGTATAACAACATCTGGCTTTTCATCATCGACGATACCTCCACGGTATAAGTTTTCCTTCCTTTTCGAACTTCACAAGTTCAACACTTCCAGTATTTCACAAATACAATTCCTTTTCAAAAACTTTCTCTTTTGAAAACATTGACACAATGCTAGCTACATGGCCATTCAACTGTCCATATCCGAGGACGCGGCTTCTTCGAAAAAGTTATACTCTGCAGAGGTGTACACATCCACCAGATCCAGTACACCTCCCGTGAACAATCACGGACTGTAACAACAGTATGTAAACATCAGGTATCTGATCATAACCATCCACTATGTTCAAGCTAGAATATGCCTATCTCTCAGTTGAGTTTTGCCACATCCCCGGCACCGAGCTAATCCCCGCCAAGCCAGGATGCCTCATCTGATGCATCCGGAGGGAAAATTAATCCCACACTTTATATGTCTCCACGACATTCGGTTCAGAGGATCGCATCCCCTATAGCACATTGAGATAGCACACACTAATAAGAACAAACTTCAAGTTAAGCCCCTTGCCCATGTTGGGGTAGGGTGGCAGTACGGTAAAGGTTGTCCGGCGAAGACTAGGTTATGTGTCATTTTTGAAAAACACCATTTTCTCAAAAATGACCACTTTCACATTCCTCCGGAGAACAAGGATCCGCCTTTCCTCCGGGTTTTTCCGTAAAGCCTTTGTTTTGTAGAATCACAATTTTAGGGTGTCCACTTAGGGACTAGTATATTTGATGGTAATAAATACCATGTGGTGGCTTATGGGCTTGGTATTACCAAGTTTAACTATTGGCATGATAGTAACCTATAATATAGTATAGTAGTAAATTCCACATCAAAAATAGTTTTGATAATCAAGTTTTTGTAAAACTTCAGAGGTAAAACATGCATGATAGATAATGATAAGTATTGTATCAGCAAGCATCAGGATGGCTTGCCTGGTATCTCTTTGTGTCCCTGGTTTTGGAGTGACTGGAACTTGAAACCGAGCTTCACGACACTTCCTTCCTCTTCGTTTTCTAACGCCGTAAAAGGAATAAAGGACACTCATTCAGAACCAATCAAGGCAAGCAACCATACATAACCTTACATACAGCAAGGGATCTAATAATAACCAATCACACAATTATTAACTTAGGCAAACAATCAAACAAACACACTTGGCAAAGATGCCATTTAATAAGACAACTTAAGGTTGGAGGAACATATCTCACAACCTTAATATCATGGATTCAGTGGGTGTGCCACTCTCATACCAAGATATTAATAAACCCAAAATAAACTTAGTTTCACAATGGTGAGACTACTAAAAGTATATAAAACATGCACAAAAATAAGCATGGCAATGGGTCTATCAACCACACCACAAAAAGAACAAGATAGCCAATCTATTAAGTCTAAATTGACATCAAGAATAAATGAAACACATGATTTGTAAAAGTTACTTTTACAAATCAGTGAGCCTACACAAATGTAACAAAGTAATAGACTCATCACAAAACACACAATTTCTCATAGTGAGAACAATAGAAACAATGACTACAAAGGAGGAATCCTATTGACATGTTTCTACTAAAAGTTTGCTATGCAAGCATGCATAACATGAAAAGTACTAAAATGCAAACAAGGAACCATGTTATCATAATGGGAATGAAAACATGTCCTCATGCAAGGATACACAATTATCCACCAAACACATGTAGCAGGAAAAATAATTCACTACAAAAATTGCTAAGGAAACTAGAACTACTCAAACATGAAGAATCAATGGATGAATTCCAATCAAGTAATTGAAATACAACCAGAGGGTCCATGTCATAAAAACAGTAGTGAAAAATATATATACTTGCTATAACAAAAATATCCCATTTAGCAAAACAATGCATCAATTTGCAGGGCAACTCCTACATACTAGTAGTAATAAAAAGGGCATTACTTAGAGGAATAAATCAACACTCCAAAGATGGATTTTTCCTAGAAAGCCACACATGATTACAACCACTTACAAACAGAAGCATACCCATTTTTGTTTAGCACAAAAATTCCCAAAGCAAAAATACTAGGCACTCATTAGTTATGAAACTATATAAGAGAAATGCATCTAGTTTGGGGAAATAATGTTTCCACCAAAAATGCAATGAAACCAGTGGGTGTTCCACTAGCATAACAAAGCATTAAGAGGTCACAATACCTCTGGTCATACTTGATAAAAATTAACAAAAAACTAAACTAGCATCTAGTGCATTAACCATACTAGTAGAAAATAATAGGGTGCAAAAATAAGCAAGGTAATGCTACTCATGCTATCATTTTCACACAAGTGAAAAATCTAGGGGTCAAGTACTCATAAGAACATAATCAAAATGCTACTGGTCCTATGAATACAACACAAAATTATGTGGCTACACAACCACAAATGTTAGGTCAAAAATTCTCCACATGAGGGAATTTTTCCATAACACTCTCATAGTCATTACAAAGCTACTCATGCTTTTCTACCAAATCAAATGCAAGCTAGCAGAGGTGATACTAACCAAATATAAGTATCAACAAGGTGCTGTATCTAAAAATCTCAACACAACAATCCAAGTGCTTGCACATAATTTATCACTCAAAAATACTATGCAAAAATATTAACTAGAGATAAAACATATGCTATCAACATAAATCATATTTCTTCTCCACTCAAGTACACACAATCTAACATGCTAAAATAGTTAAGTAACACTCATAACACAAGTTCACACAACTTATACATGCTAGAAAACAATATTGTAACACAAAAATATAATCACATAATTTAAATAGCTAAAATGCCAAAATGGCAGAAACAAGCAAAACAAGGATCTGTCCACCAAATTTTCTAGGATGCTCTAAAAATTAAACCCTTCTAGTTTTTGATAGACCTAAACATATACAAGACCATCCAGTTGAGTTTGCATCAAAAATCATTTTTAATTATTTTATAAAAATCACCAAAGTGCTCTCTGGTGTTTTACCAAATTGCATGCCATTTCAAAAATACAATGAATTTGGAAACGAGGTTAAATGCTCCTGTTAGGAAATTTCAAGGGCTTTCCAATGCAATTGGTCTCACTTCATTCTGAGTTGTGAAATAAAAATTATGCTCATTTTGGTGTTTCTGGTACCTGTTGCCAAATCTTTTTTAATTGCAAAAATATCCATCCAAATGTAGATCTACAAGTTGGAGGTGGTTTATAATTAGTTGAGGTACCACTGTGATTTTTGGCTTGGTCAAAATCATCTTTTAGATATTTATTTAGAGCCAAAAGTAATCATACCAGTTTCTGCAAAAATTAAATGAAAAAAAGAACTAGACTGGGCTAGATCTGCCAAATGGGCCGGCCAGATCCAGTGCTACCGCGGGTAGATCTAGCCCGTGTCACTGACCAGCGGGCCAGGTGACACGGTGGCAGCCACGCGGGCCAGCACGGGGGCCACCAGCCAGTTTGACTGCATCCACGCGCGCGGGGTCGGCTTGCGTCAGCGTGACGCCGTGGTGATGTCACTCGCCGGCGGACAACTCCGGCGAGCTCCAATCTGAGTGAAAACGGGCACCGATTTGCGATTAAACTTCACCTACGCGTTGAGCTCGTCGAGAGGAACCCAAAACGGGCGGTCTCGTTTCCAGGGAAGCACCCGAGCGCGGCCGGCGACACGGACACGGCGGCGGCCGGACTCGTCCACGGCGCGGCGGCGAACTAAAGGGAGAGGGAGAGGGGAAATGCAACCGCGAGGAGCGCCTGCTCACCTAGAACGCACAGCACCAATCGGAGAGGGCGGAGGAGGCTCGTGGGCGCGGCGATGCCTCGCCGGAGTCCGCCGGACCCGCAGCGAGGAACTGGACGGCGCGGCCACCTCGGGCCCTTCCGGCTCGATTCTTTTGGCGGAGAGGATCTACTCGACGAGGTGGAGGCAATGGGCCACTCGGCTACCGGCGGCGAGCTCACCTACGGCCAAATCGACGGTGACCTATTTCTAGGGTTTCGGGTTGCGAAAAATTAGAGAGAGAGGGAGTGCTCGAGGGGGAAGAGAGATAGAGGGGGGGCCTGGGGAGACAGACCACATGGGGGGGCCTCTTTATCCCCAAGGGTTCCTTCCCTTCGAAGCCATGGCCTAGGTGTGCTGTTTCTCTACAGGGAGCTAGAGGTAGGAGATGACTCATCTTTCATTTTAGTCCCTGGGTATTTACAACTAGGTCCTTCTCTTCTCTGAAAAAGGATGTTTTCACTAAGCAAACAAAATTTAAATTTTAAATCCTTTTGCCCAAAATTCTAATTAGTTGAGTTGCACAACATATATGAAAATTGGCTCCATTGGATAAACTTTATAATTCAAAGTTGTTCAATTTTCAAATCTGACATAAATGGACATTGAATTTATTAGGCTACTTAGGAGCTTCCAAAAATGATAATTTTTGGCACACATTCCTTATTTGATGTGTTACTTATGTGGTATAAAATTCAAGTCATTTAGAGTTACTTCATAGAACAAACTTGTTCCATTTTCAAAAAGGTGCTGTCAAGAAAACAGGGGTTTTTGGCAACTTAAATTATTCAAAAACTTGTTCCCTTTTGGTTTTCATCCTTATTTATGATATAGATCATGTGGTATTTATTTCATGGTATTTGGAAAAAGTTTGTAGAACAAACTTGTTCAAAATCCCAATTGTAGCTGTGGAGAAAAACCATGTTTTCAGGACTTTAATGGATTCAATTTTTTGGTCTCCTCTTGTGTGTGTTCCTTATTTGATATAAGGAAGCAATGGTATGAATTTCAGATCATTTGATGGAAGTTTCCAGAAGTAACTTGTTTGAGTTTTCTGTTTATGGAAATATTGGAATTTCTATTTAATAAGACACTTGGCTTTTCTTTAACAATGCTTTGCCAAAATATTTATGTGACTAGATATAGCAAGTCAATGCTCTCCAATACCTTTGTTTTTAATCTTGCAAGGTTGGAAAAACATTTGATAATATTTTGGTGAAGCATTTAAGAATGCCTCTTTTTCTGATAATCTTTTAGGGAAATTTTATTAAGTGTTTCCTCTTTCTTAATTTAGGTCTTGGAAATAATATTCAACAAATATGAGTTTTATAAGGTAGTTTGGAAAACTCTTTGATCAATATTTACTTTAGAAAATATTGTCAAAGTCATTGGAACAATATGTTGAATATTTTGTTTTCAATTTCTTAGCCATGTAAGTTTATATAATTAGTTTGTTTAGTTGCACTCAAACAAATACAATCAAAGTTTAATTGTCAATCAATTAGCAAAACAATTGTGTTAACAGGTATTCCAAAATTGGGATGTGACAGGTCTTCCCCCCTTAAAAAGAATCTCGTCCCCGAGATTCGCAAGCGAGGACTAAGGGAGGGCCAACAAACACAATGTTAGTGTTGGAGTGCAGGTGCTTCCCCCCTTTGACTTTTCTTGGGAGGTGGGGTACATCCCTAAATTAGTGAATTCACTATTAAAAGAAGTACACCAGTACTTGTTTTAGGTCCAAAACTTTTGTTTCCTGGTTTGAACAAAATTTAAGGTTAGTGCAGAACCACCTGGAAATGTACCGTCAATTATTTACATGAGTTCCTAGCTATATCCCACATCTTACATAACACATATGGAGTGGTGTACCACTCTCATAATAAGGTATGTAATAAGCTAAAAATATAGCTTGTGGGTGCAAAGGTTAGGTTGCTAAGATAAAACAAACAGACGGAATAATACCCATGGCAGTGGATATTAGCCTCACACAATCAATTATCACTTAATGTGTTCATGATTTTAGTTGGATGTTTTAGTGTCATAAGATACTCTTAATCACAATCATAACACAAGTATTAACTCATGCTAAGGTAAAAACATTTAAACAAAATCCAATAAGCAAGCAAACAACACCACAGATGAATAGACTATTTATTCACTAGGTTATTGTTTATTAGACGTTTTGGAATCCATCAATCATGAACAATTAGCAAACAACCAGTATCTAAAAACCAATGAATTCAATCATAAAGATACTCTAAAATACCATCTTCACACAAGATTAAACTCCTATTACACAGGCATAAAAAAACAGGACTGCACAAATAACACACTAGTATAAAAATCTACACCAGCATGCTATAAGAGATAATCATATCCTATAACCATAGAACATGCAACTAAATAATTCATGGCATGATAACAGAATTAATAACTTCCTATCATGCTATATCAACACATATACCCATAAAATAAAAAGAGGGTAATACTAGAGCAAGAATCACCATTTTCTAGTGGTGAAACTAGTTTCACTCTAGAGAAGCAAACAATGGTATCATGGTGTTTAAACTTAAACAAGCAAGTCATGAATATAAATGTACCTAATAACAGTACATAAAACTTACTCATGTTAGTAAGCACAAACATCAAAACAATCCCATGATACAACTATTTACCATGCAGAAATTTCTTCTAACAATTTCTGTTTTTCTTAAACAATTACTAGCAAACAAGCAAGGTATAACTCACACAACCAGTAGCTATGAAATTAATGAAAAGTTATCTAAACCTTTTCAAAAATCCATACACTCAATTTAAAAATTATTCACAAACAATCTACCAATCAAGAGGAATTTACTGTATTTGCGAACAATTTAATTTCAGCACACGATAGTGAAACATTTCTTAACATGATACCCCTAAGGAATATTATGCTAACAAAAAGATCACACCTAAACATATTAGTATTTACTAATAAGAAATAAACTTCTCACTTGCATAAGTGAAAAGAAACAATTATATTTTCCATGGTGGAAAAATAGAAATCCATCACATAGTGAAACATGCTATTTTCACACATGTGTATGGTTGGGGATTTTTATCCTCAAGCTAAAATGCAATGGGACCAGTGGGCTATGGCCCACTAATACCAAGTAAAAATAGGTACTAAGCCTCTGGTTACTCATGAAAAAACTTTGCATACAAGATAAAAATATAAGGCTATTTAATCTAGTGAAACAATACTAGTGCATATTGATAGCAATGCTTACATATGCTTTACTTTTAAGAGACATGCAAGCTAACAGAGGTACAAGCATAAAAATAACAGTACCTAAATGGTACTGGCCTCAAGGAAAACATAGCACAAAAATCTACTAAGAAAGTATACACAGATCTAGCTCTCACAAAATTTCCAAATAATTAACTAGAAGGTGACAAATGTTATTTCATTTTTTTATTCGAGTTTCCAATCATGCACACACTTTCTAGGGTAGATTTATTGTAATAAAACAACATAACAACAAGTCCTAACAACTCCATATAAGTTAGGAAGCAAGATTGAATAAAACACAAATTTATTTCAATCAAGAGCACACAAAGAAACAAAAACAGGAAAACTGTTGTTTCCGAGTTCTATCATAACCATTTCATCGTTCACTTGATTTCTAAACCCCGAATTTCATAGTACCCACAATGTCTACCAAGTTTTGATTTCCAAAGTAGATACACCCGATATCCTATTGACTAGTAAACGAATAGGTCATCATCTTATTTTCTCGTGACTTCTCCTTTTTACCAACTAGATTAAAAAGTGTCCTAAGTCATTTAATTCCTTGGTTTAGAAAGAGTTGTCAGTAGTTCGCATGCTTTGGTTAGGTGTCAACCTAAGATTAGGCAAAGCATGTTAGTCTTGTTAACTTTCTATATAATCATGTTTGTCCGACAAGATACGACTAGCGTCATACGTCGAATATTGAATTGTGCTCTTTTGATTGGCTTTTTGAGGGGGTTGCGCATCATGGCATGTGAACACTTCTTTTTCACCTTTCTCTAGAGGAGGGAGGTATATACTTTTAAAAGGGGATTTCTCTTGTTTGGTCTTTTTAAAAAGGAACATAAAAAGTGCGACATTTAGCCAACATGGTAAAAAGAGTCTTTTGCAAACATACCAAACATAGAGGTTTTGGTCAGTATTGGTTGGTTTTCTTCACGCCTTTTCTTCTTTGAGGGTTGTCGTGGTTGGAGCTTTATCTGTTGGAGTGCATCACTGGTAGCAACTCTATCAGCTCGTGTGGCTTGATGGTCCTCTATTATTAGGTCCAACGGTGCTTTCATTAATTGTGGGGGAGATGGTGGTGGTTCACGACGGGTCGCATTATGAAGCGAAAACAAGTCTAAGTCTAAGAAACAAATTCTTGTTTTTGAATGCTATACAAACATTTTTGCTTGCAAAAATTTAACACGAGGCGATTCAAAAACAAGAGCGGGGCAATCACAAATTTGCAAAATTTTGAGCACTCCGCAAACATATAGAAGCCTAGATGAACCAAATTCTACACCACACAATAGCACAAAGTCCTATGGACACACATAAGCAAGCCAAAACACACAAGCAAGGATCCATTGGAGCTACGTCGGGGGATGATCCAAAAATCCTAGAAGTGGCTGAAGAACTATATCTACTTCTGACCATCATCACTGTAGAGCTATGCGATTATTTTGGTCTCTCGGGACATCGGCAAGTATAAAAGTTTTTGGATGGAAACAAGATAATAAAGTAAAGTTTTGATAAAACTTTTAACTGAGAGAGGTAATATTACGCAACAAATTTGTTTTTGAAACTCCAACTATTTTCTGGACAGAAAACTTCAAATACGAGAGATGTTTCAAAAACAGAGCGGAGCAGTTACAAACAAGTAAGAAATAACCTCTTAACCGAGAGAGATACCAATTTTGTAAGGCCCGCCCTTCGAACCACTGTTCAAGGACGCCCTTCATATGCATTTAGAATCTTTTGAAAAGATCAGAAGGAGGGAAAATATACTAAAATTCCCTTAGATAAAAATAATTTAGATAGTAAATAGGTTTTTGCTCCAAAAATAATTTTCTTTCCTATCTGACGTCCATGCTAACTAAGGTCTCCTAAGGTCAGGATGGCTCTGATACCAACTCTGTAAGGACCCCAGACCGGCAGTCTGAAACCCTACGTATGCATACATTCACGATCCCAGAAAGATCAGTCGTGAACAACATACACAGTTGGCACACAGAAATACATCATCCATTACACGAATACATAAGGGTATTACACAAACGATCACATGATCAAGTTTAACGCAACTGCCACATGGGGCAGGCAACTTATCAAACACAGCGGAAGACAAATAAAACACAACGTAGTTGAGCCCAAGTCACGCCTTAACCTACAGGCTGCTGACCCGGAGACGATCCTAGTTCGCAAAGCCGTCAACTCCGTACTTCTCTTCATAGGTATCCTTTGGAGGCTCCTTCTCCAAATCTGATAAGTAGATACCAGGGGCGAAACCATAATGAGTACATTTGAATGTACTCAGCAAGACATCCATCATGTCACTTACTAAACATGCAAATATGCTTATATGGTGGAATAGGTAGGCTATAAATAGGGTTCACTATCAATGGTGTTCATATATGATGACACCACAGTTGCAGTCAGATTAATCTGTATCTTTGTTGAAGAAGATACTTCAGAGGAAAATAATATAGCTTTATTTCTCTTGTCGATATCACATGTACAAGAGGTTTTGTAAAACTTTGTTAAAGAATATTTTCTCTTTGCAAAACTTCTTGGAATCAGTTTCCAGAATTCTTGCTCAGAGTAGAAAAGGTTTTCTTTGCAAAACACTTTGTTTTGTATAACAACATCTGGCTTTTCATCATCGACGATACCTCCACGGTATAAGTTTTCCTTCCTTTTCGAACTTCACAAGTTCAACACTTCCAGTATTTCACAAATACAATTCCTTTTCAAAAACTTTCTCTTTTGAAAACATTGACACAATGCTAGCTACATGGCCATTCAACTGTCCATATCCGAGGACGCGGCTTCTTCGAAAAAGTTATACTCTGCAGAGGTGTACACATCCACCAGATCCAGTACACCTCCCGTGAACAATCACGGACTGTAACAACAGTATGTAAACATCAGGTATCTGATCATAACCATCCACTATGTTCAAGCTAGAATATGCCTATCTCTCAGTTGAGTTTTGCCACATCCCCGGCACCGAGCTAATCCCCGCCAAGCCAGGATGCCTCATCTGATGCATCCGGAGGGAAAATTAATCCCACACTTTATATGTCTCCACGACATTCGGTTCAGAGGATCGCATCCCCTATAGCACATTGAGATAGCACACACTAATAAGAACAAACTTCAAGTTAAGCCCCTTGCCCATGTTGGGGTAGGGTGGCAGTACGGTAAAGGTTGTCCGGCGAAGACTAGGTTATGTGTCATTTTTGAAAAACACCATTTTCTCAAAAATGACCACTTTCACATTCCTCCGGAGAACAAGGATCCGCCTTTCCTCCGGGTTTTTCCGTAAAGCCTTTGTTTTGTAGAATCACAATTTTAGGGTGTCCACTTAGGGACTAGTATATTTGATGGTAATAAATACCATGTGGTGGCTTATGGGCTTGGTATTACCAAGTTTAACTATTGGCATGATAGTAACCTATAATATAGTATAGTAGTAAATTCCACATCAAAAATAGTTTTGATAATCAAGTTTTTGTAAAACTTCAGAGGTAAAACATGCATGATAGATAATGATAAGTATTGTATCAGCAAGCATCAGGATGGCTTGCCTGGTATCTCTTTGTGTCCCTGGTTTTGGAGTGACTGGAACTTGAAACCGAGCTTCACGACACTTCCTTCCTCTTCGTTTTCTAACGCCGTAAAAGGAATAAAGGACACTCATTCAGAACCAATCAAGGCAAGCAACCATACATAACCTTACATACAGCAAGGGATCTAATAATAACCAATCACACAATTATTAACTTAGGCAAACAATCAAACAAACACACTTGGCAAAGATGCCATTTAATAAGACAACTTAAGGTTGGAGGAACATATCTCACAACCTTAATATCATGGATTCAGTGGGTGTGCCACTCTCATACCAAGATATTAATAAGCCCAAAATAAACTTAGTTTCACAATGGTGAGACTACTAAAAGTATATAAAACATGCACAAAAATAAGCATGGCAATGGGTCTATCAACCACACCACAAAAAGAACAAGATAGCCAATCTATTAAGTCTAAATTGACATCAAGAATAAATGAAACACATGATTTGTAAAAGTTACTTTTACAAATCAGTGAGCCTACACAAATGTAACAAAGTAATAGACTCATCACAAAACACACAATTTCTCATAGTGAGAACAATAGAAACAATGACTACAAAGGAGGAATCCTATTGACATGTTTCTACTAAAAGTTTGCTATGCAAGCATGCATAACATGAAAAGTACTAAAATGCAAACAAGGAACCATGTTATCATAATGGGAATGAAAACATGTCCTCATGCAAGGATACACAATTATCCACCAAACACATGTAGCAGGAAAAATAATTCACTACAAAAATTGCTAAGGAAACTAGAACTACTCAAACATGAAGAATCAATGGATGAATTCCAATCAAGTAATTGAAATACAACCAGAGGGTCCATGTCATAAAAACAGTAGTGAAAAATATATATACTTGCTATAACAAAAATATCCCATTTAGCAAAACAATGCATCAATTTGCAGGGCAACTCCTACATACTAGTAGTAATAAAAAGGGCATTACTTAGAGGAATCAATCAACACTCCAAAGATGGATTTTTCCTAGAAAGCCACACATGATTACAACCACTTACAAACAGAAGCATACCCATTTTTGTTTAGCACAAAAATTCCCAAAGCAAAAATACTAGGCACTCATTAGTTATGAAACTATATAAGAGAAATGCATCTAGTTTGGGGAAATAATGTTTCCACCAAAAATGCAATGAAACCAGTGGGTGTTCCACTATCATAACAAAGCATTAAGAGGTCACAATACCTCTGGTCATACTTGATAAAAATTAACAAAAAACTAAACTAGCATCTAGTGCATTAACCATACTAGTAGAAAATAATAGGGTGCAAAAATAAGCAAGGTAATGCTACTCATGCTATCATTTTCACACAAGTGAAAAATCTAGGGGTCAAGTACTCATAAGAACATAATCAAAATGCTACTGGTCCTATGAATACAACACAAAATTATGTGGCTACACAACCACAAATGTTAGGTCAAAAATTCTCCACATGAGGGAATTTTTCCATAACACTCTCATAGTCATTACAAAGCTACTCATGCTTTTCTACCAAATCAAATGCAAGCTAGCAGAGGTGATACTAACCAAATATAAGTATCAACAAGGTGCTGTATCTAAAAATCTCAACACAACAATCCAAGTGCTTGCACATAATTTATCACTCAAAAATACTATGCAAAAATATTAACTAGAGATAAAACATATGCTATCAACATAAATCATATTTCTTCTCCACTCAAGTCCACACAATCTAACATGCTAAAATAGTTAAGTAACACTCATAACACAAGTTCACACAACTTATACATGCTAGAAAACAATATTGTAACACAAAAATATAATCACATAATTTAAATAGCTAAAATGCCAAAATGGCAGAAACAAGCAAAACAAGGATCTGTCCACCAAATTTTCTAGGATGCTCTAAAAATTAAACCCTTCTAGGTTTTGATAGACCTAAACATATACAAGACCATCCAGTTGAGTTTGCATCAAAAATCATTTTTAATTATTTTATAAAAATCACCAAAGTGCTCTCTGGTGTTTTACCAAATTGCATGCCATTTCAAAAATACAATGAATTTGGAAACGAGGTTAAATGCTCCTGTTAGGAAATTTCAAGGGCTTTCCAATGCAATTGGTCTCACTTCATTCTGAGTTGTGAAATAAAAATTATGCTCATTTTGGTGTTTCTGGTACCTGTTGCCAAATCTTTTTTAATTGCAAAAATATCCATCCAAATGTAGATCTACAAGTTGGAGGTGGTTTATAATTAGTTGAGGTACCACTGTGATTTTTGGCTTGGTCAAAATCATCTTTTAGATATTTATTTAGAGCCAAAAGTAATCATACCAGTTTCTGCAAAAATTAAATGAAAAAAAGAACTAGACTGGGCTAGATCTGCCAAATGGGCCGGCCAGATCCAGTGCTACCGCGGGTAGATCTAGCCCGTGTCACTGACCAGCGGGCCAGGTGACACGGTGGCAGCCACGCGGGCCAGCACGGGGGCCACCAGCCAGTTTGACTGCATCCACGCGCGCGGGGTCGGCTTGCGTCAGCGTGACGCCGTGGTGATGTCACTCGCCGGCGGACAACTCCGGCGAGCTCCAATCTGAGTGAAAACGGGCACCGATTTGCGATTAAACTTCACCTACGCGTTGAGCTCGTCGAGAGGAACCCAAAACGGGCGGTCTCGTTTCCAGGGAAGCACCCGAGCGCGGCCGGCGACACGGACACGGCGGCGGCCGGACTCGTCCACGGCGCGGCGGCGAACTAAAGGGAGAGGGAGAGGGGAAATGCAACCGCGAGGAGCGCCTGCTCACCTAGAACGCACAGCACCAATCGGAGAGGGCGGAGGAGGCTCGTGGGCGCGGCGATGCCTCGCCGGAGTCCGCCGGACCCGCAGCGAGGAACTGGACGGCGCGGCCACCTCGGGCCCTTCCGGCTCGATTCTTTTGGCGGAGAGGATCTACTCGACGAGGTGGAGGCAATGGGCCACTCGGCTACCGGCGGCGAGCTCACCTACGGCCAAATCGACGGTGACCTATTTCTAGGGTTTCGGGTTGCGAAAAATTAGAGAGAGAGGGAGTGCTCGAGGGGGAAGAGAGATAGAGGGGGGGCCTGGGGAGACAGACCACATGGGGGGGCCTCTTTATCCCCAAGGGTTCCTTCCCTTCGAAGCCATGGCCTAGGTGTGCTGTTTCTCTACAGGGAGCTAGAGGTAGGAGATGACTCATCTTTCATTTTAGTCCCTGGGTATTTACAACTAGGTCCTTCTCTTCTCTGAAAAAGGATGTTTTCACTAAGCAAACAAAATTTAAATTTTAAATCCTTTTGCCCAAAATTCTAATTAGTTGAGTTGCACAACATATATGAAAATTGGCTCCATTGGATAAACTTTATAATTCAAAGTTGTTCAATTTTCAAATCTGACATAAATGGACATTGAATTTATTAGGCTACTTAGGAGCTTCCAAAAATGATAATTTTTGGCACACATTCCTTATTTGATGTGTTCCTTATGTGGTATAAAATTCAAGTCATTTAGAGTTACTTCATAGAACAAACTTGTTCCATTTTCAAAAAGGTGCTGTCAAGAAAACAGGGGTTTTTGGCAACTTAAATTATTCAAAAACTTGTGCCCTTTTGGTTTTCATCCTTATTTATGATATAGATCATGTGGTATTTATTTCATGGTATTTGGAAAAAGTTTGTAGAACAAACTTGTTCAAAATCCCAATTGTAGCTGTGGAGAAAAACCATGTTTTCAGGACTTTAATGGATTCAATTTTTTGGTCTCCTCTTGTGTGTGTTCCTTATTTGATATAAGGAAGCAATGGTATGAATTTCAGATCATTTGATGGAAGTTTCCAGAAGTAACTTGTTTGAGTTTTCTGTTTATGGAAATATTGGAATTTCTATTTAATAAGACACTTGGCTTTTCTTTAACAATGCTTTGCCAAAATATTTATGTGACTAGATATAGCAAGTCAATGCTCTCCAATACCTTTGTTTTTAATCTTGCAAGGTTGGAAAAACATTTGATAATATTTTGGTGAAGCATTTAAGAATGCCTCTTTTTCTGATAATCTTTTAGGGAAATTTTATTAAGTGTTTCCTCTTTCTTAATTTAGGTCTTGGAAATAATATTCAACAAATATGAGTTTTATAAGGTAGTTTGGAAAACTCTTTGATCAATATTTACTTTAGAAAATATTGTCAAAGTCATTGGAACAATATGTTGAATATTTTGTTTTCAATTTCTTAGCCATGTAAGTTTATATAATTAGTTTGTTTAGTTGCACTCAAACAAATACAATCAAAGTTTAATTGTCAATCAATTAGAAAAACAATTGTGTTAACAGGTATTCCAAAATTGGGATGTGACAAGAACCAGCAGTATCAGGAGCACAAGCTATTGTGGATAGTTCCAGAGCCAGGCGAGCCGCGGCCGGGTCTGCGGTGCACGGACCAGCAGCAGCACCACGTCCAGCCGCACCCCCCGCAGGATCGCATGTTTCCCGGGTCAGGCCAGTACCGACTAATCTCGCTGGGCCCAATTGTCTGTCGGATAACATCAGGGCTGAACCTTACCCGGATAAATTCAAGGAACCGGGTAAAGTAGTGAATTACGAGCCGACTATGGATCCAGAAACATGGTTGAGCAGTTATGAGATGGCTATGTCGATTCGCAACGCATCTGAAAATCTTCAAGCCAAGTTCATGTACTTAATGATGTCAGAGGGAGCAGCAAAGTTGTGGTTCAACAATTTACCTGAAGGATCTATCAAATCTTGGAGTGAATTGAAAACTGCGTTTATCAAGCACTTTCTCGGAACGTGCAGGAAGTTGTTCACTATCGACGATCTAGAACGGTGTGTGCAAAAGAAGGGAGAGTCGGCGCGCAGCTGGGTGCGTCGGGTTATGGAGATACTTCATTCATCTACAGATATCCATCCAAAGGACGCGTTACAAGCTATGGCAAAGACGTGCAAGTATACACCTTTAGTGCAAAAGCTAACTCGCATGAAATCAAGTCGGAACGCTTCAGAGGTTACGATGGGCGAGCTAATGGATGCATGCAACAAGCAAGCTGCAACGGATACCACAGAAGAGGACGTTGATGACAAGAAAGCAAAAGCAAACACGAGCAATAATGGAAGAGCCGGTAACGGGTCTGCGCCGGGTAACAATGGAGGTAACAATGGGAACAACCAGAACAAGCGCCCGTTCGAGGCGAATTCCGAGTTCGTCGCCAGCGCAGAAGCCGGGTCTTCGAGACCCAGAGCAGAAGGAAATTTCAAGGGAGGAAATCATAACAGAGGAAACTATCAAGGGCCACCAAGGCTGGGTAACAACTGGGATATCTTCAGAATGGCGTGCCCGAAACACAGCAGGAACGGAAGGCCGGCTAACCACTCATTGGAGCAGTGTGTGGATTTGCAGAGATGGAAGAACGAGGAAGTAAACAAGGCTATGCGAGGCGCAGGCCGGGGAGGAGGACCGGGTCCGGGTGGAAACCTGGGCAACGGCCCACCCCCAGCAGGCAACCCGGGAGTTGGAAATCCGGGTAACAACCAGGGGGGAGCTGGAGGTTTCCAAGCTAACCCCAAGCAGTTGGGACAATATCATGTACATACTACAGGAACTTCCAACAAGGATAGAAAGATACTCAAACGAGCAGTGAACGCGGTCAATTCAGCTATTCCGAGATACTTGAGATGGTCGGATCAAGAGGTGACGTGGAGCAGAAGGGATCACCCGGAAACGATAGAACATCCGGGTGGGTTAGCTTTGGTGGTTGCACCGGAGGTTATAATGGTTATGAGCTGAAAAAGGTCTTAATGGACGGTGGAAGTAGCATCAACATCTTATATTGGGAAACTTTCTTACGCATGGGTCTCAAGGAGTCTCAGCTACAGAAAAGTTCAACAGTTTTTCACGAGATTGTGCTGGGTCACTCGGCGTGCCCCGAGGGAAAGATCACTTTGGAGGTTGCTTTTGGAGAATCGAAGGACAATTTCCGGGTTGAGTGGCTCACGTTCGAGGTGGTAAAGTTGCGCAGCCCTTATCACGCGCTTTTTGGAAGGCCGGCTTACGCTTAGTTCATGGCCAGGCCGTGTTACGTTTACCTACAGCTAAAGATTCCGGGTCCAAAGCAAACCATTACCATATACGGAAACCGGATTATAGCAGCTGAGTGTGACGAAGGAGATGCGGCAATGGCAGAACAGGCCTGCAGGAAGGAAGAAGTCAAGTATTACCGGTCCCAAGTAGATCCGGATGACAGAACAGCGTTGAAAAGGCCGAACACTGAGGATGAGAGAGCAAAATTCAAAGCAGCACAAGATACCAAGATGGTGGCCTTTGTCGAAGGTGATCCCTCTAAGCAATTTGCTATAGGATCTAACTTGGACAATGAGCAGGAAAAAGCACTCGTGGAGTTTATTCGAATCAGGATGTGTTTGCTTGGACGCCTAGCGATATGCCGGGTATCCCCACAGAGTTGGCAGAGCACAGCTTGCATGTTGATCCCAAATCTAGGCCCGTAAAGCAAGGCCTGAGGAAGATGAATGAGGAAAGAAGAAAAGCTATAGGAGAAGAAATTGCCCGGCTATTGATAGCCGGCTTTATCATGGAAGTATTTCACCCGGATTGGTTGGCAAATCCGGTTCTCGTGATGAAAAAGAGTAATGAATGGAGGATGTGCATAGATTACACGAGTCTCAACAAGCACTGTCCAAAGGATCCGTTTGTACTTCCAAGAATAGATCAAATCATAGACGCAGTGGCTGGAAGTGACCTATTATGTTTCCTGGATGCATATTCCGGGTATCATCAGATCAAGCTCAAGAAGGAAGTCTGGGAGAAAACATCGTTTATAACCCCTTTTGGGGCCTTCTGTTACAAAACCATGACTTTTGGATTGAAGAACGCTGGCGCAACTTATCAACGGTGTATTCACAAGTGCTTTGAGGCCCAAATCGGACGCAACGTCCATGCTTATGTGGATGATGTGGTGATCAAGACCAGAAAAGCGGAGACATTTATTGACGATCTAAAGGAAACATTCAAGAACCTGAGAAGATACCAGATGAAACTTAACCCGACAAAGTGTGTGTTTGGAGTTCCAGCAGGGAAGTTACTCGGCTTTATCGTTTCAGAGAGAGGGATTGAGGCTGTAACATCCCAAGTATGAAAACTCCCCTTAGAATGTTTGTTTCATGTTTATTAAAGTATTGCATCATGTCATCATATTGTTTCCATTTGTTTTCATTTAGTTTGCATCTGTTTTTCCCTGTTTTCACAATTCAAATTTAAACTTTATTCAAACCTTTATTTCATACTTGCTCTGTTACAATCTTTTTCAAATTATAATGTCAAATCAAACCCTTATTTTGTTTCCAATTATTCCATAATGATCACTTATTAAAATAATGGTTCTGATCAATCAATTGATTCCAAATTGCATTCAAAAATTCAAATCAAAGCACCAAACAGAACCACTTTGAAATTATGAATGTTGTCAAAACAAATCAACTCATTTTTTTTATAATTAAACATAGGGGGTCACCCTATTTAAAGGTTTGTTTTATTAATGATCACTTGAATAAAAATCATCCAAATTGGGTTTAAATACAAACAACAAGCAAATTTCAAACTTTCTGAAAATAAAACTTAACAGTTGTTTGCTATTGACCTAAATAGCTTACCCTAATTTTTCCAAATTTTTTACTAATTTAAAACCCATCAAATTCTTCCAATTCCTTTTTCATGAAAAAAAACAAGAGAAAGAAAAATTTGAAAAAGAATTTTGGCGCCAAAGGGGAGTGGGCTGCGCCCATCCCACCTCCTCCTTTTTCTCCCGCGCGTAGCCGGCCTTTTCTTTCTCCCCGCGCGCAACCCAGCCCACAGCAGCCCGGTACCGCTTCGCGTTTCTAATCCCCTTTCTTCCCCGCGTACGGCACCCCATTGGCCGGTGCCACGGCGGCAGGGTCGCGAGCAGACGGTGATCCAGCACCCGTACCCCCTATAAGCCCCCTAGGGCCGCGCGCTGTGCCCTAGCTAACCCTAGCCCTCTCCCCTCGAGCTCCCGCCGCCGTCTACCCCTCTCACGGCCACCTCCCACTCTCTGTCCCCCTCGCCGGAGAAGAACCCCTCTGAACTTCCGATGTCCGCCGCCGCCTCCGTTCACCATCCACCCACCTAGTCCCAGGAACCAAACCACCTCTTCCCCCGCTACCGTTTGGACACCGGAGCGAGCACGGTGAACCTCTGTAGCCGCGCCGCCGTCCACGACCACGTCGCCACCGTCTGCCCCGAGCTGCTGCAACGCCTGCAAACGACGGTGAGCCAACGTGTCTCCTCCTCCTTCCCTCTGCACGCATCCAGCATCCGTGCACGCACTGCACACGCATCAGCACCCACCAGATCGCATCAGCCGCGAGCACAGCACCCGGCAGCTCGCCGCCGGCAGCATGTCTCTGTCGAAGTCCTGGACGTGGTTCAGTTAAATCTTCAGTTAACGCGCTGTGGAAGAATAACCTGACTGCATCGTTGTTCCTGTCAAACGACTGAAACTCACCGTACTGGTTCAGAGCTAGCGATGCGCACGGGCAGGTCGCGAGCTCGATCCCTCGCGCCCGCGGATAAAAATCCACACTTTTTTTCGCGCACCGGCTGACAAGCGTGCCCCACCCGTCAGCGGGCCTCACTGCCACGCACGCGCAGGCACGCCACGCTGGCCCCAGGCCCACGGGCAGTGGCTGTGGTGGGTTTACTGCGCGGTAACAAAAGTTTTGCCAGCATGTTTCTTTCAAAACTAGTCCTTTAAAAATTACAGATTAGTCCTCTGTTTTAAATTGTTAATAACTTTCACAATATAACTCTAAATAACAAAAGTAAAATATGTTTATTGTTCTAAATTAAATTGTCTAAACATTTATGCCATTTGTGTACTGTTTTGAATTTTCCAAATGCAATTCAAATTTGAATTCAAATAATTCAATTGTAATTTGCTAAATTTCATAACTAAATCATAATTAATCCAAATAATGCAAATAAAATATGTTTTCAATACCATTTTGAACCACCTATTCAAATATAAATTTTGTTTCATGGTTTGAATAATTTAAATTGCTTAAATAATTTAAACCTTATTTGAATCATTTAAAATTGCTAAAACCATAACTTGCTCAAATTAAATTATTTTTGAACATATAAAATATGTTTTCAATCTAGAAAAACATAACCTCTTCAAATATGAGTTTGAATTTATGTTTGAACAAATAAAATTCAAATAAAATTCATGCTTGTTTTAAATTCATTTAAGACTTGTTTAATTTTGTTTAAGTCATAATAAATTCATCCAAACTCCTTTTTCAATATTTGAAACATGTAATCCAACTAAAATTTTATGATCTTTTCAAATATGAATTTTGTTATTTATTTTGCACAAGTTAAGTGGCTGAAAACAACAAATACTTGTGTGTCACCTTTAAGGAACCAAAAATACCTTAACTTAATAAATAAAATTCTAAATTGCTAAACCTCATTTCAAATTGGTTCTATTGTTGTTATTTTCTTGTTTTCCTCATCCATGCATCATACTAAACCACTTTCACCTTTTGGTTAATTAGAAAACAACTGTTTAAACCAAAATCCATGGGCTTTTCATATGCAACTCAAAACTGCATATGTGTCCATTTAAATTGTGTTACCATGTCAATTAGTTTATTTTGATGCATCTATTAACTTGACATGCATCATCCCATGATTGTGCACTATGCCATTATATTGATTGTTTATTTTCCTGTATTGTTTGTTTGCTTCTTCTCGGATAGACGACGACGTTGAGACCGACGATCTTTACGACACCCCTTCTGAGGATCTACCCCAGTACCCGGCTACTGAGTTTGCAGGCAAGTTATCACTCACATGAACCATTGTGTTCCTTTCAACATTGGTTACCGATACTTTCTGTTGTCTATTTCTGCTAGCCATATGTATCGTTGCTTCTGTTACGAACCTTTCACATGATACCCTGTACCCTGATATGCCTCACCTCCAGCCCTATAACCCCGTTGCTTGGGCCCGTGTCTTACTAGCATGCTTAGGGTTGTTTTGCTCGAGTCTGCTATCAGTTACTTTCTGTTATCATATTCTATTTATGTTCTGGGGCTCGATGATAATCAACACCCTGTTAATTTTGAGGTAATAATAATTTGCTGATAAGGCACCGGCAGGAGGCCCGGCGTGGTTTTGAGGCCTGCTAGTGTCGACCCTAATAGAAAAAGGGTCTTGTCTACTGATCCATGATGAGCACACTATCCGCATGTGGGAAGCGTGTATGGGCGCCCCCCTCAATTTGATTCAATTCGCATCTCGTCCAAATCACCACACTTAGTTCGGGCTTTCCATTTGATGCACGCATATGCAGGTACGAACCCGAGGCCAGGGTGGAATTTTTGTAGTCGGCATTTAGGGCGGCGTGGTCTTCCAGTGCTATGAGGGTCCCCTTTTCTTCATGGGGCTCGATTAGCCGCGCACGCACAGCACATGGTGCTTTGGGCTTGATGCGAAGAAGAGTTGAGTTGTGTTGAGTGCCCCGCTTGGTGGGAAAGGCCTTCCCATCTAGCGGGTTATTCTTACGTGTACGGCCAAATTGGTGCACCCCTGCAGGGATAAATCTTCTCGAGAAGCCGTGTTTTCCGTGGTTATGGTTGACTTGGTGAAAGTACTGGCTAACAAGTACTCAGAACAACTTACACCTAACTAATGATAACTTGACTAGTAATAGGCTTATTGACACAACAAATTGGACCCATCATTAATCCAACTGTGTGAGTTATCCTCGGATTGCTTCTTTGGATAAGGGGCGAGATCCAGGATGGGTTTGTTTGGTGGTTAGCTATAGTTGGTTACGATACGCTATCTTATCTTCTTTCTGTTTATCCGGAAGTTGTAGTATGTTCTGTAGTTGGTTAGTGCAGCCAGTTGCAGCCTCTTTTATATCCCTTTCTTCCGTTGAACCCAAGGCATCTGTGCTTGGTGTTGACGTGCTACACTTTGGTGAACTGTTAGTCTTGCTTGCCAGTACGTTTATGTACTGACCCCTTTGGGGCTGTGGTTTCCGCAGACTACGCCTACGAGGATCCCCGTGACGGCTACTACGTGGAGTTTGACGAGGCTGCTGACGAGTAGGTAGCGAACCCGGGCAGGATCCGAGACATCGTGGATGGGCTCCGTTTTCTTTTCAGTCCCGGCTTCTTAAGCCTATTTGGATTTGTCTGTACTCAGACCCTTTGAATGCTTCCGCTGAGTTGTAATGATGTTATGTTGGGACATGTGTCCTCTGGATGATTGTATTTGCTATTCTCTGCCCTAGTGAGGGCCAGTTGCAACTTATTTTAATCTTTTGTGTCTTAGAGATATGTTATGTTATCATCTTGTTCAAAGCCGTTGACGTACCATGTGTGTATGGTATGAAGTACGTCAATGGTAGTGTCCTGATTTCTACGGGATAGTTTACATCGACGGTGAATAGTAAAGATTGGTTGTCACACATAAGTGTTGGCCTACTCGTAAGAGATGCGGGTGCCGGTAAGCCCCGTAATCCAATCAAAATACTGTTCAGTTCGTACGGTGAGTATCCCCTAGAAGTCCGGGTGCGACAGAGGCAAATCCGGATAAAATCAAAGCTTTCCAGAGTCTGAAAAGGCCGGAAAACCTGAAGCATGTTCAGAAGCTTACAGGGTGTGTAGCAGCGCTGAGCCGGTTTATATCAAGACTCGGAGAGAAGGCAATACCCTTCTACCGGCTCTTGAGGAAATCCGACAAATTCGTTTGGGACCAAGAGGCGGACGAGGCGTTCGAGGCACTAAAGAAGCAGCTATCTGAAGCACCAGTCCTAGCAGCCCCGGGTCCTAAAGAGCCCATGTTATTATACATTGCAGCCGGGCCCCGGGCGGTTAGCGTAGTGGTTGTTGTTGAGTGCAAGGAGGATGGGAAAGATCACCCGGTTCAGAGGCTGGTTTATTACGTCAGTGAGGTACTATCGGAGGCAAAGCAGCGCTACCCACATTGGCAGAAGCTGGTTTTCGGGGTCTTCTTGGCCAGCCGGAAATTGAAGCCGTATTTTCAGGAACACCCCATAACAGTGGTTAGCTCTATACCAATGTCGGATATCATCAGAAACTCGGATGCAACAGGTAGAATAGCCAAGTGGGCGATCGAGATGGGAGATTATCACATCAACTACGAGCCCAGGTCAGTAATCAAATCTCAAGCTCTAGTTGATTTCATTAATGATTGGACTCACACAGGCATGCCCACAATGACACCAAGTTCCGAGTCTTGGATAATGCACTTTGATGGTTCTAAGCAATACGAGGGATCAAGAGTTGGAGTGGTACTTACATCACCTAAAGGAGATAAGCTGAGCTACGTGTTGCAAATCCACTTTGATTGCTCCAACAACGTGGCCGAGTATGAGGCATTATTGCATGGATTAAGAATAGCCAAGGAGATGAACATCAGGCGCATACGATGCTATGGAGATTCGGATCTTGTGGTGCAGCAAGTCTCAGGAACCTGGGACAGGAAGGATGCAACTATGGCAGCATATCGTAGAGAGGTAGACAGGGTTGCCGGGTGTTTTTCCGGGTATGAGGTGGAGCACATTGACAGGCGAAAGAACGAGGCAGCAGACGCACTCGCAAGACTCGGCTCGCGCAGAGAGCCGGTTCCACCCAACGTTTTCCTGGACGAACTATGGCGGCCATCAGTTAAAACTGAGTCTGAGGAAGAGGTGGCTAAGAAAGACCCGGATTTGGAGCTCGTGGCCACAATACGCATTGTTCCCGAGTGGACAGAGCCGTTTCTAGCTTACCTATCACGGGGCGAGTTACCACAGCAGGAGGTACTAGCAAGGCAAATTCTGAGGCGAGCAAAAGGTTATTCCATTATCAATGGGGAGTTATATAAAAGGAGTGCTGCAGGAGTATTTTTGCGCTGTGTGGCACCAAAAGAAGGCCGGCAGATCCTGAAAGAGATCCACGAAGGCGACTGTGGGCATCACGCATCCACAAGGTCCCTTGTGGCCAAAGCATATGGGCACGGTTTCTTCTTGCTCACAGCCTTAGCAGACGCGGAACGCTTGGTGGCAAGGTGCAATGGATGTCAAAGGTATGCCCGCCAAATCCATGTGCCGGCTATGGAGTTGCAAACAATTCCTTAAACCTGGCCGTTTGCCGTTTGGGGTATGGACATGGTTGGCCCCTTTCACATGTCACCTTGCAAAAAAAACACATCTCTTGGTGGCTATTGATAAATTTACCAAGTGGGTTGAAGTTATGCCAGTTACCAATTGTGAAACGATTACGGCAGTCAAGTTCCTGGAAAGGATTATCTACCGGTTCGGGTATCCTCACATCATAATTACCGACAATGGAGCCAACATGTCCCTTGGTGAGATGGAGAAATTCTATGGTAACAACGGAATCCGGCTTGACATAGCTTCCATAGCCCATCCACAAGCCAATGGTCAAGTGGAGAGGGCAAATCAGGAGTTACTTCGTGGATTAAAGCCACGACTGCGAGTCCCATGCATCAGAGCTGCTGGAGCATGGGTTGAGGAGTTACCTTCAGTGGTTTGGGGAATCAACACCACACCTAACAGATCTACTCAGATGACACCGTTTTTTATGGTTTACGGTGCAGAGGCAGTGTTGCCGAGTGACATTATTCATGATTCACCTCGAGTGTCGGCTTACGTCGAGGTGGAGAACGAGAAGACCCGGCAGGACACCGTGGATATGCTAGAAGAATACAGGGAACAAGCTTTGGAGAGATCAGCCATATATCAGCAGGATCTGAGAAGATACCATAGTCGACGCGTGAAAACCCGGGTATTCCAGGAAGGAGACCTGGTTCTGCGCCTGGTACAGTCAAAGGAAGGAAAACACAAGTTATCCCCACCATGGGAGGGACCGTTCATCATAAGCCGGAATCTGCACAATGGATCATATTACTTGATAGATGCAAGGGAAGAGTCGGCTACTGTTAATGACACCGCTCATACCACTTCATCTATGCAAGAAAGAGAAAGACCATGGAACGTGGCTCAGCTGCGTCCCTACTATACCTAGAATAGACTAGATTCACAAGTGGAATTACACGATGTAAACAGGCAGCAGGTTTCAGACGCACTCTTTTCCTATCCAGTGTACCTAAGGGGACTGGAGGGTTTTTAATGAGGCGGCTTGCTGACCTAACTTTTCTCGTATCAATAAAGAGATGGTTAAACAATATATTGTTCCTTTTTTGTGTGTGTTTTTTATCAAGTTTTTATATTTCTGTTGTGTTCTTATTTTTCTTTCAGGTAAGTATTATTTATTGTTCTTAGTATATTAGTTTCTCTAGTAAATTGCATATATCTATGTCTTGGGGGCTGATTGCTTGAATAGCACAGTTGCAAACTCAAAGACCCAGCCACGATGTCATTGAGTTATAAGGGCCGATTACTTGTAATAAGTACGGCTGCAAGCTTATAACCGGACAAAGGAGCCAAACTTTCTTGACTTTTCTCGCTTAAGCTTGATGTGACTCGCACTAAAGTGGCATGCTTTGCTAGCGTACGATTACAATCAGTCATGATGCCCAATGGGACTTGCCTGACCCTGTCTTCCTACAACTGTAGCAACATTGATTATCCACGCGAAAGCCGGCTTATAGTCGAAGAAGGTCGAAAGGGTCATCTAAACCATAAGCTATGCAGACTACAAGGTTAATAGCCGGAAACTCAAAGTATATTAAGCATAGCTTCAAAACCTATGTGAATGGCTCTAGGTTTTGGGCCTTAGCAGAAACAATTTGTTCTTTTCGAAAAATCCAAAACCCCAGACTCGGAAATTCGGGCCTTGGGGACTTAGGAATTTGAAAAAAGGAACAAATTATCTAGCTATTCAGCTCAAACACCCAATAATCCGAGTCTTGGGGACTTGGGGACTTAGAAAAAGTCCACTAGTCAAAACCCAGGAGATCCGGAAACCGAGTCTCACAAAAGGAACCATAGCAGAAAGTCGGAAAATCAGGAATGACAAAATTCAAAAGACAGGGAAATATCAAATTTACGCAAAGGCCAGAAGGGCCATGAAAACTATTAAGGTTTTAAATGTATTACAAGCCACGATAGTAATATCAAAAAGTGCACAGGCGCACTATCAAAAGAATAATTGTTTTAAAGGCCCATCGGCCAAATGAAGTGTTTGAGACGGTAGCGGATAAAAGTTTACTCGGCCTCCCGGGTCGGGTCTACAGCCTTGCCCTTGTCTTCCGGGTCTTGGTCCTGGTTTTGCTCCTTAGGGGCCTTCCCAGCATCGTCACCCGGATGGGCAGTGTCAGGACGAACAGGCGGGCGGACAGCCGGAGTAGAGGTGGTAGGCGCAGACTCAGGCTCGGCTTTCCTCTTCGCAGCCTCCTCCTTCCTCTTGGCCAAGTCTGCGTTCCACTTCTCCTGGATATCAAAGGGCAAGGGCATATCTTCCTTCACCGGCTTATCTTCGGCATCATATGGAGTTGCAAATCTATCCAGGTCCAGAGTATCGGCAATTGTAGATGCCGAGTGGCGCACCTCATGCTGTATAGCCTTGAAGTCCTTGGCGGAGAATTTGGAGCCATCGACCTTGAATTCTGGAAACCCGGCCACCAGCTTTGCCGGCTCAAGCTTAGGAAAGTAAGCCTTAGCCAGCATGAGCCCCCGGGTCATCCCAACCCGGCATGTCGAGCGTTTCGAGAGCTCACTCCATGAGGGGACAGTGGAGCACGCATGGATCAAGGTTTCCATACCCGGATACCCATCAGCCGGCCACTGCACAGCGTCTAGGATCCATTTAGTGCCGGCGCAGAACCTCCGGAGCACAGTCTTCAAGTTCTTCGCCTTCTGGACATCATCTTCTTCTGGGGGCGCAAGACCAGGGCCTACAGTATAAACAGCAAAGGTTAAAGCAAAAATCCCGGGTATAATGGATCAAGAAGAAACCGAGTTACAAAACAGCAAGTAATAAAATCTTACCAAGTAGGACACAATAAGTGTCGGCAACTTGAGCTGATAGTTTCTTCAGCGCAACTTGAGCGGTGGTGTATTTCTTCTTGTACTTCGTGGCATCTTTCTTAAGCGTTTCCACCTCAGCCTCAAGTGCCTCTCGCAGCTTTACCTCGATTTCCAGGAGTTGATTGGTCTTCGCCAAAATTTCCTCGGACCGGGCCATCTGTGCCTATAAAGGCAGGAAAGGTAAAGGTTAGCCGGATATAACAATAAGCCGAATATCAAAGGAAGTACCGAGTAAAACTTTGACAAGTTAAACTCGGAAATTGGGGACTAGTATATCAGTCTACCTGGTGTTCAGCAGCCATGCGTTCTAGTATATCTTTCCCTATGGACTTCATGGCGAGGAGGGCGCTCATCATCTGGTCAAAGGAGTGGTTGCCCAGACCCAGATTGGAAGACCCGGGATCCTGGTCACCCGGAGACGGAGCTTTTTCCTTTATGGGGGAAGGCATCCGAGTCGCTTGAGTGTCGGAGTTCAGCTCACCTCCCCCTGTGCCCAGGATTATGACCTCATCATCCTCGCGTGCATGCGAGGCCATCGGATACTCGGCCTCTTGATCAGCCGGGTCCTTCGGTGGCACTTGTTGCTCTTCGTCGCCGCCAGCCGCGGCCTTCACGTCATCAACCGGATCTTCTTTGGTCGTGTCATCAGTCTCCATATTATCAGGGTCACTGGTTGTGACCTTGGCTCTGAGAAAAGTACTAGTAAACAGTTAGTACATAACTAGAGAAAACTATGGAAAAGTGTTAGAATAGCAGGAGAGGAATCTTACCCGGAGTTCACCATGAAATCTGAGGGAAACTCGCTGCTAGACCCGGACGAGGCTGATAAAGATTGAGAAAGTGAGACTCGGAGTTGTCCCGCTAAGGGGTGATTGGGAGAAGGAAATATTTGAGGTAAATTGGGAGGTTGAGATTGAGTAGTACCGACGCGCCGGGCTGGAGATGATGGGATACCCGGGTTGAGTGTGGTTTCACCCGGAGAGTTCCGGGTCACCCTGCGCTTGACCATGGGGGGCTCCTTCAAGTATGGCCAGTCGGATAATTCTCAGTTTAGCTCGCACATATTAGCAAAAGTGTATGGTTTGGAAGCGAGGGAGCGATATGGAACCTTAAAAACAACCCCTCCGGGTTTCCTCTTGGCTCCGACCTCGATGACCGGTTCTGCTTCGCTCTCATCATTTTGGGTTTCCTCCCCATCTTCCGGATCTTCTTTCTCCTCCGTGTCCTCCTTGTCCTCCATTCCTGAGAAACATAGTATACAGTCGGAAAAAGAGAAAGTATAGGAAAACAAGTTAGCAGAAATCGAGTTGGGTGAAACTCGGAAAGTACCTTCCTCCGAGTCAGCCGCCTCCTCGTCCTCCTCTAGGTTCCCGGAGGAAGGAGGAGTCTCGATGTTCCAAAAGGCGCTATTTTCCTGAAATAAAGGTATCAAGATAAAAGTTAGTAATTGCATCGGGTAAAAGCATGAGAATAGTAGAGCAAGAGTCGGGTCTTACCGCTGGGGCTGGGTTGTCCCGAGTGTATGGCTCTAACCCGGCTATGTTCCGGATTACTTCCACCTTCTCAGTCAGGAAACTTTTGATGGTCTTGTTCGTATCACCAGCCGGATAGTTCTTTGAAGAATAACGGAGGGAATCCGTCACGTGCCCGGAATACTCGGACATCAGCTTAAGCCGGATGGCGTTGGGCTGAATCCGGAAATCTACCCAAGTATTAACTAAGTTGAGCCCAAGGAGACCATGGGAGGAAAGGGCGGCTATCTTGGCTAGGAAGGGCTGGATGGACTCTCTGTCCGACTCAGAGGCGAAGGCGTTAAAGGTATCAGAAAGATCAAGGAGCCCCTCGGAGAAACCCGGCAGTTTTCTTTTCGCCGGGTGGGGAGATGTCCCGGCAGTAGAAAAAGGATTTTTGCCAATGCTTAACGTGGGAGTTAAGGCTCAAAGTCGGCATTGGCGAATTCTTTCGCCGTTGGATAGAAACTCCGCCGCAGGCCAAAAGGGCCCCATCACCGCTTTCACGGCACGGTTTGCATTGGAATAGTTCAATAAATAAGGCAAGGTTTGGGGGGATGCACAGGTAGGATTCACAAAGGATATGAAGTGAGTTATATTCAACATAGAGTTAGGCCCTATGTCGAAGACTCGGAGGCTGTAGTGGCTGAGGACTTCGCGGAAAAAAGAGTGACCCGGGGGACGGAATCCCCGGATCACGTGCTCTACAAAACATATTACCTCATTTGGACCAGGGGATGGCCGGGTCTCATCACCTGGAACACGCCAGTGGATCTCCTTTTGAGGAGGAAGGACGCCTGACTCAGCAAGCTCCTCCAGCTTGGCCTGGGTCACGGTGGACTTGGCCCAGTTGGCGGAAATAGCTTGAGTCGGCCTAGCTTTGGCCGGCTGTTTTCCCTTGTTCTTGGGAGCCATGTGTGCGTCCTGTAAAACAGGGGATAAAAGAGTGCAGAACATGAGTAACTAAGACCCGGAAATTACAGGCTATCCGAGTATCAATGAGCAGTTATGGAAACTACAGGCTATCCAAGTATCAACGAGCAGTTACGGAAATTACGGGTAATCCTAGTATCAGTGAGCAATTATGGAAGAGGGTTGGTTGTATGGTTAACTAGAGAGTAACTGAAAGATCCGGAAATAGTAGATTATCCGGGTAACGAAGAACAACTACGAAAAATCTTAACAGATTACACCTAGATTGGGAAATTTGCAGAGAAATTTGCGGAGAAATTAATGGTTACGAGCGACAGGAGGGTATTATTGGATCTATAATTGAGCAATTGGACAAGCAAGAATGGAGTTGAGAGATCTAAATCGGTACGGGGTAAGGAAATAATCTACGGGCGGACCTAGATTCGATCTAGTTCGAGCAAAGCGCTTGGAAATGAAATTCATGGCGGAGGAAGGCTTACCGGCGAGGTCCGGAGGAGAGCGCGGCGGCGGCAAACGGCGCAGTTGCGGTGGCCTTCTGGGTCTTCCGGTGTGCAGCTCGACGGCGCGGTGGCGGCGGTTGGCGGCGGCGCGATGTGGGCGGAAGCGGAGCGCAGGACGCGGCGGCTCGCTTCCGGCTGCTCTCTCGCGGGCTCCGTGGCGGCGCGGCGTCGAGGTTGAGCTTGGGCACGAGTGCGCGGTGAGAGGATGAAGAAATGAGGGTATGGATCTAGGTCACCCCCTAAGGTGCCTATTTATAAGTGCGCGGGGGGGGGCCCTAGGTTAGTGAGCGGGAGCCGAAATTTTTGGAGAGGGATACCCGTCCGGATTTTTTGGGATAGACATTGAAGTACCCGTGCGCGATATCCGGAAAGGATAGGAAGCAAATCACTCCCGCGATATCCGAACTAATGGGTGAACAAAGTGAGCCGGGTCTTTTGCATTTTCTTCAGAGTATTGACCCGGAAAAGTAAAGACGGATTCAGAGAAAGCCGGGTTACTATATGGACCACCAGTGGAGTTAAGCCTAGCTGTTTATCAAAGCAACCTAACCCGGCCTCTATGAACTTGTATGTTTTTTATTTTTGCAGGGAATAGCGTGCGCTTCAAGAAGGGTCTCGTGAAGCCCAAGCTATTCTGGGGACTACTGATGGAGGGATGATAACTCGGTAGGCTAACGCCAAGGTGTAACTCGGCCCAAAGGGCGCTGCGCAAGACCCGGCTTAGGGAAAAGGAGTTTTCTAGAAGGCCCAAGAATGTAGGCCTCGTAACCATGATTGTGGGTTCCGATAAGGAAATTTAGCGTTTGTAAGCAGTGTCCAGGTAGGACTCCCAGTATGCCTTGGATGGCAAGCCAGGGGGTCCGGATATTATATAAGCCGGCCCCTAGGGCTAGATTAGGGACAATCACATGATCACGAGATATTCGAGAATCCTTTGTAACACGAGAGTTGAGATAATATATTCAGATCGGAGACTCGGCGACTCGATTGTCGGCTACCAGATCGCATATCACCATGGTTTCCCTTGAGCTAAACCCTCTCCCAAACACCAGAGTCGAATTGCCCCAAGATAAGTTACACCCGGTAACGTCTGACGTGATTATCCCACGACAGTATTTGTCATTTGATCAATATAATCATTGATTGATCTCACTTCCCCTCTATTTGTCTCGGCCAATTTATGAGTGGCCTCCATCTTGGTCTCCATAGCTTGGGGAGCCTCATATAAAGGATCGCATGCATCTTGTACAAATTGCTTGAGTCCATTATGATTGTCCATGATTTCTTTTGCCAACACATCCCTAAGATCCTCATACTCCCTCCAATTAAGTCCCTCCTTATGGTCCTTGTTTTGCTGCACAGGATCACCACTAGAAAGATCCATTAGTAGGTTAGTGTAATAGAAACAAGTATAGGTTGTGGTGTTCTCTCACAACTCACTCAAAAATCTAGCAAGACAATAGGTTATCTTACCCTTCCAAAGTGAATAGAAATACTTACCACAAGTAGAGGTAATTAATGTACTTTGATGTGAAGAAGAGAATACCCAGGTTTTTAACTCTCACAAAGGCAAAAAAGGTTATTTAGTGGGGCTTGGTATGGATACCTAACAATCACCAAAGTAACAATCCCATTTGCTGTCGTTGTGAAGATATAAAAATACCCAAGGAAACTCACACAATAATGGAGACAAATGTGGCAAAGAAAATATATGGATGAGTTTTTGCAATGCACTAGTAAGTCACTAGCTAGGCTCTTAATTGACAGGCACAAGATTGCTCAAAGAAAAACCAAGTGTCACAATGACAAGCTCAACTAGTAAACAATGGTAATGATATGGCCTCTTTGCACTTTTCTCTTTTTCTCTTTTTTTTTATACTTTTACTTTTTCTATTTTTTTGTATTTTTCCAATGGCCTTACACTAATCTAGGAGCAACAATTAACCAAACACAAGTGAACACAATGGTGGTGATGAAAAATGAGCAACCTGTCAGAGCACAAAATAGCTATACTTGTGGGCAAGTTCCTATTTGAATGCTGTAGAAAGGCTATGGCTATGGTTCACAAAGTATGGAGGTACTGGTCCTAGTGATGAAAACAGGAAAAACAGAAGAAAAAAAATCTTGGTGAAAATCTACTCTAAACAGCTCACGGCAGCACTTAACCCTCACGGCAGCAAAACAGATCAAATTGGTACCGTACGGCAGAAGAAACGGCTCAAAATTGTGCCACGGCAGAACTGCACACATTCTCGGCAAGCAACACAGCGCACGGCAGCAAAACTGCGCAAAACTCTATCGCGGCAGCGCGCGCGCGAGCGATACGGGCAGTGATAAACGCGTTAGGGCCGAAAAACCAGCGCGCGCGTGTAACGAGTTGGCGGGAGCGGTGGGAAACGCACGGCAGCGTTTTGGCGCAAACGCGTACCGCGGCAGCCCGCGCAGGTGGGCGGTTGGTGTGGTGCGCTGCGTGTTGCGGGTGGGATTTTGTAAGCGATGGGCGGTAGGAATCCGAGTTTGAGTAGGGATCGGTGGGGTGGGGCGGTACGGCAGTAAAACGAACAGAAACTCTGCCGCGGCAGGATTTCGAGGGGAACTGGGATTAGGGGGATATAGGGCAATGAGCAGCGGATTTTTTTGTAGTTTTTTGATAGAAATTCGACCAGGGGAACAAAGAACCCTAACCCTAGCCGAAAAGAACAAACTAAAAAAGAGAAAAAGTGACACGAAATCAAACACAAAAACAGCTATAGTAATTGAAACTAAGGTGATATCTAGGGTTATGGCAATGAACTAAACTATTTTTGTGGGACAATTTTCTGGATAGGTAATAAAAACACTCAAAACTAAAGGGAAATTTGATAGCTCACCGATGCAACCTGTAAATCTGATACCAAGATGATAAGGGGTGGCCCAATCTTCTCAGTGAACTCACAGATAACTTCAATATGATAACTAGTGCGCCACTAAGAACTCTCCCGGCTGATCCCTGATGCCAATGCAAAAGATAGCAACCCCAAGGATATTCTCAACTCCACACTCTTGCACAAGTAATCCACCGACTACAAGTGGTCCTGTACCGTCTTATTCCCAGTGGAACAGCAGGTAACACGTAAAGTTTGCAGATGAACTTCCAGATGAAGGCTTACAAGCTGACTCAATCTAGAGGTCTAGGGTTTAATGTTTTAACGTAGTCTAACCCCTCCAACTCGCAGGTAGGGGGTATATGAGAGGGGAGGGGTGCGGCCACAAGCTTCCTTGCGCAAGCAAACCCTCTCCTACTCGACTAGGACTCCTATTCCTAACACAGATAGATACAAACCGACCCAAAATAGATGGGATTCGGCCATATTGGTATACAAACCAATCCTACAACTACTAAGACTCCTTATGGCGCCCTCCTCTTGCTTGTCCATCAATAAGTGTGGAAATAACATATTGGCATTGATTTCCACACTTAAGTGCATTTGACCTTGTGGAGGCACTATCCCCTTATCATCATAACATTTGTTATTGGTTGTTTTCACCATGCTAGCACTTGATCTCCATCTCCTCTTCTAGCTCATCTCCATCCATGTGTATATCCTCTTCATGATCTCCATTTATGTTTGTGTTATCAATAAACCTGAGAATACATAGATGCAAGGATTTAGGTAGTATAAAGTTCTCACAATTATAAATATTATACTCAAGTAGGAGTGAATTCACCTGTTCTTGTAATGGCTTGGTTCTTGATCTTGTCATTGGACCAATGCTTACTTCATTAGCTTGTATAGGAGCATCCTCATGTGTAACAATAGGTGAAGAACTAGGGATGTCCTCATCATGTATGATCCATAATATTGTCCTTGACTTATTTGATGTTTGAAGGCTAATTTTGAGATGGAAGATGACTCGAAGGTTGTTCTGGATGCCTGCATGGAAATGTTGTAGAAGATATCTAAGAACAGACGATACCGTCTCAAGCATAAATGGTTCGACCCCATACCATCCAATCAAGTAAGCATAAAATCTCCGGTGAAAGATCTGACAGATGACGAGTGGCAAGCGCAGATGAAAGGGAAGTTCCTTTGCCACAGCCTGGTTTGTTCAGTATTCGCAGGATGCGGTGGTCGTGCTCAAAGGAGGAGCTGGATGAGCACTTGTGTTTTCTTGGTTGCTATGTGCAGTACGACCCCGAGTATCAAGAGGGACGGGATGCGCCCTCCGAGGACTACACCGTGCATTACACCGGGGCGTTCTCGAGTTCATACCAGGAGGATGGCCCTTCCTCGTTGTACTATGGGGGTGCCACTTCTTGTCCCTGTTGGGATTATCTTCACTTACACCAAAAGCCTAAGCTTGGGCGGAGGTATACCAACATCACACTGATTTAGATATCATGTTTCTGTTGGTTCTTTGTATATCCATGTTTTCGTTTCTTTCTTTTATTTGGTTTTTCTTGTTTAGTTTCTGCTTTCCAAAATTCAAAATTACCAAAAATATTTCTGTTGTTTCTCTTTATTTGTTTCTTTAGATTCTTTTATTAGTTTTCTTTACTTCTTAGTTTTTGGTTTGTTATTCAAAAATCCAAAAATATTTTTCTTTGTTTGCTTGTTTCCTTATGTTCTTGTTTTAAATTCGAAAACCCCAAAAATATTTGTTGTTCTTCTTTGCTTTTGTAAAGTTTGCTGCAGAGTTCAACAATCTTTCGTTACTCCATTGTAGCTTGGTTATCATTTCATATCATTCAAGCCACACAAGTGAAAAGCAATAATGATGATTTACGACAATTCAACTTGTGGTGAGAGGCTGGTATGAACTCTATTTGTTTTCATTTTTGTACATATACTCATCTATGTGGACATGCCTAGTTTGTTCGTGTAAGGTGTATGTTATTTAATGGATGCTTAGTAGTTCGTGCTCTCTTATGATCAATGCCAACTTATTAATTGTAGATAACATGTCGTATAAATGTTTGCTTGCATTACTTTATTCATAGAAGATTATGACATTGTGGTATCTTCCTCTGAATGTTTCACTTGAATTGACTTGGCACATGCTCACACATGCATAAGACTGAAAACAAAAAAAGGCAATTAAGTCTTGATGATTTATTTTGCCTCGGAGTATTTGTATCACTTTTATGCCCCCGTTATTTTTGTTTTGTAGCAAGCATGATTATGACAGTTGTTGCTCTCTTTATTATCGCTCCCTGTCTATTGCTAGCCTTCACTTGTACTGAGTATGAACTCTACTTGTGCATACAACTCCCAAAAACCAAAGTTTGCTAAATGTGTCCACCGTACCTACCTATGTGGTATTTAACCGCCACTCCAAGTAAATTGCTCGTGTGCTACCTTTAAAACCTTCAAAATTATACCTGTTTTGTGCTTGATTTTAGCTCATGAGGATGCGGGTAGACGATCTTTGTCTCACTTGTTGATTAGACTTTACACACCTGGACTAGTGGTACATCCGCTAATCCAATTGCTAGAAGAGCTGGCATCGGGGTTCCCAGCCCCAAAATGTGGTTATTGCAATTCTCTTCACTCTTTTCCCCCTGATTTATCAGTTAAGCAAAGTTCATAAGTGTGTAAAAAAGCGAAGAGGGATGATCTACTAACCCCACTAGAAAGAACGTCCTTCAATGGGAGTCGCTCTTGTAAAGTTTATTTAACTTGTGACGTATTGTATTGTCTATTTGCCATTCGTTGACATAGACATACACCTCTCTCAAAATTGTTTTCAATACCTCTATTTTAATAAAATAAAAAGCTCTAGCGCATGAGTTAATACGTGCTTCCCTCAGCAAAGGGCCCTTCTTTTACTTTTATTTTGAGTCTTCATCTTCTAACTTTATGCACCTTGAATCTCAGTGGTTCTCTAGCATTTACATTTTGCTCCACAATTAAGGGCAGGCGAGATACCACTTTATCATATCTTCTTATGAACATTGCAATCCTGCAAATTGATATATTTCATGTTGCTTATAATTGGTGTGTTGGTATTTCTTCATGGTTTGCATAACTATTAGGTTTTATTTGCATACTTCTTATTATGAATTTCCTAAGTACTTGATCACATAGTGAGAATATTTACATCATATGAAGCAAATGTGTTCAAAAGTTCTTTTATCGCACTCAGTTGTTAACTGGATTGCTTGAGGACATGCAATAAGCTTACCTTGGGAGGAGTTGATACGTCCAAACGTATCCACTTTTCTGAACACTTTTGCTGTTGTTTTCCTCTAAAATTGTGAGTTTTAGATACAACTAACACGTACTAACGTTGTTTTCAGCAGAATTGCTCTGGTGTCTCGTTTTTGTGTGCAGAAAATCAACTTTCAGGAAAATGCCCGAAAAAGATCCCAATTTCCTATTTTACCTGAAGACCCCCGGAGCTAGAAGGCAAGAAGGAGAGGGGCCACAAGGGGCCCACACCACCTGGCGGCGTGTGATACGTCATAAACGTATCCTTAATTTCTGATGTTCCATGTTGTTTCCTACATGTTTGCTATACACTTTATGTCATTTTTATCGATTTTCCGGACTAAACTATTGACAAGATGCCACAGAGCCAGTTCCCTGTTTTCTGTCGTTTTAATTTTCAAAAAAGTTGTTCTAGAAATATTCTCGGAATTGGAAAATTCGAAGCCCGGAAGACTTAGAATTCCCAAAGGTTCCACGGAGTCCCTTGGGCATAGGGGGGCCTCTCCATAGAGCGGTGCCCGTTGGCCACGCCCGGGGGTGGTGTGGGCCCCTCAGGCGTCCACCGCCGTCGTCCTTGCACCTATTTATACCCCCCCGACATATCAACCCTAAAAATATACCACTTCGTCCCGAGAAACACCCGAGGCCGCCGTCATCGTCATCCCGAGATCGGGAGGGTTCTGGAGCTCTCCCCGGCAGCTAAATCCAGAAGGTTTCTTGAAGAAAAATCCACACATGCATAATTGGTTAGGATGATCATCTAAGTAGTCAGTCCATGACTGGGACAATTCTTTACTAAATATTTCATTCTTTCCCGAGCTTTAGCAACATGCTCATTATCAAGTTGCTTAAAATTCATAATGCTACTTCTTAAAGATATAATCTTATCAGGAGGATAATATTTTCCAATGAAAGCATCTTTACACTTAGTCCAAGAATCAATACTATTGTTAGGCAAAGATAGAAACCATTCTTTAGCTCTCCCTCTCAAAGAGAAAGGAAACAATTTCAGTTTAATAATATCTCCATCTACATCTTAATATTATTGCATCTCACATAGTTCAAGAAAATTATTAAGATGGGCAGTAGCATCATCAGTACTAATACCAGAAAATTGCTCTCTCATAACAAGATTTAATAGTGCATGCTTTATCTCATAAAAATCAACAGTAGGAGAAGTTGGAGCAATAGGTGTGCTAATTAAATAATTGTTGTTGGTTCTAGTAAAGTCACACAACTTAGTGTTCTCAGGATTAGTCATTTTAGCAAGACTAAAAACAGGATAAAAACAACAGCTAGAATAAGAACTAATTTTTTTGTGTTTTTGATAAAGAGAAGCAAACAAGACAAAATAAACTAAACTAAGCAAAACAAAAACAAAGTAAAGTGATTGGAAGTGAGATACTCCCCTTGGAGAAATTATCGTCCTCCCCGGAAGCAGCGCCAGAAATTAGCTTGATGCGTGTGTAACACACGTTCGTTGGGAGACCCCAAGAGGAAGGTATGAAGACAAGAGTTGCAAGTTTCCCTCAGAAAGAAACCGAGGTTGAATTGACCAGTAGGAGGAAGGGGTAACTTCGAAGTTTGATGCAGTTGACATGGTAGGCCGCACTACCGGTTCAGCAGCAACATGGAACCTACACAACATAATAAATTCACTTTGCCCCCAACGAAATAGTGAGGTTATCAATCTCACCGGTTTTGCTAATAACAAAGAGGTTAAATGTATGGTGTGGAAAACAGTATGAGAACAATATGAAAACAATAGTAAGAATGTGAAAATAGTGGAAGCAATGGTTGTATTATCAGTATGAGAAAATGGACCGGGGTCCACAGTTCACTAGAGGTGTCTCTCCATAAAAGATAGCTAACATGCGTGGTGAACAAATTACAGCTGAGTAATTGAAAGATAATGAAACATGCATGACATAAAGATTACTATGAGATTCATGCGGGCATTACAACAAAATACATAGATCGTCATCCAACTTCATCTATGACTAATAATCCACCATCCGAAGATCATCCGAACAAACGTTAGGTATTAAGTTTCGAGAAACAGATTATCATAGTAAGCAAAGTGTGTAATGTAAACAATGTAAACGAGTAAACATCGTTGCTTTCTCACTAATGGCAACAACACATCCTCCATCCGTCACATTTCTGTCACTCGAGCAAGATGCAAAGGACGCATGAACCCACTATCGAGCATAAATACTCCCTCTTGGAGTCACTAGTATCTACTTGGCCAAAGCATTTACTAACAACGGAAAGCATGCACGATCATAAATAACATACACATGAAGATAACATGATAGATTGATAATCAAAAGACATAGCATTCAATAATCATCGGATCCCAGCAAACACAACATGTAGCATTACAAATAGATGATCTCGATCATGTGAGGCAACTCACGAGATCTAAACATGAGGCACAAAGTGGAGAGGACAACCATATAGCTACTGCTATGGATCCGTAATCCAGAGATGAACTACTCACGCATCACTCCAGAGGTGCGCATGGTGGTGTAGACCCCTCCGGTGATGATTTTCCCTCCCGACAAGGGGCCGAGGAGAGCTCCAGAACCCTCCCGATCTCGGGTTGACGATGACGGCGGCCTCGGGTGTTTTTGGTGGAAAGGTGGTATATCTTTAGGGTTGACGTATCAGGGGAATAAATAGGAGAAATGGCGATGACAGTGGACGCCCGAGGGGCCCACACCAACCCTAGCCGTGGCCAGTGGGGGGGGGGGGTTGGGGGGGTTGCGGGGGTGGGCGGCACCGTCCTATGGTGTGGCCCCCTCCGGGCATCTTCGGGACTCCGTGGAACCTTCGGTAGTTCTAAGACTTCCGGGCTTCGAATTTTCCAATTCCGAGAATATTTCTGCAACCTCTAACAGCTACTAAATTTATACAACAATACTACATCATAAATTTATGGAGCAACCTGTGCATGGTTACCTCTAACAGCTACCAATCAAGACATGCGTCATAGATTAGTGAAGGGGAATAGACAGCAACAAGCACACACGAACCTCGGGTAATTAGTGCATACATCCAAAGCAACCTACTTCCAAACAAGCATGGAAAAAGTAGCAGCACAAACAAAAACAACAAAAATAAACATCAACACAAGCATGGAACAAAATACATAGCAGATTCAGATCATCTCAATCATCTGTACAACTACTTGTTCGGACAAAAGGAGAAAGATGGGAGAAATCACTAGACGCGTCTATCATCTGTACAACTACCAATCAAGGACAAGAGGAGAAAGATGGGAGCAGATTAGGATCATCTAAATCACCTGTAGAACTACCAATCAAGACATGCCTTGTTCACCTAAATTCTTCACCTCTAACAGCTACCACTAGACGCGAAATCCACCGTCTTGTTCGGACAAAAGGATAAATATATGGGACTAGAGAAACATGGAGAGGGAGGAGGAAAATCCACAAGCGAAAGATCCAGTGGCACACGAGGAAACGACAGCGATGGTCGTCCTTTCCCTAAATCTAGCAGAAATGACGGCGGAGGAGGGACACGAGGAAACAACAGCGATGGTCATCCTTTCCCTAAATCCAGCAGAAATGGCAGCGGAGGAGGGACACAAGGAGGGACAAGATATCTCACCTTGAGTGGGGGTTTCCGCCGGCGTGGGTGACGAAATCGGTTACCGGCGCAGGCAACGGGATCAATGGCCGGTGCTCCTCCGGCTCTTCGTGTACTTCGAAGTGACGAGGGGGAGTGGAGGAGGCGATGTGGCGATGGAGAGTGGTGGGTGGGGGAATTGAAGAGGAGGTGTACTCGAGGAGGTTGACTCCTGTCTGCCCTACGGTTGCCTCACTAACATGTGGGTCCCACGACGGGGGCCCACATGTAAGCGGCAAAACGTTACTGGAGGTGGACTCGAGTAGTGTTGGAGTGGTGCTGGTGGGGAATTGTGGGGAAATTTTGTTTAATCACATTTGAATAAAGGAAAATTATATTTCTATAAAGAAAATGTCCTAGTTACCCTAATTTCAAAAAAATAGTCCTAGTTACCCTAATTTTAAAAAATCCTACTTACCCCCAATGTCCTAGTTACCCTAATTTCCATTTATAGACGAAAAGGTATTCTTTTTCAAATTTCTGAACGCTCAAAACGCCTGTTTTCTATGAAGCGGCTACCGAGGTCATCGTCCAAAATGTCCAGTAGACCTCGTTCCGGGCTACATCACCAAAAATCACGGGTTTCCGGGATTTCTGCCTATTTTAGCCCATTTAAACAGTTTCCTTCCGATTCAACTAGAAACACCCCGATTTTAAACTCCAGCTCCTTCACAGATCGCCTATTATTTTTCGCAAAAATCATTTCTAGCTTCCCAGATACCCATTTCATCACAGATACGCATAGAGCATCGCAAGATTCCACCCTGAGCCACAGACGGTAACCGCGGCCAATTTGAAGGGGTTTCTAAACCGCCGCTAAAAAAAATGGAAAGCCTCCACGGCGGGTCATTTTATGTGAAATAGCAACCAGAAAAAAAAATATAGACTTCAAATACAAATGTTTTGTTGAAAAGGTGCTCTCAGAATCGAGCTAACTTGGACTAACATTTATGGCTTTCAAGCCAAACAACCAATGATATGGGCAGATTCGTGGAATTGTTTTTCGAAATTTTCCCAAAATTGGCACGATTGTGCGCCTTGGGATGGGAAGGAATGTTGCCGAAGACTTATTTCCACATGTTTCACAAAAGAACCCCATTTTCCATTTGTGAGCGCTCAAAACACCTGTTTTCTGTGAAGCGGCTACCAAGGGAATCATCCGAAATGGCACCCCTCCATTTTCCCTCGAAGTAGACCTCGTTCTAGGCTACATCTGCAAAAAGCACGCGTTTCTAGGATTTCTGCCTATTTTAGCCCATTTAAAAAGTTTCCTGTCGATTCAGCTGGAAACACACCGATTTTGAACTGCAGCTCCTTCACATATCGCCCGTTATTTTTCGCAAAAATCATTTTTACCTTTCCAGATACCCATTTCATCATAGATACGCAAACATCATCGCAAGATTCCACCCTGAGCCATAGAAGGTAACCACGGCAAATTTGAAGGGGTTTTCAAACCGTCGCTAAAAATAAAAAAATTGGAAAACCTCCGCGGCGCGTCATTTTGGGTGACATAGCAACCAGAAAAAAAATATATACTTGGAATACAGATGTTTTCTTGAAAAGGTGCTCTCAGAATCGAGCTTACTCGGACTAACATTTCTGGCTTTCAAGCCAAACGACCAATGATATGGGCAGATCCGTGGAATAGTTTGTCAAAATTTGCCCTAAATTGGCACGATTGTGCGTCTTGGGATGGCAAGGAATATTGCCGAAGACATATTTCGACATGTTTCAAAAAAGAACCATTTTCCATTTTCTGAGCGCTCAAAACGCATGTTTTCTGTGAAGTGTCTACCGAGGGCATCGTCCAAAATGGCGCCCCTCCATTTTTCCCTCGAAGTAGACCTTGTTCTAGGCTACATCACCAAAAATCACACGTTTCCAGGATTTTTGCCTATTTTAGCCAATTTAAAGAGTTTTCTACCGATTTAGCTTGAAACGCCCCGATTTTGAACAGCAGCTCCTTCACAGATCACCCGTTATTTTTCACAAAAATCATTTCTACCTTCCCAGATACCCATTTCCTCACAGATACACAAAGAGCATCGCAAGATTCCAAGTCGAGCCATAGACGGTAATCGCGGCGAATTTGAAGGGGTTTTCAAATCGCCGCTAAAAATTCAAAAAAAAAACCTCCGCGGCCGTCATTTTATATGACATAGGAAACATAAAAAAGGTTCTTCGCATCTTTCATATGAACATCAATGTTCCGTGAAAAAATACATTAGGTACATAATTTTTTCGGAGTTTCATACATTCATACAAGGAATTAACATGTTTACCCTATTGGTTGAAATAAGAGCAAAATTATTATATTCCAGTCTCAACTACATAAACCTGTGTGATGTTTTTTAAACAATTTTGAACTATTTTTCTATATTAATTGTATTTTTTCTCTCCAAAATTTCCCTCCCAAATTGTTCTAAAAAATTTCCCTCCTAAACATAAAAGTAGAAAAAATTTCCCTCCCGAAAAATTGGGTGCGTACACTGCGTTCCGAAATTTTAGGCGCGCGCGTACCCCACTCCTCTCGATGTAGACCCACTCCATAGCCCCCTCCCACAGCATAGACCCACTCCACAACCACTCCTCTGCATCCGCCCCCAATCTCTCCCTCCCCAATCTCTCTGCCCCTCCCGCATCTCTCTCCCACTCCTCTGCATCGACGCCGGCGACGAGAGGAGGGCTCCATCGACAATTACGACGACTAGACGAGAGGAGGGATCCATCAACGAAAGGCTCCCGGAGGATCCATCTACGAAGACGACAAGATGGTAGGCATCATCTACGACGGCGACAGGAGGCATCTACGACGGTGACACGTCAACAGTTAGTTCTTCCCTATGCTTCCTCCCCCAATTTGAACATGTGCTTCTGTCCATGACCTTCTAGGGTTAGGTTTCATCTTTTTGGGTTCATCGGATTAGGGTTAGGGTTTTAGATCTCACGAACTCTGTAGCCCAACCTCGTAGCTTCTTGCCATGCCCGATTGCTTTTTGCGGGTTAGGGGGTTCATCCGGCTAGCCTCACTTTCTCCCCCAATTCGAACCTCTGATTTATGTCCCCTTGAAATTTAGGCCAAGTAAACTAGCGTATGTTTCTTGTTGAATTGAGCTGAGCTGTATGTTTCTTGTTGGAGTCATGAAGTGAGCTTTATGTTTCAATAGTTGATTGTTCAATAAACACTTGATTGTTAGGGTTTACATCTTGAGTCAACAGTTGCTTGCTTGTTGTACTATTATGCTTGTTGTAGTCTTATGCTTGTTGTAGTTTTATTCTTGCTTGTTGTAGTCTTATTCCTGCAAACCTACATGGTTATGTTGCTTGGTATGTCAAGTAGTAGCAGTTCCAAGTAGTAGAAGTGTTGCTTGCCATGGTTCCTTTTGATTTATTGATGTCAATATACTGCGTGATGTATAAGTTATGTTGCTATGGATAGACATATAGTGAAATTCCTTGACCTCTTGATGTCAATATACTGCATATAGTTCTGTTGCTTGGCATGTCAAGTAGTAGCAGTGTACTGGTGCTAGATTTTTTCACTTATAGTTCTGTACAAGTTCTGTCCAGTAATAGCATATAGTTCTGTAAAGGTTCTGTTTCTATGGTAGCTAATTAGCTCTTGTCACTTACATGTCATTTGTTAAATGGAGTGAATCTTCAACAATATAACTACTTGTTCCTTGCATGGAAGTGCCTAGGGGTTTTGCAAGTTAAATGGAGTGAAGCGTACCATCGCCTTCAACAAGAAGCAGAGCCATCAAGAGGTGGGTTGTTGTGTAGTGAACATGGGCAGTTTGCTACTTCCTATCTATCTATATTATATTAATTGTTTAACTGACAAGTACTTTTATCTATTTTTAACTAATTCTTGTTTATCGTATTTTGCAAGCTATTAGGGCAATACAACATCATCAACCCAGCACGAACACATTGAGATCATTGATAACAAAGATGGAAAAGAAGACCAAGTTAGTCGGGGATGACCCACAAGTACAGGTGATCACAACAGTCTTCGAGGGAAATAAAAACCAAATTTATTGATTCGACACAAGGGGAGCCAAAGAATATTTATATGCCTTAACAACTGAGTTGTCAATTCAGCTGCACCTGAAAGTAGACTTGCTCGCAACAATTTATCAGTGGTAACAGTTTTATAGCACCAGTAGAAATAAAATAACAACAGTAATAAAATAGTAACAACAGTAGCAATCGCGGAAAACATCAGGATAGGAAGTACCGTAGACATAGAGGGAATAGATGGACGAGCGTTGCATGGATAACATAGGTCATGTAATAATAATAATGTGGGCATTGCAGATAATAATATAAAGCATCGAACATGTAGGAAAACCATAGGCATGTGTTCTAATATAATCATACGTGCTCGCAATGAGAAACTTGCACAACATCTTTTGTCCTATTAGCCCGTGGCAGCGGGGCCTCTAGAAAAACTACTGGTAATTAAGGTGCTCCTTTTAATAAAGCACCAGAGCAAAGCAGTAACACTCCGTGAACACACGTGATCCTCACGTCACAACCATCCCCTCCCGTTGTCCCAATTTCTGTCACTTTGGGGCCTCGGGTTTCAGACAACGACATGTGTAAAACAACTTGCAGATATGATCAAGAAACATATTATACTCATGAAACAATAACATGTTCATATCTGAAATCATGGCACTCGGGCCCTAGTGAGAAGCATTAAGCATAACAAGTTGCAACAACGGTAGAAAGCACTAACAATGGATACTAGACACTATGCCCTTACAATCTGGCATTATTCCATGATCAATCTCATCCAATCCCTTCCATCCCTCTTATCCTACAGCGGTTTTTAGTCACACATGGACGGGGGAATCATGGATGGTTGATGGAGAAGAGGTGGCAGTATCGATGGCGATGATCTCCTTTGAATCCCCGTCCCGGCAGGGCGCCAGAACAGAAACTTCTGATCCCCGAATCGAGGTTCGGGATGGCGGCGACGCTCTGTTGTGTTTCTGTGGAATATGACGGACCCCCTCGCGTTTTAGGTTTACGGGGCATATGTAGTCGAAAGGGGAGTCTGAGGGAGTCCAGGGTGGCCCACACCACTAGGCGGCACGAATAAGGGGGGCGCCGAGGGGTGGTGTGGCCCCCTCTTGGACCCTCTCTTGGCCGCCTTCTGGCTCTTGGGGTGTTCTGGTGTATTAGGACCAATGGGATCTTTTCTGGGCATTTTCCTGAAAGTTGATTTTTCTGCACAAAAACGAGACACCAAGGTAATTCTGCTGAAAACATCGTTAGTGCATGTTAGTGGTATCCAAAACTCACAAGTTTAGAAGAAAACAATAAGAAAAGTGTTCGGAAAGGAGATACGTTTTGGACGTATCAGTTGGTGTGCCCTTCTCCTCGTGCTTTTACTGTCTTTTCTGTTCAGACAGTGTCAATGTGCTTGTGCTGTTAGTCTTAATGTGTCAATGTGCTTGTTCTGTACCAAAAAACTATGCTTAACTGAAAATGTATTGGCCTGGTAGTTGAAATGTTTTTGTTTAGTCTTAATAGTTGTCTTATACAACACAATATGATGTTGCTTATGTAACATAATATGCTATGGCTTATATTACATGATATGTTGTTACTGTAGTTTAGGGTTCTTTATTGTAGTTTCAATAATATACTGGTTCTTCTTTAATTTAGTTTGAATAATTAAATTAAACATGTTATGCCCAAGTTGTTTGTGTTGTCATGCGTTTCAACCAATCACCTTACGGGCATGTTGTTTTTATACATGTAAAGAAGCACCCCTCACCGACAACGACATGGTTAGGGCTAGAACAGTCATGAGGAACAACCGAATGTTCCAGCACCTTGGCATCGGCGCAATAGCGTCGATGATTAGTAAAATAAACACGGTTGAAGAGGGTAGTAGAGTTCCCAATGATGATGCAAACTCTGCCTTAAGACAGGGAGACACTGACTACAACCCTAAGGAGGATGAAGTTATTGATGGAGAAGAAGTTGACGATTGTGTAGTGAAGAAGCCTATAAAGGTGCATACCTCTTCTTTGTTTGGAGGGGTGCAATTATTAAATTATGTCTGCTTACTTTTGTGTGCTCACTAATTTTTCTTGCTAGGTGGTCTAATATTTTTGGTTGTTGTCTAAAGTATTCTGCATGTGTCTAGGAGGAAAAAGGCTGATGTTAGGAAGATGATCAGGGGGGAAGATCTTAGAAACATCCGCTGTTATGGCTCTAGGAAGCAAAGTGATGGCTGATCCTCCAGGAGCATCGAAGAGGAGGCGGGAAGTAGATCAAGATTACCGCTCCTCTGCTAGAACAACATGACTTAAATCGAGCATGCAAACTGAGAACATTCATACCCCACAGCGTATGGGTCGAGAGGGATCACAGGACATGGATCGAGAGTTGTTGTCCAGGGATCAAGAGAACCCGCTGCATAGGGATGGAGAGAGCTCACTCAAGATGGACCGATGAAGCAATGTCCGCATGGACCTCAGCCCTGTTGATACTTTTCTGAACAGAAATGATGTCTCCTATGAAGAACAAGAGGGGCTTACGGATGATCAAGGCAAGTCCATCTTATAATTCTCTCTTCTACTAGTGCATCTTGTACTGGATTTTTCTTCCTATCTATGATGTCAATTTGATTTGAAGACACATCTCCCAAGGCCATCCAGCAAAGGAACAAAAGGGTCGCAGGACTGGAAAAGCTAACCAAGGCTATTGGCCCCAAGGTGCCAATCCAAATTTCCGAAGGTATGAAACACCCAGAGCAGCCTTTGCAGGCTGCAAAGTTTGCCTCATAGGGTGGATTCATTGCAAGAAAACACACTCCAGTTCTTCCGCATTTCAAAGAATACAAGAACGCTACCAATCTAGTGAAGGATTATGTTGGGAAAGTTTCTGTAAGCTCTTTAACTCCCAGCTGAATATGATTTTCGTATTTCTGTTGCACCTTTGTATGATCCATAATATTGTCCTTGACTTATTTGATGTTTGAAGGTTAATTTTGAGATGGAAGATGACTCGAAGGTTGTTCTGGATGCCTTCATGGATATGCTGTAGAAGATATCTAAGAACAGACGATACCGTCTCAAGCATAAATGGTTCGACCCCATACCATCCAATCAAGTAAGCATAAAATCTCCGGTGAAAGATGTGACAGATGACGAGTGGCAAGCGCTGGTGAAACTGTGGTCCACCCCAAGGCATAAGGTACATCTTCCCTTGGTCTAGTTTATCTGCTGCTGTTTCCATTTAGTTGCTCTCATCTATTATTATTTGATGATGTATATCTGTTTCATCTTGTATACATATTTTAAACTGTGCTAGACCATGATTTATCTTCTCCACATGATGTTTTGTAGAGAACTTGTGAGTCAAACCAGGAAAACCGGTCGAAAGTTGTCTTTCAGCAGAAAACTGGTTCAAGGTCCTACGCCTCCCATGTCTACATCAAGGTAAGTAACATGTGTACATCAGAGCATGTTAGGCCTAAGTATCATTTGTACACATTTGTACACAGAGCTTACACTTTGATTCGTGTTGACTAACATTTCAGAAGGAGGAACTGAAGGGTGAAGAACTATCTGCAATTGAACTGTTCAAGGCAACTCAGCACAAAAAGAAGTTTGGATACTCGGTGCCAGCTCAACAAGCCATATTAAGTCACGGGAACTCCTAGATTTTCGGTCCATTGTTATATGTAGCTGATCTAGCTTTATCCATTTTGCTGGTATTTAGTTCTCTGCACTGTAATGTCTGTTGTGGTAGATGCATATGTTCAGTTTTATGTATCATTATGAAGTCCTGGTGTTATTTACTCACTGCTCCCAACTGTACTTTATTGATGTGTTTGTGTGTGCTAGGCTGAGATGGAAAGTAGGAAGAATGCTCTGCTACCAGAAGGCAAAGATCCAAAATGTGATGTTGAAATCATTGCTGACGTGCTTAAGGAGAAAGTGAAGCAAATTACTTTCCTGGTGAATGCGGGCCTCCAGTCAAGACCTAGGAACAAGACCAACAATGCTGCAGTTGTTGCGCATGTCCGTGACCCTGAGAAGAAACTAGAGCAGTCGGCGCTGGAAGCTGAAACGATGCGAGAAGAAATGGCGGCAACGAGGAAGAGGGCGGAGGATGCCGAGGCTGCACAAGCTGCACACGATGAGCAGCTGCACTTGATAGCACAAGAACAATATGATAAGTTTGCCCATTTAATGGCCATCATTGGCGCCAAACCTGCCGCGACCTGATGTTTGCTTGGTGCTTCACCTGGTGCTGCAACCATCTTCGGTGAACCTGATGCTTTACTTTGTGCTGCAACCATTTTTGTAGCTTCTATGTAACCTGCTTTGAGCCTGTGAACCAGATGCACTTTTGATGCATTTTGATGCCTTTTGATGAACCTGTGAACCAGATGCACTTTGCTGCATTTTAATGCCTTTTGATGAACCTGATGTTATCAAAGCTATGAACCTGATGCTATCAATGCTGGCAAGACTGGATTTGTGTGCTTGCAAGTCTGATGCCATTTGATGTACTGTACCTGATGCCTTTTAATGTACCTGATGCAACATGAATATGTGCTTTGTGTGCTTGCAAGACTAGATTTGAATTTGAATATGAATATGAATTCGAATACGAGTCCAAATTTGAATTTAAATTTAAATGCAGAGTAAACAAAACAATATTCGGCCACCAACATACATCCTACCAGTAACTGGGCTGTAGAAAAGGCCACATCCCAAACTACATTCAACTAGTAACTGGGCTCTAGAAAAGGCCACAACATAAACCTTAGCTGGTCTAATTTCAGTGAATAGCTATTCAAATTTACGGAAAAAATAAGCATATAATAAATTGGCCCAACTCTTGGGCTTGGCCCATATAGCCGTCCAGAATTGACGGGGAAAATGGGCTAGACCCATATGGAAGGCTAAACCGTACCAGGCCGAATATATTCCACGGCCATTATTTTTGTCACAATACTGCCACGTCAGATAAGCCACGTAGGATTTTGCCAAACAACGCGTGACCAATCAGTTGGTCGTAGAATCCGTGACCTTCTGGTTTGGTCGTGCATCCCCCATGACCAACTCAAAATAAGGTCACATTGGTTCAATCGTGACGCTCGTAACCTGACCAAGTGATTTTGGTCACAAAAAAGTCACAAATGATTTTACATTCGGTGACCAATATGGAGTGTCACTAGATAGCATATTTCTTGTAGTGACATAAGCGAGCCTATAATCTGAGAATACCTCTGTTGATCTTTGGCAATCCTTCAATTCTTTCAAAGCAACACAATAGCATCGTATGGAGTTGAAGAAGCCTTGCAGTCACTATACTCGAAGTGACTCAAGACCTTTTCCACATAGTGAGACTGAAGCAGTGTGATCCCACCATTATCATCTCTCAACAACTTTATGTTCAAGATAACATCCTAGATCCTTCATCTCAAAACAACGAGACAAGAAATCCTTAACTTCCTTGATTAAATCAAGATTGGTCCCAAAAATTAATATGTCATCGACATACATACATAGAATAACTCCCTCGCCCCCACCATGGCGATAGTAAACACACTTGTCAGCTTCGTTTATAATAAAGCCTTCAGCAGTCAAAGTACTTTTGAAGTTTTCATGCCATTCCTTAGGTGCTTGCTTGAGGCCGTATAATAACTTCAATAACTTGCATACCTTGCCTTCCTGGCCGGGTACTACGAAACCATTTGGCTGCTCCCTGTAAATTTCCTCGTCCAACTCTCCATTAAGGAAAACCGTCTTAACTTCCATTTGATGAACGAGAAGACCGTGCGAGGCAGCTAGTGAAAGTAGTACATGAATAGTGGTCAATCTAGCCACATGTGAGTAAGTATCAAAGAAGTCTTCACCTTCTTTCTGGGTATAGCCATTGGGCCACAAGCCTTGTCTTGTACTTCTCAATTGTACCATCAAGCCTAAGCTTTTTCTTGAACATCCACTTACATCCTACAGGTTTGCACCCATAAGGACGATCAGTGATTTCCCTGATTCCGTTAGGGAAGATGAAATCCATCTTGCAACGGATAGCCTCCTTCCAGTAGTCAGCATCAAGAGATGCATAGGCTTCTGAAATGGTTCTGGGTGTGTCATCCATGAGGTACACAATGAAGTCACTACCAAAGAACTTTCTAGTCCTCTGTCTCTTTCTCCTTACAGGAACTTCATTGTCAACCTCCTCGGGATTCTCAACGTGTTCTATCTGAATGGTGGGTTCAGGAATCTCAGCCAATTCCTGACTAGATGAAACAAGTTTCTCCTGATTTGATGAGTTAGTCATATCCTTCATAGGAAATATATTCTCAAAGAAATTCGCATCATTCGACTCAATAATCGTACCAACATGCATGTCGGATACCTCAGAATTTACTATAAAAAATCTATAACCAATGCTATTAAAATCATAGCCCAGAAGAACACAATCTACGGTTTTTGGTCCAAGCTTGCGCTTCTTGGAAACTGGAATATTGACTTTCGCCAAACAACCCCAAGTACGTAGGTCGGAGAGTTTCAACCTTTTACTTTATCATTCTTTAAATGGAGTAATGATTTTATTCTTTGTGCGAACTCGATTTAGGACATGACATGCGGTCATTAACGCCTCCCCCCACCATGCCTTGGAGAGACCCGAAGTATCTAACATGGCGTTAAACAAATCAAACAGCGTTCGGTTCTTTCTTTCAGCCACCCCATTTGACTGAGGTGAGTAGGGAGGCGTCCTCTCGTGAATAATACCGTGTTCATCATAATAAGAATTAAACTCGTTGGAAAAATACTCTCCACCACGATCAGACCTAAGCCGTCTAATTTTACGATCAAGTTGGTTCTCAGCTTCGGCCTTATAGTTCTTGAAATAAGTTAAATCTTCATCTTTATATTTCAGAAGATACATATAAAAATATCTAGTGGAGTCATCAATAAGTGTCATGAAATATTTCTTTCCACCTTCTGTCAATACGCCATGCATCTCACATAGATCAGAATGTATAAACTCTATTGGTGCCAAGTTTCTCACTTCCACAGTTTTAGGGGACTTGCCAGGTTGCTTAGCCTGAACAGACACTTGATATTTGGAACCTTTAATAGTACTGAATTTCGGAATTAAACTCATATTTTCTAATCGCGTCATGCAGCCAAAATTAATATGACAAAGTCGTGAATGCCAAACATTAGAATCATTATCGTGGCAAACATGATTAATAACTTTGGTGCAAATATCTGACAAGGATAAGCGGAACAAGTCTTCGCACTCGTAGACTTTACCAATAAATTGTCATTACTTGGAAATTACAACTTTATTAGACTCGAAAAACAATTTAAGACCACCTAGACATACACGTGAGCCGCTGACGAGATTCTTATTGATGGAGGGCACATGATGAATGTTCTTCAGTCGCACGACCTTCCCCGAAGTAAACTTCAGATCGACCATACCAACACCACGAACAGTAGCATGTGACCCGTTCCCCATCAGCACGGGGGAAGTCCCTGTGACCTGATAAGAAGAGAACATGGAAGCATCATCACAAACATGTACATTGGCACCTGTGTCAACTAACCATTCAGGTGAATGACAAACTGAAAGAATAGTACGAACTATATCGTACCCAGTATCCTTCATCTCAGTGTCAGCCATGACAACATTGGCGGTTTTGCCCCAATTCTCCTGCTGCTGCAGCTCATATCTTTTAGGGCACTTTGTAGCCCAATGAGTCAGTTCACCACAAACGTGACATGACCCCTTCCTCTTCTTCAAGTTGGTAGAGTGCGACGGATTAAACTTGTCATCGGGTTCGCCTTTACCCTCGGATTTCTTCTTGTTATATTTAATCTTGTTGGGCGGGTAGTGTTTCTTCTATACCACATAGGCAGCAGAACCTACCTCAGCAACCCGAGCACGTGTATCCTTTGCTCTCGTCTTTTCTTCCACATCAAGAGATCCGATGAGGTCCGAAACGGAAAACTTGTGTTTCAGAGAAGTAGCAAAGGTTCTCCAAGAAGATGGAAGCTTGGAAATAATGCCTCCGGCCACAAATTAGTCCGGTAACATACACTTAAACTCCTCTAGTTCTTTAGCGAGTGACTATATCTTATGAGTCTGTTGAACAACAGAACGGCCATCAGTCATCCTGTAGCCATAGAATTGCTCCATGACGTATAACTCGCCGCAAGCATCCGAGACCCCAAATTTGGCCTCGAGTGCAGCCCAAATGTCCTTGCCGTGATCAAAAGACATATAGAGAGCCACAATGGAATCATCGATAATACCGAGGAGGGCACTTTTAAACATAGTGGCCATATTCTCAAAAGCATCCAATTGTGCTGGATTGAGATCGCCCTCAGGCTTGCCCTTGGTGGCCGCATAGCAGTGCAAGATTTAAAACCATAGCACTGATCTCATGCGCCACCTCTTATAGTCCACACCCTCCTTGTTGACGCAATAAAAGCAGATGCAGGAAATTGCCTATAATCATGTTTTTGGAATTTTGAATATATTAGCAATTTAGCATAAGATTTAATCCAAAATAGCATCAAGTATACCATGATAGTAGCAATTGAACTAAGCATGCAAACAGGTAGAGCAGTATACGAACAGATACAATCTACGGCAAAAACTAGACATAGAAATTGCAGAAGAATCTCGTACAGTAAGAGAAGAGATACATACGGTGCAGCGACAGCGGCACCGGCTACGGTCTTGTACAAGTTGTCGCCCATGTCATCGATGAAGAGGTTGCCGATGTCGGGAAAGAAATCGTCGTTGGAGAAATAGTCGCCGTTAGCAGTCGCGCGAGTGCGCTCCCAAAACTCTGATCGCCCCTCTCCCGTGCAAGATCACAATAGGCGGGGTTCCAAAGGCCTGATGTCCCTTCTCATAGTGCACGCCGGAAGGAGGGATGGAGAAGTCTTGATTGTCAGCGCAGTTCTTTGGGACGGTGCGAAACCATATATCGAAGTGGCGGGTAGGGTTTACCGTATGCGCGTATTTATACTGCGGACTGTGAGAGACATGGGCGTAACTCCACGTCTGAGTCGGTTCGGTTTCATGATCCTAAACGCTCTAGGCTCGGCTCATTCCCACAAACTAGCAATACGGGACTAAACTAGTCCCACTCTCTCGACTTATATTTATTCATGAATGGACCTTGAAAATTTCAGAGTTTAGTTGGTCTTAGTTGGGCTTTGAGGCTGAGCTCAATATAAAAAAATTTGGGGCTGAGCCCAATATAATTTCAACACATTCTTAGGTCCAACGTATAGAACGACAAAGTAACATAAATCCAACGACTGACGTTATTTTATTTAATAAGGGTCAACAGGATTAAAGGTTGTAAGTTTCTTGATGATGTGGATCAACGTGGTGCTTCAAAATAAAACCGTATATTGCTTTTAGATATGTAACTTGTTTTCCTCCTCCCGAAGTAGCAGGATGAATTTGAATCCGTAAATACTGATTCAGAAGGAGATAGTTCCTTCCTCTCCATTATTACTGCACAACTCAAAATACTAGGCTGGTCTCTTTTATTAACAACTAAAGCATAGTGATCAATTATCTACCATCTAGCTCCGTAGTGATGGTTACATCATTAGTAACTACATGGAATTACAACAGTAGTTTTTTCATCTACCTTAGATATCCTTAGATTGTAGTATGCCGGATGATTAGGTTGTGGAAGAATAGCACTCTCGTTATTTAACATTGCAATGACCTCCGACATGGTGGGTCGATCATCAGCACTCTCTTGTACGCACATCAGTGCAATGTTAATATACTTCCTCGCCTCTGCTATATGGATCTCCTTAGCTATCGATTCTTCTAGAATCTCAAACCATCTTCCTCCGTCCCAGAGTTGCCATGTCTGTAGAAAGTTTGTCATCACAAGTTTACATGACAAAAAATTCGGTCTAGAAAATAACGTACCCGCGTGAGAGAGTTAAAAAATACTCACATATCCAAGGAGATTAATAAAGTCTTCATGTTGATCGAAACCAGAATTACTTTTTCCGCTAAGGATCTCTACAAGTAACACACCAAAACTGAAGACGTCGGATTTGTAACCACTGAAACAAGACAAAACAAGAGGAAATTATTATATTATAATTTAGAATTTGATTTATGACCCATAAATGGTATCGTTGGAACTAACTATTTTTCTTATTTCAGAAAGTATACTTACTATGTTCCCACTACCCTTTCAGTGCTTCCTTGAGTGCCTTTGGAGCTGAAATTTTTTGCTAGGCCAAAATCGGAAATTTTAGGATTCATCTCATGGTCTAAAAGAATGTTGCTGGCCTTAAGGTCTCTATGTATGATGCGCAACCAAGAGTGCTTGTGCAGGTACAGAAGACCTTGGGATATCCCTTCTATTATCACACGTCGTTTATTCCAATCTAGCAAAGTTGATATGTTTACATCTACATATTAGAGAATGAAGTTAATAGCTTTTTCATATGCCAATGTGGCATTCAAAACAAGATATCGTATTGACGTAAACCAATTCAAAATATGGTTAATTGTCCACACCAAAGATAAAAATATCCAAACTCTTATTTGGAAAATATTCATATACCAAAACCTTTTCCTCTCCCTCAACGCACCATCCCAGTAGTTTAACCAGATTATTGTGTTGTAGCTTTCCAATCAGTTCAATTTCATTTCGAAATTCTGTGAAACCTTGTCCTGAATGTGAAGCAAGCCTTTTAACTGCAATATCCATTCCATCTGGTAACTGGCCCTAGAAGTATGCACAACAAAAGTCAGGGCATTATTTTGCAGTACTGAAAAGAGAGAAAAACAATTAGATGCTATTTATGAAAAAAATTGTGATATACAACATTATATATCCAAGACATAGCCTTAATATAACATTTGATTTCACTTCTTCAGATTCCTTCTTAATTTAAGTTCGTGGTCACGAAATATACAACTTTTTGAAGAGTTTCTTCATTTTATTATTTCAAGTTTAGTGCTCCATTCGAGGTTTCTTATTATAATATGATTTGGTTGAGATAAATTATATAACTGTACACTTAGTGACATATATGATTGCGACGTTGATGTATGTCTGAAATGTTGGCTTTTAATGAAAACATGCCATTCACCTGTGTAGCCATAGGTTGATAGTACAAGATGAATACTATGATAATTGTCATTGTATTACGTTGCAACTTACTAGATTTGTACTCATGAAAGATGAAAGGTGAAATTACTTAAGCTAATCATGTTGTGCATTTGACTGACTCTTTTTAAGACGATGCATTTACCTTGTAGACAGGGCCGAAGCCACCTTGACAAAGTAGGTTTTCTTTGGAGAAGTTGCTTGTAGCGTGCAATATTTCTGAAAAATCAAAGAGAGTGAACTCTGAACCATTTTCTTCGAAACTCCAAACCATTGCATCTTCTTCAGGCCTATAATTCCTTGCAGCTCGATTGTGCAAGTCTTCCTTTCCTAAATTGACAGCGGACACACACATATATACATAGTTAATTTGGGGCTCAAACCCAAAGTCAGACAACATAAAAAACTGGTCATTTTACTGTGCAGGAATTTTGTAGTGAATGAAACGAACACCTTTTATTGCTCTTCTCGTCCATACAACAGAGCATATAAAACATATAAGTATTGAAACTGGAGCTGCCACAGCAATAATCCACAACGGCCTCTTGCGTGAGTTGTTTCCTAAAAGGGAAAAAAAAACGTCATAGTTCTCATATACTAAATAGTTGATAGGGACAATGAAAAACCAGTTGTTCTCGTGGGTTAGTCCTATTTCCCAAGGAAATTGCATCACCTGTTTCATCATTGACCTTTGAACCTTCCCATTTGTAGTTAACATATATCCACTTGTCTATGAACTTGTTTTTATCGATTCAATACAGTTCTTCAAATTATTTAATTTCTTCATCTATTTCTAATCTCTCGTCTACTAGTATAACCTTATTAATGTGATATGACCACGTTCACTAATAAGCTAACTATCGTATTAGCTAAAATATCTATGTGTTGGTTTCCACAGTAAGCGGGATATGGCATGAAAAAGAATTGTGCGATGCGAATTACCCTGAAGGTCCGGAGGTGGAGCTGCGGCAGGTGCCACTGACGGTGAGTTGTACACAGTAACTGGCGTCGTCCCCAGCGTAGTGGTAATACGCACCATAGGGTCCCCTTGGAAGAATGTGTATATCTCATACCTCGCGCTACACCATGTCCCAACGAATCTGGCACCTCGCGATCCGTCGAAGGTCATGATTGCACCCTGTAAGCAGGCCGCGCAGTCGCCGGCAGTCAAGTCGGGCGTGCACTGCATAAGACAGTACAACGTCGGGGCGGAGCTGATGTCTAAGCGCGAGGTGGTGAACATCCTTGAGCTGTTCGCGGCCGAACGGGCCGTGCTGTTCTGAAGTCGGGCGTGTATAGCAAGAGCTTGATGGAGTCGGCGTTTGTGGTGAAGTTCTGGTCGTTCAGCAGGACACGGTAACCGTTATCTTTATCAACGGTGGTGGTAAGAAAATTATTGTTGGAGAACCTGAGCATGCAGGCATCGTAGTACGTGGAGACGTCCTTGTTGCTCGGGCCACGCAGCCCTCGCAGGCAGAGGCTTCGATGTCCCCACGGCAGAAAGCGAGGGCGAATGCGGTGTCAGGAGCAGCGCCTACGGTATCGGTGGCGAAGAGGGTGGTGTTGGACGCGGCCTTCTTGGGAAGGGTCGACGAGAGGAGCATGAGGTTTTCTTGGTAGGTGCTGTTTGATGTGTAGTTGGCGGTCCTGCGGCAGGTTAGCCATGGTTCTTGTGCTGCGGCGAAAGGCAGGAGGAGGACGAAGATGACGAGGGGGAGGACAACCATGGCCATGTACTACAACTTTTTTCGCTTGGCAGGAGGCCCTCACGAGGATTTTATTACCAATAGTTGCCACCTCATCCCGTAAGAAGTTTTTGTAAGGAAACTGCGCGTAGGTGTAGCATTACTCATGATATAAAGGGTGCATAACGAGTCACTCCTTTCAACGTCACATGAATGGAGAATTTCTGGGACGTTTGTACGGAAGCCAGACTTACTTTGGAAAAAATTTGGACTCAATATGTGTTGTCATTTTCGGGTGTGGTGTTCTGTTTGTAAACAGTTAGTTGCGCTATCTTAGGGTGTTGTAGGCGATGAAAACAGTGCAGAAACTCCAGCCAGAAGAAAACAATTCAACAAGTAGTAATTCTGCGCGCGTGCGTTGAAATTTCTGGACTTGATATAGTGATCCATTTGGTCGTATAAGCCGACTTGGAAAATATTGTGCCGGCAAGTTTCTGTACCGTGAATAGTGATTTTGACGATACAAGCTGTTCGTATGGTCAGAAAAGACCCGTGCCACACGCACTCAGCAGCTAGCGAACGTCTGGATGCTGCCTGTGTGGGCGTCGCTTTTAGAAAGGTGTAGTGCTGACTAGTCATTTTCTTTTGTTGACAGAACTGCTTGATCAGTCCTGACAGCAAACCCAGCAAAACCGCATTGTCCAATGTCCAATCATCTCTCTCCAAGTTTGACCGCCAAACATAAAATTTACTTAAATAACCTTTTGGCGCAAAAAGGTCACAAAATTCACCTTTGTACTCCAATATTTTTTTTAAATGCAATTTTTCATAACGCCCTCCTATAGACCGTTATATCCTCTTTCGTAATGCCTTGTCAAACTTTTCAAACGTGTTACTGATTAAGGATGTGTTAGAGACGGGACCCACGACCTCGGCACCATAACCCCCAGACGGGGGCGTTATATCCTGCCCGCATAACGCCCTGGTAGAAGGCGTGTTATGCATGTTGACTTAACAGGTGCGCCCCTCCCTCCTCCTGATTCCAACCACTAGTAGAAACTGGGCCTTTCGTCCAGGGCTGGCCAAGCCATTCATCACGATTTAGCTACGAACCCAGACAAATGCTACGTATTTGTCCCGGTTCGTGCGGCCAGGGCTCTGTAGAGCATACGTCCCGAGTCAGAAGGGGTCATTCGTCCCGGTTCGTGGCTTGAACCGGGACCAATGCCCTGCCACATGCCAGGTGGCCAGCGCAAGGGAATTGGTCCTTGTTGAAGCCACGAACCGGGACGAATGCCCCCCTTTCCTATATATATCAGCCTCTGAGCCACTTCCCTCCTCTGTTTTTTTTCTGCTAGGAGGTGTGATAGGTGGGTGCTAGTTTTTGCGTTCCTTTGCTACACACACACGAGGTGTTCGACGAAATACCCGAGCCACACTTAAGTCCACACAAAATGATATCCTCGATCGAGATTAGCAACCTTATCCTTTTCATCTGCAATTGATACAAAAAAATATTATATTTGTCGATGTACGATGGTCATTTCAGTATTGAAGATGTTATTGTAATGGGCCGTTGTTTCGGTGCAAATGGGTCGACCTGAATGGAAAAGGAGTAAAGGTAGACCCGTTGTAAGGAATGACAACAGTGGATCTCAACAATATTGGTTACAATGACAAACCATTCGTTCTATCCAATGATGTGGCTCAGGTATTCTATGTGAAGGACATGGTTTTTTCAGGGGAAAAAACATCGTGGGAGTCAAGGATAGGACAGACATGTCAGAAGATTATAATAAGTTTGATGAAATTCCACCCTTCACAGTGACCCAAGCATCTCGTTAAATAATGAAGGTGCTCCTTGGCTACGGCAGAAAATAAAACAATGGCGGCACTAGTTTGGGACGTAATGTATTAAACCTTCATGGTTCATGTAATATTACGAGTCTACTATGTACTAATGTATTAATCCTTCATGGTTCATGTAATATTATGATTCTACTATGCAATAATTTATTAAATGGTTAGGGTTTCGTCACAGAGGGGTTCTCGTCCTGGCCTGTTTTACCAACCGGGACTAAATGGTTAGGGTGTCATCGGAGAGGGGTTCTCGTCCCGACCTGTTTTACCAAATTGTACTAAATGGTTAGGGTTTCATTGGAGAGGGGTTCTTGAGCGTCTGAATCCCACCAATCAGGAACAATCAAACAGATCGTGTATTTCTTTTGAGCGCATGTGAGCCGTTGGATCAGGGTTGTGTTTCTTTTGAGGGCTTGTGAACCGTTGGATCAGGGGGTGTTTCTTTCGAGCGCTTGTGAGCCGTTGGATCAGGGGGTGTTTCTTTTGAGCGTTTGTGAGCCGCTGGATCGAAACTAGCACAGTCACTTTGTGCGCCACACGGTCTATATATAGCCCACCTCTCGGATTCCCTACATACATCTTTCAGTTCATCGACCGAATACAAATCATTCGGATCCTCCATCATACGTCCTATCATGCATTTGATATGCATATATGCACTCACGAGCCACGGTAGGGTTGTATGATGGCTATAACGATTGTTTTGTTCTATATCTGACATAAAAGGTTTGATACAATTTCTTTTGATATATTTGGTGGATACTAGGACATATATGAGGACACCACGCGAAGGTCTTGCGTCATTTTTTTTTTGTGAATTTTCAGGTATTTTCTCAGCCGGATTCTGGAAAAAAGTCAAGACAGTGCGAATTGTCGTTCGTAGGTAGGGGTTGAATATTGAGAAACTCTCGGTGTATCTGTGTTCAAAAAGGTAGTTGTGTACCTAAAAAGGATTTTTTTCCAAAAATCATGAGAAAATTACGAGGCACTCTTGTTGTTCAAATTTGTCCCGTTTCCAAATGAATCGGCAGAAACTTATGTTTTTCAAAAGCGGTGGGTGGAAACCTTGTATTAGGAAACAAATTGTTTATTTGTGCATATAACATGGTCTAGTGTATTCAGAAAATGCAGCTCCCATTTTTGACACTCGGAAAATGGAAAACATTTTTTTTATTCCATAAAAAGGAAAACTTCCTCCGTCAACCTTTGTGTTAAAGTATTGATTGGGCTGACTGTTGATCATAAATTTTGCTAGAAGAATATCAAATGCTTTCACCTATACTCGGTCTGTAGAAGTTGATCATAAATATTATATTTATGATTTCTAGTTATGCTCGTTAAGATTTGATTTTGCGATTTTTTGCACTATTAATGATTCGGCGGGTACTAGAGGTTATATGAGAGTAAAATTTTGAGTACCTTGCTTGAACACGGAACAAATTTTTAGCCATCCCGCTTATCACCCCTTTTATACCTAAATCATGGCTTCACCCCTGTCTCAGAGCTCCCACGATTGCTAGACGGGCAGAGTGCATCTTAATGCGAAAAATCACTTCATTCTACTATTAAAACTACATATTGGATTGGTTTGAAGCGTGCACTTGGCCCTCATACCGCCTTTGTGTTAATATAGGGGAAAAACCACCCGATCGGATTACAACAGATTACAACCACCTCTCTACTTGAGGGACAAGGAAGGGAAGAGAGGGTTTATCTACACCGAGGCAATACAAACAGAAACAACCAGAATCGGTTAAACGTACAGATAATAGCCTATTGTTTAACATCCTCCCTCAAATGAAATGCTTCAAGATAGAGGTTGCTTCTGAACGTTCGAAGTTGTCCAACTTGTAGTGGCTCAGTAAATTCATCATGCACTTGATCTCCTGTTGGTATGAACCTAACTTCCAACAGTCTTTGTGCAACACGTTCTCTCGCATAATGAAATCAATTTCAATAAGTTTAGTTCTCGCATGAAACACTGGATTAGTTGAGAGATAGGTTGCACCAAAATTATCACACCATAAGCACGCTGCTTCAGGATGATCAACACCAAGTTCATCAAGAAGGGTTTCTACCCACATTACCTCAGCAGTTGCGTTAGCCAAAGACTTATATTCTGCCTCTGTACTGGATCTTGAGATTGTGGCTTGCTTCCTAGCACTCCAGGATATTAAATTTGATCCAAAGAACACAGCAAAACCTCTGGTAGACCTTCTATTATCTGGGCAACCTGTGCAGTCTGCATATGAAAATTCACTTATTGAAGATGAGGATGACCTCCTAATCTTTAGCCATGTATCCACACTTCCCTGAAGATACCTTATTAACCTTTTCACAATTTTCCAATGAAATGAAGTAGGTGAATGCAAAAACTGGCATACTTTATTAATAGCAAAATAAATATCAGGTCTTGTTAGTGTCAATTATTGCAATTCACCAACAATACTCCTATATTGTATTGATTTCTCCAAGTTCAACACTTCTCCAGCATGCAAAGACAGTTTTTCGGTGGTGGATATGGGTGTGCTTCACGGCTTGCAATCCTTCATGTTCACACGCCGAAGTAAATGAGATGCATACTTTTCTTGAGTTAATAGAATGCCATCACCAGATTTCTGCACTTTCATACCCAAGAAACAACGAAGACCTCCCAAATCTTTAAGTGCAAAATCATTCCTCAAATCATTAAGCAATGCAGTAGTAGCTGAAGGGAATATGACCGAGAGGCAATAATAAAGTCTTTATTATGTTATTCCTTGTTTATTATAGATGTATATTTTTATGCTAGAATTTTATTAACCGGAAACGTTAATACATGTGTGACTAATAAACAAACTAACGTTCCTATTGAAGCCTCTATTTTAAGTAGCTCGTTGATTAACAGATGATCAAGGTTTCCTGATCATAGACATTGGATGTTGTTAATAACAGGGTCATGTCATTAGGAGAATGACCTGATGAACTTAGACCCTAACTAACTATAACAATACGATCAGGTCATTTAGTTTTGTTGTTATGTCTTACATTCGGAGTAACATTATTCCTCAGACCATGAGATCATGTTAATCACTAATACCGATAGAGTACTTTGATGAAATCAAACGTCACACCGTAACAGGGTGACTATAAAGGTGGCGTTAGGTATTTGGAAAGTGTTAGTTGAAGCTCATGGATCAGGAGTGGGATTTTTCCATCCAAAATGACGGAGAGATATACTCTGGGCCCTCTCGGTGATATCACATCGACACCGCTTGCAAGCACGTGACTAGGTCAGAAGGATGTCATATCACGGGAACGAGAAAAGAGTACTTGTAGGGTAACGAGATCGAACAAGGTATGGTTGATACCGATGATCGGATCTCAGACAAGTAAAATATCGCGAGACAAAGGGAAATAGTTACAACGTTGAAGGTTCACACGATCCCGAGAGTCATCGTTGAATATATAGGAGTCATCACGGATCTCCAGATCCCGCTGTTGATTATTGATCAGAGAGGAGTCTCGATCATGTCTATATTATTCGTGAACCGTAGGGTGACACACTTAAGGTTCCATGAAGCGTTTGAGAGGATACGGAATACCGAAGAATATTTTGGGCAGCACCGAAATTGTTTCGGGGAAAATTGAAATAGTTCAAGGGGTTTTTCGTCGAATGGTTCTTAATAGAATTAAAAAATAATTTGAGGTGCTATATGCAAATGTTTGTTAATGGAATTAACAAATATAAATAAAGAAATAAAAATATTTAATTTATTTATTAGAGAAAAACCTTTGGATTTTCTAAGTGGAAAATTAAGGGAGCATGAGTGGGTGTGAGTGGAGCTTCCACTCACATGAAGAGGGAAGAGGTGGGGGGCACACAATGGCTGGCCGCACCCCCCCTCTTGGGCTGCCTCCCCCTCCCCTATAAAAGGAGGGTGAGAGATCCTCTTCCTCACACACTTGTCCCACCTCCTTTCCACTCTACCCGCTGCTCCATTCTATGGTCTCCGTCTTGGCGAAGCCCTGACCGTGGGATTATTCACCACCACCACGATGTCATGTTGTTGGAGTTCCGAAGGATCCTCTACTTCCAAAACCCCGCTGGATCGAGGGAACGGAGGTCTTCATCGAGCTGAACGTGTGACAGATTACGGAGGCACCGCCGGATTGCGGTGCACTTATTCTCGCTCTCTGGATCGGCGTGAGTACGACTACGACAACAACGAGATTTTATCTTGTACCACTTAGAGTCTTCGAGGGTATGTTATTCTAAGACTCTTTCTCCCTATTACCTTTCATCTCCTAGATTAGATCTTGACCACTCGGGTTTATCGCGCGTAGGAAATTTTTGTATTCTATGCAACCTACCCTTCAGTGGTATCAGAGCCGGATCTATGCGTAGATGATTTGTACGCGTAGAACACATAGGAGTATGTGGGCGTTGATGATCATGTTTTTGCCTCCTTGAGTTTTTATGATCTTAGTGGCATAGTAGAATGAAGCTGCCCTAGACTAAGTTTACGTATACTATGTACGCGGGAATTGTCTCACTTGTGACTGAGGGGGTGTCCGTTTTTCCTACTATAGTTAAGATCTAATCTACAAACGGTTGTTAAAAATATGGTTTATCAACATTGTGGCTCTTGTGCGTAGGTATAGTTCTATCCTCGTAAGCCCAAGGCACATAAAATATGCAAAAATAAATTAGAGGTGTCTAACTTGTTTTTGCAGGCCATGTGATGTGATATGGTCAATATTACAAACATTATGTATAAGATGGTATCTTTTGTAAATGATTGACATACCGGCTGGAGCCATATGGTTGTCTTAATTTTATGGCATGCGTGATGTATATCATATCCATGTGATATGTTGTAATGGACAATCAAGATGGAGGTGCCACGGACCTTGGTGCCACGCTGGTGGAATGACAGAGATCATACCATTATGCACAAGATGGAGATCAAGTGCAAGAAGGACCATATCATATCACATTATCCATGCATGTGATGTTAATCCTTTTTTTGCATCTTATTTTGCTTAGATCGTGACGGTAGCATTATCAGATGATCCCTCTCACTTAATATCAAGATAATAATGTGTTCTTTCTTAAGTATGCCCCGTTAATACAGTTCGTCGTTTCGAGACACCACGTGATGATCGGGTGTGATAAACTCAATGTTCACATACAACAGGTGTTTTCAAGCCTAGCATGTACATACATGGCCTTGAAACACACGCAATACTACGGTTCTACTTGGCGAGCCTAGCATGTACAGACATGGCCTCGGAACACGTAACCGAAAGGTAAAGCATGATTCATATGGATGATATGATGAACATAGTTCGCCTTTGCAACTACACCCTCTCACGTGATGATCGGTTTCGGTGTAGTGAATTTGGTTCGTGTAATCAAAAAAGACGAATAAGATGGATGTTGTTTTTGAGTGGGACTTCATGGGATAATTTTAGAATTAACTTGAACTTAATTTATCAAAAAACTAGTCTAAATAGTGTTTGCAAATATGTTGTAGATCATGGCACCACCCACCTTCAATATCAATATGTTCATGGAGAGAGAAAAACTAGCGAACAATGCAAGCAACTTTACCAACTGGGACTTAACCTGAGGATTTTAATCACCACTTGCAAGAATCTCTATGTGCTTGATGCACCGCCAGGTGACCCACCCGCTAATGATGCTTCCGATGAATATAAAAATGTTTATCTGACTCAACAAGAAGACCACAGTATAGTTCATTGCGACATCCTTTATGGATTAGAGCCAGAGCTGCGAAAACGTTTCGAGAACAATACTGCCTTTGCAACAATGGGAGAATTGAAATTCATTTTCGATACCCATGCCGAAGTTGAGAGTTATGACTCTTCAGAAAAGTTCTTTAGCTGCATGATGTAAGAGAACAGCTCCGTTAGTGAGCACGTACTCAAGATGTCTACTTACGCTGATAAACTCATAGCCTTGGGAATAACGATTCCCAATGAGCTACGGATACATTGTGTTCTCCAATCTCTGCCACCTAGTTACAAGAACTTTGTGATGAACTATAGTATGCAAGGCATGAAGAAGACTCTTCCTGAGCTTCTCTCGATGCTTAAAACTGCTGAAGTGGAGATCAAGAAAGAACATCAATTGTTGATGATCAATAAGAACCACTAGTTTCAAGAAAGGCAAGCCAAAGGTAAACTTCAAGAACGGTGGAAAATCTGTTGCTGCACCTGAGAAGAAAACCATGTATGTCCCTAAGCCTGAGACTGAGTGCTATTATTGCAAGGGCACTGGCCACTGGAAGCGCAATTGCCCCAAATATCTGGCAGATAGGAAGGCCGGCAAAGTAAACAAAGGTATATATGATATACTTGTTATTGATGTGTAACTTACTAGTACTCGCAGTAGCTCCTGGGTATTTGAGACTGGTTCGGTTGCTCACATATGCAACTCGAAATAGGAGCTGCATAATAAGCGACCAGTAGCAAAGGATGAGGTGACGATGCGCGTCGGCAATGGATCAAGGGTTGATGTGATCGCCGTCAGGACGCTACCTCTATGTTTACCATATGGATTAGTTATAAACCTCAATAATTGTTATTTGGTGCCTACATTAAGCATAAATATCATTTCTGGATCTTGCTTAATGCAGAGTGGTTATTCCTTTAAGTATGAGAACAATGGTTGTTCGATTTCTATGAATAATATCTTTTATGGTCACGCACCTGAGAAGAATGGTTTATTTCTTTTAAATCTTGATAGTATTGATACACATATTCATAATGTGAATGCCAAAATAATTAAGTTAAATAATGATATTGCTACTTACATGTGGGATTGCCGCTTAGGTCATATTGGTGTTAAACGCATGAAGAAGCTCCATTCTTATGGACTCTTAAAATCACTTGATTATGAATCATTTGAAACATGTGAACCATGCCTTATGGGCAACATGACTAGAACCCCGTTTTCTGGAACTATGGAACGGGTGACAGACTTAATGGAAATCATACATACTGATGTCCGTGGACCAATGAGTGTATTGGCGCGCGGTGGAGATCGTTAGTTTGTCACTTTCATAGATGATTTGAGTAGATATGGGTATATTGACTTAATGAAACACAAATCTGAGACATTTCAAAAGTTCAAAGAATTTCAGTGTGAAGTTGAAAATCATCATAACAGAAATATTAAATTTCTATGATCTCATCATGGAGGTGAATATTTAAGTTACGAGTTTGGCATGCATATGAAATAATGTGGAATAGTTTCACAAGTCACACCTGCCGGAACACCACAGCGTAATGGTGTTTACGAACATCGTAACCGTACTTTATTGGATACGGTTCGGTCTATGATGTTTCTTACAGATTTGCCACTATCATTTCGGGGTTATGAACTAGAGACCATTGCATTCACTTTAAATAGGGCACCATCTAAATCCGTTGAAACGACACTGTATGAATTATGGTTTGGAAACAAACCTAAGCTATCATTTATAAAAGTTTGGGGATGCCATTTTTATGTGAAGAAGCTTCAACCTAATCAACTCGAGCCCAAAGAGAAATGCGTCTTCATAGGATACCCTACGGAAACTATAGGGTACACCTTCTACCATAGATCTGAAGGCAAGATTTTTGTTGCCAAGAATGGATCCTTTTTGGAGAAGGAGTTTCTCTCGAAAGATGTGAATAGTACGAAGGTAAAAATCGACGAGGTTATTAAACCTTCTATTCTTGGAATGGCGAGTAGCACAGCGCCGAAAGTTGTTCCCGTGCCGAACCCGTCAGTTCAAGAGAGAGCTAATGATCAAGATCATGAAACTCCAGAAGAGGAAACTACAGTGCCTCGCAGGTCAAGTAGGGATCGTACAGCTCCTGAACTGTATGGGAATCCCGTATTGAACTTCATGGTAGATGGAGGTGTTGAACCTGCGACGTATGAAGAAGCGATGATGAGCCCAGATTCCAACTGATGGCTTGAAGCCATGAAAACCAAAATAGGATCCATGTACGAAACCAAGTTTGTACTTTGGTGAACTTACCCGATGAACGCAAGACCGTTGAGAACAAATGGATATTTAAAAAGAAAACTGACGCTGATGGTAACCTAACCGTCTATAAAGCTCGACTTGTCACAAAAGATTTTCGACAAATTCAAGGAGTTAACAACGATGAGACTTTTTCACCGGTAAAGATGCTGAAGTCAGTTAGGATTCTGTTAGCAGTTGCTGCATTTTTCGATTATGAAATCTGGCAGATGGTTGTCAAAACGGCGTTCCTTAATAGTGACATTGAGGAAGATTTGTATATGAGGCAACCCAAAGGTTTTGTTGATCGTAAGGATGCTCAAAAGGTGTGGAAGCTTCAATGTTCCATTTATGGACTGAAGCAAGCATCCCGGAGTTGGAACCTCCATTTTTATAAGGTGATCAAAGGGTATGGATTTGTCCAAATATACGAAGAAGCTTGGATTTACAAGAAAGTGAGTGGGAGCTCTGTAGCATTTCTAGTACTATATGTGGATAACATATTGTTGATTGGAAATGACATAGAACTTTTAAAAAGCGTAAAAGGTTATTTGACCAGTAGTTTTTCGATGAAAGACCTCGGTGAATCAGCTTATATATTAGGCATCAAAATCTACAAGGATAGATCAAGACACTTAATTCGACTTTCGCAAAGTACATACCTTGACAAAATTCTGAAGAAGTTCAGAATGGACGATAGTAAGAAAGGGTTCTTACCAATGTTGAAAGGCAAAACGTTGAGTAAGACTCACTGTCTAGCTACAACAGAAGATAGAGAAATAATGAATAAGATTCCCTATGCTTCAGCCATAGGTTCTATCATGTATGCTATGCTATGTACAAGACCGGATGTGGCACATGATATTAGTTTGACTAGTAGGTACCATTACGATCCAGGTTTGGAACACTTGACAGCGGTCAAGAATATCTTTAGGTACTTGAGAAGAACTAAGGATATGTTTCTCATATATGGCGGTGAAGAAGAGCTCATCACAATATGTTATGTCGATGCTAGCTTTGACACTGATCCGGATGACTCTAAGTCTCAGTCCGGCTACGTATTTGTTATGAATGGAGGAGCAGTAAGCTGGAGGAGTTCCAAGCAATCCGTGGTGGCGAGATCATCAACAGAAGCAGAATATGTTGCTGCCTCGGAGGCAACAAAGGAAGCAGTTTGGATGAAGGAGTTCATTTCCGAACTAGGCGTGGTTCCGAGTGCCTTGGATCCAATAGTTATCTATTGTGACAACAATGGTGCCATAGCCAATGCTAAGAAGCCAAGGTCTCACAAGAATTCCAAGCATATCAAGCGTCGTTTTCACTCCATCTGTGAACATGTCGCGGATGGGGATGTTAAGATTTGCAAAGTACATACTGATATGAATGTGGCAGATCCATTGACTAAACCTCTCTCAAAGGCAAAACATGACCAACACCAGAACTCAATGGGTGTTAGATTCATCACTATGTAATATAGATTATTGCCCTGGTGCAAGTGGGACACTAAAGGGAATATGCCCGAGAGGTAATAATAAAATATTTATTATGTTATTCCTTGTTTATGATAGATGTTTATTTCTCATGCTAGAATTGTATTAACCAGAAACGTTAATACATGTGTGACTAATAAACAAACCAACGTTCCTAGTGAAGCCTCTCTTTTAACTAGCTCGTTGATTAACAGATGATCAAGGTTTCCTGATCATAGACATTGGATGTTGTTAATAACGGGATCATGTCATTAGGAGAATGACGTGATGAACTTAGACCCTAACTAAGTATAACAATACGATCAGGTCATTTAGTTTTGTTGTTATGTCTTACATTCGGAGTAACATTATTCCTTAGACCATGAGATCATGTTAATCACTAATACCAAAAAGAGTACTTTGATGACATCAAACATCACACCATAACAGGGTGACTATAAAGGTGGCGTTAGGTATTTGGAAAGTGTTAGTAGAAGCTCATGGATCAAGAGTGGGATTTGTCCATCCAAAATGATGGAGACATATACTCTGGGCCCTCTCGGTGATATCACATCGACACCGCTTGCAAGCACATGACTAGGTCACAAGGATGTGGTATCCCGGGAACGAGAAAAGATTACTTGTCGGGTAACGAGATCGAACAAGGTATGGTTGATACCGATGATCAGATCTCGGACAAGTAAAATATCGCGAGACAAAGGGAAATAGTTGCGACGTTGAAGGTTCACATGATCAGGAGAGTCATCGTTGAATATATAGGAGTCATCACAGATCTCCACATCCCGATGTTGATTATTGATCAGAGAGGATTCTCGATCATGTCTATATTATTCGCGAACCGTAGGGTGACACACTTAAGATTCGATGAAGCGTTTGAGAGGTACGGAATACCGAAGAATATTTTGGGCAGCACCGAAATTGTTTCGGGGAAAATTGAAATAGTTCAAGGGGGTTTTCGTCGAATGGTTGTTAATAGGATTAACAAATGATTCAAGGTGCTATATGCAAATGTTTGTTAATGGAATTAACAAATATAAATAAATAAATAAAATGTTTTATTTATTTATTAAAGAAAAACCTTTGGATTTTCTAAGTGGGAAATTAAGAGAGCATGAGTGGGTGTGAGTGGAGCTTCCACTCACATGAAAAGGGAAGAGGTGGGGGCACACCATGGCTGGCTGCACCCCACCTCTTGGGCTGCATGCCTTCCCCTCCCCTATAAAAGGAGGCTCAGAACTCCTCTTCCTCACACACTTGTCCCACCTCCTTTCCACTCCACCCGCTGCTCCATTCCATTGTCTCAGTCATGGCCAAGCCCTGGCCGTGGGATTCTTCACCACCACCACGCCGTCGTGCTGTTGGAGTTCCGTAGGATCCTCTACTTACACTACCCCGCTGGATCGAGGGTACGGAGGTCTTCATCGAGATGAACGTGTGACCGATTACGGAGGCACCGCCGGAGGCTCCAGCTAGAGAGAAACCCCGGGTCCTTGAAAACCGTGTTCTTGGGGCATCGAAGGTGGCTTCGTAAGGATGACCCATGCAGAAAACGCAAAGATCTGTTCAACAATGAAGTTGAGATGCGAAGAGCCCCACGTCAAAGGAGCGGCGAGGAAATCGACGAGCTGTTGAAGAAATGGAAAGAGAGCCCTGTGCCGGGAATGAAGCGAAAGGCGTCGGCGCCGTTAGAGGGTGTATGGAAAACAAGGTCTGTTCTCTGGGGCCTGAGGTACCGGAAGATTCTCCGCACGCCTCACTGCCTTGACCTCATGCATATCATGAAAAACGTGTGCGAGAGTCTGCTTGGCACCCTGCTCAACATGCCGGGGAGGACCAAAGATGGGCCGGAAGCAAGGAACGACTTGAGATTTTTGAATATCAGGGGCGAGCTCCACGGAGGAAAACCGGATGATGATGACGATGATGATGATGATGTGTTAGATGGGACGGAAGGTCGCCGCAAGGGCAAAAAGGCCAAGAAGACGGAATATTACTGTCCCCCTTCGTGCTTCACGCTAAGCGAGAAGGAGATCGACCAATTCTTCAAGTGCCTCTTTGGAGTAAAATTTCCTTACGGTTATGCGGGGAAGATAAGCAGATACCTAGACGTACCAAAGCAGAAGTTCAGCGGGATGAAGTCTTACGACTGTCACGTGATGATGACGCAGATACTTCCAGTTGCAATTCGAGGGATAATGGACGAGCACGTCCGCGAAACGCTGTTTGGACTCTGCAACTTTTTCGACGTCATCTATCGAAAGTCGATTGGCGTGAAGCAACTCGCAAATCTATAGGAAGAGATCGTGGTGATACTACGCGAGCTTGAGATGTACTTCCCGCCCGCATTCTTCGACATTATGGTGCATCTCCTTGTCCATGTCGTGGATGATATCATCCAGCTCGGGCCGCAGTTTTTACACTCCATGATGGCGTTCGAAAGGATGAATGGTTCCATCAAAGGATACGTCCGCAACAGGGCCCGTCCAGATGCAAGCATTGCCAAGGGCTTTCTGGCAGAAGAGTGCATCTCTTTCTGCACGAATTTTCTAGACAAAGATGAGAACACTGGTCTGCCCGTAAACAGGTACTTTGGCAGGCTCGCTGGATGGGGACACCGCGAGGGCCAGTGCGAAATGAATGTCGACTTTCAGGGCGACGCAACGACTTTGACAGAGCAAACCTAGTCGCGCTACAACATCTAACAGTGGTCGATCCTTGGTTGGAAGAGCACAAAATGTTAATCACGAAGTATTACAGTGAACGGGGACAACATAGGACCGAAGCAGAAATAATCAGAGAGCACAACATCCATTTCACACAGTGGTTCAGGGAGAAGATTATGACCGATCCCCCAGAGACGCCTTATTCTGAAGACGAAAAACTCATACTCACATTGTCACAAGGCCCCGCACATAGCCTCATGACATATCAGGCATACCATATAAATGATACACATTCTACACGGCAAATAAGGACCGGAATTGCGAATACCAGAACTCGGGGGTAACAATGGAATCATTAACAGGTGACGTCAAGGAAAGATACTATGGTAGGATCGACGAGATATGGGAACTCGACTACTGCGGGGAGAAGGTGCCAATGTTCCGTGTCACATGGGCAAAGAGCGTCAGGAAAGAAGGACAATATTTCACCACCATGGTTATACCTGAAGCCAAATCCGGCACGAATGTCACCGCAAAAAATGAGCCATGGGTCTTGGCTAACCAAGTGGACCAATGCTTCTTCATTACCAACCCGACAAGGCCTAGCCGTGTTGTCGTGCAGAGAGGCAAAAGAAGCATCATCAGAATAGATGGAGTATCAAACGAGCAAGACTTTGACCAGTACGGGGACCCAAAAATGGAAGATGACAACGACGATGGAACGAAATACACAACAAGAAGAAGCAGGACAACGCTACCTACAGGTCACCCATTCCACCAAAGAAGTCACGGTGTTCCGGGACTGAATTACTCAATCGCGACAAAGAAGGGAAAGAGAATTGTAAAACGGTAGCTCTAAGAACAGCAATATATGTGCCGTGTGTTTGCATGCATTTGAGGAAGTGATGACAATGCATGATAATGTATTTTCTATGCATGCACTAAGATATGATGTTTAAATTAATCAACACATGAACTGAGATTTTATTTTGAAATTTATATTGATTTATATGAATTTATGTTGATTTATATTGTGTTTTCCAAAACTATTCAAAAAATGGGGTGTGGGGGATTCGAACCCGGGTGTTGGGGCACATCACAGTATCAACCACTGGGCTAACGAAGCAGTTGTGATATTGAGAGGCAATGCTTCCTTTTGAACATATGTTGCGAATAGGCGTGGCGCACCGCGCCGTTGTGCGCCACGGTTTAGTAATGTGTGGCGCACGTCAGTGAGGTCCGTCGCGGCTATCTAATGCGCGGCGCACCTTTAGGTCGTGCGTCACGGCTATCTAATGCGCGGCGCACCTAGACGCGGTGCGTCACGGGTATAGCTGATATAGATCGAGCTAGGGCGCCCGGCCGTTCCTTCTTCTTCCCTTTCTCTCCATCGCGATCCCCTTTCTTCAATCTCTCCGATCGCCGCCACCGTCCCCTCCCGTCTAGCACCGCTGCCCGCACGCCCTAGCCACCGCTGCCCGCATCGCCGCCACCGTCCCCTCCTTGTTGGCCACCGCAAGATCTAATCGCGTCGCCCCCCTGTTCTAGCGTCGATCCACTGCCCGCATCGCCGCCACCGTCCCCTCCTTGTTGGACACCGCACGCACGCCTCCGCTGCCCTAGCCACCGCCGCCCAACGCCCTAGCCCTAGTCACCCACCGTCCCTCACATCTGCCCGAGAGGGAGGAGTACAAGAGGAGGAGGAGTCCCAGGAGGAGGGGGAGTCGCCCGCACCGTCTTCCTCGACACCATCGCCCGCGGCGTTTCATTGAGAGAGGAGGGACCATCGCCCGCGCCGTTGCAGTGAGAGAGGAGGACGGAGGCCGTCGCACCGTCTAGGACTATCGCCCGCGTAGTCTTCCTCGACACCATCCAGGACCAAGTCCCTGGCGTGAACAACTACACCGTGCCCCAGGTAAGCCCCCTCCTCCTCCCCTCCCACACTGTTTTTATTCCGAAACTCAAAATCTCTCTGCATTTCTGTTGAAGAATGCTCTCTGAATTTGCTTACACATGTTTGTTTTCCTTGCCATATTTACCATGATTGTTGAAGAAACGCAGCTTTCTATACAACTGAATTAGCCATGTCCTATACTCCTATGAGTCGATTACTCTACGCGAGAAGTCTTTTTCGTAGCTGCTGGCTAAGGCACCATCGGCTTGCTATATACTGGAAGTTACCTTTGGATGCTTAGCAAACCAAGAAATAAATGTAGTACTCCGTTTATGGTGACAGACGATAAGGAACATGTGCAAAAAAAATTATGTGTTTTTTAGTGTCGATTATCTATTTGCTGTTTTTGATGAAAATTGTCCATGGTCAGTAGGAATTCCATAGCGTCGTCTGGCCGTTAATTAGGGGAGTGTAAGCAGTCCAAAAATATGATAGGAGGCCAGCTGCTTGCATATTTCCATATTTCTGTATGCATAGGCTGAATGCTTTGTTTACTGTAACAGGATTTAGTACCAAAATGAGGATATACAATACTTAACTTTTGCGCTTGCTTCTGTCCTCATACATTTTTCATAGATCTGTACATCGTTGGAAACTATTACACTGATAAGCATTGATCTCTTTTTTATGTTATTAAACATGTCATAATCCGAACATTGTCATGCAACATTCTCATAATTTAAAGTCCAGAAGTGACCAGTTATACATGTATTTGCCTGGCTTAGAAACATGGATTAGAGACAGGGTTTTTGTTCCAATAAAATTGGCTCCAATGATTTATTTTTTTGTCATGTCACAATTATAAAAGATGTTTGGTCAAATAGTCTCACATAGTAATTTTTGCACCTCATGGTAAACCATCCTTCTTAATAGCTAAATATAATTTGAACCAGTTTGGGTTGTCACCTGGGGTCTAACGTAGACCTTTTTCATAGTTAAAATGTCATAGACCATCTCGTATCTACTTTGCACAGATATAAACTATCTGAATTTTATTTACGTAATAGAATTCGTGAAGGACACTACCCCAACCTGGGTAGTGGCCTGGTAGTTGAAGATCAGTAATTTTCAAATGGATTGTCCCAACGTGATATCTGGTAAGTACAATATAAGTTATAGAACAACACCATGTGCTGGTGAATGAGTAAAACATAGAAATGTGATGCATATCGGATCCATATGCAATTCAGCCACAAGCTCCAACCATGTCAAGATTTTCAGTTTTGGCGTCGAAACATGTAGAGTGTCTTTGGTTTCCCACCAACTAGGATTGGGTGGTCGGGTCCGCTCCTTGCGCACACCCCTGCTCAATGTCGTCGTTGACTAGAAGGCAGCAGCCATGGTTGCAAAAACTCTATATAATGGACCACTTCTGTAACTAATATTCTGATAAACAAACCGACACCAAAAACAGTAGAGACCAAGTGAAATTCTATTATGCTAGACAGACAGGAGCTGCAATTCTTACATCAGCTATTTCATATGCATGAGAACTTGCTGATGTATTTACATGCACATCATAACTTGGAAAAAAACAGAAAAACATGGAATATTGTATTGTACTGTACTAGATAGGGTTATACTTGTCTGATGATTTACAAGGGAACACATAAAGCTATTCAGTTCTTGAAATTGCTGCTGCTTTTCAGTTCTTGAAATTGCTGCTGCTTTTGCTTGCTGCTTGTTCCTGAGAATTTGTTGTTGCTGTTACTTATCATATCCAATCTCTATAAAAGTGTGTACTTAGAGATCATATTGGTTGTTTTTGCTGCTAAGTTGTTGCCATGTTGTTCATGAGAAATTGTTGCTGCTAGGCTAAGTTTGTTTGGCAGGTACTGGTGTTGGTACCGGTGATATAATTTTGATGGATAAAAAATGATCTTCTAGGACTGGTGCTAGTGTTGTAGGACTGGTGCTGGTACTGGTGTTGGATAAAATTTTGCAGATAATAAAAATTGTGCTGGTGTTGGCCTAAAGAATCTGTCCGGCCATCGAGCCGTTTATTACTTTGCAGGGAATTCAAATGAGTTACCCATTTTCGCCGAAATGTTGATTAATTTCCGTTGTGGCGATAATCGGGCATTCTAGTGTTAGAAAATTAGCAAAGGTCATGCCGGATTTTTCGGTGAATTTAGGACTTAGCCGGTTTCCCGTGATCGAGTAGTATGTCGATTTTTTGTTGCCTTTAGATTAACCAATAATTTCCCCCTTCAGAACATGGCACACAACGACGAGGCCGGCAGTTCTAAGCCGTTCTGGGAAATCTCCGAGGAAGAAGATGAGCAATACGACCCGACGGCGGATGCCGGGGCTGACGCGGCCACTAGCGGTGGCGACGAGGATGACGCCACGACTAGTGGCGCTGGTGATACCACTAGTGGCGCCGCCGGCGAAAATGACACCACTGATGCCGGCGGTCAGACAGATGGTGGTAGCCAAGCCAAGAAGAAGACGACAACGAGAAAACGGAAAAGGAATAGTCTCCGCACCTACCGTGAAGAGATCACGGAAATTGATAGCAATGGGTATCCTATCGCGCCCGAGTCGGTGGTCAAAGGATTCGGAAACCAAATTGGTTGCATTGTCCAGGTCAATGTCAGGATCACCACCGATTATCTAATGAAAGAAGAGAATACCCATTGTCGGGTTGTTCTCTTTAGAAAGCTGCACGGACGATACTTGTACCAGCATCCGCCAGAAGAGCTGTTTAAGTACAGTAACGACAATATGGAGGGGAATCCGGTCAACAATGCCGCAATTGGTAAGATGAACACCTCCTTGGCCAACTGGAAACACCGGGTGAAGGATGCGGTCTTGAACCCCAAAAAAATCTTGGAGGAGGTTTTAGCGAGTGAGCCGAACATCACCGAAGCTGAACTCCGGGACTTCAAGATACTTTGCGAGAGCGAAGTCGCCAAGGCTAAAGATGAATGGGGGCAGAAGATGCGGGGGTTGAACATAGGTTCCCACAAACTGGGATGCGGCGGTTACAGAGCGGCGATTCCCAATTGGGAGAAGGAGGACGCCAAACGTGCAGCACAGGGCATCCCTGACCCCCTCGCAAGGTACTCGCCGCGGACAAAAAACTTCATTAGGGCACAGGGTATACTACCGATGATGAGAAGGTGAAGAAGTTTTATGAAAACTTGGTAAGTAAATACACCACCCTAATTAGTTTGCTCTCGACGATCAAGTCGATTGCATCATAGTGTACTGGTGGAATTCTAAACGGTTCACGCTAATTATGCAGAACGCAGAAATCGAAAGTGATGGAACCTCGGCATCCATGTCGTCGCTTCACGGCCCGTGGGATGACCATTTGAACAGGGCGATGAACGTGACGAAGGGGAAGGATATGCACAAAAGGTCGTCAGGTGGCCGAGTTTGTGGCTTGGGCATGACGACGAAGCTCAGAGAGTACTACAAAGAGCCCAAGGAGGCGAGAAGAATAGAAGGAGGACCGTCAAAGATATCCAACGTGACGAAGCCCGCGATCGCGAGATTGCAGACCTCAAGTCCAAAGTTGTCGATATTCCGAATATTGTCAAAGAAGCGTTGGCAGAACAAATGGGCAGCGTTTTGCCTACCCTCTACGATGTGGTTACTCGATGGGATCAAAGAGGTCGAGTGGGGCCGTGCCCGGTGCCTAGCGTGCAGGGCAGCAACTCAAGAGACTTGTCCAGAGTCTCGCCGGCCAACGCCGCGGTGGCGGACCCACTGGTGACTCCGCCCGCCTACAACACGGTGCCGATGGTGACTCCGCCCGCCTCTAGCCGCCTGACCATCCGTTGCGCGCCCACAGTGGGCGGTCCTCCGCCAAATGAAGAGCGTGCACCAACGAACGACCGAATGGTCATCAGTTGCACGCCCGCCGCCGGCGGTCACTCGCCAGTCATCACTAGCACGCCCGCTGTCGTTGGCCCCTCGCCACTATAGGAGCTCGACACCACCGTCAGTCAGGTAAATAGTTAAGCGTTGGAGCGTCGATCTTCCTTTGCCTTAGACTGGCATCTCTGACGCCATACATGTTTTCTGCAGAACGCCAACGTTCCATGCACTCTCCTACACACAGTGGACGGCATGTTGAAGGATCCTGTTGTGGGTATGATCGTTCAACCGGCAACCCGCGGGTTCCACAATAGGCCGATGCGCGAAGACGTATATAGAGTTCGATTGCTTCAGGTGCTGGCGGGCTATGACGACTTGTTGCCTCCCATTCAACCCTACCAGGAAGAAGATTACCCCCATACCCTGACGCTGCTCTAGTGCCTACCTTGGAACATGGAATGGCCGAAGAGCCAGATTCGCCTGGTGAAGAGGGGCGCACCCCACAGACATCGCCTCTAGAACTACCGGCGTGAGGCACCACCTCGAAAACAACCCCTCTAGAAGCGCGGGGAGCGGAGCCATGGCAAGACCGTCGTATCGCCGTCGCCTACCCCTGACATGGAGATTGCACAACACCCGGCGGATGACGATCTTGATGCCATGGAGTTTATCGCTGATGACTTTGATGGCGGAGATTACATTGCTCCTCCCCCAGAAGAACCCTACCATAGCACGGAGGATCGTGCTGAGGCTCCTCCCGCGGATAAATCCAATTGCAAGCGTCTATTCGGGTCTCAGGAAGACACGCCTCCAGATGTCGCCCCCTGCACCAAGACTCAGAAAAGCACGAAGGGAGGAGTTATTTTCAGCCCTGGCACAATCCGTAAGGCGGCTAATGAGGAGATTGACAAGGAGTGCATTGCGAAAGCGCCGAAGCCGCGGAAAAGAGGACCTATATCCAAGGCCGCAAAGTCCGCGAGCCAGCCTACTAATATGCCGCTCCGTGTTCAGGACGGGCCACCTACATCTAAGCATACGCCGAAGATGCATGTGATGGGTAAGCCTATGCTTAACTAGAACAAACTCAAGGCCGCAAGTGGGGATATGCGGAGTTTGCATGACAACATTCATTTTCCTTGAATCGCGCGTTGTTGAATCCAAGGATCCATCATACCTGGTTTTCATTGCCATGGTGCCAAAGGACTTCGGCTTCGTCGAATCAACCGGCGCGGATAGGGTAGTACTGCGGTTTTCGGACATCTTTGATATGTTCCATAGCAATCCGCTGCACTACTCCATGGTCCACCTATACTCGCTCAGTCTGGCGGTGCAAGTCAGCAGGTATAATACACCGGGCATCGCGAGAGTGGACCCCTTCTACATGCGCCACGACGTGTTGTGCTCCGTTGGGAACCAGGTAGTCGCGTAGACATATCTCCGGAACTTTATGCTGGCGAACCAGACCAAGGATTACATCCTCATGCCTTACTTTGCCGGGTAAGTCGATATTCTTAGCCGAATCGAAAGTGATTTTCTTTAGATTTTCATCGCTCCTTTCCAACACTTTGATTGGATTTTTCCGCGCAGATATACACAATGCACACTCATCTGCATTTGTATCACTCATTCGCATGCCACGTATCTCGACTCAGGGAGTGCGGTAAAGAAAGACTACTCCAACGTGAAGAAAGTTTTGAATAATGCTCTCGCCGGCTACCACGCAAAGGGGGGCATAATCGATACGGAGAAGGTCGTTCAGGGCGCTCGGGTGTTCACCCACACGACGACTTTCGCGTACGTCAAGCAGCCGACAGGCAGTAACCGAGACAACTACTATGTCCTCCATCATATGCGGGCGTACGTCCGGGATCAACAGTACCTTGCCCTGCCTACTCAAGTCCAACAATGGGCCTCCCGCTTGTCGATGGTCGGCGATGCCAAGGTTAGAGAAGAGATATATGATATCCAGAAGTGCTTTGCCACGAAAATCCTTCATGAAGTGGTGAACAGGAGTGGGACATTTTACTCCCGGTTCACCATACCAAACCGCGACATAGATAGCTACCTAGCAACTGCATGTGACGACAAGCCCTTCATCACTCCGAAGGGTTGTCCCGTTGTAATCCCTGGGCGGACGAGTCAGAAGGAGTGAGAACTATTGTAAGGCTTGCTACATTTCCTAAAATTAGTTAAAATCAATCGTTAGGGTTATGAATCGTCCATCATGTAACATATGCTCAATTATGTCAATGCTTAATTATCTTTCTTTTTATTATCGCGGTCCTACTTCTGATGTTCGTTCGATCTTTTGAATAAATAAATGCCGATGATTACAAGAGTTGGTTCACACTAAGATGGCCTTGGTGGTCTGGGGGCGCCTTGTGATTTTCACAAAGTTAGGATCTTGTGCATCCCACTTGGCGCACCCGGTCCACCAAGTCCGCCTGTATGTGTCCACCATAAATATGAGGCAGACATCGTTACGGTTATGAATCGTACATCGCTTGATTATCTTGTTTTTTGTCATTGCAGTTTTACTTCTGATGATCGTTCGATCTTTTGAATAAATATGCCGATGATTAAAAGAGCTGGTTCATACTAAGATGGCCTGGGTGGTTCGGTGCGCCTTGTGATTTTCACAAAGTTAGGATCTTGTGCATCCCACTTGGCGCTCCGGGTCCACCTAGGCTGCTTGTATGTGTCCACCCTAAATATGAGACACACATACCGATGACCATCTTGTTCCTGTTAAGAGGTACTACAGGCGGTGGTGATCCGGGGAAAGGAGGAAGATGATTTTCCTATTGAATTATCGTTCAACAAGATTATGAAAATCATGAAACTTCTGAAAAACTTCAGATTTATACTTAAGAAAGTAGATCCACGTGAATTTACTGAAATCATCGATAAAATTGACATAATATTTCTTTCGCCAATAGACTCTTGGGCATGGCCCCACACATCTGAAAAAATAAGCTCCAAAGGACCACTAGAATTGCTAAACGACTTAGGATAAGAAAGTTGACGATTTACAAGAATCACAGACAGAATTATCAACAGACACACTTGAACATGGAAGATTATTCTTGCTAATGACTTTCTTGACAATGACTTTCTTGACAATGAGAGAAGATGGATGACCTAAACGAGCGTGCTACCTCTCTTGGCTTGGTTTGGTGACACCAAAAACATGCTTGCTTGGACTCAAGTTGTGGACGAAAGTGGATAGATCCCTCTCCTACACCTGCCTTGGAGAAGGGTTTTCCTCGTTGCCTGATCCTTAATAAGAAAGGAATTCGGGTGAATTCCAAAATCAGAATTATCACGAGCAAGACGATGAGCAAATAATAGACTCTTATGTAACATCCCAAATTTGCTAAATTAGGGAGTGTGGTGTTGTGTTCATATCATACATGCATGAAACATAAATTTAATAATGTTTGAAACAATTTAAATTAAATGGTTTGAGAAAATCTCCACAAATAGTACTTAAAATGGGTTCCAAAATCTTGTATTGAAAAATATTTCAAATACACCAAAGAAAAACATGGTGAGGTTGGAACTTTTGTATGGTTTCCAAAATGTATTTTTGCTAATTTTTTCCTTGCAAAAAGGCCCTCAAGCATTCAAATGGATTGCTGTTTGAAAGGCAGAAGGGCTTCTTTGTAATTTCTAGGAAAAACAGGGGGTTATCGAAAATGCTCCTTTGTCTTCTTCCTCAGGCCAGTAGGAGCACCTGCGTGACCTCACCGCCGCCGTTGAAGCCACCTCCTGCTTGCTCCTTCTGTGAGGATAAGGCCGAGGAGAGAAGCCGCGGCCTCCTCTATCTCCTCCTCCCCTCGGAACCCCTCTCTCTACCTCTCTTCACGTGCAGAAGACCCAAACCCTAACCCTACCCGTCGCCCGACGCCGCTCGCCGCCGGCGATATGGCCGCTCCAGCGCCCCGCTGAGCGTATCATCATCACCGCCACATCCTCCTCGTCCGCATCGAGCACGTGCAGCAGCCGGAACGCCCGGGAGGGCCCCAATTCCTCGCCTGCCATCCGCCACGGCCGCCGCCGTTTCCTCCTCGCCGGCGTCGATTGCCGCCATCCCTCTCAGTGTCGTTGATGCCATCATGCTCACGGTGAGCTCCTGAGAACTCTGGTGCCCTCCAATCGCCTCCTCCCCCTCTATAGCTTCCCCACGCCGTGTTCCTAGCACCGCCGCCACGGATGCTTGCTGCCGGCGAGTTTTCCGGTGACCATTTGGTCAACCACCACCCCCCCATACGTTCGGCGTAGCCTTCTCTACAAAGTGGTGCACTCCGATTGGCGAATCGAGCGCCAGTTTGCCCGATTGCATCACGGCAGTGCCTCTGGGTCCTTTGATGACGTCACCTGGACGTCATAATCTTGTTTTGTTTGTTTCCTAGAAAATGTTTATTAATTACAGAAAATGTTTAAGATTTGTAAAATCAATAACTAATGTTTTATAATTCAGAAAAATAAAAGTGAGGTACCAAAATGTTTAGAAAAATATAGTCTACATGTTTATGTCACTTTCATACATGTTTGACAAAGTTCAAAAATGAGCAGTATTTAATGATGTTTAATTCATTTAAAAATAGAGAAAATAAGTTTTTATCCAATAAATTAAGAAAATTAAAAGTTATATATCAAATTGCTTAAAATGACAAATGCAATCTAGTTATGATGTTTTCAAACCCCTTTGAGCACTTTAACTTTGACTCGCTTTCAAAATTTTACGAAGTGCCCCTTTGGGGTATATTTCGGGCTAATTTCAGTATAACTGCATAACACACATCCGAACCCTAGCAACCCATTGAACTTGTCTAGGGCTTTATTTCAGTGCATTAAATTGCTCATGCATACATATTGCGCATTGCATCGATGCCATGTTTGATTGTTGTCTTTATTTCGGTGTTGTTTCCCCCTCGGTAGAACGAGACTCCGAAGTGAAGGCCAACAACTCCAATGGCGAATACTTGATCTTAACTGACAAGTCAAGCACTTATTCATGAAGTCTTTATCTGGTTTTCTTAACAAAGGCAAGCATAACCTCCTATCTTCTCATATATGGTTTTCGAAGTGTTTTGGAATCCTGTATATTGCATGCGGTTCAAAGTATTTATGGTTTTTAGATAGAGTTCTCCTATACTTGCTGCATCACCTAAATATCCTGATCCACTGCTCCTAGCAGCTATAGGTTTGTTTGTGCGCGCCTTGTTAAAGCCTGTGAGTCTTGCTTAGCCATGCCTAGTTGTGATCTGATCCGTCCGGTTGATGAATCTGGTCAATCCGTGAATCTACTTTGTCAGGTTGTTGTGTTTTGATTTATCTTTGATAACTTGACTAAATAACGGCATGGATGTGAGGCCACAATGGGTTGTGGCGTTTTGTCCTATTCATGCCCCTAGGAGCGAGTTCTCGCCTTCGAAGCCAAGACTGAGCGTGCAACCACACGCGGGGCCTAACAGACAACGCTCGACTAACTAGCTTGTTTGGTTCTATCCGTGAGTCACGTAGTTTGGGAGTTCCATCTGCGTGTGACTCAAAAACCTTTTGGAGGTGTTTAGGGCGTGACCGGGACAAGTGATGTACGTACACGGATCTTGATCCCGACTCACAGAACAGGTGCCGTCAAGAGGTGGCCAACTCCCTGTTGATGGGGTGGCCCTGTTTGGGTTGACTCATGGATAGGGCTCGACAAGGTAAAGGTCGTGGCCAGCCACCCTCTGCCGCGCTCCATGGAAGGGCGTACATGTGGCGTTAAGAGTCGAATGGTACGTGTGGGTAAAGTGTACCCCCTGCAGGGATAAATCTCCTCGGGAAGCCGTGTCCACGGTTACAGACGACTTGGCAACGGATTTTGTGATCATAGATAACTCTAACGGAATGACTAAAACTTGTTAAACAATGAATGAAGGGTGCCTCCCCGGAGATGCCGGGAGGAGTGATACTTGTTGCATGTGAGGTACTGGGAAATGATGTTGGTGGATGAAAAGATGATGATTTCAGTAGTTGTTTAGCTTTCTCGTGTGTTTTGAAAACACTCCTTAAGACGTGCTATTCTTCCTCGATTTGGAAAACAAAGATTGCTTTACGCAAAATAGCCATCATAAAACCCTTTCTGAAAGTAGCAGATATATAATAGGTTAACTAATTCTTGTTGAGTACCTCACGTACTCATGTTTGCTTCAACTTGGTTAAAGTGGAGTTACTCACTTCGGTGGTGTTTCAACATGGACATCGACGAGTAGTTTGGGGTTCCTAGGTAGCAGCCTGGAATCTATGGGCTGGGACGTCGCCTTATGTTGCGGCCTCTTAGGAATTTTTGGTTCTTGTTGATTAGCAACATAATTTGCCTTGTGTTATCGGATGTAATGTTGGGTCATGTGACCTCTGTTTGTAAAGCTATACACTAGTAACACCTGTTTAATACAACTTTCATGTCTAGAGTGCTGCTTTAATCGGTTATTGGTTTCGAGCCCGTTGTTATACAGTTTTGGCTATGCCTGCATAGTTGTCCCAGTCGAGGGGTTGTGTAGCCGATGATCCATGTCCGAGCCCGCCTGCCGATGTGATTCGGCCTGGGGCAAGGTAACCCCAGTAACCCTCGATTGTTGTTGCACTTTCTGGACACATAGCAGCTCTGTATAGCTTTGGTCCCGTTCCTTCATTTTCATCCGGCTCGTGGACGCTTGGTTATGCATAATCGGTTATGACTAGCATGGATACAAGGAGTAGTAGACCGTGGTGATTCGTCCTGCGTGCCAATAAATCCGGTCTGCCTGCCGTTGTTTGTTGCGGCCGGGGCTGGTAACCCTGAAGCCCTTGTGGGTCCATGACTAGGAGCACATAACAGTATGTATATCCCTGGGTCCGGGGTCTGACATCTTACTTGCTTGTGGAACATGGAGATTTTTTTTAATGTGGAGACTGCGATGAGGGGTACTATGTAATGGGTGACCAACATGGTGAATGTCCATAACTGACCCACTGGGTGGTGTGGACTTGCTCATTGCGATAGTACTTGTCGCATATGGTGAGCATGTGGAGATCCCCGGTGATGTGGTCCGTAGTTCCGGTGTCGATGTTACTGGGGTTGGTGTCGATGCCATAGTTGCTTGACATTGATGCAGCACCGGCACTCTTCTCGGTCACGCTAGATAAGTTCTTATTGAAACGCTTCCAACACTTCTGGGCCACATGGCCGACCTCACTGTACGGTTGCACCGCCTTGACTATAGCCACCACAGCCATGACAACCGCGATTCTGCTGATACTGGTGTCAACCGCCACCTCCAGATGGGCGGCCACCACTTCCTCCTTGATTGCCACCACCGCGACTGAAGCCACCATGATTGCCGCCACCGCGACAACCCCTGTCGTACGTACGTTAACACGAGCTATTTACTAAGAGCAACTAGCAGAGAACGTAGAAAGGCCAAACCCGTATAATTCTGACAGATTTACGGGCTGCGTTTGGTTTCTATGCCCTAACAGCACCCCTAAACGTGGCCCAGCTTAAGAACGCGACTCGGCGGCCCGACAATCACCGCCGCCAGCAGCTAAATATACGGGTTCGTCAGTCGTACTCAGGTCAAGACCCTTTCCAACTGTAGCCGCCTCTGCCTCAATCCATCCGCCAGCTCGCATAGCTCCGGTGAGCGATTCAGTAGCCACCCCGCCGCCTTAGCCCCCCTGCACTTTTTCCGCGATGGAGTCCAACGGAAACCCCTTCGCATCTCTCCCTCCCCTCCACATACCACCGCCGTCGAGCGAGGTCGGGCCTCGCATCGCCCCGCACGGCCTCGTCGATGGAGGCAACGGTGTGGCCCTCCGCCGCTCTGGTAGGGCATGGACCCGCTCGCGGACGGAGTTTTTCCCCCGTGGTCACATGCAAAAGTGTTTTGTGCCCTCATGGAGGACAGCAGCTCCGACGAGGAGTCTCTGGAGGAGCTGGGCCCCATGGAGACCGAGGAGGACCTCCTCCAGTTCGGGATCCAGAGGAGTGGCGACTCGGTGCCGCTACCAGCGGCATGTCGATGACTTCAACTAGCCAGCTGCAGTGCGTCCTCCGTGCGGACGAGGAGCTGCAACAGAAGAAGCAGTAGTGGGACGCCATTGATGCGTCCCAGTTCGTGCAGTAGGCTCCCTCCTCCAGCTGCGAGTCCTTCCTCGCACTGGTAGAAAATAGGCCTTCAGTCCCGGTTTGCAAAGGCCATTAGTCCCGGCCGCGCAACCGGGACTAAATATGCGCGACTAAAGACCCCCCTATAGTCGCGCCACTTACGGACCGCGGCTAAAGGCCCGTCCACGTGGGCGGGTGGCGTGCCCCGGGGGCGGAGGACCTTTAGTCCCGGTTGGACTCACGAACCGGGACTACATGCTATTTCCTTATTTCTTTAATTCATTTGGGTTTCTAATTATTTTTCACTCCCTTTTTTTCACTCCAATTTTTCACTCTCTTTTTTTAAGAATTTTTATTATTTGCTTAGTGTCTAACTACAATTATCTCTAGTCAAATTTCTTACTCGTGGTCAAACTTCCCGCTCGGTCACCCATCCTCCCACTACTCTAGCACTAGCACGCTTAACTTCCGAGTTCCATCCCGTCCCGCATCCAAGTGTTTCGCACGCATGTATGTGATACTAGTATCATATCAATCCTCTTAACATGATGGTCGATGCCACATTTCTTTATTGTCTGAATTTCAAATAAATCTTTTAATAAACAAAAGTAATGATGTAATTAATAACTTTGCATAAATAAATAAACATTAACTTTTTAATTTGTATTATTTCTAAAAAAATATTCAGAAAAATAAAACTAATTCATTTTAAAATCTTAAAATACTATTAATATATCAAAATATTCAGAAAAATAAAACTAATTCATTTTAAAATCTTAAAAATACAAATAATATATCAAAATATTCAGAAAAGTAAAACTAATACATTTTAAAATCTTAAAAATACAAATAATATATCAAAAAAATCAGGAAAATAAAACTAATTCATTTTCCCCTTTCCTAAATGCAAAATAAATCTGATAAAATTCATGAACCAAACCATATGAAATCTAAACCATATAAAATTTGCAGATCCAAGTTTCGACTATTATTTTGGATACAAGAACTGTTTTGGCAATGACTATCTCTGCGAATAATTTGAACCTAACTTTTAAAATACATAACCAAAATGGACAAACTAAAATGTTCTGGATAGATATTGAAAAGATATATCCATAGCACTTAGCCTCACATCAAGGTCAACAACCAAATGAAAATACCATCCTTTTTAATAAAAGACCAGTAGGCTCTTCTATTATTTTTAGAATGAATTCAAAAATGTATTTTGAAGTAAATCCAACTGGATGAGTTTGGTATTGACTAGATCTATCTTTTCCTGGTTTAGATTAATTTTTGGACCTCTAGATTTATTTTTGGTGAACAGATATAGAAACAGTAGTTTTTGGTGAACAGATATATAGAAACGGAAGTTTTTCTGTTTTGTTTTCCTGATGTGTTTTTGTTTGTTTTCTTGATGTGTTTTTGTTTGTTTGTTTTGAAATGTGTGTTTGACATAATATAGAAATAATATAGCTAGGAATTAATATAGAAATAATATCTCCATTACATAATAATATATCCATTACATAATAATATATCCATTACATGCATATATGCGGGACACAAACAACATCTACTCGAGCTCCGAAGAGTAGATGCGGAACAACTCGTAGGCAACGTATGCATCTATTGCTGCATAGTTGAGATTGATCTGGTCCAGTGGGTTCTTCCCCCAATACATGTGATTCTTGGAGAGGAAACGAGACTTCATGGTTTTGTAGTCGGCGTGGATGAAGGCAGTTGCCATCGGAGCCATCCCGGTCTTGTGACCGTACAACTCATCAAAATGGATAAGGTCCTGAAGATCAATGTAGTGATCTTCAGGTATCTCAATACCCAAGCGCATCAACTTCTTCCGGTCTTGAGTGATGTCAACGCTACAGAAGTCGTACCCCTTGTTGACAAGAAAATCAACAAGTTGCGGAGAATGCTTTGAACTACTGCAACAACAAAAATAGAACACGTGTTAGATATGTTGCAACACGTGTATTCTTCCAATGCAACAAACAAATCGAAAATGCAACACTATCTTACAAGAGAGATTGTACGTGTGCGTTACCTTAACCATTGGAAGACCAAAACGATCTCCTTGAAGGCAATCTGGATGACGGCAACATCCCGTTGATTCGCCGTATACTCTAGATCAAGCTCGAAGAACTTATGGTGTTCATCGGTTTCTTCATAGAGATTGCTCAAATGCTTAAGAGCATCGGGGAGGCTCTCACACATATTGGTGTAAGCCACGTCGAGACTCTTGCGGCATGGTGTGGCCACACGGAGAAGGTTCCAAACTTGAGAACCCATGGGTGCTTGGTGGAGGAAGAAGAGATCGAGGAAGAAGAAATAGAGACTCTCGGGTGCGCACTGTAGCAATGGCCTTCTGCCTCTCGCTCGCGAAATAAAACCGCCGCGCGGGAGGCGAGCAGTTTGTATCTTTAGTCGCGGGTGGCCAGGCCAACCGGGACTAAAGACAGGGAGGCCAGCAGACTAGATCATTAGTCGCGGGTGGCCAGGCCAACCGGAATTAAAGCCCTCCACGCGCTTCCCAAGCCGCGACACATGACATTCAGTCGCGGGTCGCCTCCCGAACCGGGACTAAAACCCCTTTAGTCACGGTGCGCATAATTTGGGGACTGATGGGGGCGTATGGAAGGCCTTTTTTCTACCAGTGTCGACTTCAGCTCCGACCGAAGACGACACGGCGGAGGGAGAAGAACAAGTCCGGCGAGGAAGAAGACGTCAGGCATTTTGGCCCCAGTGTAGTGTAGGGTGCGACGATGAAGCCTAGTTCATCACCGCTTATTAATTATGTTTAATTAAAATCGTTTAAGTTCGAGTTTCGTGAGAAAATGCAAGTGTTCATTCGTATCTATTCCGGCGAAATTTATAATTTACCATTCTCCAGTATTCGTTTACTGGAGCTACGCTCCTCTCCACCACGAACCCTAAAAATAGCGAAAACGCGAACTGGGAACCGTGTTTTCAGTTCGGCGTTTACGGGGTCTGCTAGAGCTGTTGTAACTAGCTCGCGTTGTTTCCTATTCTTTTTTTCCCTTCTATCGATCGCTTGGCTGCTGGCAAGAGTCGCCAAACTGCATAATGTAGCTAGCGTGGTGTATGCAAACCCATCTCTTCCATCTTTTTCTCGTAATTTCTCAACTCGTCTTAGTCCACCTCCATCAAGTCACAAGTCACACTTCCCAGCAAAAAAAAAGAGAGTGACAAGTCACACGCTGAACCGTACACGACTCTCCTTGCGACGGTGTCTTTGAACGAGAAACATGCCAAAATCGGAGGAAACATCTATCTATTATGCGATGTACAACAAATCTGGTTTCGATCACGGACTTTCCATGTTTCGCATGTCTTATTCTCGTTATTAGTCAAAATCTAACTTGGTTTCCTCCTCCCGGAGTAGCAGGATGAATTTCAGTGTGTAAATACTGATTCAGAAGGAGATAGTTCCTTCCCCTCGATTATTACACTCGTAGAAAATAGGCCTTTAGTCCCGGTTCGCAAGGTCCATTAATCCCGGCCGTGCAACCGGGACTAAATATGCGCGACTAAAGGCCCCGCCTTTAGTCGCGCCTCTTACGAACCGCAACTAAAGGCCCGCCACGTGGGCAGTTGGCATGCGCCGGAGGTGGGAGGACCTTTAATCCCGGGTTTTAACACGAACCGGGACTACAGGCTATTTCGTAATTTTTTAACTAGCACAGTGGCTCTCGCAAATGCGAGGGCATCATCTGTAGTTGATTGGAAATGTTCAAGAAATGAAAATATGATTCCATTCATATCACATTATTTCCCAATATGTGACAATAAATAAAATTGTTCTACATCTAACACAAGTGTGATGGTACGAAAATATCATGTTTACCAGTAAAATCGGTGTAAATTTTTAAATTTGTGGGAAAATGGTTATCATGCCATATGTAAAAATGTCATGGTTAGATCATTACGCGAGGTTATTTATGTTGGTTTATAAAATCATTGGATCATGGTCTATCCTCCTTAATAAGTATGTCAAATTAAATAGTCTGAGTTATCGTGTTCCGACGTTCTTCCTTTCATTTACACACTCCGATATTTTACAAAATGCGAAATTTTGAAAACATGGTGAAACTTTGACCATAGATTTTGTATAAATATAATGCTAAAGATATATCATTTCTTGGCATATTTAAAGTTAGATAACTATATTTGAAATTTTCCGGACTCAAAACTTATCATATCTTCCTTCAATGGTTCTACACGCATGGTACATATATTTTCTATGTTATGCAAAATTGACTACTGAGATTTGATAGCATAGTTCAAGAGTCCAAATAAGTCGTAAATTTTAATGTGCAATTGAATTGAGATGTGCTGTTATGTTTATTTTTTACATGAGAAGGACACATACGATAGTCCAAATATTTCAACCATTCAAACAAAGCTATATCCGCCTAAAAAATCATAAAATTTAGTTGTACTTTTCATGCCATCAAATTATAGCATTGACACACCATGTGGATACCGAATAAAACATACAAATCTAGAATGTATGGTGACATACCCCTATGTGTATCATGAAGAAAATTTATTTCATAGTTTGAGGGATGTTTGTGATAGTGTGCCTACTAATGTAGTATCTTCATCAATTCAACACTCTATGTCTCGTTTAATCGGAATATACCTTCAGTGGAGGGACATTCTCATCCTCCGAGAATATATGTCGACTCAGCGTGTGTATTACTATGTCGTTATTCTCAGTGTGTGGGACGCTCCCATTAGTAGTGCGACTTAAGCTGTGACTTCATTCGTAATGAAATTCCTCGAATCAGACCTCTGTACTTCCACATGCTTTCTTCAAGAGAGTTGGTTCGATAGCGATCAGATAAATTTTTTGTTTTTCGAGAGAGTTGCCTTGATATAGGTCAATCAAATTTTCATTTATCTGTACTCGGTCATTGAAACATTGTACAGAGTGTGTCTCTGAACTTATGCAAGCATTTTGGGAGTGTGTTGGTTTGAAGTCGAATTTCGTTTTCCTTGATGTTTTCTCTATCGCAGAAAGAGTATACTTCCTCCGTTTACAATCACCCTGCATTCGGTCTATGGTCAAAATTAAACTTTGCAATGATATGCAAAATATATAGGAAAAAATCTATATACAATATAAAATAAAATTTATTAGGGTCATTGTAAGATATATTTTCATATCGTACAAATTTAGTATCAATTAATATTAATATTTATTACAACAACTTTGGTAAAATTTACGTGATTTTGACTACTAAAGTCATAAAGCGAGGATATGATGTACTTACTGGTGGATGGTCTTTTTTCTAACTTGTGCGTATCCTTGGCGCCCACGTTCTAGGATTTCTTTTTTTTCTTGCAGCTATCTAGCAAGTCTCGTATACACCTTTTGCTACTACGCACGATATTACTTTTCCTTTTTATTTTATTTATACTTGCAGCCACCTCGTACGTTCAAGCCAAGGGAGTAGCCTCGTACATAACTTGGAGTCCATGTCCGATAGAGTACATATCTGGGAGTCCACAGCGAATTGACCGGCCATCTTCTCAACATATAACGTGTCAATTATGTTACTAACTTATATATTTTCAATTTCAATCTCAGCCATATAGACCATCTTTTCAACATATAACGTGTCAGACATGTAACGTACCTTCTAATTGTCATATTTTCAGTTCCAATCTCAGCCATATATTTATTATCTAACAGCTGAAATTAATTTAGATGATGTGGATCAATACGGTGTCTCTATTAGACATCCGTATATTGCAAATTAATTTAGATGATGTGGATCAATACGGTGTCTCTATTAGACATCCGTATATTGCTTTTAGTATATAATAGATTCATTTGGGTTTCTAATTATTTTTTACTCCAATTTTTCACTCCCTTTTTTTTAGAATTTTTATTATTTGCTTAATGTCTAACTACAATTATCTCTAGTCAAATTACTTACTCGTGGTCAAATTTCCCGCTCGGTCACGCATCCTCCCACTAATATAGCACTAGCACGCTTAACTTTCGAGTTCCATCATGTCTCGCATCCAAGTGTTTCGCACGCATGTATGTTATACAAGTATCATATCAATCTATTAACATGTTGGTCGATGCCACATTTCTTTATTTTCTAAATTTCAAATAAATCTTTTAATAAACCAAAGTAATGATGTAATTAATAATTTTGAATAAATAAATAAACATTAACTTTTTAATTTGTATTATTTCTATAAAATATTCAGAAAAATAAAACTAATTAATTTTAAAATCTTAAAAATACAAATAATATATCAAAATATTCAGAAAAATAAAACTAATTCATTTTAAAATCTTAAAAGTACAAATAATATATCAAAATGTTTAGAAAAATAAAACTAATTCATTTTAAAATCTTAAAAATACAAATAATATATCAAAATATTCAGAAAAATAAAACTAATTCATTTTAAAATCATAAAAATACAAATAATATATCAAAAAATTAGAAAAATAAAACTAATTCATTTCCCCCTTTCCTAAATGCAAAATAAAATCTGATAAAATTCATGAACTAAACCATATGAAATCTAAAGCATATAAAATTTGCAGATCCAAGTTTGGACTATTATTTTGGACACAAGAACTGTTTTGGCAATGACTATCTGTGAGAATGATTTGAACCTAAATTTTAAAATACATAACCAAAATGGACAAACTAAAATGTTCTGGATAGATATTGAAAAGATCTATCCATAGCACTTAGCCTCACATCAAGGTCAGCAACCAAATGAAAATACCATCCTTTTTAATAAAATACCAGTAGGCTCTTCTATGATTTTTAGAATGAGTTAAAAAATGAATTTTGAAGTAAATCCAACTGGATGAGTTTGGTATTGACTAGATCTATGTTTTTCTGGCTTAGATTAATTTTTGGAGCTCTAGATTTATTTTTGGTGAACAGATATAGAAATAGTAGTTTTTCTGTTTTGTTTTCTTGATGTGTTTTTGTTTGTTTTGAAATGTGTGTTTGATCTTATCTTGTTTCCTAGCTTGTATAGAGTGTTAGGTTTTGATATTAGGTTGTTTTCTTGCAGAACATCTACCTTAGAAAGTGTGTGCATGATTGGAAACCCAAATAAAAATGGAACTAGCATTTGTTACTTTCTAGTTTTATTATTTTGGAATTGTGTGTGAGCTAGATCTTTGTGTGATTGCTTTAGTAAATTTTGTGCAATGTTTAACCCGTGATTTTATTTGAGATATTACATAACATAGCGGTACATATATATATCCATTACATAATATAGAAATAATATAGCTAGGAATTAATATAGAAATAATATATGAATTAATAGAAAGACATATATCCATTACATAATATATCCATTACATATATCGAACGCAACATAGCGGTACATAGATGCGGTACACACAAAAAACATCTACTCGAGCTCCGAAGAGTAGATGCAGAACAAATCAAAGGCAACGTATGCATCTATTGCTGCATACTCGAGATTGATCCGGTCAAGTGGGTTCTTCCCCCAATAAAAGTGATTCCTCGAGGGGAAACAAGTCTTCATGGTTTTGTAGTCGGGGTGGATGAAGGCAGTTGTCATATGAGCCATCCCGGTCTTGTGCCCGTACAGCTCATCAAAATGGATCAAGTCCTGAAGATCAATGTAGTGATCTTCAGGTATCTCAATACGCAACGTGCGCATAAACTTTTGTCGGTCATTTGTGATGTGAACGCTAGAGAAGTCGTACCCTTTGTTGACAAGAAAATCAACAAGTTCTGGAGATTGCTTTGAACTACTGCAACAACAAAAATGGAACACATGTTAGATATTGTTGCAACACGTGTATTCGTCCAATGCAACAAGAAATCGAAATTGCAACAAGAGATTGTACGTGTGCGTACCTTGCCCATTGGAAGACCAAAATGGTCTCCTTGTAGGCAATCTGGATGACGGCCACATCCCGTTGATTCGCCGTGTACTCTAGATCAAGCCCGAAGAACTTGTGGTGTTCATCGGCGGCTTCATAGAGATTGCTCAAACGGCGAAGAGCTTCGGGGAGCCTCTCGCATCTATTGGTATAGGCGACATGGAGATTCTTGCCGCATGGTGTGGGCACATGGAGAACGTTCCAAACGGGAGAATCCATGGGTGTTGGGTGGAGGAAGAATAGAGGATCAAGAAGAGAAGAGAGGAAGAAGAACAAAGAGCCCGCGCGCGCACTGTAGCAATGGCCTTCTGCCTCTCGCTCGCGAAATAAAACTGCGCGGGAGGCGAGCAGTTTCGACCTTTAGTCGCGGGTGGCCAGGCCATACGGGACTAAAGGCCGGGATGCCCGCAGTTTCGACCTTTAGTCGCGGGTGGCCAGGCCAACCGGAATTAATGCCCTCCGCGCCCTTCCCCAACTGCCATTCATGACGTTCAGTCGCGGGTCGCCTCGCAAACCGCGACTAAAACTCATTTAGTCATGGTTCGTATAGTTTGGGGACGAAAGGGGGCGTATAGAAGGCCTTCTTTCTACCAGTGTTACTGCACAACTAAAAATACTGGGATGGTCTCTTTTATTAACAACTAAAGCATAGTGATCAATTATCTACCCTCTAGCACGGTAGTGATGGTTACATCATAACTACTACAAGGAATTACAACACTAACTGATTCATCTACCTTAGATATCCTTAGGTTGTAGTATGCCGGATGATTAGGCTGTGGAAGAATAGCACTCTCGTTATTTAAAATTGCAATGACTTCCGGCATGGTGGGTCGATCATCAGCACTCTCTTGTACGCACATCAGTGCAATGTTAATATACTTCCTTGCCTCTGTTATATGGATCTCCTTAGCTATCGATTCTTCTAGAATCCCAAACCATCTTCCTCCGTCCCAGAGTTGCCATGTCTGTAGAAAGTTTCACATAACAAGTTTACATGACGAAAAATTCAGTCTCGAACATAACATACCCGTGTGAGAGAGTTAAAAAATTCTCACATATCCAAGGAGATTAATAAAGTCTTCATGTTGATCGAAACCAGAATTCCTTCTTCCGCTAAGGATCTCTAGAAGTAACACACCAAAACTGAAGAAGTCGGATTTTACTGAGTAAATTCCTTTAGAGGCATATTCAGGAGACATGTAACCATTGAAACGAGAAAAAACATATGAAAAATATTATATTATAATTTATAATTTTGATTATGACCCATAAATGGTATCGTAGGCACTAAGTATAGGTTGATTTTTCTTATTTGAGAAAGTATACTTGCTATGTTCCCACTACCCTTTCAGTGCTTCCTTGAGTGTCTTTGGAGCTGAAAATTTTTGCTAGGCCAAAATCGGAAATTTTGGGATTCATCCCATCGTCTAAGAGAATGTTGCTGGCCTTAAGGTCTCTATGTATGATGCGCAGCCGAGAGTGCTTTTGCAGATACAAAAGGCCTTGGGATATCCCTTCTATTATCATACGTCGTTTATTCCAATCGAGCAAAGTTGATATGTTTACATCTACATATTAGAGAATGAAGTTACTAGCTTTGTCATGTGCCAATGTTGCTTTGGATTAAGATATTGTATGGACGTAAATGCAATCCAAAATATGGTTAATTGTGAATACCGAAGATAAAAATATCCAAACTCTTATTTGGCAAATATTTATATACCAAAACTTTTTCCTCTCCCTCAATGCAGCATCCTAGTAGTTTGACCAGATTATTGTGTTGTAGTTTTGCAATCAATTCAATTTCATTTCAAAATTCTGTGAAACCTTGTCCCGAATGTGAAGCAAGCCTTTAACTTCAATATCCATTCCATCTGGTAATTGTCCCTAGAAGTATACACAACAAAAGTCACGGCATTATTTTGCAGTATTGAAAAGAGAGAAAAACAATACATGCTATTAATGAAAAATTGTGATATACAACATTATATATCCAAGAGATAGCCTTAATATAACATTTGACTTCACTTCTTCAGATTCCTTCTTAATTTCAGTATGTTGTCATATAGGACAAAATATACAACTTTTTGAGGAGTTTCTTCATTTTATTAATTCAAGTTAGTGCTCCATTCGAGGTTTCTTATTGTAATATATGATTGGGTTGAGATAAATTATATAATTGTATTCTTAGTGACATATATGATTACGACATTGATGTATGTCTAAAATGTCGGTTGTGTAATGGAAAACGTGTCATTTCACCTGTGTGGCCATAGGATCATAGTACAACATGAATACTATGAAAATTGTCATTGTATTCCGTTGCAACTTACTAGATTTGTACACATGAAAGATGAAAGGTGAAATTACTTAAGATAATCATGGTAGCACAAAGCTCGGTACCACATTGGAGTTGCTGAAATGGAGGCAGAGAATGGTCTGACTGACAAGGCATTTGAGAGGTTACTGAAAATAATGAATCCGGAGCTTCCAAAGGATAACTAATTGTCTGACAGTACGTACGAAGCAAAGAGGCTTTCTGACCTCTAGGATTAGATGTGCACAAGATACATGCATGCATTAATGACTGCATCCTGTACCGCGGTGAGAAGTACGAGAATTTGGATGAATGTTTGGTATGCAATGCACTGCGGTATACGATCATACGAGAGGAGCCTGGTCATGTTGACGGCGATCCCTCCCCCCCCCCCCACCGTAAGAGGGTTCCTGCCAAGGTGACGTGGTTTGCTATTGTAATACCACGGTCGAAACGTCTGTTTAGAAACAAAGAGCATGCCAGGTGGTTACGATTGCACAAAGAAGACCGTAATAAAGATGGAAAGTTCAGACACCCGCTGATGGGTCGTAGAGGAGAAATATCGACAGAGAGCTCAAAGATTTTTCAAGTGACGCAAGGAATTTAAGGTTTGGTCTAAGTACAGATGGATGAATCTATTTATTGAGGAGAGCTGCAGTCGTAGCACCTGGCCTGTGAATCTATGTATCTACAACCTTCCTTGTTGGTTGTGCATGAAGCGCAAGTTCATTATGATGCTCGTGCTCATCAAGGCCCGAGGCACAACGACACAGATGTGTACCTAAGGCCCTTAGTTGAAGAACTCTTACATTTGTGGGACAAACCAAGTGGACATGTGTGGGATGAGAACGAACAAAAGCCATTTAACCTACGGTCATTGCTTTTCTAACCATCAATGATTGTCCTGCTCTTAGTAACATTTCCGGACATATACAAACAAGGGATAGAATGCATGCACGCACTATTTAGATAAGACTGATAGTGTATATTTGGATAAGCGTAAGAAGGTTGTATACGTGGGGCATCATAGATTTCTTCCGATCAAGCATCCCGTAAGAAAGAAAGGAGGCAAGTATTCCAAAGGTGAGGAAGATACCCAGAAGAAGCCTGACCTTCGTAGTCGTAATGATGTATTTGGTATGGTCAACGACCTAGAAGTAATCTTTGTGAAGGGTCCCGGCAGTCTATCTGTTCCGAATTACCCCGCTACTGAACACGCGCCCGTGTGGAAGAAGCAATCTATATTTTGGGAGCTAGCCTATTGGAAAGTCCTAGAGGCCCGCTTTTCAATCGACGTGATGTACACGGCGAATAATCTCTGCGTCAACCTGCTATGCTTCCTAGGCGTGTATGGGGAGTCAAAAGATACACTTGAAGCAAGAAATAACCAGCAACGTATGGAAGACCCAAACAACAAGAACACATATACATGTTTTCATTACTACGCTCTTACCAAAGAAGAGAAGGGAATCTTTTTTGAAGTCCTTTATAGCATCAAGGTGCCTTCTGGCTTCTCGTCGAATATAAAGGGGATAATAAATATGGCAGAGAAAAAATTCCAAACCCTGAAGCCTCATGACTGCCACGTGATTATGACCCAGTTGCTTCCGATTGCATTGAAGGGGCTTCTACCAGAAAATGTTCGAGTACCCATTGTGAAGTTATGTGCATTCCTCAATGCAATATCTTAGAAGGTAATCGATCCAGAAAGTTTGCAAAGGTTATAGAGGGATGTGGTACAATGTCTTGATAGTTTTGAGTTGGTGTTGCCACCATCCTTCTTCAACATTATGACTCATCTCCCGGTTCACCTAGTAGAAGAGATTCATATTCTCGGTGCGGTATTTCTACACAATATATTCCCCTTTGAGAGGTTCATGGGATTCTTGAAGAAATATGTTCATAACCATGCTAGGCCATAAGGAAGCCTCTCCAAGGGCTATGGAACAGAGGAGGTCATTGGGTTCTATGTTGACTTTATTCCTAACCTTAAGACGATTGGTGTTCCTGAATCACAACATGAGGGGAGACTGAGGGGAAAAGGAATGCTAGGAAAGAAAACAATGATACCCATGGACTGGCATTCTTTTACTAGAAGCACACTACACGGTTCTACAAAATTCCACCTTTGTGGCTCCGTATATCGAGGAACAGAAGAATATTGTACGCTCCACAAACACGGGGAAGGATGACTCATGGATTAAACTGAAACACATGGAGACTTTCGGCAGTTGGTTGCAAACACATCTTCTAAATGACACCATTGTTGGAGATCAGCTCTACTTGTTGGTCGGGTCACCATCTTCGAGTATTGTGAGTTTCCAAGGGTACGAGATAAATGGGAATACATTTTACACGATCTCACAAGATAAGAAGAGCACCAACCAAAAAAGTTGTGTCCGCTTCGATGCAACTAACGAGAATGGAAAAAAGGGCACATACTATGGTTACATAGAGGAGATATGGGAACTTGACTATGGATCTTACTTTAAGGTGCCTTTGTTTCGGTGCAAATGGGTCGACCTGAATGCATAAGGGGTAAAGGTAGACCCATTTTTTTTTTGACACCAATACTATGGGGGAATTCCCCACAGCCCCCCATTTATTAAAAGAATAAAAAGTTGTTTACAATATTTACAAGGGATTCAGGGGAGTGAATCAATCCGTGATGTCAAAAAAACAGAGAATTCTCTCTTCACCCTGTACTTAAGAAGGGTGACTTACTGTATAAACATAATTGCACAGACAGTGTATCTCAACAATATTGGTTACAATGACGAACCATTCGTCCTAACCAATGATGTGGCTCAAGTCTTCTATGTGAAGGACATAGTTTTTTCAGGGGAAAAAATATCGTGGGAGTCGAGGACAAAACAGAAATGTCAGAAGATTATAATAACTTTGATGAAATTCCGCCCTTCATAGTGACCCAAGCATCCCGTTAAATGATGAAGATGCTCCTTGGCTATGGCAGAAAATAAGACAATGGAGGCACTAGTTGGGGACGTAATGTATTAAACCTTCATGGTTCATGTAATATTATGAGTCTACTATGTAATAACGTATTAATCCTTCATGGTTCAAGTAATATTATGTGTCTACTATGTAATAATGTATTACATTGTTAGGGTTTTGTCATAGAGGGTTTCTCGTCCCGGCCTATTTTACCAACCGGGACTAAATGGTTAGGGTGTCGTCGGAGAGGGGTTCTCATCCCGACCTGTTTTACCAATTGGGACTAAATGGTTAGGGTTTCATTGGAAAGGGGTTCTTGAGCGTCTGAATCCCACCAATCAGGAACAATCAAACAGATCGTGTGTTTCTTTCGAGCGCATGTGAGTTGTTGGATCAGGGTTGTGTTTCTTTTGAGCGCTTGTGAACCGTTGGATCAGGGGGTGTTTCTTTCGAGCGCTTTTGAGCCATTCGATCATGGGGGTGTTTCTTTCGAGCGCATGTGAGCCGTTGGATTGAAACTAGCACAATCACTTTGTGAGCCACACGTCCTATATATAGCCCACCTCTCGGATTCTCTACATACATCTTTCAGTTCATCGACCGAATACAAATCATTCGGATTCGCCATCATATGTCCTACCATGCATTTGATATGCCTATATGCACTCACGAGCCACGGTAGGGTTGTATGATGGCGATACTGATTGTTTTGTTCTATCTCCTACATAAAAGGTTTGATGCAACTTCTTTCGATTTTTTTGGTGGTTACTAGGACATATACGCCGACACCACGCGAAGATCCTGCGTCATTTTGGTTTTTTTTTTTGAATTTTCTCAGCTGGTTTCTGGAAAAAGTCAAGACGGGTGGCATTGTCGTTCATAGCTAGGGGTTGAATACTGAGAAACTCTCGGTGTATCTGTGTTGAAATAGGTAGTTGTGTACCTAAAAAGGATTTTTGCCAAAAATCATGAGCAAATTACGAGGCACTTGTAGTTCAAATTTGTCCCGTTTCGAAATGAATCGGCAGAAACTTGTGTTTTTCAAAAGAGGTGGGTGAAAACCTTTTATTAGGAAACAAATTGTTTATTTGTGCATATAACATGGTCTAGTGTATTCAGAAAATGCAGCTCCCAAGTTTTGCAACATATTTGTGGTAGGTCCTTCAAGAAAAAAAACCATTTTTGACACTTGGAAAATGGAAAATGGTTTTGTTACTCCATAAAAAGGAAAACTTCCTCCGCCAACATTGTCCGTGCTTCCAAGATGTATGTTTTTTGTGGAATATTGGCACATTAAAAGAAATGATTCCATGGATTTGGCCATAACACCCGTCATTTGGACCGAAACCCTAAACTTTTGGGAGGAGATAGCTCCTTTTTGTGAGAACATTTTCAACACAATTGTCGTGTTGCAAGTTTGTTATTTTTGGTTGATATATACTAGGACATATATGAGGACACCACGCGAAGGTCTTGCGTTATTTTGTTTTTTTTTTTTGAATTTCTAGAATTTTTTTAGCCGGTTTCAGGGAAAAGTCAAGACGAAATGCATTGTTGTTCATAGCTAGGGGTTGAATATTGAGAAACTCTTAGTGTATCTGTGTTGAAATAGGTTGTTCTGCACCTAAAAATAATTTTTGCATGAAGAGGACAATGTTTTCACTATGTTTTTGAATGAAGAGGACAATGTTTTCACTATGTTTTCACCTTCCCCATTATGTTTTCACCATGTTTCCTTTTGTTATCACATTGCTACTTTAGTACAATCATGTTTTCCATCATCCTTATTCATGTTTTTCTCATGTTTTCACCCTGATTACTGTAGTTATGCATGTTTTCACCATCCATATTTTTCTTTTCACCACTTCCACCTTTGTTTTCTCTGTTTTATTTGAGTCAAGGGGGATTTATACTTATGTAGCAACTCCTTTTTATCTTTACTTTAATGTTTTAGTTGTGCAAATAATGTTTCCAGCGAAAGTTGGAGTTGGTTTTGGATTTTTGCGGAGGAAACAGATTTCTGCTGTCCATCGTAAAAAATCATATAATTCAAATAAAGATCAAAATGACCTGAAAGTTTTTATGCTTATTCCTCAGATAATTCCGAAACTTTTTCGTTCTTTACGTTTTTTGATCTAAGTAACTTAAGGGCCCCTAAAAAAATTCGTCTTTACAAACTGTTCTGGTTTTGGCAAACTGCCATTTTTCTTGCATTACCTCTTTTACTATGTCGAATGGATTTCTTTGCTTCACGAAACATCAGTGGTTGTAGCTAATGTTTAAAAGTATCAATTTCACTTGTGTCCTTGCAGAACCCATGAATTTTTTTTGATTATGCACTAACCCTCTAATGTGAATTACTTTGAGTGTGGTGTGAAGGAAATTTTCAAGGGTCAAGAGAAGAGGGTGATATAATGTAATTAAGAAGAGGCCAAAATCCTAAGCTTTGGGTGAGGTATACCTACATCACACTCATGTTTATATCATGTTCGGTCGGTTCTTTGTATATCCATGTTTTTCGTTTCTTTCGTTTATTTTAGTTTTCTTTCGCTTCTTTCGTTTCTGTTTGTTTTTATTGTTTTGTTGTTGTTTTCCCAAACAAAAAAGACCAAAAATATTTCTGTTGTTTATCGTTTTTTTTTGTTCTTTAAGTTTCTTTTCTGATTTGCTTTCCTTTCTCGTTTTGGTTTAGTATTCAAAAATCCAAAAATATTTTGCTTTGTTTGCTTGCTTGCTTCTTTCTGTTCTTGTTTTAATTTGGAAACCGAAAAATATTTGTTGTTCTTCTTTGGTTTTTTTTTGTAGAGTTCACCGGGCTTCCGTATCTCTATTGGAGCTTTATTATCACTCTGTATTATTCAATCCACAAGTGAAGAATAATAATGATGATTTACGACAATCCAAGTTGTGGTGAGAGGCTGGTATGAACTCTATTTGTTTTATATTAGTACATATACTTGTTGTGTGAACATTCTTAGTCCATTGATGTAAGGTGTATGTTATTTAATTTATGCTTAGTAGTTTGTGCTCTCACGTGTTAGTTCCAACTTATTAATATAAGATAGCATGTCATATGAATGTTTGCTTGCATTGTTTTATTAATCGAAGGGCATGACATTGTGGTATCTCCCTTTGATTGTTTCGCTTGAATCGACTTGGCACATGCTCACGCATGCTATTACTAAAAACAAAAAGTCACTTAAGCGTCGATTCTTTATTTCTCGTCGGAGTATTTGTATCATTTTTATGCCCTTGTTAATTTTGATTTGTCACAAGCATGATTATGACAGTTGTTGCTCTCTTGATTGTCGCTCCCCGTCTATTGCTAGCCTTCAGATGTACTGAGTATGAGCTCTAATCGTGCATACAAACCCTAAAAACCAAAGTTTGCCAAATGTGTCCACCATACCTATCTATATATGTGGTATTTAACCGCCACTCCAAGTAAATTTCTCGTGTGCTAGCTTTAAATCTTTCAAAAAAATATTCTTGTTTTGTGCCCCTGTTTTAGCTCATGAGGACGTAAATAGAGAATATTTATCTCACTTGTTGATTGGATTTCACACCCTGGACTAGTGGCTTCATCCACTTATCCAATGATAGAAGAGTCGGCAGCAGGGTGCCCAGCCCCAAATTAATACAACAAATTCTCTTCACTATTTTTGCCCCTGATTTATCAGTCAAAGCATAATTGTGTAAACATAAGAGAAAGAGGTATGACCTTCTACCCAGATACGTCCTTCTATGGGAGCCGCTCTTGTGAAGTCTAGTTGGCGTGTGACGTACTATATTGTCTGTTTACCATCCGTTGACATAAGCATACGCCGCTCTTAAAAATGTTTTCAGTACCTCTGTTTAATAAAATAAAAAGCTCTAGCACATGAGTTAATTCCTGCTTCCCTCTGCGAAAGGTCTTTCTTTTATTTTTATGTTGAGTCTTCAACTTCACGCTTTACGCAGCTTCTTGAGAGCATGGCTATTATTCTTAGTGTAATGTGCTTGTCCCAAAACACAGTTGATAGTGGTATAACTTTGATGCTTGTAACTTTGATATCTTTATTTCTATTCTTCATTTGAACTTCAGAGGTGCCCTTGCATTTATGTTTTTCCCCACTATTAAGGGCAAGCGAGTACACTTTATCATACCCTATTATGAGCATTGCAATCTTGTAGATTGATGTACTTCATGTTGTCTATTATTAGTTTGGTGGCATCTCTTCATGGTTTGCATAACTGTTAGGTGACTTTTATTTTCCATACACCTTATTATGAACTGCCTCAGCACTTGATCATGTAGTGAGTATATTTAAATCACAAGAAACAAATGTGTTCGCAAAACTCTTTTATCGCACTCAGTTGTCACTGAATTGCTTGCGGACAAGCAATAAGCTAAGCTTGGGGGAGTTGATACGTCCGAAATGTATCTAACTGCTTTATGTGACTTGGGAGTAGGAGGTAGTGTTATGCATTTCTCTCTTTATAAAAGACTTTTGGAAGCCGGGCACACGACCAACCGACTACGGGGCATTCAGGGGATCGACATTCTTAGTCCGGTTCAGCGCCCTGTTGAAAGTGGAGTCCCACTTGGCGATAGGCTCCAACCCCTGGGATGAGGAGCTCTTACACTCCTCGCTTTGCGCACGAGGGAACGCGATTAGTCGACTTCATTGATAACTCGTGAACGCAAAGAATCGAGTTGCATGCAAACTACTTACATAGTTTCCCATTAAGTCCTTGACCTTCGAAGCGAAGGGGCCAGTGGGCTCCAAGGTATAATCAGAGCTCCCTTTCTCGTTGGAATGTCGAGCCCTGAAAAAGTTCCTTACCTGCGACTCCTTTATGTCGGCAAAGGTTGGTGTCAATCCCTTTTCGCGATATCCGGCGTCCTCCTACTCCCATTTGGGCATCGCGGTTCTATAACCGCCGGCGCCGAGATGGTGGGTACCAATGTTGAGGCTCCTCATATCTTTTCCCTTCTGACTCTTAAGATTGCTCAAGGCCGAGTTCCATCTGGCCTTGAAGAGATTATAGTCTTCTTCCTTGACCAGAGGCTCCTTCTTAAAGACCTCCGGGTAACTTAGCTTGTCCGGGATAATCAGCTTCTTTACCCGGGTCTTCCAATTTCCCAAGGCCTTGGTCATCATATTAAGGGCATACTTGTTCACCGGGTTCCCTTTGTATTTGTCATTGTTGTACTTCCTTTCCTTATCACCCGGGAACGCGTATCTTGCGTGCAGCTTTCGGAAGAGCGTGACGAGCAAACCCCTGTTCCCTTCGGACTTGAGGTTCTCTGTGTTGATCGTGACGGTGTTCCGGAGGATTGCCGCAAGCTGGAGGGAGTAAACCACGGTAACCTTCTTCGGTGGCGCCTGCACCTTGTGAAAGTGCATGGTGCCCCACGTGTGGTTTTGGTAATTAATGACAGGCCTTATGGACTGATAGTTCCATTGGGATATCCTTGTATGTTTGTCCATTGGCACCACTTTAACTCCATGTGTTGGATGCCGTCAAGATCATTTCTTATAATGAATATATTTGATATGATCAAGAATAAGAATTTTTATGATATTATTGATCATATTGCAAGTATTTGTTGAAGAAGGAGATTGTTTGAACATTCATGTTTAACTTCAAGACATTATCATCATGAATAAAGAGAATATACTTAGTTGATCAAGTTGAAGTGCAAGTTCAAGATGAGCATCAATAAGAGTTCAAATGCTTGATGCTTGCCACCCATATGGAGATTATTATCGAGTGAAGATGGACATGTGAGAAGCTCTCCCATATTATCTTATGGGGGAGCAATTTACAAGTCTTCACAAAACGAAGCGCAATCAAGAAAGGTGCTCCAACTTGAGGTGATTAAGATCATAATCATGTATCTCAATTGGAATGCGCAAGACAAATGTGACATTGATAGTATTTTATTTTACCGTTCTCATGATGTTCTATCAAGAGCTGCTCTCGAATGAGTTGCTTGATCGTATCGTTCGTAGAGAGCTCAAACATTTGCATCTTTGGCATCATATTTCTTGGTTATTATTTGGGTTTTCTCCATGTGTGGTTTTAGATCTTGTGTTGTTCTTCATGTCAAGCTCAAGTTCATCAAAAACGGATTTCGTACAGAAAACTTATTCTGTTTTTGTTATTGGAGGTTTTGCCGGTTCCTATCTTATAGAGAGGTCTAGACTTTGCCCATTTGGTTTTATTTTCCCTTGTTGTAATATGATGTTTCACGGCATATTATTTTATTTCTCGTCTCTGCGATTTCAACGAGCTCAAGAACGTCGAAAACGGAGTCTGGATGCAAAAGATATGACAGTTTTCGTATCAATGTTTTCGCTGTTTTCAGGGGGGCGGAAATTCCGGTCTAAGGCCGGAAATATCCGGCCAGGCCGGAATATTCCGGGGAAAATATCCGGCCCGGTATCTGCGAGCGGGCACTTCCGCTCCAGGGGCTCTTGGGTCGTCCGGAAATTTCCGGTGTTGACATTTCCGCCCTGGGGGCCGGAAATTTCCGAGGTAAGTGAAAAATTTCTTGTCCGGATGGCCCTAACGGCCATAATTCGTGGGAAGCTATAAATAGCCTTCTGATTGCTCAAGAGGAGGCTGCCCAACACATTTCCTCTCTCGTCCATTGTTGACCTTTAAGAGATTGGGTTTCTCTCAATCCCTCCAATGATTCTTGCCCCTTTTTAGGGAAAAGAGAGAGAAGATCTAGGGCTCAACTTGAGTTGCTAACTAGTGATTATGGGAAATTGGAAGAAACTCATGAAAAGCTCTCATGAGGATCTTCTAGTCCCTCATGAGAGGCTAAAATTAGCTAATGAGGCTATTTTAACTAAGGTAACATCTTGTGAGCCTCATGTGGACAAAGGCACAACCACTACTCTAAATTATATATTGCCTTGTACTAGTCCTAGTAATTCATCCTCTCATAATGTGTCCACATCTTGTGATGAATTTCTTTCCTCGCCTTGTTTCTCTAATAATTATGCATCTACTTCCTCTAGCTCTTGTTTTGATACTAACCATGTAGAAGGAATCAAAGAGCTCAAGGCCCAAGTCACTTCCTTGAAGAAATACTTGGAGAAGTGTCATAAAGGGAAGTCCACACTTGACAATTTGTTGAGTGTCCAAAAGGCCCCCAATGGCAAGAGAGGACTTGGATTCATTTCAAATTACAATAACAAGGCCAAGGTAGACAAGAAGAAGGGCCATGAACAAGTCAAGAATTTGGCCAAGATTGTTTGCTTCAAGTTCAAGGTTGAAGGGCATCATGTTAGATCATGCCATTTCAAGAAGAAGCGACTTAGTGAGATGCAAAAAGGAAAGGGGCCACAAGTTCAACCTCAATCTCAACTTCAAGTTGAAGAAAGGCCTCTTCCCAAGAATACTCAAGCTAGTGCTTCTCAGGTTGAGAAATCAACTAAGAAGAATGGAAGGAGTTGGTGTTGCTATTTATGCCGTGATAAGGGCCATCTTGCTTCTTCATGCACTGATGGTACATTATCCAACCCTATCATAATTCATGATGTGTATTCCATTCGTAAGGATAATGTGGGCAATGTGTTTTCCAAATATGTTTGTAATCAAAGTGGTGTCAATAAAAGAACCATTTGGGTTGCCAAGCCTATTGTGACTAACCTCTTAGGATCCAACTTGTTTGGGGACCAATAAGCTCAAACTTGATGAATAGGTGTTATTGGAGGGCATTGGATAATCAGATATATCATGAAGAATTAAGGGATCTTCATCACTTATATTTTCCTCAAGCCAAATCATTTGGATTATCATGTCTCTATCTCATATTCCATGCTTCTTCTTGCGGTAATTTGTATTTACATTTTATATATAAATTGAAAGCTGCTTGTCCCTTTACATGGTTTGTTTTTGTACCTTTCTTGTATTTTGTATATGTTGTGCTTACTCCTTACTTATACTTGAGTAATCTAGTATGTGTTTGTCGGTTCGCACAACATGTATGTATGTGTTTGCTTTGAGACTTATTGTATCTTGCTTGTATCTTATTTGGCTCTTTTGAGTGATTAATGAACTTTCCTATTTTTGGGGAATGATATGCCTTGGCACTTCACAATACTAAAATGTATGTACATGAGCAATACCATTTAGTGTTCATATTTTAAAATTGTCTAGTCTCTATATGGTATGACATGTTCATGATAAATTCAATTCTATAATGTCTATTAATTATCTCTAGTTGTTATTTATTTGCCTCTTGTTAAGAAGATAATGATTATCACATTATGGGGGAGTAATATCCTTTGTGCATATTACAAACCTAAAGAATGTGAACATTTGAGGTTTTGCCACCTAGAATTGATATTGTCAATTATCTTGTTCCTATGTGGCATGTGTGCTCAAACAAGTTTCAATTTGTTTAAATACTTCCATTTTCTCATCTTTTGGATCTTGCTTGTGAGAGAGTTTCGTGGTGCGGGTTTCCTCAAATGTGCACTAGTATGTATTATCTTGGAAACCGGTTGCTTCATGTTATATTAATTATTGCTTTGCATGATCATTCGACTATTGAAGCCACAAAGAAAATCTATTCATGCATGGTGTTTCAATTCCTATCCTTTTCATATGCTTTTATTTTGTGAATATGATCATGAATATATATGCAACATACCACCGAGAAATAACTCTGTACTCCTTGTCCTTGACAAGTGATATATTATTTGTGGTAGAATTTATTGATCATATTTTACTTGGGCTATTGCTTTTATTTTTCATATTTCTTGCCAAGCAATTGCTTTGTTCTCACTCCCATTTTCTTCCTTGCCTATTTAGAATCCCATTGTTTTACTCGTATTTTTTGGTGTTCTAATTGCTAAAGCTAAAGAAAGGATCCCATTTGTGTGCATATTGTATTAAAATTGAAAATTATGAATAATGCACAACTCATGGGGGAGCTTTCCTATATTATTTAGAACACTAGTTTTCTTCTTTCGTCTTTAGATCTTTCTCAATTGGTATTTAATCCCGATGACGTGTCTTTAGGGAAGACAAACCTTTTCGTCTTGGTACTGTGTGCCATCATGAAAAGTGTAGAGTATTTGGTTTAGTTGTTGGAACCTTGATCTTTTTGGTAGTTGGTTATCTTACTCATTGCATTATTTTCAAATTGATCTATTTTGGATATTGGACTTCTTTTCGTTAATGAATATTTCTTTTGATATCTCTTTTGGGAGTTCAATATCTCATTTTTTGTTGTAACTTTTAATTGGTTTCTTTGAAGTGTCAATTGGTTCTTTGTGATCTCGTTTTCACTTGTCTTTTGGTTCTTTAAAAATTTTGCATGCATATTTACTAAAGTATTTGCTATGGCATGCTTACTTTCTTTGATGCAATATATAGGGTAAACTCCACCGAATCCTAAATCGGCTAATATGTGCATCAAATTAAATTTCATATCTATATGCACATATTTATGTGTTGCTTATCCTATGTATTGTAGTTTTTCTAACTACTTTGGACCCAATGTGTTTGGGGACCATTTTGTTCTTAAATGTGTTTTAGGTACATTTGAGATTCATTGGATGCTTGCCTCATTCTCAAGGAAGGTGTTGTCACCATGATCTTACCGAAATCAAGCTAGGATGATAGATTAACTCTTATCCACAACAACATATCCAATTCGGTCTTGGTAACAAGTATCTCTCATGCATACTATTCTTGTATTCAACCTTGTGTAGGTTGCATCTTGGCATGAAAATTGTTTTTTTTGTAAAATTCTTCTCCCTTTGTGATACTTGATTCTTCCAAAACATTGCAACTATCTATTTTTCCCTTATTGGTATTTGTGAAGTCTTTGGTGTGTTTTTATTGGAAATTCATTTATCCCCATGTAAGATAAAATTGAGCTATGTGCTATGCTTTCAATAAAAAGAATCTTATTGGTGTATTTATGGCTTTCTCTTGGATATCATGTTCTTCACTTTCGTAACTATTTTGTGTGTACATGATTCTTTGTGGATACATATTATCATGATTTGTGTACACTTATATACTTATACACATGAGAGGAGTTACATCTCTTTTTGTTATCCTATTCATTTGGAGTCCACCCTTCTTGTACACTTTTCATTTTTGGTGACTCCGGAAAGTATTTTCCTTACGAGTGCTTGCCTTATATTATTTCATCTTGTGCACTTATTTGTTTTTGAGTTTTTTTTTTGTCTCTCATTCTTACATTGGTGGGCATGTTGATTTCCTTATGTATGGTTGAGCCTTGTCTCATGGTGTTCCGTTCATTTGGTATCTTTTTGCTCAATCATTCATTTATTTTCTTCAAGTGATATTCCTAGTTTGTTTTTATGCTCTTTTGCACTTGTTTTGTGTTTTATAGGATATTGGGGGAGTGATGATCCCATATTTATTCACTTTTTATTCAAATGCAAAAAATCTAAATAGTGCATGAACATTGGGGAGCTTCATGATTTTCTTTAGAACACTATTTTCTAAAATCATAAAATCTTTGGTTCCATTGGTTTTGCGGGTCCTTTGTTTGTGCTCCTCCTCTTGGAAGAAATGTTAAAGGAATATAATCTTATTTGCAATCTTTGGATCCTTAATATAGTTTAATCTTCCCCCATCTATTCGTCATATAATATGCATTTGCTTTCACTCATATTATGAGAAATGCAAAATTTGTAGGGGAGCTCTTACTATATTGGCCTTCTACCTTTTTCCGCCCATTTTGGCAATGGATGCCAATGGGGGAGTAGTTTAGAGGGTTTAAGGGCATTTAGTTTAATGCTTTGATTTTTTTCTTAAGCATTTTTTCCTTCCATTCTCATGCATCCATGTTTATTTCTTTGCATGTTTTCTTAATTCATTATATAAACCCTCGTAAAGGCGATTGTCATCAATTACCAAAATGGGGGAGATTGAAAGTGCATGGTGCGCCACGTATGGTTTTTGTAATTAATGACAATCCTTATGGACTAATAGTTTCATTGAGATATCCATGTAGGTTTGTCCATTGGCACCACATTAACTCCATGTGTTGGATGCCATCAAAATCATTACTTATAATGAATATATTTGATATGATCAAGAAGAATAATTGCCATGATATTATTGATCTTATTGCAAGTATTTCTTGAAGAAGAAGATTGTGTGAACATTCATGTTTAACTTTAAGACATCATCATCATGAATAAAGAAAAGATACTTAGTTGATCTAGTTTATGTGCAAGTTCAAGGTGAGCATCAAGAAGAGTTCAAATTCTTGATGCTTGCCACCCATATGGAGATTATTATCAAGTGAAGATGGACATGTGAGAAGCTCTCCCATATTATCTTATGGGGGAGAAATTTACAGGTCTTTACAGAGCGAAACGCAATCAAGAAAGGTGCTCCAACTTGAGGTGATTAAGATCATCATCATCTATCTCAATTGGAACGCGCAATACAAAGGTGACATTGATAGTATTTCTATTTTACCGGTCTCATGATGTTAGTAGGGAGATTGGGTTATAGAATAGATAACCGTTCTATCAAGAGGGGCTCTCGAATGAGTTGCTTCATTGTATCGTTCGTAGAGAGCTCAAACCTTTGCATCTTTGGAAACATCTTTCTTAGTTCTAATTTGGGTTTTGTTCATGTGTTGTTTTAGAGCTTGTCTTTTTCTTCATGTTAATCTCAAGTTCATCAAAAACGGATTTCGTATAGAAAACTTATTGTGTTTTTGTTATTGGATGTTTTGTCGGTTCCAAACTTATAGAGAGGTCTAGAATTTTCCCATTCGGTTTTATTCCCCCGGTATGGACTATAATGCTTCACTGCGTATTCTTGTAGTGCTCGTCGCTGCGATTTGAACGAGGCCAAAAACGTCAAAAATGGAGTCCGGATGCAAAAGATAGAACCATTTTTGTATCAATGTTTTCGCGGTTTTCAAGGGGGGGGGGGCGGAAATTCCGGTCTAAGGCCGGAATATTCTAGGGCAAATATTGTTGGAACGCGTAGAGATAAACGAAATTTTTTCCTACGCGGTACTTCCAAGATCTAGCCGAGGTAGAAGGCCATGAGTATTACCACTAGACGCGTAGGTGCGGATTATCGATGCAGCGCGTCGGGGCAGTGCAGTCCCACGATCCGGTCCGGCCGATCCAATCCCTTGAACGTCGAAGTGCTGAAGGTACAGCACCTCTACCGGTATCCACACGTACGAGGAGGAGCTCCGACGGCGGACTGGTAGGTCCGGTGCGACGGCTGGACTGAGTGGGGCTAGGGTTCCCAACGCATGGGAGAGTGGACTAACGTGCCCGCTGGGCAACCTGCGCCCCTCTTTATATAGCGTATGTTAATGGGCTTCACAACACTTGTGGCCCATTCCCTCTGTGAGTCCGACTCACAAATCCAGTCCATTTCCGGTTCGGGTCCAACCCGACCAATACATTTGCTCCCGCTCTTAAGTGTGCGACCCTGCAGCCTCATGGCGACTTGGACACGATTGGAGTCCAACTCCCAATCGATCAATCGGTAGCGGCTCCTAGCAGAACGTGCCGACTCCCAAGTACCATTGAGTCATGACGACATACCTTTCAATGTGATATTCATCTTAGTCCGTTTTGCCTCACGACATACCTTGTCAAACTACAGGCGATTTTATCGTCATCCCTTTAATAGTTCAACTCTCTTCTCGATCCATGATATGTGATTCACCTGACTAACTCTTAGTCAACAGACACAGTTAACACTTAACTGAGTTGCGCATGGCCATGCTTCCTGAATCATATCACTCGAGAGGGCCCAGAGAATATCTCTCCATTCGGAGGGGCAAAATCCCATCTTGATTATCCACATCACGCAGCTTGCTTCTCATTCGACCCGAACTCTGCCTTTATAGTTGTCTTGTCACAGAACAACGTTTGACAGAACCTAAGTCGGTGATCCACAACTCGGATTGTGCGACGACCTCAGGTCTAAGGATTACATTGATTGAGACATGCAAATGACGACTTGATCGTTGCATCTCAATGTGGGTCAGTCCGAATTGCTAAACTCTTTAGCCAAGTCCGTGAACGTTGGAATGGCATCACCATGCCCATGACAAGTGGAACCGTGTCATCAGCCAACACTCACATTAGTCTAGGGTGTGTGTCCAGCACAACCTTAACGACCAAGGACAATTAGTATGAACAACATGAATACATAGTTCCACAATCGAATCACATATTCAATGACATATATCAGATGTTCAGACCAAAGGACAACTTAATAACTTTATGAATACATTGGGAATTATATCATACATGATTGCCTCTAGGGCATATTCCCAACAAATATCCGGCCCGACATCTGCGAGCAGGGACTTGCGCTCCAGGGGGTCTTGGGTCGTCCAAAAATTTTCGCCTTGGGGGCTGGAAATTTTCCGGGGTAAGTGAAAAATTTCCAGCCCTAATGGCCATATTTCGTGGGAAGATATAAATAGCCTTCTTCTTCCACAAGAGGAGGCTCCCCAACATATTTCCTCTCTCCTCCATTGTTGACCTTCAAGAGCTTGGATTTCTCTCAATCCCTCCAATGATTCTTGCCCCTTTTTAGGGAAAATAGAGAGGAGATCTAGATCTACTATTCTACCAATCAATATCTCCTCTTAGTGAAGGGAATCCATTGGATCTAGATCTTGGGATTCATTTGTTATTTTTCTTCTTCTTCCTCCTTCCTCCCTTCATAGCATTAGTTCCTTTGGTGAGATCTGGGAGATAAGGACTTGATCACTTTGTGTGTTCTTGCCATTGCATTAGGTGCATCGGTTTGAGTTCCCCACGAGATTCATGAAAGATAAGTTCGTGAGCTTGTTACTCTTGGGTGCTTGGTCACCGGAGAGATGTTCTTTTGGGTTTATTGAGCACCCTAGACGGTTAGTTCTTGGGGCTTCCACCTTGTTGCAAGAAGCTTCGTTGAGAGCCTCCAACTTACTTGTGGAGATAGCCTCAACCTCGTGTAAGGTTTGGTCACCGCCTTTAAGATGAACTCATAGTGGAAACGAGAATCTCCCTCACCAGAGAAGCTCAAGGAGAATAAGGTGTGCACATTCATGCTATTGAGGAGTGCCTAGGTGGGTCCCCACCTCTCCAACGAAGACGTACTTCCCTTCAGAAGGAACTTCGGTAATCACATCGGTGTCTCCATGTGCTCCGGTTATTTCTATACTCTAGCTCGTTACGTATGCATTTACCTTTGTGATAGCCATCGTGCTTGAAGTCATCTTTCTTGCTATCACATAGTTGTATATCTTGGTTAGCATAAGTTGTTGGTGCACATAGGTAAACCTAGCTTGTATATGTTTTGTGCTTTATAAATTAAACTCTAGTTTTATTCCGCATCTATTCAAGCATAAACCGTAATTATTTTACAGCGCCTATTCACCCCCCCCCCCTGAGCTGCCAACTTTTCAGCCACCTTCACCACCACCTCCGCTGTCGACTATCGGTAGTAGGCGGCTCATATCTCTGGTGTCATCATTGGGTAAGGGGTAGGAAGGCGGCAAAGCATTGTGTCGGAGCAAAGGAAGACAATGGTGCGGAGGCTAGGGTTCGACGGAGCCTGTAGATTTTGCGGAGAGGAGAATACGGGTAGGGTTTGGGGTCCGACCACCCTCTTTATTAGTCAGAGATACTTCCTCAGGCAACGCTTCAGCAGGTGCGCCATGAATGCGAGTGTTGCGCCGATTCAGTCGACAACGTGTGGACGTCGATCAAGCTGACTCCACGTGGCACCATGGTGTCAAGGACCGCGTGTCGGCGCGCCACGGGTGCGTCCGGGCGGCCCCAAACCCTCCCCACGTATGGGTTGGGTTTGGAGTTTCCCGCTCAGCCCAGACGAATGCAGCCCATTTGGGAGTAGCACCTAGGTGGGTGCTTTTGGCCCAATCCGTGCTCAGGCTGACCGCCCGGACGGATATGACCACTTTGGGGGTTATGGTTGGAGATGCTCTCACTTGAATTTTTTTTATCCAAAATTTTGTTGAATAGTCATGTCTCTCCATGATACCCTAGACCGGTCACTTAATAGTACTACAAAGTGCAAAGTTGGGAGGCATGTAATGCATGATGTGTTGGATGTATGCCTAGAATGCAATAAATTTTTTACATCTATTTCATAGTTATGATTCATATTATTGTGCTATAACTGAAAAGGTTTCTGAATATGAGATTTGAAGGAAAACTCACTCTCACGTGAATTAAAATGAACATGATACTAAAATGTAGTATTGTCTTTTTCGACAAATTCATTGGATGCTTGATGACTATGTTTTTCTGGTCATGGACATTGTTTATGTCAGCATCAGTGAATAGCATATGTTGGAAGGGAACAATATCCCTGGGTATATGCTCTAGAGACAATATTCACTTATTATTCTTTCTCCAAGTTCAAAATTATGTTTCTATCATCATGCTACAATCTCTATATCATCTTTTCATGTTTAATGGTTTCAAAAGAGGCTCCCATAGGAGAATCAAAACATTCCCTTATATCCTTGTTTGCACAAGCTAAGTTCACAATCTCTCAAATTTATAGTGTGAGGAGATTTTATTGTTATTGTTGTAGCTTAACTTTTGTGGGCTTTTTGAAAAATTAAGGACTAGCATATTATTCATGATAGTATGGTCTTTTTGAAAAATTAAGGACTAGCATATTATTCATGATAGTCAGGTGTGAAGCCATCAAACATAGAAACATAATAAAGCATTCAGTACCTCCACATGAGCTAAAACAGGAACAAAAAATAGTTAATAATTTTGAAGTGTTAAAGGTAGCAGACGATAAATTTACTTGGAGTGACGGTGAAACACCACATATAGGTAGGTATGGTGGACACATTTGGCAAATTTTGGTTTTTGGAAGTTGGATGCACGAGTAGAGCTCATGTTCACTGCAGGGTGAAGGCTAGCAAAAGAATAGGAGCGACCAACTAAGAGAGCAATAACGGTCATAATCATGCATAGCGACAAAACATCATTTATCAAAGCATGAAGTCACATTACAAGTCAAAAACTAAATGATCATCAAGGCTGTAGGTGACTTTTTTGATACTCATAATATGGTGTGAGCATGCGCCAAGTCAATCCAAGTAAAGCATTTAAAGGAGAATACAAAATACCATGCTTGAATATGAGGAAACAACACATGATTAAATTCAATGGAACATGATTAAATTCAATGGCACACTAAGCACATCATTAAAATAAATATAATATGACATGCTAAAGTCTATGCCACAGTCAATACAAGCTTCCTTTTGCACCACTATAAGCATGAAATAATTTACTCTTTTCCAACACCAATTAACTTATTTGAAACAAATCCAAAAGAAAATAAACATCAAATACCAGAGAGCTAATCATATATAACTGTAGCAAACTATCAAGCTATGAATAAAATTTGAGTGCAAACAAGAGCTAAACATTGTAGTAGCAAAACTAAACACTCACAGAACAATAAGAGTAAAAACTAGAGTGTTTTAGGAAATTAAAATAGGGTGTGTCTCTCTCCAAACTAAAATATGTTATGATGCAGCCGTAAACTACATAAAAGAACAAAAAGAACTAAAAACAAAATAACATGACGCTCCAAGAATAACACATATCACGTGAAGCAATAAAAATATAGTGTTTTGAGAAAAACTGATATTTTGTTGATGAAGAAGGGGATGCCTTGGGCATCTCCAAGATTTGATTCTTGTGCTTCTTGGATATGTGTTGGGGTGACATGGGCATCCCCAAGCTTTAGATTTTGTCCATCCTTGATCTCATCACGTCATACTTCTCTCCCCACACATAAAATCTTCCTCCACCTAAAACTTATGATAATCTTCATTAGCAACATCAGTGTAATCAAAATAATAAATCGACTTGGTTCGTTTCAACACAAGTCTAACACTCCATTAAAAACAACTACTGTCACAAATTATTTTATAGCTCTTTCCCTGAAAAGAACACCAAAAGAAAAATACTAAGACGCAGATGCAAATAGTGGCAAGAATCTATCAAAACAGAACAGCCAGTAAATATGATTTTTTCGGAAATCTTCTGTTGCTCAAATAAAAAAGTGGGAAACTAATGAAAGTTAGACAAAAACCTTACGCTGGTACCAAAACATTGTAAAAAAATTCCTCAGGTTCTGGCTAAGAGAACATAGGTTTTTGTGAAGCGCAAAAATCTGGACAGAAAACACCAATTTCCCCAAGTCATCGTAACTCTCTATTAGAGGCTACTCTTGGCACAATAACGAAATAAAATAGGATAAGGAGCACTTGTTACAGAGGTAACAACTTCCAAGACACAATAATAATAAAATATAATATAATAAAACAAAGAAACAATGAAAGAAAACAAATTGGGTTGCCTCCCACAAGCGCTTTTCTTTAATGCCTTTTAGCTAGGCATGAAGAACGAATCAAGTATTATCATCAGAATCAAGGCCAAGAACATTTTTATTTTCAACCAGAACATCTTTAACACGTTTGAGAAAGTTGAACTTTGCTCTAATGGGACCATAATATTTATATAACCATGCCTAACATTTATGAAACATCCCATAATTTTCATAAGAGATCTCCCTAAAACCATTTTCATTGCTCGTTTTTATCCATAATTATGAAATCTACAGGCATAGTTTTGTGGTGAAAAGAAACTTGGAATTTTTCTTGCTATTCCAATAATTTTAGAGATAGTACCATTAGCATTTCGGTGATGATAAGGGTGATCAATCATATTCTCCAATTTGAAGTAGTCATAGACCATCTTAGGCATAGTAGATATCTTGGAACCAATATCACAATAAGCTATAAAGTTTTGATTGTCAATGCTTATTTTAATACAAGGTTCCCAATCATTATCCAATTTGGTAAGGACTTGCCCCTGTTGTAAGGGTCTCTCTATTTCACTTAAATCTAGTTTACTAATCTCAAGAATTTTATCAATTTTATCATGTATGATATTTTCATTGTTTTCCACAAAGAGAGTAGCTAAATTAGTGATTGCATTGAGAGCTTTAATGTCCCCACATTCTAAGAAGTTTCCTTCTACCATTATGCCAAAGCATGTTTGTACCAACCAAAGAGCCCTAGATAAAAGAACCTAAAAAATATATTTGAAGCAAGCTCAATTTATACTTTTTGTGCGAACTAAATATTCTTTCCCAAGCATGTTTAAATATCTCCCCACCTCTTTCTTTGAAGCCGAGTATCTCAGCCTCAGGAGACATAACAAAAGGATTAGAGCTAGAAATACTAACAAAATAAACTGATAACATGAATAAAAGACTAGAAACTATGGAACTAATTTTGTGTGTGTTTTATCTAAAGAGAACACGAGACTAAACAAAAGTAAACTAAGAAAGAAAAACAAAAGAAATAGAATGGAAGTGTGAGACTCCCCTTGCAGTAAGATAGAAGTCCCTGGCAATAGAGCCAGAAAACGTACTTGATGCTGACGTGATCACACGCTCGTCGGGAGACCCCAAGCAGTAGGTATGATGTATCCTAGTGTAAATTTTCCTCTAGTCGGAATTAGAGTTTATTAAACCATAAGGACATCGTTGTCTTGAAGAAAATTACTTGTATCAATGGTGCCATTTACACAAGCACAAACTCTCTCTTGCCCCAACTTTCCGGAAGGTTGTCAATCTTCCGGTCCTGCTGAAAATAGGAGAATTAAACGTGTAGAGTCTTGGAAAGTTATTAAAGTGAAAATGGTATAGCAAGGAAAGAGATAAAGTTCAAGGGTTCTAACATTGTAGGCATTACGTCAAGGTATATGGACCACTATCCAGCATGCATCCATATCTAAAAGTTCACCTCAAGAAAGCTATCCAGCAAATCCATTGGTATTAAGTTGCAGCAAAGAAGTGATTGCTATGTATGCAATAGACAAATGCATTAAGATCTATACATAATGTAAGCAGTGGTTCCCATCCGTGGACAAGACCACCGCAGTTTTATCCCTAGTGGAAATAGCACATCCTCCCTCACACGTTTATGCATGCACTCGAGCGTAGGCAAGAAGGAGGCATGAACCCACTATCTAGCATATAAACACTCTCCTAGAGGTCAAAACAACTATGTGGACAAGGTAATCATAAACACTAGAGAGAATTGCAATAAAAGATTGAAAATTTCTACAAGTATAAGTGAAGCATCTCATATTGAAATAAACAAAATAATGATAATCTCATGGTTCATCAGATCCTAGCAAACACAACATGCACAATTACATAACGGTGGTCTCAATCATGCGAGGAAGCTCACGAGACACTAAACATCAATGCATAGGGGAGAGAACAACTATCTAGTTACTGTTATGGACCCGTAGTCCCGAGATGAACTACTCACTCATCTGTCTGAAGGCGATCATGCCGATGTAGAGGCCTCCGATGACGATTCACCCCTCCGGCAGGGTGCCCGAGTAGGGCTCCCGAAGCCCTAGATTCGACTTTCTTGGTGACGGCGCCTCTCAATATGTTTCATGGAAAAGAACTATGTCCTCGTGATTTTTAGGGTTAAAGCAATTTATCAGCGAAGATGGGACTTGAGGCGGTGGCCAGGGTCCCTAGGGGGGCGCGCTTGGGACCCTCTTCGTTCCGGCTAAAAATGACTTCCGTGAATTTTCTGCCCTTTCCGAGAATATTTCCTTTAGAATTTTTTTGAAATAGAAAAACTAAAAAAGGCAGCAAATGGCGTGGGCATCTTGTTAATAGGTTAGTCGATGAAAAAATTCAGAAAACGAATGGAAACATGTTAAAACCTAAAAATAACATAGTGTATTGGAAAGAAAACAAGCATGGAGTGCTCCATGCTTGTTTTCTTTCCAATACCCTTATGTTATTATCATGTTTTCACATGTTTCCCTTTGTTTTCATCGACTAACCTATTAACAAGTTTCCCTAGGCTAGTTGTTGTTTTCTATTTCAGAAAAGTTCTGAAGAACAATTTTCTCGGAAAGGTCTGAACATCCACGAAAGATATTTTTTACCCGAAACAAAGACGGATTCCAAAGGAGACCAAGAGGCGAGCCAGGGGGCCTCCGGGGGGTACCAGGCGCGGCCCCCCTCAAGGCCTCCCTAGCCACCTCCTCTTCTCTTATAAGTTGCCTTTATTTAAATTACAGGACGGAGTTATTTTCCACGAAACATGGAGACAGGCGCCGTCACCTCGAAAGTACAATCTAGGGCTTCTGCAGCCCTGTTCCGGCACCCTGCCGGAGGGTGAAATCATCACGAGAGGCCTCTTCATCGCCATGATCGCCTTCGGACAAATGCGTGAGTAGTTCATCTCGGGACTACGGGTCCATAGCAGTAGCTGGATGGTTGTTCTCTCCGTTATGCCTCCATGTTTAGAGTCTCCTGAGCTGCCTCACATGATCAAGCCCACTGTTATGTAATTGTGAATGTTGTGTTTGCTGGGATCTGATGAACCAGGAGATTATGATTATTTTGTTCTTGTCAAACTGAGATACTTCACTTATATTTGTAGAGGGTTTTAATATTGTCTTGCAATTCTCTCCATTGTTTATGATTGCCTTGGCCACGTAGTTTTTGTCAAATCCAATAGAGGGTTTATATGCTAGATGGTAGGTTCATGTCTCCCTTACATCCGTGCTCGAGTAACAGAAACGTGACGGATGGGGGATGTGATGTTCCTACTAGGGAGAAAACAGTGGTGCTCTTGTCTACGTATAAGAACCAGTACTTACATTATGTATTGTTCTTAATGCATTTGTTTTTTGCACACAAAGCAATGACTTTGTTATTGCAACTGAATACCAGAGAGATTTGTTGTATAGTTTTCTTGAAGTGAACTTTTAGATATGGATGCATGCTTAATAGGGATCCATGTGCATTGACGTAATGCCTACAATGTTAGAACTCGTGAACTATATCTCATCGTAATAGTATTGTCATACATTCATGATTTGTCAATTGCCCAACTATAATTTGTTCACCCAACATGTTTGTTTTCTTTGAAGAGACACCACTAGTGAACCTATAGCCCCCGGTCCTATTTTCATCATAAGTACAACCTTACTTTAAGCACTTTCATAGTTGTTTCCTTGTTGTACCGTTTTTACTTTAATTACTTTTCAATACTCTATACGTTTAATTCTCATGTTTTCCGCAAGACCGAAAAGATTGACAACCTTCCGGCAAGTTGGGGCAAGAGAGAGTTTGTGTTTGTGTGCAGGTTCCAAGCTTGGTTGACATCGATAAACGGTACCCTTGATACAAGCAACCTTCTTCAAGACTACAAAGTCCTGCTGGTTCGATAAACCCTGGTTCCTTAACTAGGGGGGAATTTCTGCTAGACTACTTCATACCTTCCGCTTGGGGTCTCCAAACGATTGTGTGATTACATCAGCATCATGCAACCCAAAAACTGGGAACCACGGGACGAGCGAAGAGAGAATTTGATGCCAAAATGGGAGGGGTGCCTGTCTTTATATAGAAGGAGGTGGAGGGGGATTTCCCTTGTCTTAGCCATGTAGGACTAATGCCCACATGGTTCGGCCAGCCAAGGGAAATCCACACCCACCATGATCCCTAAGATGCGCATGTGAGTTGGGGTGCTCTCCCTCATCCATTTCTCCCTTTCTCCTAATGGGTCTCTTTTGACACTAAGGCCCATACATGAAAAATGGCTTATTTAATTAAATAAAAAATATATTTAATTGTTAATTACACTAGGAAATGATAAATAAATATTATTTTAAATTATTGCAACTCCGAAGCACATTTCATTGCCCTCCGAACTTTATCGGATAAATTCCGGAACTATTTCGGCTATGTTCTCTCTAATTTTCTCTTGTAATATATCAATCTGTCATCGATCACCCTTAAACGTGACACCCTAGCGGTTCGAGAAAGCTACAAACATGATCGAGAACCCTCTCTGATCAATGGCCAAAGAGGGACCTGGACTCTCCCTTTTGGTCCATGTGCAATCTACGATTATCTTCATCGCTGAACCTTAAAACGGAAGTTCCCCCACCTTCTGTCTGATACTTGGTCCGTCTGAGACTCGTTCTCTGTTATCTCGATACCTAGTACAATCTCATTACCGACAAACCTATCTACTCATTACCATGATGTTTCATCCCCGTGACCTAGTCACATGCTTAACTTTATTCGATGAAAACACCGTTGAGTGGGCGTGGAGTATTTTTCCATTATTGGATTAGCAAATCCCTCTCTTGATGCATGTGCCCTAACATATCCCTCTATTTATTAAATAAAAACCTTTTTTTCCACCATGTTAAGTTTATGACGTAGGATATAAATCCATAACTTCGAGGATAGCAACTAATATCATCTCATGGTCAGCAGTTGGGGTACTACGTTTTCTTTGGATGTTTAATAAGTAGGGTGTGTGTCCATCACTTCATTTATCTAATGTTGTGACTTCATTGTCAATGACATAATTTCCCATGATCAGGAAACGTTGATCATTTGTTGCCCAATAGACTAGTTAAAGAGAGGCTTACTAGGGACTTGTTTTGTTTCATATCACACATGCATTAATGTTTCCTCTTAATACGTTTATAGCATGTCATAAAACATATTATGAACAAATTGAGACATGATAAATAAAATTTTATTAATTGCCTCTGGGGCATATCTCCTTCAGTCTCCCACTTGCACTAGAGTACAATTACATCTAGTTTACATCTGGAAAGATTCTAACACCTATTACATCTCAGGTGAGATACAAGGCGGCGCTGGTAGCACAAGGGTTTACACAGAAAAACGGGGAGAAATGGCTTTTTGTTCGTAAGAGGAACAAAAACAATGAACCTGTGAGATACAAGGCGAGGTTGGTAGCACAAGGGTCTACACAGAAACACGGCATCAATTACGGTAAGACATATTTTCTTGTGATGAGTGGAATCTCGTTCTGATATTTGATATCGTTGGCAGTGCAAATGAATTTGTATATCCAATTGATGAATGTGGTGACCGCATATTTGTATGGGTCACTAGATACATATATCTATATGAAAGTTTCATAGGGACTAAGGATTCTAGATCCGATGGCTAATCGCAATATGTTGTTATACGGCTTGAAACAGTCGGGTAGAATGCGGTACAACCGACTAAGTGAGTTCCTCGTGCAGAAAGGTTACTCGAACAATGATGATTGACCATGCATGTTTATCAAGAACTCTACTGACGGATATGTTGATGACTTGAACATCATTGAAACTACAAATGAAATACATGAGGCAAGCAATCATCTGAAAATACAATACAAGATGAGGATTTGGGTAAAACCAAAATTTGTGTCGGGTTAGAACTTGAACATGTGTCTTTGGTAATACATGTTCATCAGTCTGTTTATATAGAAAATATACCGAAGAAGTTTAGTATGGATAGAGCATACTCATCTAAAACACCTATGGTTGTAAGGCACTCCATCTGTCCCGAAATACAAGACGGCCTTTAATTTCGCTGGTCAATGACATCCAAGTTTGACTATGACTTTTTCTTATAATATGTCTACATAAATAGTATAAAGATATATGAAATGAAAGAATTTTAGAAGACAACTTCAACAGTACCATTTATATTCTCAGTCCACATAATTTGTTATATTTATGGTCAAAGTCAAACATGAAAGAAAACTACTAAAATAGCGTGTCTTGTATTTTGGGACAGAGGGAGTATATTCAATAGATAAATGGTTCATTTAGGCCAAAGGATGACGATGAGGAGATACTGGGACAAGAGTTTCCATATCTCAGTGTTATTGGCGCACTAATGTATCTAGCGAACTACATAAGACTTGGCATATCATTTGCATTTAATTTGTTAGCTAGATACATCGCGAAAATACATTCGGATGGTGTGAAAAATATTCTTAGATACCTTCAGGGAACCAAAGATCTTGATTTGTTCTATCAGAAAATCAATAGAGAACCACGGTGGGGTATTGCGATGTTGTATCCATGTCAGATCCCCGTAATGCTAGATCGTAGACTGATTTTTTCTTCTTACATGGAGGCACGGCCTTCTCTTGGAAGTCGACAAAACAAACCGTAGTGGCCACGTCCACTAACCATTTTGAGATAATTGCTTTGTACGAAGTATCACGGGAATGTGTATGGCTTTGAACAATGATGAACTTTGTCCAAATTCAAGTGGGATCGGTTCACTAGAATCACCCATCATTATATATGAGGATAATGCTTCTTGTATTGTACAAATGCAGACGGTTTATATTAAGAGCAATATTACAAAGCATATTGCTTCTAAACTATTTTATCCCCATGAACTTCAAAAGAATGAGAAATAACTATTTTGCATACGAAGTCATATGATAACCTAGCTGATTTGTTTACCAAGTTCTTTGTTCGATAAATATGTGCAGGGAATTGGTATGGTACTTCGTGACTTGCAAAATTCAGGGGGAGAAATCTCCTAGGTTATAACCTGTTCAAGATCATAAGATTTTCGGTATTGCACTCCTTTTGTTTGTTAGTTTTCCTTGATATTCGTCATGTAAGGTTTTTAATGATGCAATAGTACCGCAAGCATGGACGATATACGTCATTTTCTTCTTATTTTCCCACTAGGTTTTTAAAAGAAGTTTTTATGGCAAATTGTATATTTCTCCTCAATTTTTCCCACTATGTGTTTAGAGGAGATAATTTCAAGGATGGTCGATCGTTAGGACAAGCAAGGATTAGGGGGAGTGTTAGGATTTATCTACTTATGTAATTAGAAGATAATCCTTCCTTGTAAATATCTCGTGCGGTTTTTTAATGGGAAACCGTCGCAACGCTCTTGGCACCCCTATGAACAGACGCATCTTCTCAAACCGTTGGTTCCCCTTGTATAAATATGTTGATTATCAATAGAATATACAAGAGTTGATTTATTCTCTCAATTACTTACAATAATGTCGACTAGTCAACCAACTCAGCACTGTACTGTTCAACGCGATGCCCACCCACATGCCTCATCTAGACGTTCTCTAGTGGCTGACTGCGTGGCTCACGGCCTTCGCTCCGGACCATACAAACAGCTATCATCAAAATCACTATACATTGTACAGAACATTGTTGACTTAGCATTTTCCAAGTCTTCATATGCGACAAACTGGATCTTTCTTTCAAGTCCAGAAAATTTCCACGCACGCGTGGAAATTTCCTACTTGTTGAATTCTTTTATTCCTGGTGGAGTTACAGCACTGTTTTCATCACGAAGAAGACCTTGAGAATAATAGCGCAACTAACAGTTTACGATGTACCATAACCCGATAATGACAACCCAAGAAGCACTTGTTGGACTACCGTTACGCTTTCCCTTCTACTAGGTTTTTTTTCCACATTAATTCTTGCTTCAGTACAAACGTCTCCACCAAATTTCCATGCATGAGATATTGACAGGACTGACTCGGTGTTGCGTTTGTTTTGCATAAAAGCCTCTGGGATCGTCGTGCAAACGTAGGTTAGTCGATGACCATGGTTATCCTCCCTCTCTTCATCGTGTTCCTCCTCCCTTTAGCCGCAGCCCAAGGACCATGGGTAGTCTGCTCGCCTAGCTCCAACTACACATCAAACAGCACCTACCAACAAAACCTCGTAATCCTCTCGTCCACCCTCCCCAACAAGGCCGCATCCAACGCCACCCGCTTCGCCACCGATACTATAGGCGCCGCTCCGGACACCGTCTTCGCCCTCGCTTTCTGCCGCGGGGACATACAAGCATCCTCTTGCGAAGGCTGTGTGGTAAACGCCTTCCGGGACGGGCCGCAGAAATGCCCGACCAACAAGGACGTCTTAACGTACTATGACTACTGCATGCTCAGGTTCTCCAACAACAATTTTCTTACCACCACCAACGATGACAATCCAGGTGTCCTCAAGAACGACTTCATCGCAACCACCCTCTCCATGAAGCTCTTGATATTCACGCTTCTCAACAGCACGGCCCAATGGGTCCCAAACAGCTCAAGGATGTTCACCACCTCGCGCTTAGACAACAGCTCCGTCCCGACTCTGTACTGTCTTATGCAGTGCACGCCCAACTTGACCGCCGACGACTGCGCCGCCTGTTTGCAGGGGGCACTCAATAGATTCGACGGATCAGAAGGTGCCAGATTCGTCGGGACATGGTGTAATGCGAGGTACGAGAAATACCCATTCTTCCCAGGGGACCCTATGTTACGTATTTTTACTGCGCCAGGTTCAACGACAGTTACTGTGTACAGCTCACCGACAGTGCCACCTTCTGGAGTTCCACCTCCGGACATAAACGGTACTTCGCATTACAGAGTTCTCTTTCATGTCTTATCCCTCTTACTAGGAAAAGCAAGACGGCATAGTATAAATTAATTTGGTATACAACTCACGGCGACTAAAACAGAACATACGTAGTACTATAATTAGCAAGAAACACAGTCGTAGCATATTAGAGTTTAGACAAGCAAACATATACATTTAGCAATGAAAGCCATGATCAAAAGAGATAAGGAAAAGATGAAGAAATTAAGTAAGTCGAAGAGCTGTGTTGAGTCTATCAAAAAGAAAAGAAAGTTCATTGACTATTGGAAATATGTCAGTTAAGAATGGAACAGTTCAAAAGGACAATGTTGCAACCGAGAGAAATTAGCATAAAACTACCACTTTTAGGAAACTAGAAGAATACCCCGCGCGTTGCTGCGGAAATCGCTTTAAAACTATAATATATTATACACAAAAGTTTATAAGAGATTGACACATTATGTTTTCTAATGGAATATGCAAAATTTAATTGATCATAATATACATTTTTAAAATTATTAATATGAATAATTTGATGGTTTAAAAAATAGATGATGTGTATTGCATGTAGTGATTAATAAAGGTTAGTTGAGATGACATGGACAATTGATTGGTTAGAAGAATGGATGATGTGGATAGCTTGCATGTTGAGATAGAAAAATTATTAATGCATGTTAGGGGGTTTTGCTTTATAAGAAGTATAGATAGATAGGACCAAACCATGAAAATAACTGATTTTTCATTGTCTTTATCAACTATTTAGTATATTCGAACCATAAGCATTGGTTTTTTCTTTTAGGAAACAACTCACGCAAGAGGCCGCTGTGGATTATTGCTGTGGTTATTCCATTACTGTCAATACTTCTATGCTCGATTTGTTCCATTGTACGGACGAGAAGACGAAGAAAAGGTGTTCATTCTAATCACAATTCAGTCACGGCAAAATTTCTCCAAATAAAGACTACCACTTTTTTATGATATCCGCCATGAGGTTTGAGCCCCAAACTGAAGCTGTATATATATGTATGCGTCCTCTTTCAATTTAGGAAAGGAATACTTGCACGATCAAGGTGCAACGAATGATAGGACAGAAGAAGATGCAATGGCCTGGAGAGTAGAAGAAAATAATTCAGAGTTCGCTCTCTTTGACTTTTCCGAAATATTACACGCTACAAGGAACTTCTCAATAGAAAACCTACTTGGCCAAGGTGGTTTTGGCCCTGTTTATAAGGTAAATGCATTGTCTAGATAAGAGTCAGTTGTTTGTTCATCATGATAGCTGAAATAAAGCTAATGTTGCATGTGTGCTATGTTGCAATGTAATGCAATGGAAGTTATCACACCATTCAGTTCGCGGGGGGGGGGGGGGGGGGGGGGGGGGGTCAATTTATCAGTTCAAACCGTATAAACATATTTGAGCTTGCTTTTCTTTTGGAACATTGATTTCTAGTGTAGGTTTCCGAATTTCCAAAAATAAATTGGTTGTAGTTTTGGTGTTTCACTTGCTAGTTGACTCTCTGGCTTAGAGCTAATCTTCAGATTACTTTCGTCAAGAAAAAATATTTTTATTCAGAATCAGTTTCATTGTACTTTATCTGCTACAATAAATGGTATTCCATCATTTTCATGGACCGACCAAATTTTTTCTAAGTGTATGCGTGTAATTTCATGGGATGGTCCCCCCAACACAACACTAGATCATTTTTCTAAAAATAAAATGTACATCAAATTCCTAAGCATATATGTAGGTAATAATACGGTTATACAATTTTATCTTGACCAAATTGTATTAGAGTAAGAAACGTCAAATGGAGCATTAAACATAAAATATTAAAAAAAAAAACTCGGTCAGAAATTCAGAAGAAATTCGAAGAAGTGAAGTCAAGTATATTAAGGACATGTCTTGGATATACAATGTTGTACACCACTATTTTTCTTCCATGGATAGAACACAATTCTTCTTTTTTCTCTTTTTATGACTGCAAAATTGTACGCTAAGTTTTGCTATGCATACTTCCAGGGGCAACTACCAAATGGAATGGATATTGCAGTTAAAAGGCTTTCCTCACATTCGGGACAAGGTTTAACTGAATTTCGAAATGAAATTGAGCTTATTGCAAAACTACAACACAATAATCTGGTTAGGCTTCTCGGATGCTGCATTGAGGGAGAGGAAAAGGTTTTGGTGTATGAATATTTGCCAAATAAGAGCTTGAACTTATTCATCTTTGGTATAGACAATTAACCATATTTTTCATTGCATTTCATCGATATAATATGTTGTTTGACGCCACAATAACATTGTGAGATCACAAAGCTATTAGTTTCATTCCCTAATGTGCAGATGTAAACGTATCAACTTTGGTCGACTGGAAAAAACGACGTATGATAATCGAAGGGATATCCCAAGGTCTTCTTTACCTGCACAAGCACTCTCGGCTGCGCATCATACATAGAGATCTTAAGGCCAGCAACATTCTCTTAGACCAAGAGATGAATCCTAAAATTTCTGATTTTGGCCTAGCAAAAATTTTCAGCTCCAACAACACTCAAGGAAGCACAAAAAGGGTAGTGGGAACATAGTAAGTATACATTCCTCAGTTACGAGATAAAAAAAATATAGTTAGTGGCAACAATACCTTTTACATTTCATAAATCCAATTGCAAATTATAATTTATAGTATTTTCCTTGTGTTTTGTCTCGTTCCAGTGGTTATATGTCTCCTGAGTATGCCTCTGAAGGCATTTACTCGGTGAAATCCGATGTGTTCAGCTTCGGTGTGTTACTTCTAGAGATCCTTAGTGGAAGAAGAAATTCTGCTTTCCAGCAATATGAAGACTTTCTTAATCTCCTTGGATATGTGAGAATTTCTTAACTCTCTCGTGCGATTATGTTGTTTTTTAGATTGCACTTTTTTTCACTTATACTTTTTATGAAAAACTTCCTGCAGTCATGGCAACTCTGGGAAAGTGGGAGGTGGTTTGATATTTTAGACGAATCAATTTCTAAGGAGATCCATATGACAGAGGCTAGGAAGTATATTAACATTGCACTGATGTGCGTGCAAGAGAGTGCTGATGATCGGCCAACCATGTCAGACGTTGTTGCAATGCTAAATAACGAGAGTGATATTCTTCCACAGCCTAATCATCCGGCATACTATAACCTAAGGGTATCTAAGGTAGATGAATCAGTTGGTATTGTAGTTCCATGTAGTAGCAATGATGTAACCATCACCGAAGAGCCATACGGCAGATAGTTGATGACTCTGTTTTAGTTGTTAATAAAAGAGATCAACACAGTGTTGCGAGTTGTGTAGTACTTTGAAACGAGACTATATGTATTTTATCAACCGTATAATATTACCATGATCATAATGACTTCAATCTTAAATTAATCTTACATACGTACATAGATAAAACCATCAGAACTACTTAAGAGACACTATCTCGGGTGGTTCAAATTAGTTGTAAGCACCGGTCCATTGATCATGGCTTGAGGTAGAGGACTTCTTTGTGAGCTCTTCCTTCCTTGCTCGTTCTTTGGAAGACCTAAGCAAGCTCCACATCAGTTTCTTTGTCAAAGTAAAGAAACTCCTCCTCTAGTGAGTAGAACTATATATTTTCCATTTCCAAACAGCCCCGAGCTGAGGTTGGACCAATTCTTGATTTTTTGTTGTTGGTTCTTTCTTTAATATTTATTCCAAGTGGGTATCATCTATTCGGATGTGTTACGTAATCTTCAATGAGTAATGTCACTCGAGTAGAAGTCGACAGAATGATCTGGATACACGGTCTTGTATACCAACGCATTTTACATACTACTATTATCTTAGTGAAGAATGTTAGAATTAGAATCGTTTCCGTGTACGGTTGATTAGGAAACCTACACCGATGCTAGCTAGGAGTCCTGTACCGACTCGGGTCTTAAGTTGTAAACGTGTATTGCTTGGTGTCGCATAACACCCCATATAAATATACAGTCTCGTGGCCTGGACAAGGCACGCCAAGTAGATTGATTCTGAAAACTTTATATGGTATCAGAGCCACCTCTTCCAACCAAAGATCGATAGATCGTTTTCCATCCAAGATCGAGAGAGCTAGCAGTCATGGCGTCAGGATCAAGTGCTGCAGCCCCAAGTCTTGGATCACCCCCGTCAGAAAAATTGACGAGAGCAAATTACCCCATATGGAAAGCGCAGGTACTTCCAGCAATCCGTGGTGCCATGCTAACAGGATTTCTCGATGGATCTGAAGTTGCACCACCTATCAAAATTGCTACTGCGAATCCAGAGAAGGACAAAGATCCGATCATGACAATAAACCCTGAGTATGCAATGTGGGTTTCTCGCGATCAGCGGGTTCTTAGTTTCCTGGTTAATTCACTTTCAAGAGAGATTCTTATGCATGTGATTCGACTAGAACATGCATCTGAAGTATGGAAAGTTGTCGAGGAGATGTTTGCTTCTCAAAACAGATCACGTGTCACAAATCTGAGGATTGCAATGGCTAATACCAAGAAGAATAACATGACAACAGAGGCTTTTTTTGCCAAGATGCAAAGCTTGGCCGATGATCTTGCTGCTGCTGACAAGCCGATGGAGGAAGAAGAATTAATCTCTTTTATTCTGGCAGGACTTGGACATGATTATGATGCTATTGTTGCGGCACTCGGTGTAGTCCGATCCTCTCTCACTGTTGCGGAGTTGTTTTCTCAGATACAGTCATATGATCAGCGTCAGGAGATGCTCGGATCAACAATGAACTCAGGTTTTGAAACCTCGGCAAACGCTGCTGCCCGCACTCGAGGTGGATATAGACGCAATTATGGACAACGCACTGATCAGCGACAGGATATACGTCTCCAAGATGATAGGCGACGTGACAACTACTCTCAATTCTCGGATTACTCTCGCAGCTCTCAAACAGATTTCTCCCGTAACAATTTTAATCGTGGAGGGGGTCGCATGGCCTCAGGACGTGGACGAGGCCGAGGCAGACGCCGCACTTCCCCTTGGGTCGATGACACCTGTCAGATATGTGGCCGAGAAGGCCATCTAGCCAAGGATTGTTGGCATAGGTTCCAAGAAGACAGTAATCATGATGATGTTTCCAAGGAACAATATGCATATGGCATAGATACTAATTGGTGTTGTGACACTGGTGCAACACATCACATCACGGGAGAACTCAACAAGCTGGCTATACGTGACAAGTACAATGGATATGACAAAGTGAACACAGCTAGTGGACAAGGTATGGTTATTAGACATATTGGTAATTCAATAGTTCGAAATCATGCTCAAAATTTCTCTCTTCGTAATATCTTGCATGTTCCAAGTGCTTCGAGAAATCTTTTGTCTGTTCATCGATTTACCATTGGTAACAATGTTTTTCTCGAATTTCATCCAAACTTTTTCTTGATTAAGGATCAGGTCACGAAACAGATTCTGCATAGAGGACGATGTGTAGGTGGCCTCTATCCTCTCATATCATCCATGGTCAAATCACCTCATCAGAAACATGCTTTTCTTCTTACCAAGCCCTCTCAAGCAAAGTGGCATAGTCGTCTTGGACATCCTTCATCTCAAATAGTGATGCAAGTTATTAGCAAAAATAACCTTCCTTTCATTATAGAGTCTAGTATAGAGTCTATTTGTGATTCTTGTCAAAGAGCAAAAAGTCATCAACTCGCTTATCCTGTGTCTCATAGTGTGTCTATGGTCCCCCTTCAGTTAATCTTTACTGATGTTTGGGGTCCTGCTCCTACTTCTGTTGGACGTCATAATTACTATGTAAGCTTTATTGATGACTATAGTAAGTTTACGTGGATTTATCTTCTAAAGAAAAAGTCTGATGTTTATCAAGCTTTTATGAATTTCCAAAAGTTGGTCGAAAGGAAGTTTGATCGAAAAATTCTCACAATTCAATCTGACTGGGGAGGAGAGTATGTTAAATTAAACTCCTTCTTTCAAACTCAAGGTATTGCTCATCATGTCTCATGTCCACATGCACATCAGCAGAATGGTGCTGCTGAAAGAAAACATCGACATATTGTTGAAGTAGGGCTATCTCTTCTTGCTCATGCTTCTATGCCTCTAAAATTTTGGGATGAAGCCTTTCTTACAGCCACACATCTTATCAATATTCTTCCAAGTAAAGTTATAAAAAATGACACGCATGTTCATCGTCTATTAGGTGCACCTCCAAATTATTCCTCTCTTCGTGTTTTTGGTTGTGCGTGTTGCCCTAATCTTCGTCCTTATAACACACGTAAACTTGCTTTTCGCTCCAAAAGATGTGTCTTTTTGGGCTATACTCCAAGACACAAAGGGGTTAAATGTCTTGATGTTTCTTCCGGGCGTGTCTATGTGTCTCGAGATGTTGTTTTTGACGAATCTGTTTTTCCCTTCAAGGAACTTCATCCCAATGCCGGAGCTTTATTGCGTCATGAAATACTTCTACTTGATTCCTCTCTTCATAATTTTGAGCATGGGGGCGAAACTATTGAAAATTCAACATTGCCTAAACCTACTGATTCTACTAATGTGTTTCCTGAGATTTTACAGCAGGGTGCGAATCTGGAAATTTTTGGTGGAGAAAACAGTGCACAAAATAGTACAGCAAGTACTCTTGAAATCATAGATTCAGAAAACGACACGGGAGCGGAAAACGGAGCTGATTCTCCAACAGCATCCTCCTCGAGATCGCTCCCGTCAGCGTCAGGCGGATCAACATCGGATCGCGCACCGTCAGCGCATGCAGAGGAATCTTTGTCGCCTTCACGCGTTTCCGGTTCGTCGACAGCACGTGGTCCCGACTCACCTCGCGGATCTTCTGTGGCGGGATCTTCTGCGTCACCAGCCACACCAACGGGCACACGATCATCTGCGCCAGAAAGCGATAGCAGCCCTGACAGAGGTACGCAGAGTACTGGATCCTCTGCGGCTGAGTCTCCTGTAGCTCAGCCTGAGCCTGTTCTTCCACGAGTCACTACAAGATCTTCTAGAGGAATTTTTAAACCTCGGGATTTCAAAGATGGGACAGTTCGATGGTGCTTAAATTGTGAATCAGATGAGCCCACTAATTTGAAAGATGCATTGTCAAAGAATGAGTGGAAGAAGGCAATGGATGAGGAGTATGATGCTCTTATCAAAAATAAAACCTGGCACTTAGTTCCTCAACAATATGGAACAAATATTATCGATTGCAGATGGGTTTATCGAATTAAGAAGAAGGCAGATGGCTCAATTGATAGATACAAGGCCAGGTTGGTTGCAAAAGGATTTAAACAACGGTATGGCATAGACTATGAGGACACATTTAGTCCAGTTGTTAAAATTGCTACTGTTCGTCTTGTTTTGGCTATTGCTGTCTCTAGGGGTTGGAGTTTGAGACAATTGGATGTTAAGAACGCGTTCTTACATGGTGTTCTGGAAGAGGAGGTCTATATGAAACAACCACCGGGATATGAGGATAAAAATAAGTCAAATTATGTGTGCAAATTGGATAAAGCATTATATGGATTGAAGCAAGCACCCCGAGCATGGTATTCTCGTTTAAGTTCACAATTGGTCAGTTCTGGATTTGTTGCTTCAAAGGCGGATACATCACTATTTTTCTATCACAAGTCCAATGTCACCATATTTATGCTTATTTATGTTGATGATATTATTTTTTCTAGCTCTTCCAGAGCTGCAACGGATGCACTCTTGTGTGATTTGGGTAAGGAATTCGCTCTCAAGGATCTTGGTGACCTTCATTATTTCTTGGGAATTGAAGTTCAGAAAGTCAATGATGGACTTGTGTTAAATCAAGCTAAGTATGCTCAAGAGATACTTGCTAGAGTTGGTATGACAAATTGCAAATCTTGTCCTACTCCTTTATCATCTTCTGAAAAACTCACAGCTCATGAAGGAAGATTGCTTGATTCTGATAATAGTACAAAATATAGAAGCTTGGTTGGAGCATTGCAATATTTAACTCTCACAAGGCCAGATATCTCTTATGCGGTAAATAAAGTGTGTCAGTATCTTCATGCTCCAACTACATTACATTGGACTGCAGCAAAGCGTATTCTCAGATATGTCAAAGATACATCTAGTATTGGTTTGACATTTCGAAAATCAAGTTCTACTTTGATTAGTGGTTTTTCAGATGCTGATTGGGCAGGTTTCTTAGATGATCGTAGATCCACTGGTGGGTTTGCAATTTTCTTTGGACCCAATCTTATCTCATGGAGTGCAAAGAAACAAGCCACTGTTTCTAGATCCAGTACTGAAACTGAGTATAAGTCAGTTGCTAATGCCACAGCTGAGATTATTTGGATACAGTCTCTTCTTGAAGAGCTTGGAGTTAAGATCAGACAAACACCATGTTTATGGTGTGATAATCTTGGAGCAACATATCTATCCGCAAATCCAGTGTTTCATGCTAGAGCAAAACATATTGAGATAGACTTTCACTTTGTGAGAGAAAGAGTGTTAAATAAACAGTTGGAAATTCGGTTTGTGCCCTCCAAAGATCAAGTTGCAGATGGTTTCACTAAACCTTTTTCTACTCGCAGTTTTGAAGAATTCAAACATAATCTCAACTTATCTAAGTTGTGATTAAGGGAGGGTGTTAGAATTAGAATCGTTTCCGTGTACGGTTGATTAGGAAACCTACACCGATGCTAGCTAGGAGTCCTGTACCGACTCGGGTCTTAAGTTGTAAACGTGTATTGCTTGGTGTCGCATAACACCCCATATAAATATACAGTCTCGTGGCCTGGACAAGGCACGCCAAGTAGATTGATTCTGAAAACTTTATAAAGAAACTCCTCGTCTAGTGAGTAGAACTATATATTTTCCATTTCCAAACTGTAAGATTATGGAAACCACACGTAGTGGTGCCTTGTATTGATCATTATATAGAGGATACAAGGCATGAGTCTGTACCGTAAAATACACGGACAGCTATACAAGGACTAGACATATACAACCGTATATCTATACATTACAATACGGTTATATATTCTAACACCCTCCCTCAGTCGTAAACGGGCGTCGACGAATGTTAAGACTGTCCCGAAAATCCAAGAAGAGAGGTGATGGTAATCCTTTGGTGAAGATGTCCGCAAACTGGGAAGAACTAGGAACATGTAGAACCCGTACATCACGTGTGGTGACACGATCTCGTACAAAGTATAGATCAATCTCCACATGCTTAGTACGCTGATGATGAACGGGATTCTGTGTCATGTAAACTGAGCTCAGATTGTCACAGAACGCCACAGTGGCACCAGACACCGGTCGATGAAGTTCCTGAAGAAGCTGCCGTAACCAACATGTTTCAGCCACCACATTTGCAACCGCCATGTATTCCGCCTCGGCGCTGGAGCGAGAGACTGTGTGCTGCCGTTTAGCAGACCATGACACCAGATTAGCACCAAGGAAGACACAATAGCCAGAAGTAGACCGGCGAGTGTCTGGGCAACCTTCCCAATCAGCGTCAGAATAGGGCGTCAACTTGTTAAAGCTGCGTCCGAACAAGGTTAGGCCATAGTTGGTGGTACCGCGGATGTAGCGACGAACACACTTCACAAGGAGCAAGTGATTAGCCCGAGGATCATGCATATGAAGACAAATCTGCTGCACAGCATAGGAGATGTCTGGCAATACTACGGTACTCGGTGGGATCTGTAACAGGATCACTGGACTTGGCTGAAAGTTTGGAGGCACTATCAACTGCAGTAGAGATTGGTTTGCACGGCAACATACCAGCTCTGTCAAGAAGGTCTAATGCATACTTCTCCTGTGAAAGGAATAGACCGTCATTGCTGAGGGTGGCGGAGATGCCCAGAAAGTAATGGAGATCGCCCATGTCAGTCATATTGAACTCGGTACAAAGAAAGGCAATCAGGCTTTGCAACAACGCCGAGGAGGACGCAGTCAGGATAATGTCATCCACATAGAGCAGGAGATAGGCCATGTCAGCGCCACGGTGATAGACGAACAACGAGTTGTTGGGTTTGGAGCCAACGAAACCAACCGATGCAATAAACGAGGCAAATCGTTGAAACTATGCTCGAGGTGCCTGTTTCAAACCATAGAGTGATTTGTTGAGATGACAGACCTTATCAGGGAACTGAGGATCAGTGAACCCAGAGGGCCAACGAGCATAAACTGTCTCTGTGAGAGTGTCGTTGAGGAAAGCATTCTTGACGTCAAGCTGATGAATGGACAACGCATGAGAGAGTGCAAGAGAAAGCACGGTGCGGATGGTGGCTGGCTTGACGACAGGGCTGAAAGTCTCATCAAAATCAATACCTTCACGCTGAGTAAATCCACGAAGGACCCAACGAGCTTTGTACAGTTCCAGCGAACCATCAGACTTCATCTTGTGACGGTATATGCACTTTCCAGTAACGATGTTAGCATTGCGAGCTGAATCAACGAGGTCCCAAGTGTTGTTTGAGATAAGAGCACCATACTCCTCGATCATAGCGGAATGCCAGTTCGGATCCTTGAGAGCACCACGATAGGTCTTTGGTAGCGGAGATAAACCCTCCACATGAAGATCAAAAATCGGCTTCGGCTTTCACAATACCCTGTTTAGCACGAGTAGCCATGGTGTGAGATGGTGGCGGTGGCGGGGGCCGCGGACGACGTTTCGGAGGCCGGACCGCGGCAGCAGCCGCTGGCAGTGTTGTGGCAGCGGTAGAAGGACCCCCGTCAGGACGCTCGGCGCGGCCAGCCATAGAGGGCGACCATGGCGTCACGATAGGGAGTGGCGACGGTCGTGGCTGCGACCGTGACGAAGACGGTGGCGGCGACAGTGGCGAGGACAGTGGCGGCGACCGTGGCGAAGACAGTGGCGGCGACCGTGCCGCGGATGAACCCGCGGTCAGTGGCACCGTGCCTGGCACGGTGAAAGGCGTCGACGACATGGGCTGCTCAGTAGCCTTCAAGAAATCATAATTGTGCAGGGAAAGAGTAGGAGATGACGAAGACGAAGCGGTGGCAAAGGGAAAGGTGGACTCATCAAACACGACATGACGGGACATGATAATCTTTTGGGTGGAGCGATCTAGGCAGCGATAGCCATGATGCTGGGATGGATATCCTAGGAACACGCATTGCACAGAGCGAGGCGCAAGTTTGTGCGGCGCGATGGTGGTGGTGTTGGGGTAGCATAAACATCCGAAAACCCGAAGACCAGCATACGTAGGATCCAAGTAGAGCGTGAAAGGGAACGCGATCTGAAATTGCCTTAGAGGGTAGCCGATTATGTAACAGCACGACTGTGTGAAGCGCTTCAACGCAGAAATGAGGAGGCATGCTGGCCTAAATGAGTAGCGTGCGAGTAATGTCATTGAGAGTACGAATAATGCGTTCAGCCTTACCATTCTATTGCGAAGTGTATGGACATGAAAAATGGAGTGTGGTTCCATGTTGCTGGGCAAACGAATGGAGAAGGGCATTATCAAACTCGCGACCATTATCATATTGAATGGCCTGCAGGCGTGCACTAAACTGAGTGAGCGCTAAAGCATAGAGGGATGACAGGTGTGAGAACACTTCTGACTTACACCGTAGAGGATACACCCATGTATACTGAGTAAAATCATCAAGACAGACTAGGTAATACTTGAAGCCAGAAATACTCTCAACGGGAGATGTCCACAAATCACAGTGAATTATTTGAAAAGTAGTTGTAGTTACACGATTGGTGGAAAAAAATGAAGACGAACATGTCGACCTAACTTACAAGCATGACACAAGCTAGTTTTATTCTTTTCTTGGTGAGAATGTCGCTCCTGGTGAGAAGGTCCTTCACAGAAAACCAAGAGGGTTAAATTCGACGGAGACACGATTATCTGTTGTAAACTGATGAAGTACAATAGGTTTTTAACTATGTTATGAGCAACTAAGACATTACGAAGGTAAAGAGGACGTGAATTAGTGGAAATAGGAACACGTGCATGTCCGGTACCGACGATCGGAAAAGTAGAACCGTTACCAGCAACGATAGCACGGCGAGAGGAGGAGAGGCTGGACACGGTGGTAAGCATACCGGGATCGAACGCAAAGTGGGAGGAGGCGCCGGTGTCTATCACCCACTCCCTGGTGGGTGCTTGCAGCCCCATGGTCTAGAACTGTTGCATCAACGCAGTTTGGTCCCACGAGGCTGTCGATGGTGCCGATGATAACGAGGTTGGAGCACCGATCCCATAGTTGGGCTGAGCAACTGCGTAGCCGTAGCCATAGGGGGCGTGATGGGGGGATAATTACCCGGTAGGCCAACTCCAAGGAATAACCCGGCCCAAAGGACGCTGCGCAGGATCCGGCTAAGGATAAAGAAACTTCTAGAAGGCCCAAGGTATATAGGCCTCGTAACCCGGATTGTGGGTTGCAGTAAGGAAAGCTAGGGTTTGTAAGCGGTGTTCGGGTAGGACTCAAGCTGCGCCTTGGAGGGCAAGCCAGGTAGGGGGACGGGTGCTTTATAAACCGGCCCTACGCTTAGCTTTGCAGAGATCCAAGTAGTAATCATATCACCGAATATCGAGTATCCATTGTACAAAAAGAGATCGAGTTAATAAAGCGAGATCGGAGACTCGGCGACTTCATCGCCGGCTACCAGATTGAATTCCATCATGTTTTCCTCTGAGCTAAATCCTCTCCCAAACGCCTGTGTCGACTTGCCCCAAGATCAGTTACCCCTGGTAACATCTGCCGTGATCATCCCACGACAGTTGGCGCCCACCGTGGGGCCTGCGTCCAAAGGTGTTTACATCACGGGAGAAGCTCGGAAAAGCATGAGGAACCTCGTCGTCGGAGAGATCTACGACGACCACAAAGGAGAGAAGGTGGTGGACGACTCCGGCTGGGGGCCAGAATCGGATCGCCTCGAATCCGGATCTGTCGTGACAATCGGCCGGATCAGCGTCTTCATCGGTATGGTATGTACCTCTGGCTCGGCTCCTGACGATGTTGGATCTGATTCTGTGTCAGGGGAGGCTACTTACGCCCAATCAGATAGAGAAGAATCAGTTGGAGCAACAGACCAGATAGAAGAACCCATCGCGCAGTGGGAACAGCCGGAGGAGCCGGCATGGGCCCCGCGTGACCCGGACGGTGGAAAGGATGATACTGAATCTATCCGGGACCTGCTGGAAGATCGGTACGGAGAAGATAACAGCGGAGAAGAACAGCATGAACTCACAACAAGCGTAATACGCCGAGCGGCGGTCTACACGGCTCCCGCAGCCAACCTTAATCAAGGAAACGTGACCACGGCTCCGGTCGGGGCGGCTCAGGCATTGGTGCAGCGGCAGGACGCAGCTAACGGAAACCCGGACCCGGCCCGGGTCGACGGAGAGTCGGCATCAGTGACTAGCCGTGCGGCGGATGAGGAGTTGCACGCGAATACGTTCGGATTCCTGGGAAACCGGACACCGGGGGCGGGTCCTTCAAACCCGCGCCACCCGGCCTTGTTCGACAATAATCTGATCCTAGACCCCACGGTCCTTGCTACGGTTATCACTCCAGAAAACGCAGCTGAACGTGTCAGGGACCTGGATGTGGCCCGCCGCGCGTTGGAACGGCAAAGAAGGCAAGTGGAAGCGGAGAAACAAGGGATGGCTACGCGTCAACGCGAGCTGGATGCATTGGAAACCCGGCTCCGAGAGGAAACATCTAGAGTACACCAGAGACATCAAACTAGACTACCGGCCACGGGTGGGGTCATTAACCCGGCAGCTTTGTTTATTACGCCTCAGGACCAACCGATCCCAGTGGTAAACCAGGGAACTGCGCCTCAGCCGGCAACAGCGGAAGCCCACGCGGCAAACGTGCAGGCCGGGTTACCCCCACCACGAACCAGAGTCACAACCGGCAACGAGTTGCCACCACAGCCACCGTCACGATTTCGCACACCAGCATGCCACTACAACAATCCCATGGACAACGTGTATGCAGCAACGCTTGCATTGAACCAGATCCCGGTAGGAGAATCGCCCCATGCAGAAAGGACCCGGCAAGCGATCGATCTACTGCACACTACAGTGGCGCAGCAAGCCAATTACCCGGACCACAGAAGCGGGATGCATGGGACGCCATACGCCAGTCAACAACAAGGGAATATTCAAGCAAACTCGGCGCGGCGGAGGGAAGAGCAGCAGCAAATGCCGCCTCCTCCCCGTGTTCCGGCAGCATCGGTGGCGCAGGCCGTTGTGGATAGCTCCAGGGCTCGGAGAGCCGGGGCCGGGTCTGCTGCACATGAGTTGCCTACAGCACCGCGCCCCGCTGCGACCCCGGCTGGATCGCACGCTTCCCGAGTAAGGCCAGCCTCAACCGTCCTCGCAGGGCCCAAGTGCCTCTCGGACGACATCAGAGCTGAACCTTACCCGGAAAAATTCAAAGAGCCGGGAAAAGTAGTGAATTATGAACCGACCATGGATCCGGAAACATGGTTGAGTAGTTATGAGATGGCAATGTCAATCCGCAATGCGTCCGAGAATCTTCAAGCCAAGTTCATGTACTTGATGATGTCAGAAGGAGCAGCAAAGTTATGGTTCACCAACCTGCCAGAAAGATCGATCAAGTCCTGGGAAGAACTGAAGACCGCGTTCGTCAAGCACTTTCATGGAACGTGCAGAAAGCTATTCACTATTGATGATTTAGAGCGATGCGTTCAGAAGAAGGGAGAATCAGCACGCAGTTGGGTACGCCGGGTTATGGAGATACTTCACTCATCCACAGATATTCAGCCCAAAGATGCGCTACAAGCTATGGCAAAAAGTTAACTCGCATGAAGTCCAGTAGGAATGCATCGGAGGTTACGATGGGAGAATTAATGGATGCGTGCAACAAACACGCCGCAACAGACACTACAGAGGAGGAAGTTGATGACAAGAAAGCGAAGGTGAATACCAGTAATAGTGGAAGAATCGGCAATGGATCGGCACCGAGTAATAACAGAAATAGTCAGAACAAGCGCCCATTTGAAGGAGGTTCCGAGTTTGTAGCTAATACTGAAGCCGGGTCTTCGAGACCCAGATCTGAAGGGAATTTTAATACCGGAAATCATAATGGAGGACACTATCAGGGACCTCCGAGTCCAGGCAACAGTTGGGATATATTCAGGATGGCGTGCCCGAAGCACAGCAGGAACGGCAAGCCGGCTAATCACTCCTTGGAGCAATGCGCCGACTTACAGAGATGGAAGAACGAGGAAGTAAACAGAGCCATGCGAGGTGCGGGTCGGGGAGGAGGCCCGGGTCCAGGTGGAAATTTGGGCAACGGTCCACCCCCAGCCGGTAACCCGGCAGCAGGAAATCCGTGCAACAATCAAGGGGGAGCGGGAGGTTTCCAGGCTAACCCCAAACAGTTGGGTCAGTATCATGTGCATACTACGGGAGGCTCTAACAAGGACAAAAAGATGCTAAAGCAGGCGGTTAACTCAGTTTCTTCTGCTGTTCCGAGGTATTTGAGATGGTCAGAACAGGAGGTAACATGGAGCAGGAGGGATCACCCGGATAGAGTGGATCACCCGGGAGTCTTAGCATTGGTAGTGGCACCACGGGTCAATGGGTATGAGCTGAAAAAAGTCTTGATGGACGGAGGGAGCAGCATCAATATCCTGTACTGGGAAACTTTCCTGCGCATGGGTCTAAAGGAATCTCAGCTACAAAAAAGTACAACAGTTTTTCACGGGATAGTGCCGGGTCATTCAGCGTGCCCTGAAGGAAAAATTGCGTTGGAGGTAGCTTTTGGGGAATCAAAGGACAATTATCGAGTTGAATGGCTTACTTTTGAGGTGGTTAAGTTGCGCAGTCCTTATCACGCATTGTTTGGAAGACCGGCTTATGCCAAATTCATGGCAAGGCCGTGCTATGTGTATCTACAGCTGAAAATTCCGGGTCCTAAGAAGACCATTACCATACATGGAATCGAGATATAGCGGCTGAGTGCGATGAAGGAGATGCAGCAATGGCTGAGCAAGCCTGTAGGAAAGAGGAACTCAGGCATTACCGATCTCAAGCGGACCTGGAGGAAAGGGCAACTTCAAAAAGGCCGAGCTCTGAGGAAGAAAAAGCAAAACCCAGGGCAGAGCAAGATGCTAAGATGGTGGCTTTCATCAGGAACGATCCCTCCAAACTGTCTGGCATAGTAGGGGAAATCACATCGTCATCTATGGCTAGCAGCGCTGCGATAACGACACAGCCGGATTGGCTAGCAAACTCGGCACTCGTCATGAAAGGGTCTAACAAGTGGAGAATGTGCATCGGTCGCGCCAGCCCGGGACCGATTGTCGAAAAGAACTAGACAGTGTAACGGGCAGCAGGTTTCAGACGCGCTCTTTTCCTACCCAGGGTACCTAAGGGGACTGGAAGGTTTTTAATGAGGCGGCTTGCTGACCCAAACTTTATCGTATCAATAAAAATAGATGGTTTTCAAGTATTGTCATGGTCTTTGCTTCGATTACAGGTAAGTGGTACTTGTTATTATCAATACATCAGTATCATCAAAATACATTGCACATACATAGGTCTTTGGGGGCTGAGCTGTTTAAATAGCAGTCACGAACCCAAATACCCGGCCTTGATGCCTATGAGTTATGAGGGCCGATTACTCGCAAGACGAGTACGGTTGCAATCTTATAACCGGACGAAGGAGCCAAATTTCTTGGTTATTCTTACTTAAGCTCGATGTGACTCGCACTAAAGTGGCATGATCTGTTCGCTTACGATTACAATCAACCACGCAGCCCAATGGGATTTGCTTGACCCTGTTTTTCGTATAGATGTAACAGCATGGTATCCACGCGAAAGCCGGCTTACAGTACAAGATAATCAAAAGGGTCATCTAAACCACAAGTCTATGCAGAGTACAAGGCTAATAGCCGGAAACTCAACGAGTATTAAGCATGACTTCAGTATTTACGCAAACGGCTATTGGTTTTCGGCTTGGTAAAGAGCAATTTGTCCTCTGAGAAAGGCCGCACCCCCCTGGCTCGTACTTTGGGTCATGGGGACTGGGGACTTCGAAACAGAAACAAACTGTTTAGCTATTGAAGCTCGAGAGACCCTAGCTTCCGAGTCTTGGGGACTTAAAGAAAAGTCCACTTATCAAAACCCGTGATGCTCGGAAAACCGAGTCTCGCAAAGGGAATCAACAAATAGTTGGGTATCGAGAATAAGTTTAAAGAATAAGACAAGTGTCAAGACTATCAAAAGCCGGGAGAGGCACAAATATATTCCGAACCAAAAGTGTGTTACAAGTGATGGTACCAATATCAAGGGTGCGCAGACGCACCATCAAAATCATATTAGTTTTAAAACACAAAAGTACCAGGTAACGCTCTACTCGGTATCCTGAGAGCGGTTTTCCGGGTCTTGGTCCTGGATCTGCTCCTTAGCCTTTCCAGCAGCATTACCCGGACTTTCCGCGTCAGGACGGATAGGTGGAGGGACAGCTGGCGTAGAGGTAGACGGCCGTAATCCTAGCTCGGCCTCTCTCTTAGCAGCTTCTTCTTTTCTCCTGGCCAGATCAGTCGCCCATTTTTCCAACATATCAAAGGGAGGGGGTGCCTCTGCTAATATGACTTTTCCTTCAGCATCGTATGAGCTCATGATTGTGTCCAGGTCCATCTTATCGGCCAAAGCGGTGGCCGAGGGGCGTACTGCGGATTGTATGGCCTTGAAGTCCTTGGGTGTAAACTTGGAGCCGTCAGCCTTTATTTCTGGAAACCCGGATACTACCTTTGCCGGGTCAAGCTTAGGAAAGTAAGCCTTCGCCAGCGTCAAGGCCCGGGTAATACCGATCCGGCAGGACGAGCGCTTCCATATCTCAATCCATCCAGGAACCGTCGAGCAGGCTTGCATAAGATTCTCTTCACCCGGGTATACCTCGGAAGGCCACTTCACAGCGTCCAATATAAGCTTTGTGCCGGCAAAAAAGGTCCGGAGCACAGTCTTCAATGTTTTTACCTTGGCAATGGCATCATCCTCTGGAGCAGCGAGGTTCGCACCTGCAGTTGAAACAAAAGGAAAGTATATCAGTTATCCCGATTGTCATAACGATAAAGTAGAGGCAATTAAGTTAGTCGAAGGCAAAAAGCTCACTTAGCAAGATGCGATAAGTATCCGCAATCTGGTTCGATAAGTTCTTCAGCGCGGATTGAGCAGTGTTGTACTTCTTTTTGTATTTGGAAACGTCTTTTTTCAAAGTTTCCATGTTGGCCTCAGGGCTTCTCTTCGTTTTACCTCAGCAAGTAGGAGCTGTTCGGTCTTGAGTAACACCTCATCGGACCGGGTCACTTCCGCCTGTAAGGAACGAAAGTGTCAGTCGGATTCATGGAAAACCGGGTATTGCGTGAAGTACCGAGCACAACTTCGGTAAGTTATGCCCGGAACTTGGGGACTAGGTATGTACCAGAGAGATATCCGGTATCAATTACCTGATGCGCTGCAGACATACGCTCTAGGAGGTTGTTCTCTGAAGCTTTCATGGTGAGGAGAGCGCTCATCAGCTGGTCAAAATTATCGTTACCCGAGTTAGAAGTCTCGGGTCGCGGGAAACTTGGAGAAAAAGTTTTCCTCTTAGCAGGAGATGGCACCCGGGTCATTCGAAATGTCGGGGTCTGCTCCTCCTCTCGCGCCCAAAGTGGCAGTATCTTCTTTCTCGCTTGCGTGCGAGGCTATCGGATACCCGGCTTCTCGCCCAGCCGGGTCTGTCGGTGACGCTTGTCCATCACCAGCTGCGGCGAACACGTCATTAGTTGGCTTCTCTTTGCCCAGGTCCTCGGTTTCCATGTCTTCTTGGTCACTAATAACGACCGTGTCCCTGTGAAAAATATGAAGGCGCAGTTAGCACATAGCCGTGAAAAAGACAGCGAGAGTATGGTATAACATTAGGAAAAGAACTTTACCCGGGATTCACCATAAGGTCTGCAGGGAATTCGCTGCTAGAACCGGATGAAACTGAAAAATACCAAACGAGGCGTGAGGTTACCTTGCGAGGGAGTATTTTAGAAGGATCTTTATGTTTAAATAAGGGTATGGTCAGTACCAGCATGTCGAGTTGGAGGTGATGAAATACCCGGGTTAAGGGTATCATCGCCCGGGTGGTTCCGAGTTACCCTGCGCTTGGTCATAGGCGACTCCTTCAGGTATGGCAAAAGGGGGTAATGCCATGGTCAGCTCAGGAATATTATCACAGGAACGCGAATTAGATGTGAGAAATTGATGCAAAACCTTGAAGACGACCCCTTGGGGTTTTCTTTAGATCCGGCCTTAATTGCCGGCTCTGGTTCATCTTCATCGCTGGCGGACTCCACTTTGCCGTCAGCTTCTTCTTCCTCGTCTTGGTCTTCTTGCTCTGAAAATTACCATGGTTACAATAGGAAAATGAAAAGTGGGATGCGACGAACTCAAAGGAACTGAGCATGTACCTTCGTCCGAGTTAACGGCATCCTCCTTTTCCTCCGGGTTTCCGGAGTTAGGAGAAGCGTCCATTTTCCAGAAATCATCATCGGCCTGAAGTAAAAGCATAAGAGCAAGGGTTAATGGTTGTATCAAGTAAAGAAGATAAGGGTGGAATCGAGAAAACCAGGTCCTTACCGCGGGGGCCGGGTTCTCGAGAGTGAAGGGCTCTAATCCGGCTATGTTCCGGATTACCTCGAGCTTCTCTGTCAGAAAGCCCTTGATTGTCTTGTTGGTGTCACTAGGAGCGAAGCTGCTGGTGGAGTATCGAATTGGGTCCGTGGTTTGCCCCGAGTATTCGCACATCAATTTTGCGCGAATGGAGTTTGGTTGGATGCGGAAATCGACCCAAGTCTTCACCAGGTTAAGCCCGATGAGGCCTTGGGCAGAAAGGATGGAGATTTTAGCCAATAGAGGCAGAATTTCTTCCCTTTCCGAGTCAGGGGCAAACCCATTGAAGGTTTCAGAAATGTCAAGCTGACCCTCCGAGTAACCCGGCAATTTCTTTTCGCCGGGTGGGGAGGTGTCCCGGCAGTAAAAGTACGAGAGCTGCCAGTGCTTGACGTGGGAGTTGAGGGTGAGAGGAGGCATTAAAGAGTTCTTGCGGCATTGGATAGAAACCCCGCCGCAAGTAAGAAGTGCACCGTCGCCGCTTTCGCGGCACGGTTTGCACTGGAAAAGTTCGACAAAGAGAGCCAAACTTGGCGGAGTGCACAAGTAAGACTCGGAGAGAACGATAAAATGGGAGATGTTTAGTACATAGTTGGGTCCTATGTCGAAAATGCGAAGGCCATAATGGCTTAAAACGTCGCGGAAGAAAGGGTGACCCGGAGGCCGGAAGCCCCGGGTCACGTGTTCAACAAAACAAATTACCTCATTTTCTGCTGGGGTGGGCCGGGTTTCGTTACCCGGTACCCTCCAGTGGATAGTTTCTTGAGAGGGAAGAACCCCTAGCTCGACCAGTTCCTCCAGTTTGGCCTTGGTGACGGAGGACCGCGCCCAGTTGGCAGATATGGAGTTTGTGGTTTTGGCTTTAACCGGCAGTTTTCCCTGCTTCTTGGGTGCCATGGGATTAACCTGAAAAAGCGTCAGAAGAAAAGATGTGAGAAACGAAACTCGGAAATTATCAGTTGACCGAGTATTGACGAGTGGTGTCAAGTTAGCCTGGAAGGTAAATATGATCCGGGTATTATTTTGCTAAGCAAGGTATGAATTGTCCGGGTATCGTGCATTATCACAAAAGTTGTAGAATTTTATGCATGGATGAGCGTTTGGGGATGATAAGTGGGTGTTCGTACATCTGTTATGAACAAATGAGCCGGAGAAGGAGGATTTTCCGGGTGATAGGAACAGGGGCGGAAGATTTGGGCGGCTCGAGCCCAGATTGGGAATTCCATTTCTAGGTTATTGGTGAAATTAATGATTACAGTTGGTAGGAGAATGAGTTGAAGGGTATATCCTACCTATTGGGTGGGCTAGAGTGAATACTAGTGACCTAATTCGGCGTGACCCGAGAAATCGTGGGCGGCCCAATCCAGATCCAATCTGAGGGAGAGTTAAGAAGTTGTGAGGGAAAATTAGAGAGTGTGAGAGACTTACCGGAGGAGATTGAAGTGAAGCTTTGTGGAGGCAAATGGCGCAAGCTTGGTGCCCCTTCGCGATTCCTGGCGGACAGGTTGGGGGTCTGGCGGCGGATCTGGGCGGCGGGGCGGAGCGCGCTGTGGCGGAGCGCAACCGGCGACGGATGGGCTCCGGTGATGCGCGCGAGGCTTCCGTGGTGATGCTCTGTGAGCTCGAGCTTGAAAGAAGGAAGGAGGAGAAATGGGGGAAAGTGAGCCGTTGGGGTTAGGGTTACCTCTAAGGACTTATTTATAACGGCCGGGGTGGAAAAACTCATCCCAACGGGTGGGACCCGGAAATTACGGGGTAACGGCTATTTGTGTGAAATCTGCGAGATACGCCTTAAGTGTAGATCGAGGTCTCCAAACGAAAAAGAGAAGCAGATCCTCTCCGCGGTATCAAGACAAATTATCGAGAGAAGTATAAAGTTTTGCTATTCTTATCAAGGCTTAGACCGGGAAGTTGAGCAAGGCGTCTGGAAGGAAAGCCGGGTTACTATGTGGCCACCAGGGAGTTGAGCCTAGTCATTTCATGAAGTACTTCAACTCGGTCTCCACACGTTCGTGTGATTGATATTTTTTGCAGGGAATAGCCAGCGCTTCAAGGAGGGATCTTTGAAGCCCAAGCTATTCTGGGGACTACTGATGGGGGGATAATAACCCGGTAGGCCAACTCCAAGGAATAACCCGGCCCAAAGGACGCTGCGCAGGATCCGGCTAAGGATAAAGAAACTTCTAAAAGGCCCAAGGTATATAGGCCTCGTAACCCGGATTGTGGGTTGCAGTAAGGAAAGCTAGGGTTTGTAAGCGGTGTTCGGGTAGGACTCAAGCTGTGCCTTGGAGGGCAAGCCAGGTAGGGGGACGGGTGCTTTATAAACCGGCCCTACGCTTAGCTTTGCAGAGATCCAAGTAGTAATCATATCACCGAATATCGAGTATCCATTGTACAAAAAGAGATCGAGTTAATAAAGCGAGATCGGAGACTCGGCGACTTCATCGCCGGCTACCAGATTGAATTCCATCATGTTTTCCTCTGAGCTAAATCCTCTCCCAAACGCCTGTGTCGACTTGCCCCAAGATCAGTTACCCCTGGTAACATCTGCCGTGATCATCCCACGACAGGGCGGGTGCGACCCCGTACGGGCAGTGGGTGTAGAACGCATGCGGCGACAGGGCGTGCCTCGGCACGTAGCTGGGAGCCGGAGCAGTGGCATATGGCGGCCGGCCGAGCAGGCCCTCTTGGACGTACGGCAACATCTGTATGACGCCGTTCCAGGGGTGCTGCGGGGATGGCCAAGGAGGAGGGGCGGCCGGCAAGACCGCAGGGGGCGCAGGCGCCTAGGTAGGCGCGACCTCCTTGGTGGCGTTGGCGGCGGAGTTTTTCTTCTTTTTGCCCTTGCCGGGGCCCTTGCCAGGGTTGCCGGCGGTGGTGTAGAGGGCTGTGTCCGTGTTGCGGGCGCGGCGATTTTTGCGCTTCAAGTCTTGGAGCGCGAGCAGGGAGCGAGATTGCGCGAAGGAGATCCCGGGCATGAGAGAGATCAGGTCGGCGGCAGACTCGTACTGCTTGCAGAGTCCGTTGAGGCAGCGGATCACCATCTCGGCATCATCAACAGGTGCGCCAAGATCCGCAAGCCCATCGGAGAGGGACTTGACCTTCTGAAGGTAGTCGGCCATGATCAGCTCGCCCATCTTGACATCACCGAACTCGGCCGTGAGGTGGAGCTAGCGATTGACCTTGTGGTCGTTGAAGAGGCCGTTGATGTTCTTCCAGAGATCGACAACTAGAGGGTCGTCACCGGGCGTCATGACCACGTCGAGGATGATGAGGGAGACCGGTCCATAGAGCCAAGAGACGACGGTGGCGTCGAGGAGAGACCACTCATAGGTCGGTTTAGCAGGGGCGTCGACGTCGAGGTGATCCACGAGGGCGTACATGCGACAGGCGGCGCGGAAGAAGGTGCGACATTGACGATGAACGCCGGTGTCAAGCGCTAGCTCGACGGGGACATGCCCCTTGATGGAGTGCAGGTCGACAGCCTGGGCATGTAGCGAGGTCAGAGAAAACGACCCCGCGATCGGCCCGGGTCCGGCGGCGGCAGGTGCGAGGGCGAGCTTGGCCTTGGCGGCCGCGACCTCGGCGTCCAGGCGCTCCTTTTCCTCGGCCAGCGCCTTGGACGTGATGTCGTCGGCGGGAGACGGCATGGAGGCGGTGGCGGGAGGAGTGGTGGCTTCGGCGGCGGCGGCGGAAGGAGAGGGCGACGCAGGCTAGGGTTTTGCGTCTGATACCATTTAAGATTATGGAAACCACACGTAGTGATGCCTTGTATTGATCATTATATAGAGGACAATACACGGACTACAAGGGCTAGACATAGACAACCGTATATCTATACATTACAATGCGGTTATATATTCTAACACAAACAGCCCCGAGCTGAGGTTGGACCAATTCTTGATTATTATTTTTTTGGTTCCTTCTTTAATATTTATTCCTAGTGGGTATCATCCATTCTGAGTAATGTCACTCGGGTAGAAGTCGGCGGAATGATCTGGATACACGGTCTTGTATACCAACGCATTTTACATACTTTTTTTTTCCAACTGGGCTCACCCCTTTCCATTAACTTTCATCAACGGAAATACAGAGTTCCAAATGGAAATCACAACAAAAGGAGGAGAGAAAGGGGTAGCAGACAGGTAGGAAAACCCGTTATATAACCTCTAACGAGAGTTATATTACGGGGAAAAAAACCTACCAAACTAACCACCTAAACCGAACAGGAAACAAGTAACAAACAGTCCAGGAGACCAACATACAACCGCACAAAACAACATGATAGTCTTGAACACACCACAGACCAAAATCTCCAGGATGGCAGTGAAAAACGAGCTGAGCATCCACCAACCAGACGGCCGATCCATCCGTGATACGAAGGATGTGAACTTGCCCTCCAGCGTTGCGCGATTCTGAAATAGCAGCAGCCAGCTCCGCCGCCTTCGCCATCAGCTGCCCCGCTCCATTCCTGATCAACTCGCCCTCGGAGTCGCTGTAAAGACCTGCCCAATAACATAAAAACGAACACATGGAATATATAGTGACCATAGGATTCCGCACAATATTCTTCTCAAAGGTAATCGCATTTCGAGTGCACCAAACAGCCCAGCACAAAGCTGCCAAAATAAGCATGTGAAATTTCTTTCCCAGGGGGCAGAACTTATGTAACCAAGCAACACTCTGCCATAAAGACCTAGGACAGGAATCAGTACTCATCACAGCCCCCACAGTCCCCCAAACTACCTTGTCATAAGAACAACCGAAAAATAAGTGATTAGCACTCTCCAGCTCCTTGCAAAAAGAACACAAAGGGTTACCCTACCATTTTCTTTTTTGTAAGTTGTCCCTAGTGAGAATAGCATCTCTAAATAGCTGCCAAAGGAAGATTTTAATTTTAGGGGGTATTTTCGCTTTCCAAATCCGACGGTTATTCGACCCAGCTAAATTTGATTCCAGGCACTGGTATAGAGATTTAGTTGAAAACCTCCCATTAGGACATAGAGCCCATGTTACTTTGTCTGGCTGATTAGATACATGCAATTTTTTCGCACAATCCACAATAAATTTCCACTGTCTATCCAACTTAGGAGGCATACGGCGTCGAAAAGGAACTATGTAGTTATTCTCCACGGTTTTAAGGAAAGACCAATCTTGCCCATGGCAAATATCAAATAAGGTTGGGTATGAAACAGACAGAGGATGACCATCCAACCAGGAGTCCTGCCAAAACCTCACAAGATTTCCTTTGTTCAACACAATTTTTCTCCCCAACAAGTAAAAATCTCTCACTTTCATCAACCCTTTCCAACAGGGTGAATCAGATGCTCTCGGTTTAATCAATGTCACAGCTTTGTTTTTCAAATACTTGGCGGAGACAATCTGCTGCCAGAGGCCATTTTGCGTCTCCAACTTCCACCACCACTTACAGAGGAGACTCACATTTTGTTATGTAGGTCTTTAATCCCCAAACCCCCTTTATTTTTCGAACGACACACCCTCGACCACTTAACCATACAGTACTTTTTTATTATTATTATTATTCCCTGCCCAGAAGAACTTTCTTCTGTGTTTATCTAGCTTGTCAATGCAAGACTTGCTCAGCAGAAACATGGACAGAAAATACAAATTAAGGAATACCAGACAAGCTAGAATCAATCAAAGTCAACCTCCCCCCCCCCCCCCCCCCCCCCTCGAGGAAGCTGAGTCACTGATCCAACACTCAAGTTTTTTCACCAATTTGGCATCAAGAAAATCCCAGTCAATCAATTTCAGCTTTGAAAAGGTTACCGGAACCCCAAGATACTTCATAGGAAGCTGGCCAACCTTGCAATTAAACATTTCCGAATAAAAAGCAGCAATAGTATTATCCCCCCAATAAGGAACATTTCACTTTTGTCAAAATTAATCTTTAAACCAGACATCATCTCGAACATATAAAGGAGTTTTAAGTTGATGGCTTTAGCCATATCATGAGTGATACAGAGGACCGTGTCATCTGCATACGCATTTTACATACTACTATAATCTTAGTAATTCATCAATTCTAAACAATCCCACAGAGGCGTATGTATAAAGCAAACTAGTTGAGAGCTACCCACTCAATTGGTTGACATAATTAGCAGTAACCACTTGTCCACTGAGAAAACATCCCGGTAGTCGACCTTTGCGTGACCTCTTCCTGCTTTGCCATCCTCTGCAAGACCATTGCGAGCTTCACATCCCTCTCGGAGTCGAAGTATAAAAAGTCAGTGTCTAGTGTGCATTCTATGTCATCCAACCCACCCTCGGTAATGTCGATCGACAAGTAGTCCATGGAATGATCGGGATACGCGATCTTACGTGCCGACGTGCGGCCATAATAGCAACGACCAAAATCATATTGTTGGGGCAGAGGGCAACATATGGATGCCTTCGACTGATCGTGATACGAGGAACCCCAAAATTCTGCAAAGAAGAGTGTGTTCCTCAAGCTCGATTTGGTGGCCGCCATGAAGTTAACGTGGTAGCGTTGATCGTAGTGAGAGTGTCGTGTTAAGGCCACGCCGCAGATAAAATCCAGATCATATTTCGGTTGTGAAGGATGGCCGTGGGCGTATTCCTGTAGTAGTTGTTCGATCTTGCCACGGATGAAGCTCTGTTGCTGATCATAGGCCTCCCTCTTCTTCGCGAGAATGCTCGATGCTTCGTTGCAGAGTTTGGGACGACGTGGCCAGCTCAATCGGACCGTCCTCGACGAGGTTTCTTCTCTCAGGATGTTGTATATCTGGGTCAAGCACTGGTGAGACAAAGGAGCGTTGTTGGATGAGGCACTCATCATCAATGACCGGAGACGGTTCAGCTTCGTTGGTGCCAAGGTTGCCCAAAGTTCTGCCATGGCAGAGGCTTGCGGGTGTTGAGAGGCAGTGGTAGCAGCCACAAACGGGTTTGGAGAGCTCCCATCGCGGCGTAAATGTGGCTGTAACATGGCGGAGAGGTCACACTGCGTGTGGCAGAGGTACTTGAGGATCTCGTGCAGCGGCAAGTTCTGGCCGGAGGTGTCATGGAGGAGCGCGACAAGGCCGTGTAGTGAGCGGGACACGGCTCGCAGCATGGTGAGTGAGTCGAGGATGTCGTATGCCTGTGTGGGTCGGTCGGCGTCCGGGAGTGGGAAGTTGACGTCGTACCAGACGGCGCTGAGAACGATGTTGGAGACGGGGTCCAAGGGCCCGTAGCAGTGGCCGGCGATGAGCACGCCGCGGACGTGTTGGCGTGCGGCATGGGTAGGCAGCATGGCGAGTGCCCTGAGGTAGAAACCGTGGATGGCGCCGAAGAGGGACATCTCCAGTGACCGGACGTACGGGCACATGTCGGCATCGGCTTCCAAAAACTCGACAAACGCGCAGGGAGAGTCTTGCGGCGGCCACTTCCTCGTGCCTGGCGCCGGCGGTGCGGCGGCATGCGTGGAGCAGGACGATAGCGCGGATTCCATGTCTTGAGGACGGCGCAGGGACGCGATGTGGTCGCCGTCTCGTTGGACGATGGTGACGGTGGTGTAGGCGATCCGGCCATCTCCGAGGTCGGCGCAGCTCGTAGTGCGCTCCACTACAGGTCCTACGGCTTCATCAAGCGTCGGCGACGGTGGCATGGTTGTGATGGCGGAGATGTCGTCTCGGTGGCGGAGCAAGTGGAGGAGAGCCTTGACATCGTGGATGGTGAGCCTATTCCTGCCGCCTTCGCGTTTCAGAATAGAGGGGAGCATCTCGAGGCTTTCCCGGGGTAGCCATGCCGTCACGAGCGAGACGAGGTTGTCCGGCGAAGGGTGGTTCCCGTGCTCAGCCGCTAGCCGGAGGGAGTTCCGCGTCCTCCCGGAGCGGGAGTCGGGGGCCGCTGGCCGGGCGGCGTAGAGGTCGTGCTCGACGAGCAGGACGGCCATGGCGAGGTCGGCGCGCGCCCAGACGAGGTACCGGCCGGCCTGCTCCTGTGTGAGAAGCCCGAAGTAGGCGCGCATGAACTGTAGGAGGCATCGGATGGACACCCACGCGACGGCGCGCCATGAATCCCTGGTCCTCTCTTCCCGCCGGCTTGGACCGGAAGTGGCCGGGCTAGGGTTGGTCTCGAAGCCGTGCGGGAGGAGGGAGAGTGTGTTAAGCACGATGTTGGTGACGGGGTCGAGGAGACCGAGGCACAGTCCGCCGGTTTCGACGAGATGGGCCAGGTCGACGACGACCTCGACGGGGAGCCGCTGGAACGCCGCCTGGTAGTGGTCGACGAGTAGGTCGTGGAGAGACACGTAGGTGGCGCTAGAGATTGGGTCGTCGGGGAGGCCGTGGTCGGTGAAGCACGATATGATGCCCCTCGTGGGGTCGTAGGGCTGGTGCGTGTGCGGCGGCGTCGGCGGCATCGGCGTCATATCGATCATGCTTCTATTTTTTCTGGCGAGAAGGATCAATGACGAGTAGCTCGATCGGGTTTGGGGACTGATCTACTTCCTTCTCGGAGCAAACCGGCCCAGACTATGAGCCCGGAACTGATACAGCGTCGCTATTCTGTTGCGTACGTGTACGAAACGGGCCTTTATCATGGACAGAGCTCGGCGGCAATCCGACGACGAATCCAAACCGGCTTTTTTTTAAGTAGGATCTTTATTTGGTTTTGCAGTACAGAAAGGGAAACCGCCTTAGAGCAAGAGCAATAGTATAGGGAAAACACTACCGACCAGGCGGGGAATCGCCTTGCTCGCGTCCTCCGCCTCCTTCTCCCCACACGTGTCCCTTGGCCCACACACCACCGCCCGCACCTTATCTTTTCACCACACCATCTCCTTCCCATCTCGTTTTTTCTCACCGAGCGGAAGAAAAATATCCCTGCCCACACGTCGGGACTGGCCATGGCGTCTGCCACCCACTGCAGGACCACCACCGACACCCTATGTCCCCGGACCCCGCCTCCACATCGGCTTCCCGGTCAACCCAGCCTCCACCAGCTTCGCCCTCTCACCAGAGGTCTGCTCCGCCATAGCCCCAATTTGGGCGACAACCTCCCGGACGATGGAGGGCTTGGAGAAGGCCGGCGGCGGGTAGGACGTGGCTAGGGTTTGGGGGCTAGGAGGAGCGCGTGTCCGCCGGTGCTCCTCATCTTCTCCCTGGCGCTCATCGTCCCACCACCACCCCCCCCCCCCCCGTCCATGGCGACGGTGGCACGCTGCTGCTCCTCTGCCGGCGTGGGTGGTGCTCCGAATGGACTGAAAGCGATGCTCGCCAAGGACATATGCGGTGCTCCCAAGTTCAGCAACGGGGGTTGGTGTTTTTTGGTGATTCTACGGCGATGGCATTTTTTGCTATATACCTTTTTTTTTTTGCTATTTTTGTAAAGAAATTTTGCTATCAGACCTCCGGCAATGTCTTCGGCGAGGTCACTTTTTGCTATAATAGAATAAATTTTTTGCTACAATTATTCTTTTTTTTTTGCTATATTTGTACAATTTTTTTGCTAACGATGTCTTCAGCGAGATGGAATTTTGCTACTGTAGTTTTTTTTGCTAACGATGTCTACAGCCCTCCGGCGAGGTTTAACTTTTTTTCTTTCTTTTTTGGATGAAACGTTTTTTGCTACATGGGAGCAAAAGCGGCAAATTTTTTTTCTATGGGAGAAAAAGCAGGATTTGAGGGGGAAATGGGACATGTGTCGCCACGGGGACCCGGGGGATGGAAAAGTTTAATCCCGGAGGACGCCCAGCACTGTCCATAGTATAGCCCACTGCCGGCTATAGTATTTTGCCACGTTATCTACAGATAACCTTATAACCAATACGTACAATAGCTAGATACATATATGTACTACTTTATTTCTTTATGGCCTACATGTCAAACTCACATACTGACTAGGGGCACGTGATGCAGCTGGCTACTAATCTGTAGCTTGCTTCTCTTCTCTCTACTATTCTCTCTCTTTCAACTCAGTAAAAATATACTATTTAATTCCTTACAACCTGCTTACTGGGACCTATTGTACTTGCTCTTAGCATACCTGGGATTTGATTAGCATGAAACATGTGATTTGCCACATGGAAGGCCCCTGACGAGGTCCACAGACTGGGTCGCACAAGTTAAGGTCGTATAGGATTTTTTTTCCATACAGAAGGCTCGATTGGAATGTCCTATTTCTGTCCACGCTCGGGGATTTTTTTTTAAGAGGCGGAAGGTTTGCGTATTCATTAATTAAGAGAGAAAGAGGTTCCAGAATTCAGAGTATACATGGCCCATGCCAAGATATCCATTAAGTGCCACACACACACACTAGCATGAAAACATCACAAAAAACTATGAAAAAAGGACTATTCTCCCATGTTGAAATTGACCAAGCAATTGGCACCCGTCTTGATCCAAAGTCTCGCCTCATCCTTGATGTCCACAATGATCATGCTAAGGAGGTGCGACATGTGTGTGAAAACTCTCGAATTTTGCTCATTCCATAATTCCAAGCCACGTGCGTGATCCTAGACGCAGTCGCCTTGCGCGTGGCCATTCCAGACGCAATGTCCCTACTGCCCAGTGCTCACCCGGGCTTCGCCCACGTTTTCTGCCTAAGAGAGAGCAATTTTAGCGGAGCAGCGTGTAACCAGGAAAGTTTTAATTGCAACACATGTGTAACTAAAAAATATCGGTTGCAAGACATGTGCAAATGGACCCGCGTAAATAGGAAAATCTCAGTTGCAACTCATGTCTACCCGGGAAAATTTAGTTACAACTCATATGTAACTGGACCCCGGTGTAAATACGAAAGTCTTAGTTGCAACCCATATATATATAACTGAGAAATCTCACTTAAAAATTATATACAACTGGGAAAAATCTCATATGTAATCCATATATAACTCACTAATCTAGCATGGATCACGACGCAATACAATGTTCTCAAATATTTTTCCTTGTTGCAACCCACGTGCAAGCAAGCAAAATCCTAGCTACAACTAGGGCAGCACGAATCAAGACGAACCAAGCAAAATTTCCCATTTACAACTCATGTGTTTTTTATCGCTCGGAAATTATACTACTATGGTCGGGTCTTAGTTGCATACTTTGGAGAACAAAAAGAGAGCAAATAAACCGAAGAATAAAAACAAAAAAAGCTGCATACCACAACACGGCCACACTATTCACGGCAGCCAACGAAGTCACCAGCCCATGACCAGGCAGCAGCCAGCCCATGCATATAAAGGATCAACGTGCATGTGCGAATCCTGAAACTAAATTCTGCATGCACGAATCCTGAAAGTAAATTCAATGGCAGGTAAGGTCACTGAGGTTTCGCTAATTCTCTCCAGCCGTAGCATAATGATACACACAACATCAATATAGAACCTGTTGTCCTTTAGTAATATGACACACAACTTAGCCCATCACCGTCGACCCTCTAAATTTATCATGCAAGATGAGAACTATTCCAATTCTTTTCGGACCACTAGCACTTCTTGTTCTTTCTTCAGCTAAACTATTTTTGTTTCACATAATCGCAGGTCACAATATTTTGTTTGGTTCTTGGCTAGTTGATATGTTTAGTTGCTTTTTTAGCTACCGCCTTCTCTCACCATGCTCCCTGTATACATTAATCAATCATTATTAATCCATTGAGTGTAGATCATTTGTTTCGAAGTTTTTAAAACGTTTCACTGATATCTAGATGTTATCATTAAATGGAAAACCTAGATAGCATTTTCCTCATTTTTTTTACTCCCTTCGATCCATAAAAAGTGTCTCTCACTTAGTATAAATTTTATACTAGCTTAGTATAAAATATGCGACATTTTTTATGGATCGGAGGGAGTAGCTTACATGATATTTATCTATAGGTACAACCGTATATGGTACTGGGAGAAACGCGATGGCCATAGTAAACAAGACAAGTCATGGTGACGCGCATTGTGAAGAATTCAAATAAGGTGATCAAGGAGTTAGATGGTATCAAGAATATGTGTTGTGTGTGTCCCTCAATAGGGCCGCTGGTGTATATATTTATACATGGACAAACACGTTACAAGGAGAGTCCTACTAGGAGTATAACTCGGGTACTATACAAATACAACTACGTTTAACACTCTCCCTCAATCATAACTTATCTAAGTTAAGATTGCGACGAAAGTTCACTAACTGTCTTGTAGCAAGTGCTTTCGTAAATTCATCGGCTACTTGATCTCCTGAAGGAACAAACCGAATGTCCAAGAGCTTCTGAGCTACTCTCTCGGACAAAATGATAATCCACCTCAACGTGTTTCGTCCTCGCATGAAACACCGGATTAGCGGAGAGTTACGTGGCTCCAATATTATCACACCATAAACATACTGCTTGAGATTGCGACACTCCTAACTCTGTAAGCAATGACTGCACCCATATAACTTCAGCAGTGGCGTTAGCTAGGGCTTTATACTCAACTTCTGTACTGGAGCTAGAAACTATGGTTTGTTTCCCCGAACTCCAGGAAATTAAATTTGATCCAAAGAACACTGCAAATCCCCCAGTGGATCTCCTGTCATCTGGACAACCTGCCCAGTCAGCATCAAAAAATGCACTGACCATTGTAGAAGATGACTTGCTCAATCGCAGCCCAAGTGAGATTGTGCCTTGCAGATATCTCAAAATTCTTTTCACAGCTGTCCAGTGAACTGTGGTAGGTGCATGCAGAAATTGACAGACTTTGTTTATAGAGAATGAAATATCTGGCCTAGTCAATGTAATATACTGCACAACTCCAACAATACTTCTATAACGAGTGACATCATCATGACTCAAAACTTCACCATCAGCTAGCAACAATTTATCACAAACCGACAAAGGAGTATCAACTGGTTTGCTGTTTTTCATATTCACTCGGTTAAGCATATCATTAGCATATTTTTCTTGTGAGAGAATGATACCATCTTGTACCTTCCTCACCTCAATCCCAAGAAAATAATGCAATGAACCCAAATCCTTGAGGGCAAAGTCCAGCCCGAGATCATGAAGTAGTGCACCAATATCATCATCTGATGAGCTAGCAACAACAATATCATCAACATAAATGATTATGAAGATGGACACACCCCCTTTGTTGTAAAAAAAATAGAGAAGTATCAGCCTTAGACGCAGAAAAGCCAAGTGACTGAAGTTTGGAGCTTAGCCTGGAATACCACGCCCTAGGAGCTTGCTTTAACCCATACAGAGCTTTCTCGAGTTTACAAACATGTCCCATCTGAGAGCAGTCCTCATATCCAGGAGGCTGCTTCATATAGACCTGTTCCTCCAGAACACAATGTAAAAACGCGTTCTTCACATCTAATTGACGAAGATGCCATCCTCGAGAAACAACTAGAGATAGTATCAGACGAATAGTTGTTGCCTTCACCACCGGACTGAAAGTGTCCTCATAATCAATGCCACAACGTTGTTTAAAACCTTTAGCAACCAAACAAGCTTTATAATGATCAATGGATCCATCAGCTTTGCGCTTCACCTTATAGACCCATTTGCAACCAATAATATTATGACGACCACTCATCAGAACCAACTGCCAAGTATTGTTATTTATCAATGTTGAGTATTCTTCATCCATAGCTGCTTTCCACTTCGGATCAGCAAGAGCTTCTTGAGTACTATTGGGCTCCCCGGTGTTGCACAAATTAGCAAACCGGACGCGATCATATTTGAATCGGCCATCGGTAATAACTTTTGGTCGAAATACCCCACTTTGACTATGAGTGTGTGGTCGTTCCTCAGCGAGCACAGATGAAGCGATAGGCACACGCTCTGCAGAAGATCCCGAGGGCAGAAAAGGGCCTGACGTCGCGTCAGACTCAGCCACAGATGATCATGTGGCCAGCCGTGTGTCATGTGTACACGGTACATAAGATCCAGAGGACGCAGCACCGGACACGCCTGACGCTAGCATGTTCTCCTCATCGACCGTGCGAAGGCACATGTTGCTTTCCATCGTGGCAGAAGAATCCCGGGACGAGTCCAACAACGCACGGACGGGCGAAGAAACTTGCTGCTCTCTGCTGCTCACTGACGCGGGACCCGAGGGGCTCGGTCTGCTGCTCACGGACGCGAGACCCGAGGGGCTGAATACACACGCGGAAGAGCTGCTCACAGAGCGTTGTCTTGATGCAGGCGCAGATGCAGCCCTGCTGCAAGCAGGAGATTCCTCTCCGAGATGCATGCCATAATCATCAGAACCATCGTTTGGAGCAGAATTATCACCTGATTCCTCGACAAATAACTCAGAAGAAATATTATCAGCACGATTAACATCAGGATCAAAACGTAAAACATTCTCCTCATGATTATGCAAATTAAATGGTTGTAATGAGGAAGGAAGAAGAAGGATTTCTGCTCGAAGTTGGGCACCGGCACTGGAATGAAGTGAAGCAAACGGAAAAACGAACTCATCAAAAACAATATCACGTGAGATATAAACACATCCAGTAGGAATATCAAGACACTTATAACCTTTGTGAAGATTGCTATATCCAATGAACACACACTATTTGGACCGAAACTGCAACTTGCGTTGCTTATATGGACGAAGATTTGGCCAACATGCACAACCAAAAATTCGTAACAAAGAATAATCACCCTTCTCTCCAAAAAGATGTTCAGTGGGAGTTTGAGAATCAATAACTTTACTAGGAAGGCGATTAATTAAATAAACCGCGGTAATAAAAGTCTCATCCCAGAACTTCAAAGGCATAGATGCATAGGCTAAGAGAGAGAGTCCGACCTTAACAATGTGGCGATGTTTACGTTCAGCAGGGTCATTCTGCTGGTGCGCATGTGGACAAGAGACAAGATGAGATATGCCTACTTTCTGAAAAAAAGAATTGAGCTTTTGATACTCACCGCCCTAGTCAGTTTGCATAGCAATGATTTTTCTATCAAAAAATCTCTCAACAAGATGCTGAAAATCACTAAACTTCTGAAACACATCAGATTTATTTTTCAAGAGATATATCCATGTGAACTTGTTAAAATCCAATAAAACTGACATAGTATTTATATCTTCCAACTGAGGTCGGAGCAGGCCCCCACACATCAGAGAAAGCAAGTTCAAGAGGAAAAGTAGACACACTTGACGACTGAGGGTATGGAAGTTGATGACTCTTGGCCTTTTGACAAGCATCACAAACAGACTCTTTATTTGACTCACTAAACAAAATATTGTTGTCTCGAAGAACTTGACGAACTATGCCCAAAGATGGATGGCCTAGACGCCTATGCCAATGCGAAGAGGAGGCTTTGAAAACACCATGAGCTTGTCGACCAAAGGAAGATGTAGAGGATGACAGGATAGGATAGAGACCCTCCACACATCTACCTTGAAGCAGGATTTCCTTCGTGTCCTGATCCTTAATAAAGAAGGAATTAGGTCAATATTCTACAAAGGCATGATTATCTCTACCTAGTCGACTAGTAGATAGAAGACTTTTATAAGCATTGGGAACATGTATGATATTTTTAAGATGCAAATCATGATTAGGGGTATGAATTATGGATTGACCAACATGATGTATATCCATAGTTGCACCACTAGTTGTGTGCTCGTTCCGGCGGTAGCGATCTCTGATGTGTAGCTTCTCTAGCTCCCCTGTAACATGATCTGTTGCTCATGAATCACTATACCAATTTGTGTCAACACCATATGAAGATCCAATAGCAGCACCCGCCGACTTCTCAAGACCACGATAATTCTTTTGGAACCTTTTCCAACAATTGAGAACAACATGGCCCTCCTTGCCACATAATTGACAAATAGGACGAGGACCTTGCCTATCCCCACAGTCATAATTTTGACGATTTCCTTGGTTATTGTAGCGACCTCCACCATTGCCGCCTCCAAAACTCCTCTGATCGTTGCCGCGGGTTTCATAGTAACCTCCACGCTGATCATATTCAGAACGCTGATCACGTTGCTGTTCCTAGTAGCCTCCACGCCCACCTCCACGACGATAGCCACGACAGCCGCGAGTTGCTACATTAGCTGAGGAGCCACCACCATGATTCCTGGACCCCAATCGACCCTCATAGGACATAAACTTTGAGTAAACATCACTTATACTAACATGTTGGTCTCCCTTAATCAAGGCAGTAATGGCAGCGACAAACCCATCATACTCATCACCAAGACCGGCAAGGATATAGGAGATCACATCCTCGGTGTCCAAGGGTTTTCCAGCAGGTGCCATCTCATTAGCTAGGGTTTTGATCTGACCAAAATAAACTGCTCCAGTCTTGTCTTCTTTGCGAGTTTGATTCAATTTTGTGAGAACATGCACAACACGAGATTTGGACTGCGACCAGAACATCTCCATCACATTTTTTCATATTGCCGCTGATGTATTTAGTCCAACCATCTGAGTAAGAACCTCCCTTGACATGTTCTGAATCAGGAACCCTAGGACGGTCTGATCTTGCGCCGCCCATCTAGCATGCTCTGGATTGGGAATCTTTACATCTTTCCCATCCTTGTCTTTGACCTCCAATTCTCTTCATGGTTCTGCTGCGGATCCGTCCAGAAACCCAAATAACTGTGCTCCACGGATTTCGGGAAGGACTTGAGTCTGCCACAACAGAAAATTTTCTCGGGTAAGCTTTTCGGAGAGAGTTACATTGAGAGCAGCTGATGAGGCTGGCGATGCGCCTGCATCGTACGACATCGAAACCGAGGAGGAAGGCTTTGACTGTGCTTGGCGCTGTCACTGGATTGGACCACACGCGCGTTGGAGAGATCACATCTAGCGCAGAACGTTTTCTCCTTTTCGTCCGTAGCGACCATGTGAGCCTGCACGACAAGAGACTCGTCGAGGGAAACCGACAGCGGTTGACAGCTTCCGACAGTGGTTGCGCGACGAGGGAAACCGACAGCTCAACATCATCTTAAAGTTTGTGCTGGACTCGTCGAGTTTTCGACTCGAGCGATCTCGCGGCTTGAAAACAATTTAGATGCAACCGGAGGAAATAGGATCTGATACCATATCAAGAATATGTGCTTTGTGTGTCCCTCAATAGGGCCGCTGGTGTGCATATTTATACTTGGACAAACAAGTTACAAGGAGAGTCCTACTAGGAGTATAACTCGGGTACTATACAAATACAACTACGTTTAACAGATGGTCTTTTGTTGGAGGAACTAGCTGAAACACGGTGATCAGAGTTTGGCGGCATGCCTCCGACGAACCTTTTTATTTTTAGTATCACAGTGAGCTAGCTGCCTTTGCAGTAGAGAAGAGATGTGTGTCGACAAAGGTCCCTCGGCGAGATTCTCTACTGCTTCGTCGAGGTGAGACGTGTGTTGCTATCGTCCATAGATAGGTAGCTATTGCAAACCTCCAAAACGGACCGTCTGTCACCAGCCTCCTCCCTGAGCTCCAGTCTGCCCGTGTCCGGCAGTCTAGCTACATGCAACTAGCAATGTGTATGATTGTAAGTGTTCTGCGGTGGACCGCAACATGTGCACACCGTAATAACATTTTGTGGAAGCGATAGCTTTTGTCTTGGCTTCGCGTTCGTGCTATATAGAGACGAATGGCTAAGTTGTTACACATTGGTTTTACAACTAGATAATCTCGGAAACTCTATCTTGACGTACAAGCACATCTCGGTATGCCGTATCAGCTGGCATCCGATTACATGATAAGAGCAACCTCCTAACAATAACTTGTTACGCTAATCTGCCACGCTAACATCCCTCCTTAATCAAAACCTATATAAGTTTAGACTACGCTTGAACCCTTCTAATTCTCTTGGAGGTAACGGTTTGGTGAAGCCATCTGCTACCTGATCTTTTGTTGATATGAACCTGATATCAAGCATTTTTTGAGCAACTCTTTCCCTCACAAAATGAAAATCATTTTCAATGTGCTTAGTAGCATGAAAAACAGAATTTGCTAAAAGATATGTGGCACCCATATTGTCACACCATAAACAAGGAACTTCTTTCATCTTAACAGCAAGTTCTTTGAGAAGAGACTCAACCCAGATTACTTCAGCTATTGCATTTGCTAGAGACTTATATTCTGCTTTTGTACTTGAACAAGACATAGTTGGTTGTTTCCTGGCACTCGAAGAAATCAAGTTAGACCCAAAGAAAACAGCAAAACCTCTAGTAGATCTCATGTCATGAACACATCATGCGCAATCTGCATCTGAGAATGCACTTACTAGTGTAGACATGGACTTTGTAAAAGTAAGTCAGTAGCCGATGTGGCTCTTATATACCGAAGTATCCTTTTTTGCTGTTGTCAAATGTACTGTGGTAGGAGCATGGAGATATTAACAAATTTTATTAACTAGATAAGAGATGTCAGATCGTGTCGATGTAAGATACTGCAAGGCTCCTACTATACTTCTGTATTTGGTGATGTCTTCATAGTCTAGTGCCTCTCCATCAAAAGCAGATAGTTTTTCTGATGCTGATATAGGTGTAGGTGCTGGTTTACACATTTTCATACCAACTTTTTTTAATAACTCAGTTGCATATATTTCTTGAGTAAGCACTAATCCATCTTGAATCTTTTTAACTTCAATGCCCAAGAAGAAATGTAAATCCCCTAGATCCTTGATAGCAAAGTGTGTTCCTAATTCCTGGACCAATGTGTATATTACTTGACTAGACACTGGTGGAGAACAGGCCAGTAGCACCGGTTTGTAAGGGCCTTTGGACTCGGATACAAAACCGGTGCTACGTATCCGGGACTAAAGCCCCCCCCCCCCCTTTAGAACCGGTCAGTCACCAACCGGTTCTAAAGGCCTCCACGTGGGCGCCGAAGAGAGCGCGCAGGCGGAGGACCTTTAGAACCGGTTGGTAATACCAACCGGTCCTAAATTTTTTTTTCTCTTTTTTTTTCTTTTTTCTTTTCAGGGTTTCCAATTCCGTATTTAGGGTTTAGGGTTTAGGGCGTGTTCCGTATTTTCAGGGTTTCTGTTTACGTGTTTCCGTTTCTGTTTGCGGTTAATGTTGATGCACCAAATAGTAGTACATATATATATACATGTAACACGAAGTAATCGACCGATAATTACATAATCTGAAGTTCGTTTTAAATAGTTGTATACTTGCATAGAGAAGGGAGCTGGCTATAATTGGTTCATAGGATGGAAAAATTCTCCGTCTTCTGCTATGACTTGCGTGAGAAGGAATCCTGCCAATTCCTCTGTAATAGCCTTGCAACGGTCGATTGGTTTGAGCTGCGCCCGCTTTCGTGCCATCTTGAAAAGAAGTAGATGAAAACAATTAAGTTATGAACAAAACTGAACATAATTAATGGCAACATAAATAAAGTTGTGAAGATCCGGTTACGTACCTCTAGAGTTCTGGTAGTACGGGATTTCTCATTGATCTTCCTGTGAATGAACTCGCAAACGTAGTATCCACAATAATCAGTTCCCTGTGGTTGTTGCGGGACTTTCTATATACGTGAAACATAATTCAGTCAAATTAATAATAATCAAGAGAATGGTAATGGTATTTAAATCAGGGTACGTAGTACTACTTACTGTGTTAATCTGAAAGTTGAGCTTGTCTGCCCATGTACCGGGTTCTTCCTTGATGAACATTTGCCAAACCCTGGGCGACAAAAGAAAAATGAATAGAAGAGTTAATTATTACTTACTTGATATCAGAGAATGAACGAAAAAGAGGCCGATGAACGAAAGAGGCTGATATATATATACTTTTGAAGCATCTGACGCGCACTCTTCCATCTGTCAGCGCCCCAGTTTAACGAGTCCCAGACTTCAACTTGTCCTCTATCGATTCTAATGATGAACAATATGAAGTGGCCGCTGCGCACGTGTACACACGCAGTCATGCATACTCATCAATTACACTTAACATCAGGTAAGCAAAATGGAATGTCTACAAGACAGTAACACTCACCTGAATCCGTAGGGCCAAAGTATTTCTTTTTTGGTATTTTGTCGCTTCAAAAACCTTAGCAAATCATCCGGTGTAGTCTTGTTGAACGTTTCTACTGTGGTTTGATGATACGAATACGGGTCAATGAACCCAAAGTCCCAGATTCCTGCCAGTCTGCATTCACGAATCTTCATTCTGCATAGTAGCGTACAAAAAGAATGTCGTGAGTGATAATTATACGGGCAACGAACGCGAGCTTAACTAAATAATTAAATTACACAAATAAATCACTTACAAACAGTAGCAGCTGAGGATAGACTTGTCGAGGGCACGTTGATTGTACATCTGGAAGAAATCATCGAACCCAAGCTCGACACCGTAATCTCCGAAGTAGTGTTGATCCTGAATTTGAGCCATGATACAGTCTCTCTCCTGCCTTGCGGCCTCCAAGTACCAATCATGTAAACTCCGTAGTTGGGTTGTTAGAGCAGTAGGATCTTCGACCAGAGGGTGCCCGGGCTTGTATTTATATACCACATCAGCAATAGCGTAACCCACGTCGCCCATGCGTGGACAGGACACTGAAGCCTGGTCAGATAAGACCTTGAGCGCGCCAACTGACTGTGCTTCTTGTTGTCCGAGCTGGGGAACTTGTTTCCCGCATTTCGTCTGCTCTGCCTGCTTCATCTGTGCGGCGTGCTTCTTTTCAATATACCGTTCATAGTCTGAAAGGGGCGGCGGTGCGGCGGTGCAGGATAATATAAGTTGTCGATGGTCCGCTCAATTTTCCACTTTGGGATGTCCTTCAGAGTTTCCTTCCAGACGTCTGGAGGGGGCTTCTGGGGAAACTGTGCGAACCATGCCTTGGTTTTGGATGCCACTGCATTGGTTAGTTCCTCCTCAGTCATCAAGCCTGGTAACTTCGGGGGACTCTTGACTTTCTTGGATTTCCTTGGTCTCTTCTTGGGAGGAGTCCCGTTTCTTTTGAACTGCAGCTTCCGCTTTGTCGTACCCGTAGTGGGCGCATCCGCCGGCTCACGGGAGTGCACGGGCGATGGACCCTCGGCCTCGGGCTCCGGCCAATCTTCGTTGTGGGGTGGACTTGGAGGTTCGTTGGGGGGTGGACTTGGAGGTCGTGCATTCTCTGTACAAAAGTGAAAAAACTATTAAAAATAAGATAACATGTGGTGCAACATTCAGTAATTGATGGAGGTATGGTGCATTCGTACCTGGAGGAGTCGGTGGCCTTGGCGCCGAGTTAGGGAACACGATGTGTTTCTTATTCCACAAGATGATACCAAGCTCCATTTCTCCCAGTGTCTTCTCGCCTTCACCTCCAGGAATACTGAGCTCAATTGAATGGCATCCCGGCGTAATTGTTGACAACCCGACACGAGCATGGGATGCTGGAATCTGACCACCATGGTAGGTTGCTCCAGGTTGATTCGGTAAAGCATAGCCTGACGCCACCCTGAAGGATATGTTCCCCATTGGCATATGTATCTCACAGTTTGTCTTCTCCGTGATATCATCCAAGGGGTAGTGAGGCGCCGACGGTTCGACTGCACGACCGTCTTCTAGCTGCAGGTGCGTGGAACCCACGCTGCTTCTATGCTGAGATGGGACGGCATGATCGTCTTCTATTTGCAGCTGATCAGGTGCAGGACGATGTTCTACCTCCTCTTCAGTGTCAGGTAGAGGGTGTCCCCCTTTCTTCAAGAGAAAATCCACCTTTTCTTCTAATGTCGATATCCGTTCACTCGTCTTTTTCTTGCTTCTATCACGGCTTCTGTAAGTGGCAATGTCCGCTGCAAACCCTTGGCTCCACGGGGTATCCGCTCCAAAGCCTCGTGTTCGTCCCCACTTTTTGGGGTTCCCGAGTGCCCTCGTCAGCTCGTCGTTCTCTCTATCGGGAACAAAAGTTCCTTTTCGAACAGCTTCTATTGCCTTCTCTAGTTCTGCTACGACTTTTGTTATTTTTTCCGACCATGGTCCCTGAGCAACAATCATCCCAGTCTCAGCGTCCAACGTTGCCCCATGCGCGAACAACCAGAACTTGGACCTATCGGGCCAGTCATGTGTCTGTGGAATGATACCTCTTTTCACAAGCGCAGCTTCATAGCTTCGCCACCTAGGCAGGGCAGTCATGTAGCCACCTGACCCCAAAATATGGTGATATTTCTTCTTCTTCGCATTCTCCGAATTTGTGGCCGATCGGGATGCAAAGACACCCGATTTCTCGTACGCCTTAAAATCAACCCAAACGTCTCTTATCTTCACTAGGTTCCCAGTGAAAACTGGATCTTCGTCCTTATATTTCTTCCACAGTTCTTTCTTCCACCTCTGGAATTGTGTGGCCATCTTCTTCAAAGCCCACTGCTCGACTTTCTTCTTCTTATCTTCCGCTACGCTGAAATTTTGCCATAGCGTTTCGCAAAGAATTTTTTTCAATCTTTCATCGACATAGCTAGCTCCAACGTTGGCCCCGGTCTTCGGCTTATTCCATTCTATTAAGTTGATCGGGACCAGGTCTCTTACAACAACTCCGCACTGATTTACGAATTTGCGATAAGTTTCTGGGGGCTGCAGTGGTTTGCCATCAGCAGCAACTGTATCAATCGAGAACCTTGCGGTATCTTTCAACCTTGCGGCCGGGCCTCGTTTGGACTTTGTCTCAGTACTTGCGCTAGCTGTTCCGGAGGGCGCCTAAACGGGAAAATAATGATTTGTTAGTAAGTGCAATACAAATTAATTGTTGCGTGAACAGTGACTTGAGATATACGTACATTGGCAGAGTTTGTTCTGGAGGGCACTTCTTCATCCTCGACGTTGTCGTCGTCATCATCTACTACATCTTCTATATTCTGATCTCCGTCGCCGGAGTCGTTCAAAAATTGATTGCTAAACGCTTGTCCACCGTCGTCATCACGATATATGGCCGTTGCATTATTAAAAATCATCTCGCACATTAATCTTTCCTTCTCCGCCTCACCCATTCCCGCGAGTTTATCGGCGTGCGGATCATGTGCAGGTTCTTGGGGATCCATAGCTCAACACCTGCTAGTAAAATTTATAAAATGAAGAACACTTAGCGAAATTTTCATCGGGCACTTGGCGAAATTATTTCATCGGACAGTAATAAAATAATAGTTCTGGACATATTAATGAAATAATAGTTCTGGACACACCAAGAGTTACATAGCTCGGGTTGATTTTTTTAACCCTAATACATCACGATCGAATAATATCACTTATACATAGTCTCGTGACATCTCTCAAAATAATTAACTCCGACCGGGTCCTAAGCCGCGGGGTGCTGAGTCACGGGTGCTACGCATCCATAGATAAGGAACCCTGATAGGGTCATAGCTCACGTGGTAATGAACCCTCCTAATAATCGACCAACTGCTGCTATACTGCCTATACTGCCTATCGAGCAAGTACATGTAGCGACGGACGTGCTCGTCCTCCTCCCTAATACGCTGTTGTACCACCTCCTTAGGGGCCGGCTCTCTCCGCACCGAGCGTGGCCCACGCGATGGCCACCAAAGAATATCCGGGTCGACCACGTCACCCGGATTTCTCACCAAGCCGCGTGCCCCGGTACTAAGGAGCTCCCAATGCCAGCCTGGCGGGGCCCAGTCCCGGACATCCCCCGGCGGGTCCAACAAAGACATGAACTAAAAACCTGCCCGGACTAAGTAAATATTCCATAATTAAGTAAAATACCTTAGTGTTTCTTACTTAGTAAAAAATAGTAAATTGAGAAATATAACAGAAATAAGATGAAAGTTAAACAGGAACAATATGGTAACTTAGTGAAAATTTTAACTTACTGAAATTATATATATATTCTAACTTTCTGAAATTTTCTAACACTAACTTAGTGAAATTTTCTAACACAAAAATTCTAACACTAAACAAAATTGTAAAAACAAAATAAAGCACTAAAAAAATCTAACACTAACTCTAAAAATTTCTAACACACTAAATTCTAACACTAACACTAATAACTCTAAAAAAATCTAACACTAAATCTATAAATTTCTAACACTAACACTAACTCTAAAAACAATCTAACACTAACTCTAAAAATTTCTAACACTAAACACTAACACTAACTCTAAAAATTCTAACAGTAAAACAAAATTGAAAAAAACCGAAATAAAACTTAATTACCTAGCTAGGCCGGCGACGGCGATCGAGGGGCGAGAGGCGGGGCGGCGGAGGCGGAGGCGAGACGGAGGCGCGACGGAGGCGGACGGAGGCGGACGGCGCGACGGCGCGACGGAGGCGGACGGCGACCGCGGAGGCGCGACGGACGCGGGGCCGCGCGGGGGATCGACGGCGACGGAGACAGAGAGCGGCCGGAGGCGCGGCGGACGGAGGTGAGGCCGACGGAGGCGCGGCGGACCGAGGCGAGGCGTACGGCGACGAGGCGGACGGACGGCGACGAGGCGGAGCAGGGCTTCGCCGTAGGTAGAGGAGAAGACGCGCGAAAGAAATGAGCACAAAATTTCACAAGTCCTGGAGATATCGCCCCACTACAGGCCTTTAGCACCGGTTTGTGTTAGCAACCGGTGCGAAAGGGTCTTTAGCACCGGTTGCTAACACAAACCGGTGCTAAAGGCCTGTAGTTGGGGCCACACCCAGACTGCGCGCCCACTACAGGCCTTTAGCACCGGTTTGTGTTAGCAACCGGTGCTAAAGGTCTTAGTACAAACTGCCCGCCTTCCGCGCACGGCAGTTTTATTGCTACAGTGCGCACCGGCCCGATCACGAGTCTCTGTTTCTTCTCTTCTTCCTCTGTCTTTTCTTCTTCCTCTCTTGATCTTCCTCCACTAAGCACCATGGCTGAAGTTTCTAAGAGATATGATGTGGCCACACCATGCGGCAAAAGTCTCGACGTGTTCTACACCAACAATTGCGAGGAGATCCCCGGTGCTCTTGGGTATTTGACCGATCTGTATTTCTCCTCTCCCGAAGAACACCGGTTTTTCGGGTTTGATTTAGAGTATACGGCGGATAAACGGAATGTTGCAGTCATCCAGATTGCATTCAAGGAGGCCGTTTTGGTCTTCCAATGGTCAAGGTAACGCACACGTACAATCTTGCATCTTCGATTTGTTTGTTGCATGTGAAGAATACATGTGTTGCAATATATCTAACACGTACACGTATCAAATTTTTGTTGTTGCAGTAGTTCAAAGCATTCTCCGGCACTTGTTGATTTTCTTGTCAACAAGGGGTATGACTTTTGCGGCGTTGACAACACGCAAGACCGTCCGAAGTTGATGCGCTTGGGTATTGTGATACCTGAAGATCACTACATTGATCTTCAGGATCTTATCCATTTTGCTGATTTGAACAGGCCGAAGACCGGGATGGCTCTCATGGCAACTGCCTTCATCCACGAGGGCTACGAAACCATGAAGACTGATTTTCCCTCGAAGAATCACTGGTTGTGGGAGAAGAACCCACTGGACTGGACCAACATCACGTATGCAGCCATAGATGCATACGTCTCCTACGAGTTGTTCCGCTTCTACTCGACGGATCCATAGATGTTGTTTGTGTACCGCATCTTGTGTTCGATATATGCATGTAATGGATATATTAGTATGTAATGGATATATTATCATGTAATGTATATATTATTATGTAATGGATATTATTTCTATATTAATTCCTAGCTATACTATTTCTATATTATGTCAAACACATTTCAAAACAAACAAACAAAAACACATCAAGAAAACAAAACAGAAAAACTACTGTTTATGTATATGTGATCACTTACCCCAGGCGCACCGTACACAACATGCGCCTGCGGTAAAACTCTTATCCCAGGCGCATCTCTTGACTGTGCGCCTGCGGTAAAGTTACCCTAGGCGCATTTTGCTGTTTATGCGCCTGTGGTAAGTTAGGGTGGGTTATGAGTAAGGCAAGGAAAAGTGAGAGCGCAAGTGATACATCGAGCATATACATCGTGGATACATATATATAGATTGATTTAGCGAGATACCATACATGTAGATTGATTTAGCGATTGCCGCAGTGTCGCGGGAATACAATTCTTTTATTAAAAAGAGAAAACACACGAACACTACTCCTCGCCGTCGTCGTCGGGGAACTCGTCGGTGACCTCCTCCGGGTCATCATCGTCGCCGAACTCGTCGGTGACCTCCTCGTCATCATCGGAGGTGCATGATGGTATGTCCGAGATAGGCCCCCACCTCGGATCGTCGGAGGCCCAGACTTCGCCGGCGCGGTCGGCCCGACGAAGCTCTTGCAGCGCCCTCGTCCTCGCCTCCCGAGCGGCATCTAACGCGAGGTGGCATTCGAGGCGGCGCTCCGCCCGCTCAGACGCGCGGGTCTGCCAGAGCTCCTCGTCGGCGCTCTCCTCCCCCGGGTTGTTCCGGTAATACTCGCGGACGACGCGGTCTTCCCTGGCGTCGACTAGGCCCTGAAACGCGCGGTGGCGGAGGTGGAGGTGGTCGGCGGCAGTGATGATCTGTGGCTTCGTCGCCCTGGCCTCCGCTTCCCAGACTGTGTGGCAGTCGTTGAAGTTCATCAGCGACCGCGGGCGGTTGAGGCGCCAGGCCGCCGCGTCCCAGGCGCGGGCTGCCTCTGCCGCCGTCGCAAAGGTGCCGAGGGGGATGCGGTCATCCCCCCAGCGGATATCTGCGCTGAACATTCCGTTCTGCCGCGCTCGGACGCCGCGGAAACCGGTGGTGCTGTTCCTCCTCGGAGGCATGGTGGAAGCGCGACGGTGCAGAGGGATGAAGAAGAAGCGCTCGAGGCGCGACAGTTTATACCGCGCCCTCCAGGCCACGCGTCACAACTCCCGTGCCACGCGCCACCATAACATGGATGGATGTGTTAAAGGGGGGGTGTAGAACAAATGCACTGAGTATATGATGTATCAAACCTTAAGGGGGTGTGGAACAAAACAGACGGTATCGCCATCATACAGCCCGACCGTGGCTACTGGGTGCATATATAGGGTCCTCTGGCTCACAAAGTGTTGAGCTAGGGTTTTGATCCAACGGTTAAGAAACATCGTCCAACGGCTCACAACAGTTCGAAAGAAACACACCGTAGCCCTGATCGAACGGCTCACAACAGCTGGAAAGAAACACACCCCGGATCCAACGACTCACAAGCGGTTGAAACAAACACACGATCCGTGTGATTCTATCTGATTGGTCCAAACGAAACCCTAATTAACCCATTTAGTCCCGGTTGGTGTCCCCAACCGGTACTAAAGGGACGATCCGTTTCTATTTTTCTTCTTGCCTTTCTTCTGATTGCGCCGTAACCATGGAACATCTTCATCATTTAACTGAATGCTAGGATCATCTTTGACTTTGAAGGGAGTAATTTCATCAAATTTAATGTAATCTGATAACTTACCCCAGGCGCATATTACAAAGTATGCGCCTGTGGTATAGATCTTAGCCCAGGCGCATATTTTGTCTGTGCGCCTGCGGTAATGTTACCCCAGGCGCATATTGCGGTCTATGCGCCTGTGGTAAGTTAGGGTGGGTAATGAGTAAAGCAACGAGAAGTGAGAGCGCAAGTGAGTAAGGCAACCTTCCTCCTTGGTTATGCATACCAAATGCACGGCTGGACGTATGATGGCGAATCCGGATGTTTTGTATTTGCTCGACGAACTGAATATATGATGTATCAAACCTTAAAGGGTGGTGTAGAACAAAACAAACGGTATCGCCGTCATACAGCCCAACCGTGCCTAGCTACTGGGTGCATATATGCATACCAAATGCACGGCTGGACGTATGATGGCGAATCCGGATGTTTTGTATTTGCTCGATGAACTGAGTATATGATATATCAAACCTTAAGGGGGGTGTGGAACAAAACAGACGGTATCGCCATCATACAGCCCGACCGTGGCTACTGGGTGCATATATGCATACCAAATGCACGGCCGGACGTATGATGGCGAATCCGGATGTTTTGTATTTGCTCGATGAACTGAGTATATGATGTATCAAACCTTAAAGGTGGGTGTAGAACAAAACAAACGGTATCGCCGGTATACAACCCCGCAGTGGCTACTGAGTGCATATATGCATACCAAATGCACAGCGGGGCGTATGCTGGCGAATCCGGATGTTTTTTATTTGGGAGATGAACTGAACGGTGTATGAAGCTGGGCTATATATAGGGTCCTCTGGCTCACAATGTGTTGAGCTAGGGTTTTGATCCAACGGTTAAGAAACATCTCATCCAACGGCTCACAACAGCTCGAAAGAAACACACAGTAGCCCTGATCGAACGGCTCACAACAGCTGGAAAGAAACACACCCCGGATCCAACGACTCACAAGCGGTTGAAACAAACACACGATCTGTGTGATTCTATCTGATTGGTCCAAACGAAACCCTAACCCATTTAGTCCCGGTTGGTGTCCCCAACCGGTACTAAAGGGACGATCTGTTTCTATTTTTCTTCTTGCCTTTCTTCTGATTGTGCCGTAACCATGGAACATCTTCATCATTTAACTGAATGCTAGGATCATCTTTGACTTTGAAGGGAGGAATTTCATCAAATTTAATGTAATCTTCTGACATGTCTGTCTTGTCCTCGACTCCCACGATGTTTCTTTTCCCTGAAAGAACTATGTGGCGCCTTGGCTCATCGTCTGATGTATTCGTTTCCTTATCTTTTGTTTTTCTCGGTCTGCTAGACATGTCCTTCACATAGAAAACCTGAGCCACATCATTGGCTAGGACGAATTGATCATTGCCGTACCCAAGATTCTTCTGATCCACTGTTGTCATTCCGTACTTCGGGTCTACCTTCACGCCTGACAGGTTGAACCATTTGCACCAGAACAAAGGGACCTTAAAGGAAGGTCCGTAGTCAAGTTCCCATATCTGCTCTATGTAACCATAGTATGTGACCCTTTGCCCGTTGTCGTCTTTTGCATCAAACCGGACGCCACTGTTTTGGTTGGTGCTCTTTTTATCTTGTTCTGCCGTGTAAAATATGTTACCATTTATCTCGTACCCTTTAAAGGTCAATACAGTCGAAGATGGTTGCTTGGCCAACAAGTATAGCTCATCTTCAACAATGTTGTCATTAATCAGACGTCTTTGCAACCAACCTCCGAAAGTCTTCGCGTGTTCTTTAGCAATGAAATCTTCAGGTTGCTCCGGATATTCCGAGCGTAAAATATCCGTGTGTTCCTGGATATATGGAGCCGCCAAGCTGGAATTAAATAGAACTGTGTAGTGTGCTTGACTGAAAGATTGCTCGTCCATACATGTTGTTGATTTCTTTCCTAGCGTGCCTTTTCCGCGCAGTCTCCCCTCATGGCGCGACTGAGGAACCCCGATCGGGTTCAGGTCAGGAATAAAGTCAACACAAAACTCAATGACCTCCTCTGTTCCATAGCCCTTGACCATGCTTCCTTCTGGTCTAGCACGGTTTCTAACATAATTCTTCAAGACTCCCATGAACCTCTCAAAGGGGAACATATTGTGTAAGAATACAGGACCGAGAACGGAAATCTCTTGGACTAGGTGAACTATGAGGTGCGTCATAATATTGAAAAAGGTTGGTGGGAACACCAACTCGAAGCTGACAAGACATTGGACCACGTCCTTCTGTAAACTTGGTAGAGTTGCTGGATCGATTGCCTTCTGAGAAATTGCGTTGAGGAATGCACATAGCTTCACAATGGGTACTCGCACGTTTTCTGGCAGAAGCCCCCTCAATGCAATCGGAAGTAACTGGGTCATGATCACGTGGCAGTCATGAGACTTAAGGTTTTGGAACTTTTTCTCTTCCAGGTTTAGTATTCCTTTTATGTTCGACGAGTAGCCAGACGGGACCTTGATACTACTCAGGACTTGGAAAAAGATCTCCTTCTCTTCCTTGGTAAGAGCGTAGCTGGCAGGACCTTTGAAATTCTCTGGATTCATCAGGTCGTCTCGTTCGTGCATACGTTGGTGGTGCAGCCGTGCTTTTGGTGTATCTCTCGACTTCTTCCCATGCACGCCCAATAAGTTTAGCAGGTTCACGCAAATATTTTTCGTCACGTGCATCACGTCGATCGCAGAGCGAACCTCTAGGAATTTCTAATAGGGTAGTTCCCAGAATATAGATTTCTTCTTCCACATGGCTACGTGGTTGTCGGCGTCATTTGGAACAGATTGTGCGCCAGGACCCTTTCCAAAGATTACTTTTATATCTTTGACCATGTCATATATATCAGTACCTTTAGGGAGGGTTGGCTTCCTCCGTGTATCTGCCTCGCCTTTGAAATGCTTTCCTTTCTTTCTTACGGGATGCCTGTCTGGAAGAAATCGACGATGCCCCGGGTACACATTCTTGCCTATATGTATACTTTCTGTCTCGCCTAAACAGTGTGTGCATGCGCTGTATCCCTTGTTTGACTGTCCTGAGATGTTACTAAGAGCGGGCCAATCATTGATGGTAACAAACAGCAACCCTCGTAGGTCAAATTCCTCTTGTTTGTACTCGTCCCACACACGTACACCTTCGTCAGCCCACAACTCTAAAAGTTCATCAACCAGTGGCCTCAGGTACACATCAATGTTGTTGCCGGGTTGCGACGGGCCTGGGATCAGCACTGGCATCATAATGAACTTACGCTTCATGCATAACCAAGGAGGAAGGTTATAGATACATAGAGTCACGGGCCAGGTGCTATGACTGCTACTCTGCTCCCCAAATGGATTCAGGCCATCTGTACTCAGACCAAACCTTAAGTTTCTTGCGTCATGTGCAAAGTCCTCGTACTTATCATCGATGTTTCTCCACTGCGACCCATCAGCGGGGTGTCTCAGCATATCGTCTTCCTTACGGTCTTCTTTGTGCCATCGCAACAACTTGGCATGCTTCAAGGCTCAATTCATTCTTGAAGGAGATTCGAATACCCAATATTTCGATAATATCGCCAACGGGAGACACCGGAAAAAATGGATTCATTCTCTTCACCAGGATGAAGGCCTGATTGGGGGACATGAACAACTAAATGCTTATATTATAAAGTTTTATAAAGATTTGTTTGGGGCTCCTGAAGTAAGTAATATTACTATGGACGAGTCCCGCATAGATGATATTACCCAAGTCTCCCATGAGGAAAATGCTTTTCTCAATGCTCCCTTCACTGAAGAGGAGATAAAGAAGGCGGTGTTTCAAATAGAGCATAATAAGGCACCTGATCCAGATGGATGTCTAGTGGAGTTTTACCAACATTTCTGGGAGGTCATTAAAGATGATCTCATGGAGTTGTTTGGTTCCTTTCACAATGGACACCTAGAGCTGTATCACCTTAATTTTGGGGAAATCGTTTTGTTACCTAAGGTTTTGGAGGCAGAAAGGATACAACAATATAGAACAATATGCGTTAACGTTAGTTTCAAAATCTTTACGAAAATTGCAACAATTTGGTTAAATTCGGTGGCAGATCATGTGGTAAAACCTACACATACGACTTTTATGCAAGGTAGGAATATCCTAGACGGAGTCGTGATTTTACACGAATCCGTACATGAGATGCATACGAAGATACTAAATTGTGTGATTTTAAAAATAAACTTTGAGAAGTCCTATGATAAAGTGAACTGGGAGTTTCTCCAACAGACTCTGAGAATAAAAGGATTCTCAGAAGTGTGGTGTGTCCTGATCCACAGTTATGTGTCTGGAGGTAGTGTGGCTATTAAAGTCAATGACGATGT